>CM035433.1:135161632-135901632 GCA_020310875.1 Ceratopteris richardii | reverse complement strand
AGGCATGAAGAAGGTTGCCAGAATCAATACATTCAAAGAGGACCACTAGGAATGATTCGTCTTTTCCAATGTTCATTCTTGATGACATTGATGAGGGCATTGAAGGTTATGAGGAGGGGACAAGTCTTTGTTAATATCTCAGAAGAGCTATGAGAAGTAGTTTGGCCAATCACCTGTGTTTGTTGCTTCAACCTTCCATGAGGATGATGGTGTGCCAGCATCTTTTCCCCCAAGTTCCCTGCTGAAAGAGGCTATTAGTTGTGGATATAAAGACAAGACAGAATGGGGCAAAGAGATTGGATGGATATATGGATCAGTGACAAAGGATATTTTGACTGCTTTTAAGATGCACAACCGAGGATAGAAGAGATATGAAGAAGAAAGACATTGTGGAAGCTCTTGGAGAGGAGAAGGGGAAGAATGGAAATGCTCAAGATTTTGATGATGAACTAAATTGCATCATAAACTTTATCAAAGATCGCATTCTTGATGTGAAGTTGAAGGTCTTCAGTATGATTGCCCAAAATGAAGAAGGTATTCTAAGATTGTTGAACATATTCTTGAAGAAGTTGAAGCTCGGGAGAATGATGCCACAAAGAAAGGGAATGAAGCCATTAGTGAGGAAATAACAAAACAACACAAAATGAGAATCTCGGATGGCAGGTGAAAAGGTAAAAGGTAATTTTCAAAAGTGAAAGGGGATAAAACAAATGTTGCCGCCAACCATTCACGGCGACTACCTATCCTTGTGGATCTAATTAAAATCAAAGGAATAATTGACCTACCCCTCCAATTTTGGGTGATCAACCGGCGCGTGATCAGTAGACGTGAAGAATCGGCAAGGCCCTCTTGACCTATTGGGGCCTATAAAAACAATGGATTTGTGCTCATTTGGGGTACAATTTTAGGGACACGGTGGTTCATGCGTACGTGCAGAAGTCCTCTCTTTCACTTGGTGGTTTCAAGCCTATTGTGGGAGCTACTCTGTAGTGTGGATGCAGAGGGTATGCTTCTCAGTGGAGGGCTATGAGCACTATAGTGTAAGAGAGTAGCTTGGATTTATATTCTTTCCTGTGAGTCAGTGTGTTGATTAATCTCTATTCACTTGAGAAATTCTACCATTTGTATTGCTCTGAGTTAGCGGTCCCTTATGCTGATCTGAGGTATTGGAGTTAATACTTTTAGGGTGGCTTATCAACCCTAAGCTTGTACTTTTGAGCATCTCTCTGCCCAACCTTGTAATCATCTGATTCGAATCAAGAAGTGTATGGTCTTCCTTGGTCATTGGTTGTCCATATTTTCTGAAGTATTTACCATTTTCTTGTTGTCTGCCTGCTCACAGAAATGTTAAAGGGTATACTTCCCTAAAGAGAACCCCCCTTGAGTAGGTGACGTACTAGACGTGTTTAATCTTCATTCTCTACCTTTGTTAAAAGCGGATACCCCAGTACCTCCTCTACACTAACCCTCCAGTTAGCATGCATAAAAATGCTACACATTGTTGATATATTTAGGTAGTGATGTGTGTGAACATACTAGGATCGTGGGGCCACTTTTTTCCCTCTTTAGGAGGTTTTTTTCCCCGACTTGTATATATTCCTATAGCCATAAATGATTACTTATCTTTGTACATTCTAGTGGGAATACATTCAGTATTGTGTATTGTGCTCCAAGCTTTGCCTTCTTCCTTGTGTTGTTCGAGTGCTTTCACAGACATCTAACTCCAACAATTGGTATTAGAGTAGGTCACTGCTTCATCTAGGGCATCATCTACATGTCTCCAATCATAGTCTCTGGATTGCATGAAATTTGGTGAGCATACTCAAGGTGATTAGGAGATGAAAATAGTTTCACTTTATAGTGTCAAAATCACGATCTGAGCTTGTTTTGGCCTCCAAATGCACTATCATAGCACTTATGCAGGCTATTTCATCTTTTCCTACCAAAGATATATATAGGTTTTGATTCACCAGTATAAGCATCTTGAAGTCTGCTACAAGTTTAGCAGAACTCCATAGGGTAGTTCTATTCAACTGTTTGAGATACAACCAATTTTCTACATCAAGGTATTTTAGTTAGTGGTCATGGCTGAAAGCAGTGATGTAGTTCATATGTTGGCTCTTGACGATAAGTTGAATGATACAAATTACCCATTATGGGCTTTATTTGATGTGTCATGTATTGGTCACAAAAGGACTGTGGAATATTGTGCAGGGTGTTGAAAAATGTCCTATTACACCTACAAATATAGGTACTGAAGCTAATGTTGATGGCGTCAAAGATGGTAATATTCTATAGATTCATGTTCATGTTGTGGTTCCTATTGCACCTATTGCAGAGAAAATTGGGATGGCAGAGATGCTCAGGCACATGCATTGATAGTGTTGTTTGTCAAACATGCCATTATTCTTCACATTTGCTCTTGTAGAATAGCTAAGGATGCTTGTGATATACTTACCACATTGTACCAGGCTAGGAATGGAGGCTCATGTTGCTTACCTCCAAAAATAGTTGGAGAGTGAGCATATGAATGAAGGTGATTCTATGGATAGTTTTCAGATAAAGATCAAGGATTTGAAGGAAGAGTTGATTTTTGTAGATGAGGTCCTTCCTGACAGTTCACTTGTGTAGACTATTCTGAATGATATTCTCAACTCATATCAGAGTTTTGCTTCTACTCTTCATTTGGTGATGAAAGGAAATCCAAATGCCTTAACATTTGAAGAGTTAATTTTTGTTCTCCTGCAAGAAGATCACTTTAGGTAGAACAGGTATATTATGCATGTTGCAGATCAAGCTTTCCCCACTAGTCAGAAGGGCAGAGGTAAATGGAGCTCATCTACTCGTAAGCAGAAATTTGCAAATGCTGCACACTCGAAGAAGGAAGACAAAGATGAGAAGAAATTAGAAAAGCAGATGCAAATACTCTAAAGCAAATGATCATGTCATTAAGAGCTATCCAAAACTGGCTGCTAAACAGGCAAAGAAGAAAGAGGTTGGAATGGTTGTTGTAGAGGCCTCTACATGAAAACTGAGTCTGCTAATCTTATGTGGAATGAGGAATAGGCATTTATTACTATTTGCACTTTGGACCCATCTTTTCATGAGTAGTGTATGTCTACAGTAGACTCAGATGTTTGGTATTTTGATAATGAGGCAACCAAACATATCACCTTGTAGTGCGATTTCTTCACTTCACTTGAGCCTAAACCTGTAGGGAATACTGTCACATGATCCAACAACTCCTCTTATCCTGTCATGGCAGTTGGTAAGATCATTCTAACTACTGCTGATGGTAGTTCATTCACTTTGTCAAATGGTGACGTGATTATTGCTTTTGGCATTTTATGTTGTGGGCTGTATAAGCTCATAGACTATGAAAAATCTGTGAATGATTCGGCATTTGTAGCGCATGATTCTTAGGCTATGTCAAATGCAAAGCTTTGGCATGCATGCTTTGCTCATCTGAATTTTGTTAGTTTGCTATGCCTATACAAATCTGAAATGGGGTCCTCTTTGCCCAAAGTTGAGGCACCCAGTAAACATGTATGTGAAGGTTGTATTTGGGGCAAAATGTAGCATTCCTCATTTCCAAAAGATGTTTCAGTTTGAGCTACTCAAAAATTGCAGCTTGTTCACAATGATGTCAATGGTCCTATGCAGACACCCTCTTTTGGAAACTATCTTTACTTCGTGACTTTCATTGATGATTTTTCCAGGCATGCATGGGTATATCCACTGAACACAAAGTCAGAAGTGTTTATGTGCTTCAAACAATTTTTGGTTTTTGCTAAAAATTTGCCAGCATGTAAAATGGGCACCCTCCGTTTTGATTGAGGGGGGGGGATATATTTCTTTTTACTTTAATGCATTTCTAGATGAATGTGGTATAAAAAATTAGTATACAGTTCCATATACACCTCAATAGAATGGAGTTGCTGAACAAAAGAACACGTCACTCATGGAGATGGTGAGGTGTATGGTCAAGAGTCAGACTTTACCACATAGTTTCATGCTTAAGGCTGTTATATGTGTAGCATATGTACTTAATAGGTAATCCCTAAAGTGTTGCTATCTATCACTCCATATGAGGCTTGGCATGGTTGCAAGCCATCTGTTCTTCATCTGCATGTTTTTGGTTGTTTGGCATATGCATTAGTGCCTGAACAACATTGCAAAAAATTGGATGATAAAGCAGTAAAATGTATTTTTGTTGGGTATAGCTCTAAAGGCAAAGGATATCATCTACATCATCCACATACTAAACACATTTTGGTTAGCCATGATGTTGTTTTTGTGGAAGTTGCTACGCAACCATTACTTTGATGTACTAAGGAGACATCTGTTAGCTCCAAAGACATGTATGATACTTTGCTGCCTCTTTTTACAGGTGGATAGTCTAGAGCTGGTACTAATGAGGCAACTTCTCAAACTTTTCCAGTTTCATGGGATGATGCATATCATTCCATTTCTCATGCAGATTTACATGATGCACTTCTTGATGAGAGAGCTGATATTGAGGAGGCAAAAACTATGCCAAAGTGGCTGTGCAGACTTTGCGTGACAACAAATTAGATGCATCTCTATCATACCATACTTGTTTAGGATCTCATATTTCCTCTTTTGCATGAGATTGCTATGTTATGGTTGCCTCTAGTCTCTATGATGAGAATGAGCTTGTTGCATTTGATGAAGCACAAAATTCTAAGAATTGGATGGCTACAATGCAATTTGAATATGATGCTATAATGGAGAATGGTACCTTGTGTTTATGTGACTTGCCTCCTTGCAAGAAGGCCATCGACACTACGTGGGTATACAAGCTGAAGTGTAAGCCTGATGGAATAGTTGACAGGTTTAAGTCTAGGCTTGTTGCCAAGGGTTATGCATAGGAAAGAGGCATTGATTTTGATGAGACCTTTGCACCTATATGTTGTATGACTACTGTTTGTAGCATTTGTGCACTTGCAGCTGATCATGGTTAGAATGTACATCACTTGGACATTAAAACTGCATTTTTGAATGGTGACTTGCATGAAGAAGTGTATGTTTTTCAGCCCCATGGCTTGGTGAAGAAAGGGCATGAAAACTTGGTGTGCATGTTAAAGAAAGAACTATATGGTTTAAAGCAAGCACCACATGCTTGGTATGAAAAGATACATGCCTATCTGATTGCACATGGATTTGAGAATAGTCCAACTGAGAGAACCTTATATGTTAAGCATGCTAATGATGTGCTTCTGATCATTGTTGTGTATGTATGCTGCTCACTGGTCCTCATGACAAGTATATTGCTGATTTTAAGGCTAATTTGCATGCCTCATTTGAGATGTCTGGTTTGGGGCATTTGCATCATTATTTGGGCATTTAGTTTATGCAAGTTGATGATGGAATGGCTTTGTGTCAAACAAAATATAGTGACACATTATTGTAGCATTTTGGCCTTGAATATTGTAAGCCTATTACCACTCCTATGGAGACATGTTTATGACTGAGTCTTCATGATGCTGGAGATTCATTTGATGTTCTCTATTAGCAACCTATTGGATGCTTGATTTACTTATGCATTACTCGGCCAAGTATTTAGTTTGTTGTCTCACAAATGAGCGGTTTTATGCATTGCCCATGTGTCAAGCATTGGGAGGTGGTTAAGCACACATTTCGCTACTTGAGTGGTACCCGGCTACTTTGATTGTTTTCTCCCAAGGGGGAATCACTACCGCCTGATTTGCATGCTTTTTTTCACAGTGATTGAGCTGGTTGCTATGACACTCATGTATCCACTAGTGGCTTTTGCTTCATGCTTGGTAGCTCATGTATATCTTGATTGAGCAAGAAGCAACCTACTGTGGCTACATCCAGTTGTGAGGCTGAGTATAGGGCAGCTTTCACAGCAATTGTTGAGTGTGTGTGGCTCAAACACCTTATGGTTGATTTGGGTGTTGGTCAGTCTTATGCCACCACTAGTTAGAGCACATTGGCAGTTGCGAGGAACCATGTGTTCCATGCTCGCACTAAGCATACTGAGGTGCATTATCATTATGTCAGGGAGAGGTTCGCTGTTGGAGAGATTAGCTTGGTATATGTGCCCATGAAGGAAAACATTGTAGACCTTTTCATGAAGGCTCTACCTAGGGAGGAGTTTGAAGCTTTTTGGAAAGCTTTGGGCTTAGCTCCTTTTGTGGAGTGATTCCACATAGCTTGGCACTTCCTTATACATGAGTGCTAGCTCCTTATTCACCACATCACTCCCAAGGGAGATTTGTTGATATATTTAGGTAGTGATCTGTGAGAGCAATGCTCTACATGTGTCTCACATCCACTCAATAGATATGTTCCAGGTTTGGATTCTGCTATGCTAACAGATGTTGGTGAGCCTTCTTGCTACAAAGAGGATATGCAAACAACAGATCATGTTGTGGGAGCATGTCATGAAGAGTGGGTTTCTATTCACAAAAATGGTACTTGGGATTTAGTACCTTTGCCAAAGGGAAGGAAAGCTTTACCATGTAAATGGGTATATAAGTTGAAACTCACATTAGATAGTGCTTCTCCAAAGTATAAAGCACGACTTGTTGCAAAGGGTTTAAGCAACAACATGGTGTTGATTTCAAGGAAATCTTGTCTCTAGTGGTCAAGATGACTACCCTGTGCATGTTGCTTGGATTCGTTGCAACGGAGGACTTAGAGCTAGTCCAAATCGATGTGAAAACTACTTTCTTGCATGGATATCTTACAAATGAGATCTATATGGAATAGCCAGAGGGTTATGTAGTTCCTGGCAAAGAAATTCTAGTTTGTAAGCTCAAGAAGAGCTTATATGGACTTAAATAGTCTCCTAGACAATGGTACCAAAAGTTTGATGCTTTTATGAAGTCTCAAGGCTATTCTCGAAGCAATGAGGATCATTGTCTCTAAATAAAGAGATGATCAGATGGCAGCTTGATACGCCTGATACTTTATGTCGATGATATGTTGATCGCTGGGAAGTCCTCTTATGACTTGTCAATTCTCAAAAAGAAGTTGAGTCAAACATTTGATATGAGGGATTCGGGGGATGTCAAAACATATTCTTGGCATGCACATTACTTGTGATAGGATTAAATGCATATGCTTGTCTCAAAGTGAGTACATATCCAAAGTACTTCACATGTTCAATATGCAGGGTGGAAAGGCATTGAGTACACTTTTACCCACATATGTGAAATCAAGCAAGGATCATTGCCAAATCTGATGAGAAAAAGGAATTCATGACCAAAGTTCCTTATTAGTTTGTTGTTGGTAGGCTCATGTATGCTATGGTAGCTATGAGACCAGACATTGCATTTGGAATGGGAGTTGTGAGCAAATATGTGTATAATCCTGGAAAGCAACATTGGGAAGTATTCAAGATGATTTTGAGATATCTGAGTGGCACTAAGGACAAGTGTCTATGCTTAGGTAGAGGGAAAGCATCCATTACTAGTTACATAGATTCTAAATCTGCTGGTTGTGTAGACAATCGTAAGTCTACATCATGGTACATTTTTCATTTTCTTGGAGGTGTTGTCTCTTGGAGATCTTTTCTTCAAGAATGTACGATTGTTTCCACCACAAAAGCACAGTATGTTGCAACAAATGAGGCATGAAAGGAAGCATTGTGGCTTTCTCCTCTTGCTTGTGATATGGGTTTACCTCATGAACCTCATTTGCTTAGTGATACTCAGAGTGCCATTACTTTGGCTAACAATCCGGTCTATCATGCAAAGACCAAGCACATTGAGGTGAGGTATCACTTCATTAGAGATTGCCTAGCCACTGAACACATTATTCTTGAGAAGGTTCACACTCAAGATAATGTTGCAGATGCTTTGACTAAAGCTTTACCACAGGATAACTTTCGGCATTGTTGTCACTTCATGGGGGTTACTTGATTCATGATCTTACATAGTCACTTGTATATTGTGTAACATGCCCATTAGGTGGGAGGTATAGTTTGTATACTTACACTCAGATATTCTTTATCATTCTTCATTTTTTCTCCCAGAGTTACTTTGTTCATATTGGCCTTTAGTGGGAGATTGTTACCATTAGTGTCCATGTGAAAGGGTAAATGGCCACCAGACATTCCTATATATATTCTGTAATAAAACATATAGTGGTGTGGTGAGACACAGACTATAAGTTTGACTGCATTTGTAACACCTAAGAAGTATGTGTTTGTGCTCCCTGTGTACAATGTTTTTCTGCATATTGTCTGGCCTCTTTGTGGAATATCGTGTGCGGAACTAGGAGCTTGGTTTTCTACTCTGAGGATATCTTCATGGAGCTCCCAAGAAGGAGAGTGCATTGTGGTCCATTTACATTGAAATATTTTAGTGTGAAGTGCTTCATAGATACTGATGTTGTAGCCTTGATGTCCTCTAGATCTTTCAAACATGGGTTTCACATTTATCATGCCAAGTAATCATAATCCATAATGAATGATGGGTAATTGTGTTAGTGCATCGGTTGAAGAAAATGTGTGCCTTGTGCACGACCTTGTAATGTGGCCTTGTGCATGCTTGCTTGGGGAATGCATTGTATGAATTATGGTGCAAAAAGAAAAAATTCTTGAGCTAAGTGCTCAAGGGTATGCTGACAAAGAGCTTTTCTAATCTATCCTTGTTATAGTGTTGTCAAAGTAGGGGATCCTTACCATGGTGAAAGCTTGATGGATATTCTTCTCTTTGTATTCTACTCCCATCATGGTGATTGCCCATTGGCTTGTCTTTCTTTGTTGATGAATAACCTTGATGGTTCACTGATGAGATTCTTTAAGAGCGTGTTCTTGTTTTTTATTCTCTCTTTTTTTTCTTTTTCTTTTTTTTTCTGGAGGAACAATGACATAGAAAGAGGTTACTATCAATAAAATAGTTTACATATGTCAAATGTGTCACATGTGCCTAGGATACTCAACTCTGTCTATGCACGGCCTTGTAATGTGGTCTTGTATTAATGCATATTGTAGAAAGACATGACCTCAATGGTGCAAAAGATGGGTTATGCCAAGGGCACATGGTTTTCGCATGTCGAGGCTTTTGATGTTAGTTGTAGATAATGATGATATCTTTGTTGGGAGGTATCCACCGGATCTCAAACTAATGCAATCAATCGATGATCGTATGACACTTGATTGTTCCTTCTTATAGGGATCCATTTGAAAATAGTCTTCAGTCACGTAAAGATAACTTTTGGCCTCTTGATTGCTGGATGTTTTCTTAAATTTTGTATCCCTCATGGTTGGCTCTTTGGTTCTAAGGGGGCTATTGGTGCTTTTGGCTTCCAAACCCATACCATTGTTGATAGTCTTCTTATTATTGTGGAAGAGGTGAGTTGATCTTCTTTTGGTCTCTATGCTTTCTTTTGACACTTGCCTCTCCATGGATTCTTTATTGAGACTTTTGTTGGGAGGGAGAGTATATATTCAAACACTAAACACATGATAAGAATGTTGTATATTAGGGAATCATGGAAGGTTAAATGGATTTTTATCACTCTGGAGGAGATTGTTTGCCGAGGGGATTGTTTGCATTCTCTATTCGCGATCAGAATCCGAATCCAAATCCGAATCTGAATCTGAATCCTAATCCGAATCCGTATCCATGTTTGCTTTTGCTTCTGTCTTTGTTTCAATTTCAGTTTTAGTTCCAGAACCAAAACTTGCATTTACACCTGTGGCTTACTCGAAGGCGTCGACTAAAGCGTCGACTTATGCAATATATTGGTAACATTGGCACCCAAGGCTACGTTGGCGACCGTTGGCTACACACGAGGCAATTTTAATTTTGAGTGGCAATGGAGAGTTTTAGACTCCCTAAGGTAGGAGGATTTGAACCCACAACCTCCTACTTACAAGGGAAGTAGTTTAACCACTACTCCATCTCTTTGAGTTATCACTCTATCTCCCTTTTGTGATATTTACATCAACTTTGACCTCCCTCTTCCTATTCCAATTCCCAAGTTAAGATCACACATGCGGAAGCGCCCATCGATTTTCCTAGGGAAGTGCATCATAAAAAGGGCATAACTTTCACGATATAACTCAGATTTTAGCATATAATATATCGTTGGAAAGCTCTTAGAACAAGCTTTTTAGCTACTCTATTAGAATCCAACATAGTTTGAAAGAGGTATTTTGTTTTCTAGTTATGGACCCTATGATAATGGAGGATTTTGGCAATTCACCTTTACCTGGGGTCTCATTTGAGCAACAGTTAGAGATTATGCAACAAGAACTTCAAGAAATTCAACAATCTATACAAGAACGCTATGCTATGCTCCAATTTGATGGATGAAAGGATGGCCCATTTGTCATGTCATGGCTCTCTTTATTCAACAATTTCTATTCCAATGAGTCATATTCAAAAAATAAGAACCACGTTTGCTACCAATTACTTGGTAGGAAGAGCGCAGCTATGGTGGAATGATCTTTCTCATAGTGCAGATTATCCACACACATGGAAGGCTTTTCAAGAAGAGTTTAAGATTCTTTTCTACCTTACAATTCAACCTACATGTTCGACAATTGTGGGCTAAATTTACATGGATGGACGGTGATACATTGACAACCTATACGGACCGGTTTTACCAATACTTAAAGGCTCTTCGCTTGCTTGAAGATGTTTCCAAAGATACTATGAAGAAGAAGTATGATGATGGGATATATAAGGAGGTTCAAGCAAAGCTTCACTCACACTAGCTTACATCGCTTCATGAAGTTATTGCCTTTGCTCACGATGCAAAGAATGAGTACCAATTGCTTATCAAGAGGATCCGTTCGCAGTAGCCACATCAACAACAACAATCTTTTTGCTAGCTTAATTTTCTTTGATTATATGTAATGCATTTACACAGAATTTAGTATCTAGGATCATACTTTAGATATACTTTTGAAAATGAATTAGAATATTGACTTATTTAAGACTTCCTTATCACCTCATTATGATCATTTAATTTCTGCATATCATTCCTAATTACATTAAACTTTCAGGTTTCCGATTCCAAGCATGTGTTTTACATGATTCATGCTTACTATTGTTCAGTGATGGGACATTTAACTGATCATCCATGTCTATTTTTATATTTATCAACTGAGGTCAGCTGCTCGTCAACTGGGAGGCATGTTGTATATTATGGAATCATGCAAGGTTAAATGGATTTTTAATGTTTTAAATGTCCACAAGGTTTTAATGTGGTTGTGTTTGATCTAGTAGGTGAAGAAGCATGAGGGCGTGGATACAAGTGGATGTGCATAAATAAATAAGTTCGAAGATTAAATCGAAGACTTCTAGGATAGTTATATTTAGGTTTATCTTGTTGTAAAAGTAGTGGTTCGCTTTAGAAAGCGATGCCTTTTGTAAACAAAGTAGTTTTTCCTAAAAGTTGCTTCTAAAAGCGAAGGCCCTCATGTAACTTCTATTTTTAGGATGTAAAAGAAATAAACCTATAAATACGTGTACTCTGAGAGACTCGTCCATTAGAGTACACGGGGGGAGATTGCACCCATTATCGCGTTGATTATCTCTTACAATTACCACACTTTCAACCTACTACTTTAACCACTTTATTTACACACTCAACTCTCACCACACTTTAATCACCACTCACATACACCATTCATTATTTATCCACTTAATTTTCATTTTAATTGAATTATCCTAATTTTCTTAATTTAATAATGCATTTAAATTAGGCTTAGGTTAAGCATTTAATATATTCAAACCTTAGTTTTTAATTTCACATACACTATTAGGGTAAATAATTAAATCAGATTTGAATTTGTAATTAATTAATGTTAAAGTTATAGATTAGTTTCATTCAATAATACTTATTTTATCCTTCAAACTAATGCTAATATTCATTTCCACTCATTTTGAACACTAAAAAAAACCTTGGAAACCCTTCTGATTCCTATCATTAACCCATTGGAATCTTTTGGAAATTAATTGAATGCCAAGTTAAACCCTAACATTAACCAGGAATTAATGCTACTAACTTAAATACATATAAATAAATGTAAACCTAGGGTCTTAAACCCATAAATCAATGTTTCTATGGCCTAAACACACATTATATGAGCAGTTTAGAATAAACCATAATTTGAACATGTATTCTTTATCATTTTCTATACTTGCAAACACTTCAAAAATAGTTAATTCCAATCAACATAATTGTTTAACAGTGATATACAAGGTTAGAATTCACCAATTAAGTTAATTTCATTTTTATCTGGTCATCAACTGGAAAGTTGAAAACTTCCCGACAACGCTTGCAAGTGAATGGATCACCCCTTGTGCTCTACTCCATCTTTCTATGAGGTCACCTTGAATCATGGGCTTTATGCACATGAAGTTGCCTCGAATTGGCCTTCATGCCCACTTAGGGTGAGTTGGCACTTTAGTTTGCCTTGAGTATTGGAGGTTGGTCACCAAGGGTCAGGTCTACAAGCGTGGGGTCCCCCAACTTGGGTCACCCCTATTCATAGCTATCATGGGCAAAGGAGCACACCTCAAGACATATAAGGGCGACTTGGCACATTAATCCCCAAGTTGCATGTGTGGGCAATAAGGGGCCATAATTCCATGGATGCAACATGGGTGATGTGGCACCCATTTGGTCTTCCATGCAAAAGTAAGGAAGTGGGTAGATACGGAAAGAATGGGCCATAACATGGAGAAGAGAGGGGATGAATACAAGGTGAGTGTAATGATGATTGAGGTTGCCTTTTATATTGCACCCAAAAAATCACTTTCCAACACAATTGCAAACGGAGTAGGCACACATTTCATTTTTGGCTCTTCTTTTGATTGCCTATGGGAGGCAATGTCATGTATACATTTGTGGGTTCCTGATGGATATTACTCATAGGTGGTGATAAGTATGTATGGATTTATGGGTCCTTAATTTGGGCAACTCATGTTCTTCTAAGGATATATTATCCCTACTAAAAACTTGACTTAATAAAAAAATGAGGATCGTGCCAAAGTTTTTAAGTGAGATATTCTCGCCTTAGAGATACCTTTGTGATATATGTGGAAGGCTTGAAGACAAAGATAGTCCAAAGGCCTCGTGCACAGAACAGGGGACGAATGTATGAAATTTTGGTCCCTTGTCAATGAGATTTTGCATATGTTACATGCTATTTTGGATGCTTTTCACCAAGTGTTTGGGTTTTGATGAGAATTTATTTTTTGGAGATGTCATAAGTAAGCATACTAGTGCATAAGATAAGTATGTAGCACATGAAAGAAGAAGAGATCATGGGTCTTACTTGCAAAATATAAGGTTATTGGTGGTTATATCAAGAAAAACTGCTAGAATGCTCTTGAATTTTTTTCTAGATTTCCCTAAAGAAAATATCATAGTATAAAGAAGTTCTCAAGCCTCCAGAATGGTTGATAATATTGTTCAAATAGTGGAGGATAATATTAATAAGGAAGATTATCACACATGTTCTTATAGGATGGAAAACATCCTAGTGGGTAAAGGACTTTGGGGACTCATAAATGGAGAGGATGAATGGCCTGAGTTGCCAAAAAACCCAAATGTAAATCAACAAAAAGAATACAAGACTCGGATAGAGAAATGAAGAAAGTTCTCCATCGAACATCTATATGCATTTCTGAGAGCATTATCCCACACATCATGAAAGTTAGTACACCAAAGGAAGCCTAAGATATTTTTCACAAAATCTATGGTATATCAACAAAGGCTAGGAAAGTTCATTTGACGCAGAAGGTGCATAATCTATGTCATGGGAATAGGTCTTTCATTGATTATGTGGTAGAGATCAGAAAGATAAATGATGACCTACCATCGATAAATTGCAAAGTGGGAGATGATGATATTGAATCTGTTATGCTAAATGGCCTAGGACTACAATACAAAAGTTTAGATACATCTACTTCAGTAAGAAGGACTAGCCTCATTTTGATGAGCTACTTGCAGTTTGTATGATGCAAGAAGTGAAGCTTGTCTTGAATGCATAAACAAGTGGAAACTCAAGAGATCATGCATTTTTTTCAACATAGAGGAAAATTTTCTAGCCATGGCCGATCAAGCTCTAGAAATTCAAACACTTTGGATATGAAAAAAGGAAGAGGTAGCTCAAGTTGAAGAGGAAGAGGTAGATCCCAAGAACCTAGAAACTATTACCATTGTTGAAAATATATCCATTTTGAAAAGGATTTCTATCATAACGTCTTGGTGCAAGAAGCAATCCTAAGATCTTTGCTTAAGCTCAAGGACTATTCTCATCTTCCATCTCACATAAATACATTTCATATGCACTTATGTTTGTAAAGTTAAAAGGTCAAGAACTTATCTTAGTTATTGTAAAAGCTAAAAGTAGGAGGAATTTCATGAATGAAGGGATCCAAAAGCTAGGACTATAGTTGGAGTTCAAATTCAAATCAATCCTATGATGTAGGATCATTTTTTGGTGGATTACACAACCACATTCAAATTCAAAATCATGTATAAGAAGACTTCAATTTAGTCATGGGATAAGTGAGCCTTCATGTGTGATTTGATCATATTTTATGAGCCTACATTAAACTCAATCAAGTGAGAGTATTCCACTATAATTCCCTTTGTATCATATGTGAAAGAGCTTCTCTACCCAAAATAGAAGGTCTTTCTCAGCATTGTGATTTCCAAACTTATCTATTTTGATGCAAATATTTGAAAGTGATCTTCTAAAGGACTTAGTGGTTCTTTATGCATAACTAGAAAGCGAAGGAAGTTTATTAAGCATTTTAGAAGTTATTGTGGCTTGTGTTGAGCAAGTTTTTGCCAACATGCAATCATCTGTATCAACATCCCATCACCTCTTCATAGTATATCAGAGCAAAGCTAAAGACTAAGCATCATGAGTGATGGATTCCCCTCATCCATTGACAAATTATATGGAGGTAATTACTCAGTATGGTCACTCACAATGGAGGCATATCTACTAGGAACGAACCTAGATGGTTATATATTTGGAGATGAGATGATGACAACACTCAGAAGCAAGGGCCAACCAACACAAAAGGAGCAAGAAAGGTTGAATCCATGGTGCTCAAAGGATGCTTTGTCAAGGTCATACATTCTCAAATCTATCTATGAGTATTTCCTCCCTCACATTAGGAATTCCAAGGCATCTCAAGAGGCGTGGAATGCTTTGGAAGCATTTTTCTCATCAAGTACAAAGGCTAGGAAGAATCAACTATGGATGGAGTTTAAAACACTCAACAAGATGGCCAAGAAAAGTGTGACTACTTTTGTCACCAAGATCGACATTGAAGACCAACTTGGAAGCATTGGAGAGTTTATTGATGAAGAGAAAATAGTGAGACAAGTCATCAATGGGATCAAATATGATGACAAATGGGAAGATTTCACCACAACTATGGAGCTCTACATGGACATCCAAGTTCCTAAATTCAACACACTCATGAGGAAATCATTCACGCATGAAGCAAAGCTTATGAAGAATGGTGAAAATAAAAAAGGTAATCAATCCTCTTCTCCCTATACCAATAAGAATAAAAGTAAGCATAACAAAGTCAAAGGCAAGATATTTGATGATGAATGAAGTACCTCTCAAGCCAGATTTATAGGTAGAGGTAGAGGCTCAAGAGGAAGAGGTAAAGAAGGTAGAAAAGGTAGGGGCATGCATAGCTCAAATATCATCACCCTTTACTATATGCAATCTAACAAATCATATTATAGAGAATTGTTTTAGGAAACTAAGGACTCAAAGAGGAAGAAGATACAACTAAGGAGGCTATGGAAGCTGAAGAGGTTATGCATACAACAACAATGCATACAACAACAATGCATACAACAATAATTACCAAGCTGGTTACCAAGGAAGGAGAGCCTATAACAATTATATAGATGATCAAGCTCAAGATGATTCACTTCTTTTTATGAATACGAAAATGAAGGATGGTACATCATATGACCATGTGTGAATCGGATGGTACGTCCGATGAGCATGTGTTTTACATAGACTGGAGATGCTCAAATCATGTGGTAAAAAATATGTCTCTTCTCTCATACTTAGAAGAAACAAAGAATAGACATGAAGTCCAAATAGAAGATGACACAATACATCCAATTGAGAAGAAATTAATGTGAAGAATTGAAATGGTAACATGAACTTACTAAGTAGAGTACTCTATGTGCCTCCATCACCAAAGAATCTTATTAGTGTGGGCCAGATTGTTGAGAAGGGTGTGCAGGTAAGATCTATCAAGCATGGATCATATGTTGAAGACCCATATCAGTTATTCAAGGAGATATCAACAAGAGAAAAGATAGCTAGATTGTTCGCCTTTGAACTCGAAGACACTAAGAACATTATATTGTTGAATTATGGCACCCAAACTCTATGAGAGTTAGAGATTTGGTAGAAGAGGTTAGCTCACAAAGGAGAAGATCCCTTAAACAAATTAGTAGGGATTAGAGTGTCCTTGGGCTACTAAATATATCAAAACAAGATATGATATATAAATGTAGTGCTTGTCAATTTGGTAAGTCACACAAGCAACCCTTCGGCAAGAAAGGCTACATGCATGGAGACCTATTGGAGTTAGTCCACATAGATGTTTGGGGACCAAGCAAGGGACCTTCAATCTCTAGATCAAGGTACTATGTGTCATTCATAGATGATTGTAGCAGATGGACTATCTTGTATTTCATGTTCTAAGAAGTACTTATCTCTTGTGGAGAACCAAACAGGAAAAACCCTAAAAAGACTAAAGTCAGATGGAGCGAGAGACTATTTATTTCATGGCTTTCATTCTTATCTCCAAGAGAGAGGAATCAAGAGGGAAATCACTTCTAGATATATTCCTCAGAAAAAAGGAGTGATTGAGAGAAGAAATAGGACAATTGTGGAGGCTACAAGGTCTGTGCATAATGATAAGAAAATTCCCAACTATTTCTAGGTAGAGGCAATATGAACAACTATTTATTTGGTCAATAGAGTTTTGTCAAAGGCTCTCGATGGAATGAATCCATATGAGGCATGGAATAGAAGAAGACATAGCTTGGATCAGTCCATGATTGTTGGGTGCATTGCATATGCACACATTACTCATAGATTAGAGGTAAATTTGACCCTAAGGTAGAGAAATGTATATTCATTGGCCATGACCTCAACCAGAAAAGCTCTAGGTTTTAAAATCTAAGCAACAAAGGACTCCTTGTAAGTAGGAATGTTGTGTTTGATGAAAAAAAATAATGGTTTAAAGATGACTATAGAAGAATCAAGCTACCTTATGGCCTAGAGGAGGACCTTCCAACTCTATCAAAAGGAATGATCACACACTTGAAGCATCAAGTGATTCTAAGGATGATATGAAGACTTCGAGTAGAGAAATCACTTTTTGGAACTCAAAAGAGAAAGCCAAAGTGTAGGAGTTGAGGGACATAGGAGAATCCTCTCAAGAAATAATCAAATGGTCAACTAGAGAGAAAACAAAGCGAGAAAGGTATGGCTATGCTACATCATTAGTTACTAAAACTTCTATATATCTAGCATAAGATTTAAAATTTGAGGAGCCCTCATCTTAAATGAATGCAAAGAAGAAGCCAGAATGGATGATTGTGATGGAGGAAAAGATTGAAGCTTACTAGAAAATCAAACTTGGGAATCGGTGATATACAAGGTAAAGAAAATTTTTGATGGTGCTATTAACATGTACATAGCAAGATGTATCGCGAAAGGCTATGCACAAACACAAGGAATTGATTATGAAGAAAAATTTTCACCTATGTCCAAAAATGCCAACCATTAGAGTACTTATGAGCATTGGAACTTCAAAAGAATTGGAAGACATACCATATGGATGTCAAAATTCTTTTTTAATAGGATGGATTTTTGAAGAGGTATACATGGCTCAACCTCCTCATTTTGAAGATTTATCATGCCTTAAGTATGTATGTAGGTTAAGAAAAAAGTTTATATGGTCTAAAGGAAGCCCCAAGGGCTTGGAATCATAGGCTTTTCACCTCTTTGTAGGATCAAAAATTTAATGTGAACAAAGCAAATCTTTCCCTCTTCATCAAGAGTAATAAATCTGAATTCATATACCTTTGTGTATATGTTGATGATATCATAATCATAGGTAATGATGCTCAAGGTATAAGATCAATCGTTAGATGAAAGAAGAATTCAAAATTAGTCATCTATGTCTACTCACATGCTTCATGAGATTGGAAGTAGTATACACAGAAAAGGGTACGTATCCTACTTAGAGAAAGTACATCAAAGATATTCTTGCGAAATTCAAATTGGAGAACTCAAAGGTTGCAAGTACATGTATGGAGATGAAGTTGAAGTTAAGTGCTCATGAAGGAGAGAAAATATAAGATATAGCTAGCTATTAGAGTCTAGTTGATAATTTCAAACTATGCTACCTTGACTAGGTTGACATTTGCTATGGAGTAAATGTCTTCAAGCAGTTCATGCATACTCCTAGGAAACCTCATATGGAAGCAACAGAAAACATATTCAAATATTTGAAGGGAACTATCAATGAAGGTGTGTATTATCCTTACGCCTATGATATAGACATCAAGCTTTTCTCTAATGTGGATTAGGCAGGCTCTAAATATGATAGGAGAAGTACATCTAGATATCTCACATTTGTAGGTAAGCTAATTTCATGGTCCCAAAGATGCAACCTACTATTGCACTCTTATCAATTGAAGCTGAATATAGAGTACTTGCTAATGCAACTCAAGAAGCAATGTGGATTAAGACCTTCTATTTTGATTTACATCTTAAGTTATCTTTCCCCCGTATCTTTGGGAATAATATCAATTCATTGCATCTTGTTGCTAACCCAATCTATCATGCTAGGACTAAACACATAGAAGTGAACTATCATTATGTCAAGGAAAAGATCACAAGCAACCATATTCAATTATCATATGTATCCACTCATCAACAATGTGCACACATGATGACCAAAGGCATTGCATGGGCTTGAGAGGGAGTTGTTGGTGCAAGAGGCAAGCTTAAGAGATTTTCTTAAGTTGTAGCAATACTCTCATCTTCCATCTCACATAAATACAAATCATATGAACTTATGTTTGTAAAGTCCAAAAGTCAAAACCTTGAATTAATCTCAATTAATGTGAAAGCTAAAAGTAGGAGGAATCTTGTGAATGGAGGGAGACAAAAGCCATGCCTCTATTTGGACTAAAAATTCAAATCAATCCTAAGATGTAGGATCACTTTCAGGTGGATGAATCAACCGCATTCAAATTCAAATTCATGTATAAAAAGACTTCAGTTTAGTCATGGGATAAGCGAGCCTTGCTATGAGTTTTGAGAAAATGTTATGAGCATATTTTATAATCACTTTAGGTAAGATTAGTCATCCACAATTCCTTTGTATCATATGTGCAATATCAATGCACATTATGATTCATATGCATTGATTGTTCATTCTCTATATGTTGCTATAGACCCTTTAGGTACACAATCAACTTGACTGGTTCCTTTCTCAGTGCGTGGCTGTTCATTATCCAATATATCAATTCAATCACTCAGATAGGACTTTTTGAGCTTACATAAAAAGTTTCATCAATGTTGGATGTATAGATTTCAAGTTATGAGCATTTGAGTGTGACTTTTTTTGCACATCTCCTTCTTCCTAAAACGTCAAGGTGACCCCTTAGTCTTCTTAAACTTATTGATATGTCTATAGTGAGGATAACTTCATGAAATAATTTTCTTTATTTATTTTAAAACTCGTATGCAATGTTTGAAAAATGTTATGTGGTCAATTTGTACTAGGCTTTGAGCTCTCAACATTTTAGTGAGAGATTCTCTACCCAAATAAAAGGCTTTTCTTAGTCTTATGAAGTGCAAACTTATCTATTTTGAGAGAACTATTTGGGAGTGATGTTCCAAAGGACGTAGTGGTTCTTCATGCATACTTGGAAATCAAAGGAATTTTGTTAAACATTAGAAAAATTATCTTGGCTTGTGTTGAGCAGGTTTTTTCCAACACTCAGCCCATGAAAAAAAATGTAAGAATCAATAACAGTCGCTATTTGAAAGATCATGAACTGTACATGTATCATCAATAAATTTCACAACCAAGCTGATGTTGGCTAATGTTAAAAATAATAACAGATTTTTCTTGATCCTTGGCCCAAATAAAGCATCAGACAAGATAAAAGAACTACCATTAGCAGTAGTCAGAATGATCTTACCAGCTCTCATGAAAGGATAAGAGGCATTGTTTGTACATGTAACAGTATTCTCTATAAGGGCAGGATCAAGTGAAGTGAAGAAATTGCAATGCAAGGTAATTTGTTTGGTTGCCCCACTATCAAAGTACCAAACATCTGAGTCTACTACAGATATACACTATTCATGAGAAGATGGGTCATAACTATAAACAATAGTAATGCCCATTCTTCATTCTGCACAAGATTTGCAGACTCTAATTTGGGAGTAGAGGATTCTGCAACAACCATTCTAGCCTCTTTCTCATCTCTGTCATCCTTCTTTGATTGTGCAGAATTAGCAGATTTCTGCTTACTAGTAGATGAGCTCCATTTACCTTTGCCCTTCTTATTGGCCAGGAAAGCTTGATCTACAATATGCATAATGGACCTAGTCTGCCTAGACTAATCTTCTTGCAATATGATAAGGAGTAACTCTTCAAATGTCAAGGCATTTGGAATTCCTTTCATCATCAATGGAAAAGTAGAAGCAAAACTCTGATATGAATCTAGAAGGCCATCTAGAACACTCTACACAAGTGAACTATCAAGTAAGACTTCATCACCAGAAATCAACTGCTCCTTCAAACATTTGATCTTTGTCAAAAAACTATCGATGGAATCTCCTTCATTCATGTGCTCAGTCTCCAACTGTTTTCGGAGGTAAGCAACACGAGCCTCATTCCTTGCATGCTATAAAGTGGTAAGTGTATTCCAAGCATCCTTTGTTGTTTTGTAGGAGAAAACGTGAGAAATAATGGCACATTTGATAGACAAGGCTATCAATGCATGTGCCTGAGCATCTCTACCATCCCAACAAGCTTGTTATGCAGTAGGTGCAAGAAGAACCACAACATGAACAGGAACCTAAAGAACAACACCATCTCCAATGCCATCTACATCAGCTTCAATAAATGTATTTACAGGTGCAATAGGATGTTTTTCAACACCCTGCACGATATTCCATAGTCCTTTTGCAACCAATACATGATGCATCATATAATCCCATAATGGGTAATTGGTATCTTCCAACTTATCCTCAGCAACCAACATACAAAATAAATCCTTGCTTTTAGCCATAGCCACTGAATAAAATATCTTGATGCAAAAAAATGATAGTATCTCAAAAATTTGAAAAAAAAATACCCTCTCAAATTCGAGTAAACCTATAGTAGACTTCGAGATGCTTATACTGGCGAACCGAAACCTGTATATATTTATGGCATAAAAAGACAAAATTGCCTACACAAGCATTACAATAGTGCATCCAAATGTCAAAACGAGCTCAGATTGTGATTTCGACACCAAACAACAAAGTTCTTTTGAACTACTAATTACTCTAAGTATGCTCAATATTTGGTGCAATTCTACGATTGTGACTTGAGGGGTGTTGACAATGCCCTAGATGAAGTGTCGACCTGCTCTGATACCAATTGCTGGAGTTTGAGGTTTGTGGAAGCACGGGAACAACACAAGGAAGAAGAAGAAGCTTGAAGCACATCAAATGCATCTCCAGCATCATGAAGAATCAATCATAAACCTGTGTCCATAGGAGTGGCAATAAGTTTATATTCTTCAAGGCCAAAATGCTGCAATAATGTGTCAATATATTTCATTTGACACAAATCCATTCCATTATCAATGTGCATAAAGTAAATGCCCAAATAATGATGCAAACGCCCCAAATTAGACATCTCAAATGAGGCATGCAAATCAGCCTTAAAATCAGCAATCTACCTCTCATGAGGACCAGAGAACAGCATGTCATAAAAAAAAACCACAATGATCAGAAGTACATCACTAGCACGCTTAACATATAAGGTGCTTTTAGTTGGAGTGTTCTCAAAACCATGTGCAATCAAATAGCCATGTATCTCTTCATACCAAGCACGTGGTGCTTGCTTTAAACCATATATTAATGCCTTCTTTAACCTGCACACCTGGTTCTCGTGCCCTTTTTGCACAAAGCCATGGGGCTGAAACATACACTTCTTCATGCAAGTTACCATTTAGAAATGTTGTTTTGATATCCAACTAATGTACATTCCAACCATGATGAGCTGCAAGTGCACAGATGCTACAAACAGTAGTCATTTGACAAGTAGGTGCAAAGGTATCATCAAAATCAATGCCTTTTTCTTGCGCATAACCCTTTGTGCCTTCTACTTGTCAATTGTTCCATCAGGTTTATGTTTCAACTTGTATACCCACTTTGTGCCAATGGCCTTCTTGCCAAGAGGCAAGTCACATAAAGGCCAAGTACCATTCTTCATTATAGCATCATATTTTGATTGCCTTGTAGCCATCCAATGTTCATAATTTTGTGCTTCATCAAAGGAAATAGGTTTAGTCTCATCACAGAGACTACAAGATGCCATAGCATAGCAATCTGATGCAAAAGAGGCAATATGAGAGCCTGATCAAGTATGATATGATGGAGGTGCATCTAAGTTGTTGTCACATAAAGTCTGCATTGGCCATTTTGGCATAGTTTTTGTTTGTTGAATATCACCTCTCTCATCAACAAGTGCATCATGTAAATCTACATCAGAAACTGAATTATCTGCATCATCACATTAAACCTGCAAACGCTGAGAAGTTGCCTCATTAGGACCAGCACTAGACTATCCACTTGTAAAAAGAGGCAGCAAAGTATCATAACATGTCTTTGGAGCTAATAGATGTCTCCTTAGTACATGAAAGCAATGGTTGAATAGCATCTTCCACAAAAGCAACATCATGGCTAACCAAAATGTGTTTATTATGTGGATGATACAGACGATAGCCTTTACTTTCAGAATTGTACCCAACAAAAATACATTTTATTGCTTTATCATCCAATTTTTTGCAATGTTGTTGAGGCACTAATGCATATGCCAAACAACCAAAAAGATGCAGATAAGCCATAGATGGCTTGCGATCATGCCAAGCCTCATATGGAGTGATATACTACAATGCTTTAGTGGAACACCTGTTAAGTACATATGCTGCACATATAACAACCTCAAGCTAGAAACTATGTGGTAAGGCCTGTCTCTTGACCATACACCTCGCCATCTCCATGAGTGACTTATTCTTTCGTTGAGAAACTCCATTTTGTTGAGGTGTATACAACACTGTACACTGGTGTTTTATCCCACATTCAACCAGAAATGCATTAAAATCAGAAGACATATATTACCCCCCTTGATAAGAATGGATGGTGCCCATTTTACACGCTGACATATTTTCAGCCAAAACCAGAAACTATTTGAAGCACATAAACACTTTGGACTTTGCTTTGAGTGGATATACCCATGCATGCCTGGAAACATCATCAAAGAAAGTCACGAAGTAAAGATAATTTCCAAAAGAGGGTGTGTGCATATGACCATAGACATCGCTATGAACAAGCTCTAATTTCTGAGTAGCTTGAACTGAACCATCTTTTGGAAATGAGGAATGCTGCATTTTGCCCAAAATACATCCTTCACATATATGTTTACGAGGTGCCTCAAGTTTGGGCAAAGAGGACACCATTTCAGATTTGTGTAGGTGTAGCAAACTAGCAAAATTCGGATGACCAAAGCTTGCATGCCAAAGCTTTGCATCTAACATAGCCTAAGAATCGTGTAATGCACATGCTGAATCATTCACATATCTTTCATTGTCTATGATCTTATACAACCCACGACATAAAATGCCAGAAGCAATAATCACATCGCCATTTGACAGATCATGAACTGTACACCTGTCATCAATAAATTTCACAACCAAGCCAATCTTGGCTAAAGTCGAAACTGATAACAGATTCTTCTTGATCCTTGGTACAAATAAAGCATCTGACAAAGTGAAAGAACTACCATCAGCAGTAGTCAAAATGATCTTACCAACTGCCATGATAGGATATGAGGAGTTGTTCGTGCATATGATAGTATTCCCTATAGGTGTAGGCTCGCGTGAAGTGAAGAAATTGCACTGTGAGCTGATATGTTTGGTCACCCCACTATCAAAGTACCAAACATCTGAGACATGCAATACTCATACTAACTCCTCAAATGACAAGGCGTTTGGATTGCCTTTCATCATCAAATGAAGAGTGGAAGCAAAACTCTAATATGAATCAGGAAGGCCATTCAGAATGGTTTGCACAAGTGAGCTATCTGGTATAACCTCATTAGCAGAAATCAATTGTTCCTTCAAGTATTTGATCTTTGTTAGAAAATTGTCCATAGAATCAACTTCATTCATGTGCTCACTCTCCAACTGTTTTCGGAGGTAAGCAACACGAGCCTGATTCCTAGCTTGGTACAATGTGGTAAGTGTATCCCAAGCATCCTTGGTTGTTCTACAAGAGCGAATGTGAGGAATAATGGTAGGTTTGACAGACAAAGCTATCAATGCATGTGCCTGGGCATCTCTTCCATCCCAACGAATTTTCTCTACAATAGGTGCAGCACAAACCGAAGCACAAACAGGAATATCCAGAATATCATCATCTTCGACACCCTCTACATCAGCTGTAGTACCTGCAGTTGTAATAGTTGCAGGTGTGATAGGATGTTTTTCAGCACCCTACACGATGTTCCACAATCCTTTTGCAACCAGTACATGTCGCATCATATAAGCCCATAACGGTTAGTTGGTACCATCCAACTTATCCTCACCAGCCAATATATGGAATACATCACTACTTTTAGCCATGGCCGGTGACTAAAATACCTTGATGCAAAAAGTTGAGTGTATCTCAAAAAGTTGAACAGAACTGCCTAGATGAATTCTGCTAAACCTGTAGCAGACTTTGATATGCTTATACTAGCACACCGAAACTGGTATATACCTTTGGCACAAAAAGATGAAATATCATGCACAACGCTACGATAGTGCGTTTGGAGGCCGAAATGAGCTCTGATTGCGATTTCTGCACCACATAATGAAGTTGTTTTGATCTCGAAAACACCCTAAGTATGCTCACCAAAATTTATGTGATTCTGAGACTCCAACCAGAGAGGTGTTGACGACACCCTAGATGAAGCACCAACCTGCTCTGATACCAATTGTTGGAGTTAGACATCTGCGGGGGCACACGAACTATACAAGGAAGAAGAAGAAGAAGCTTGGAGCACAATACACAATACTGAATGTATTACACTAGAATGTACAAAGATAAGTAGCCCATTATGGCAATAGGCCTATATACAAGCCCGGGAAAAAACCTCCTAAAGAGGGAAAAAAGTGCCCCGGAGGTCCTAGAGTGTTCACACACATCACTACCTAAATAAATCAACAACATCTGCCAGAGTGATCCATCATTTGTAGGTGATGTTAAGTTCATCAACCATAAAATTTGTACTCACCGTCGATACGGATACATCCATCCATCGTAGAGAGATGGACAGTAAGATCTCCTTTAGTCAAACCTCTTGCACACACCAATCCATGTGAGACAGATAGAAAGTGAGATATAGAGATAGAGAGAGAGAGAGAGAAAGAGAGCTTCTCTATAGTGAACTTGCTTCAGACCTACTCCATCTCTGCAACTCGTGTCACATACACACATAGAGAGAGAGAGGGGGCCTTCTACTGCTACAACCCAACTATCTTTGACTACCCTCAGAGAGCTCATCAAGGCTATGGTTGGGGATCAACTATAGGATGAACAAGGGAGCACACTAGATCTGAATGCACACTTCCGCAAGTGCCATCTTCTCTAAACGAACACTTGTCAGCTGCTCTGTTTTGATTCTAACCATTCATTCTATGAGTGTGGTGATAACTGATAGGTTCTCATAAACTGACCTCACAAGGAATGAATTGCATCATTTACTTACTGAAAATGGTATTCTGATAGAGCGTCTAAAGACGATGATGGCATAAATTTGAATCGAGCTCCATTATGCATTGTATAAAGTTGAATTTTTGAGAGATTCTTGGTGGCATTCAATGACATCATCGATGATGTCTTTCATAGATTTAATGAATCCAGTCTCTTGCAAACTAAGGTCGAGTAATTGACCATCTTCACCTTAGGTCAAGTGATTTTCGTGAAGTTGTTTTGTTCTACCATCTTGCAAAGCTTCCTCACATTGCATAATATGGATTTTGGATGCATATGTGATTATTCATAACCTCTTAAGTTAAAATAAATCTCAATTGGCTACCTCTCATTGCTCTCATGCCACGCTAGATTTTTTGTTACACCCAAGGGGACATTCTGCTTCCGAAACAAGTTCTAAGGCATTACTTATATTCACTTAAGAGAATATTTTTATCTCCCCTATAACCCATTAGTGAAGATTTCCCTATCCACAATTTCTTTACTTTGTGGACCTCATTTGGCATCAAGTGTTTCTTTGAAAGGATCCCCTACCTTTCATTATTCAACTTGGTAATTTTATTGTAAAATGGGTCATTTTATATTATTCCAAGGGTTTCAACCCTTACTTTGTGGCACTCCATTTGACATTACTTAAAGAGTTTTCTTGTAATTTTTCCAAGGGTTCCACCCTTAGTATTTGCCACCCCAAGCACATTGTAAGAAAGAGTACCAACTCTATTTTGGCGCACTTTGGCACTAAGTGCCCAACCTTGTAACTCAAACATAAGAAAAAGTAGATCACTCTATATGTGTGTGTGCTTGGGAGGTTAATCTAAGCCCCCAGGTGTACCTTTTCTTGTGTGCAATGGGATAATCTAAGCCCTCCTCTCTACATCACATCTTTGCAATTTTTGTGCCAAGCAAAGGGATATTCTAAGCCCCCCCTCTCTCCAATGTTTCTACTTCATTTTTGGTGCAAGTGTAGGGCTACTCTAAACCCCCCATCCCTACCCATCTAAATTTTGGTGCAAATTTTGACTTCATTTTTGCAAGTGTGGTAACTTCATTCCAACAATGATCATCTCAATGATTTCAAATGCCACATCCTCAAGTCAATTATATTTACCCTTCTTTACACCAATATTCATGCCAAAAGATGAAAGGATAAATGACAAAAATTACAACCTATGGAAGGATACAATTAGAGCCTATTTGTATACAAACTTGTTGTACGCGGTCATTGAAGGTACAGAATGAGAGCTCCATAAGGCAACCGATCTAGGAGCTTGGAATATATGGATGTAAAAGACAAGTGAGCATTAGGCCAACTTCTCCTCGCATGTGATGAATTGACAAAGGGTCACATCACTACATGTAGGACTTCAAAAGAAGCTTGGGATACTCTCACAAACCTCTATGAAGATAAAAAACCTTCTAAGATTTATATTCTAGAGGCCGAGTTTCACAATTTCACTATACATCCACAGGACACTATCACAAAAGTGATAGCCCAATTTGAAGATTATCAACACAAGTTAGCACTTTGTGGATGACAAATTTCCAATGAAGACATGGCTATAAGATTGCTTAACAAGCTTCCTAGGTCATATGAGACATTCATGACTACTCTCTATAACAGAGGTCAAGCACTCACTTGGGAAGAAGTTAGAATATTCTTTCTTCTCCATGACTCTAGATAAAAGACCCAAGCTACCCAAGAAACAACTAAGAAAGCTAAAGCCACCTTCCACAAGACTAAAGGACCAAAAGTTGATCAAGAATCAAAGGACAAAGGGAAGAAGTTCACTTGCAATTTTTGTGGCAATCCTAGCCACATCAAAAAATATTGCTTCAAGAAGAAGAAAAAATATAAGTCTAAGTCTACTTCAATGATCAAACATCACTCTCAATGCACAAGTGTTTCTCACAACTGAACATAAGGCACTTGTTGCATCCACTCCCAAGAAAGAATGGATTTTTTATAGTGGTGTTTCATCATAGATGTGCAATGATAAAGATGATTTTCATGAGTTTGAAGAGCATATAGTTCACGTTTATCTTGGAGACAAAAAGTGTATTGAGATCCAAGGAAGAGGAAAAGTTCATGTTACTAACTTAGAAGGTGATACCAAGTCACTCAAAGATGTTCTTTATGTACAAAGCCTTTGTAAGAACCTTCTCTCAGTGAAGGCCATTACAAAGTGAAACATGATGGTGCAATTCAATCACAACAAAGTTCAAGTCATTGCTCATGAATCCAATGAAGTGATAGCTTAAGGCTTTGAAGAAAAAGGTCTCTACAAGCTTTCAAGTTTTATGGCCAAAGATTCAAGTCTTAGCTTGTTGCATTGCAGATTTGGACATACCTGTTGCTTAGCTAAGATCTCTTCCAATCATCTTGTCAAGGATTTACCAAGATCGCACAAGTGGAATTGAACTGCCAAGCATGTGCAAAGTAGATATCTACTCCTTTGCTTATAGAAGCATCCATTTCTGCATCTACAACCTTAGCATTAGTCCATGTCGTATTTGTGGACCTATGCATATACCTTCTCTTAGTGGATCAATTTACTTCTTCTTGAAAGTACATGACTTCACTAGATTCACCTGGGCGTATTCACTCAACCACAAAGAGGATGCCCTTTCTAAGTTCAAGGAGTGGACACAAACACTTCAAGAAAACTTTCCAATTTCTTTGAAGATCATCCGATCTCATGGAGATAGTAGCTTTGTAAATCACAACTTCTCCAAGTACATGAAGCAACATGGAATCAAGTATCAAGCATCACAAGATACTCTAGAAGATATTTCCTTACAGAGGATTCGAAGTGTGATCCAGATGGACAAGATTATGATTAGTCAAAATCAACTTCTACTAAAGTTTTGGGGTGAAGCAGTTAATATTCAAAATAGAGGGTTCTCAGATGTATTGAAGAACCAAACACCATTTGAGGCTTACTTTAAGAACAAGCCAAGTGTGAGCTATTTCCACATCTTTTGTAATGAAGCCCATGTGCAAGGCCATGATGATAATTGGCCTGAGCAGTACATTTTCATTGGTTATAGTGATCGACAAAAGGCATACAAACTCTACGACCCAAAGGGTCACTCAGTAATAGTAACCAAAGATTGCACCTTTGATGAGTACTCTAAGTATTCATCCCTTTTGGATCCTCCCATTTTTGCTTCAGAGGGGGATCATTCCAGTTTTCGACAGTCACACTATGTGGAGCATGCTCTCTTTGTACATGACTTTTGAGATCATGGTATAGTTTTGGAGCATGAGGAATTAGAGATACAATCTCACGATATGCCTTAGATGGCTACACCTCCAATCGTCCTACCAAAGGTTTAGATTTCCCCTCAACTTGAGTTGGGCATTACAACCAAGCTTCGAGTAAGGTGTTTTTCAAGTTCCTTTATTTTTAGTTCATTCTCATCACTAAAAAAGAAGGTTGTTTTCATTTGCATTAGGAATTAGGCACTTACATAGATGCATTGAAAAAGCATTAAAAAATTTCTTTTCATTTAGGAAAGATAGTTTTGTTTAAAGCACTTAAAACATTTTCATATTAGATCTTAGGAAAGTTTTATAAAAATATTATTTTTTACAACACCAAAAAGAAAGATTTTATTTTGTAAACAAAAAGATTGTTTGTTTGCTGTATATTTATTTCATTGCACAAAAAGAATTTTATAGCATAAAAAGGGTTTTGATTTAAGTTCTTTTGATTTAGAGTTGTTGCTTTTATTTCTTTCTTGTTTTATCCAATGTCAATCAAAGAAAATATTATTAAGGAAATTAATAGTAGTTTTTGTTAAAAAACTAAAAAGATCTAATCAAGGAAATATATTTTAGAGAAACCTTTAGAATTAAATATTCAAAGGTTTAAAAATTAAGTTCCAAAAAGTTCCTAAAAATTAAAAACTTATAAAGTAAAAGAAAAATCACCTTATAAATTCAAAAGATTAAGTTAATGAGATAAGTATAAATTTAGGTTTAAGAAATAAAAAAGATTTAAGAAAAGAAGTTAGAAATAGTAAAGCCTAGGATTAGGTAAAGCCAACATCCTTGGCTTTATCAACTAGTAATAGGTTTAGGCAGTTTAGAGAACAATTAGAACCTGTCATTAGGGATCTTCTACTCTATTCAAAGCATTATCAAAGAGCAATGAGTCCTTAACTCATCTTCACGGTGAGTTTATAAGACGTTTAGCTCAACTCCCCGAAGATGATAGAAACACAATAAATCCAGATGTAATTATATATTTCCTTAAGATACTAAGTCCTGAGGATAGGGCTGAGCTTGAGAGACGTATAGAGAAGCCAAGAAAAAGATATGGCCTGACTAACGACTGGGAAAAAGTAAAAAAAGAAATAGAGGCTGTTGCTCAAATGAAGCAAAGGCAAACAGTTTTGTATGCTAGACCTAATGCTTCTCAGCCTAGGGAGACAACTGCTGCAAGGCAAACTGACATGCCAATGCCTACGACTATGGCCAGGGCTAGCAATTCAGTTGTCACTAAAGCTCCGATAGAATTTCAATTAGATATTCTATGTAAGCAGATGGAAAATGTCATAAACATGCAAGCATCTCTTTCAAAAGAGGTTGCCAAATTGAATAACAAGGTTCACTCCATGAGCTTTAATGATCCTGGGGTTAGCAGTAGTGGTGTAGGGCAAGCACCACCCATACAACCAGTTATGCTACAATACATTCCTCCTCAACCAGTCTTCAAGCCAGCTCCACAATTTGCTACTCAGCTACCCTTTCAAAGAAATACTGAGAGAAAAGGTACTAACAGAAAGCGATGTGTATGGTGTGATAGTCAAGAGCACGCAACTTTTGCATGTGATGATTTAAAAAGCACAAAGGAAAATCAATTAGTTGTAGAAATACATAGAAGATTGTGCGACTTTAGGTCACGTCTTCCTTTATTCGTCAATTGGGGCAAAGGAGGAATGAAAAAGTTATATGAAAACTTAACAATCTCTTATGCAACTGCCAGTACCTCGGCTGCTAGATTAGAGCCAGCCGATGATAGGCGCTTTCTACGCCTAGCCAAAATCCTTATTCGATAGAGGCACTGGTACGAGCTAGAGAATGAGATAATGTATAAAACCGCATGGAAGAAGGTGATAGGAGGGTGACTAGGAGAAAACGAGAGAAGGTGAGAAGAAAACTGATAAAAAAGTACAATTTGAGGATACAAATTTATCTCAAGAAGAGAAAAGAAAGATGATTAAGGAAGGGAAAAAGCCAACAGATGATCATATTCAATCAGAAGAGGAACAAAAGAAATCTGAAAAAGAAAACTCTAAAACTAAAAATAAAGATGACCAAAAACAAAGTGAAGAGAAAGGAAAAAAGAAGGGTAGAAGAGCTCCACGTGCTATAATGATTTTCGAGCGCGAGAAGAAAAATGATGCTTGGAAAATTTTAAATGATATTCTTCTAAAAGGTCAAGTAACAATGTCTCTTGAACAAGTGTTTTCAATTGCAAAACTTGAGTTCAAGCATATTTTTTTTTGACTGATTAGAAGGAGACGTTTTCCATTGCCACAAGACAAGGATATGCAAGATGTGGCAGAAGAAACTTTAGCTATGAATGATGCAGTCACACTAAGTGAGAGTGATTATGAAGACGATGAAGAATTTACAACTAGAAGCGTAAATAGAAATTTTTTAGGATCGATACAACCTGATGATGAGGTGTTAAAAAGTGAAAGTAAATTCAATTCTACCTTCTGGGCACGAGGCACACCAAAAGTAAAAATTAGAATTGGAGATGAGAAGGATTCCTATTTATCTCTGGCTCTCATTGACTCAGGGTCAGAGATAAACGTTATATCAAAGTAGTTTTTTGACAATTTTAGATGGCCAATCAACAAAGAGCACGGCTGGAGGATAAGAACAGCTGACAATGGCTCTGGCATTTTATTAGGTGCATGTGTGAATGTGCCTATAATGATAGGTGGTGTTCGAGAGGAGTTTCACTTCTTCGTTCAAGATAATTGCTTATATAAAGTAATTCTCGGACAGCCATTTATAGCTAAGATGAGAATGGAAACAAAAGCAATGAATGATAAGTCATCGTATGCAAGAATTCGATCCAAATCAGGGATGGATTCTTTGCAAGTTATGACAATCTGCCCAAATCGCACTAGAAATAGAAAGAACTTAAGAAGAAGCCCCATTGACTCCATCATTCATGTATGTGATGATCCACTGGCTGTAAGAGAATATGGGGCATATTATGATCAAAATTTCAACTAGACTCCACTATTGAGCGGGACAATAGTGGACATTGTTTTGATGTCTCGCCTATCAATGAACATAAATTCAAAGATTATTTAGTTTGTACTCCTACGACTAGCTTACATTATATCACTAAAGAAAATCTTACAGAAACATTTAGAAAACAAAAAGAGTCATATTTTAGAAAATCAGGATTAATTTCAAGTGATGAGAAATTTGAGTGTATAATTGAACTCTCAAAATTTATCTACTTTATTAGAAGAGCTAGAAAGTGTTTCTCAAGAAAATTTAGAATCAAGACTGATGATTGTTTTATTCTATTCAAGAATATGAGATTATTAGTGAATTCATTCTAGAACATGAAGTTAGCATAGAAACCAAATACAAAACTATAGAAAAGAAAATAAAGCATGTAGCTCAACCCTTAAACAAGATAGTCATGATATATTTTGGCGAGTATCAGATGATCCTATTCTTAGAGATCGATCTAAGATAGGTAATATATTTACAGAGGAGAGTAAGAAATATATTAAATTCGGTGATGATTTCCTTTCTCAAATTGAAAAAGATCAGTTTACCAAGATGACTGTTTATCATGGTAAAGTGTTTTCTTTATTCCCATACGAGATAGGATGTGCAGACCCAAAGTTAGTAGCTCCGATGATTATTTTCACTATACCACACATTCCTTGGAATCTTCATCCGATTCAAGTCCCAAAGGCTCATTCACCTGAGCTAATGAGACTCTTAAAGGAGAAGATTTCCATAAGAATCTTGGAACCATCCTCTGCACCATACTCTAATAGGTGGTTCACGGTACCGAAAAAGAGCGGGAAGCTACACTTTATTCAGGATTTGCAGCCTGTGAATAAAGTCACTATTAGGAATGTAGGAATGGTCCCATTGTAGATGAGTTTGCCGAGGCATTTGCCGGTCACTCTATCTAGTCAATGGGAGACCTGTATTCAGGGTATGATCAGTTTCAATTAGCTATTGAGAGTCGAGATGTGACCATGATGAAGTCTCCTTTGGGTTTAGTACGCATGTGTACTTTACCACAAGGAGTGACGAATTCTGTGGCACACATGATAAATGCTATGAATCTAGTCTTACATGACTTTATCCCAAAAGTGATAATGCCTTTTATTGATGACATTCCAATAAAAGGGTGTGTAGAAAAAGAAAAAGATGAAAGTTTAGATTCAATTGGTTGTAGAAAGTTTGTTTCCAGCCATATTTCAGATTATGAAAAGATATTTGAAAGATTTGAAGAGGTTGGACTAGCTTTCTCCCTAGAGAAATCTACTTTTGGTGTTAATGAAGTGATGATAGTTGGACATTTATGTGGTCATTACAGTTGCAGAACTTATCCAGCAAAACTTGATGCCATTAGTAGGATTTTTGAGCATTGTCGCAATGTTAGTGAAGTAAGGAGATTCTTAGGTGCATGTGTTTTCTATGTCATCTGGATCCCTCACTTTGCTCATGTAGCGAATACACTTTATGATTTGTTAAGAAAAAGAAGGAAATTCTTTTCGACTGATGAGCATTCTTGAACGATGAGACATCTAAAGCAATTGCTTATCAATGCTCCTATTTTGAAACGTATTGACTATATAGGAAATAAGCCTGTAATCCTAACCGTTGACACTAGTCCTATTGGTATAGGCTGGGTTATTGGGCAGGATGATGAGGAGGAGAAAAGGTACGCAGTTCTCTTTGGAGCGAAGATCTTACATGATACTCAAAGGAATTACCCTCAAATTAAGAGAGAATTATGGGGATTAGTTATAGCTTAAAAAATAGATAAAGAATACTTTATAGGAGCTAATGTAATAGTAGAGACTGAGTGTCTTCCATTAATAGGTTTAATAGCCAATTGTTCATCTCTAGATATAGCTATGTTACGATGAATAGCCTTTATTAAATTTATTAACCCTGCTTTTATTCATATTGCAGGTAAACATAACACCATTGCTGATATGATCTCAAGAGCAATGTTTAACAATGATAGTGAAGCAATAGATAATCATATAAATTTAATAAATTATGAAACACCTACCTATACATATGAGAGATTTAGAGAAGATGATTATGAAGGAGAGTGGCGAGATATAGGATACTATCTGAGTTCGTTTTAGCCTTTCCCAAGTTGGTCTTCAAATCGATTCTGGAACATCAAGAAGAAGCCTTTCAACTTCTTCTTGAAAGATGAATACCTTTGGAGACACGCTAGAGGAAAGGTGTGAAACCCTCAAAGAGTCCTAGGCTTAAAAGTTTTTCAAGTGCAAGTTATGCAAGAGATGCATGAAAGCCTTTGGGCTGGTCATAAAGTCTTTGTAGCTACATATAAAAAGATTAGGGAAAGCTATTGGTGGCCAAGGATGTATGTGACTATTAAAGAATTTGTGAACACTTGTAGTATGTGCCATTTACATTCCTCTGTCAAACATAGAGACCCCCTTCACCCGACCTATCCACCTTGTATTCATTACAAGTGGCTAGTTGATCTTGTGACCATGCCTAAAAGCAATAGTGGTATGAGATATATCGTTCTTGCACGAGAAGATTTGACAAACCACGTTGAGGGTAGAGCACTTCATTCCAATACTAGTTATAATGTATGCGTATTCCTTCTAGAAAAGTATTATCCAGATTTTCATATGTAGAAAAAGTAGTAGCAGATCGAGGTGAATTAGATGCTAGAGAGACAAGATAATTCTTTGTACATCATGGGATTCGATTGTCTCTTATGATTGCCTATAATCCAGAAGCAAATGGTAAAATAGAATGAGGGCATCCTTCCATAGTGAAGGCTATTTCAAAAGCTTGCCATGGGGATATTGCGCAACTTTTTTGTTTAAGGGGAAAGGCTTAACCCCTAATCAGAGCAGAGGATCTAGAAATTTGCTATAGCCAGAATTAGGATCTCATTTGCTAAACGATTTCAGAAAGTAAAGAATTCTACTAGTATAAAGTAAATTTCTCTTTTACTAAGGGTCGCAGTTCATGTGTTTCGCTCTCCTATTGTCACAACACATTACAAGTTCTCTAAATCAGACTTTCAACCTATATACATTTTCCTACTTTAATTTCTCATTCATTAATTACATAATTTTAATAAATTTCCTCTTTATATAAAAAACAAATAAAACCTTATTTATGAAATGCATGAAAAAGAAACATAAATAGTAAGAAATAACTAGAATTAATTCACCTGGTTATTCTACCTCTTCATCTTCGTCTTCTAGGAAGTCTTCATCCAACTCGAACTTTTACTGCTTTCTCTTCTTTTAAACAGCTTTATTCTTTTTCTTGCAATCAAATTTCTTAACATAGAACCATCAAATTCTCGTAATTTATAAGTACCTGTCTCAAAAACCGAAACAACAACATAAGGTCCGAACCAACGTTTAGTTAGTTTACGGCGTGCATCGTATTGAGTATCAAAAGTACTATCATATACAAGCACCCAATCACCACTCTCTATTGGTTGTGGCCTTAGTCTATGTTTCTTGTCAAAGTATATTTTATTTTTCAGTCGAAATGTTTTTAATTTTTTAATTGCTTCTTTTAGATTACCTTGTTTTAGTTGTTTAATCCTAAGTGCCAATAATTTCTCTCGTGAAACATTATCTTTCCAACCTAAACTCATCCAATTAACTATCTGAGTATGTACAGGAAATATCGTCTTCTGACAATACATGAATTTAGCCGGCATAAAACTAGTTTTTCGCGTGTACGTCATTCTATCAGCCCAAAGAAAAAAGAGAATACAATAGAAAAGAAAAAAAAAAGAAAAATATGATTTAGTTGTGGTCTCGAAACCACTTCTGAAATACTATGCAGGCTATATAAGGTGGATATTTGCTGTAGAAGAATTAGTTAGATGTATCTTATGGTGGACGTCTAAGAAACAAAAGAAAACATACTTATAAAAATTAAATTTTACTTAAGAACAGGGTTAATGGAATGGTAAGTACCTTGATTATCTAAGTGACCTTTATAGCATTTTCTAAATTTTTATTTTTGACTATATGCATTGGTCAAAATGATTTCTAATTCATATTTATGTAATTTTATAAATTTTCTTTATTATCAGAAACATAATTAAAACTTAGAAGCATTTTTTATAATATTATTTAGAGTTAAATTTTACCAAAGAATTTGATACTGCTTTCCATTGATGTGCAGGTTGGGCCATGGAGGACAATGTGCAGGTTTCGTGGGGGCAGATGTCGGAAGGATTTCCTCACTTGAATTAATATATGGAAAAATAAAATTATTTTGATTAAAATTTGATTAGTTGATATTTCTCTCACATAATTTTTTAATGCATTGGTTTAAAATGACTAACCTCTTCTCTTGAGTACCTGCGGATAACAAAAACAAGAAGAATTGGATGAAGTGAAGACCTCATAATCTAGAATCCTTATTTTTTTATAATATCTGAAATAGTTATAGACAATAAATAAGTTGAATAAAAGCATGCTTATGTATGTATATGCAAAGAGAATGGGTAAGAATGTATGTTAATGTTTGTTAATCCTAATGCTTATGAATATGCATATGAACTTTCATGTTGATAAGAAGTTATTTTAGTCTTTGATGTGCTTTAAGAGGTGAAATCATATATGTGAATGTATTCCTTAAAAATGGTTAAACCCTAAAGTATATGTGGGTTAAACTCTATGTGTTACCTATTTGTGAATTTAAGAAAACCACTAATACGTTAAGTAAGTTTAATTCTAAGTGCTTACTTACATGCAACCATAGGAACTCCTTGTATAGTGATATGTGGACTAAACCCTGAGTATGTACCCATGTAGGTTTATGTATGATCATGTAAATGTGAACATCTATATCCATATAACCAAATGTATGGGTATGGGGGTATGTTAACCTTTATAGAATCATTATTTAAATATTAAGGTAAATGGATCTTTTAGACATAATATATCTAATCGTATTATAGCATAAATGATTATGCATTTTGACCCTAGTAATAGTCAAGCATAGAGAGATATTTCTTTATACCTATATTATTAATGAATTTAATCTATATTATTAATAGGAATTAGTTAATTTATTTAAGTGACATTATAAGATAATTAATATAATTTAATTAATTTTTCATTACTATATTATATACAAGGTCAAATAAATTAATTAATATTCAATGTTTTTAATGTACTATTTTTATTTACTTAACTTATATTAATAATTAAATAACAATCAAAATATATACGTAAGTTTAGTAAAGTATAAGTTAGTATCAGTTTATATTTTAGTATACATATGTTAGAATAGGGAATGCATGATCGTGTACGAGTGTTAGTTCACTAAACTAGGTGTGTGCGCATAGAAAAAAGTATGCATGTGCTTGTATATATATGCATATGGTGAGAGTTATATTTTTTCTTAATGCTTCTCTTTGCAGGTACGTCCATGAGAGGCAGAGAGAGAGAGAGAGAAAGAGAAAGAAAGAGAGAGAGGAGAGATCTTCTCCTTCCCCTGACCTTCTTGCAGTCGATAGCACAGTTGTACACATAGGTGAAGAAAAAGAGAGAGAGATCAAGGCATGAGAGTTGGCTCACAGAGGCACAATTGAGAGAAGACCTTGATGGCGGCTGCTAGAAAGACAGAGAAATGTGTGTGGCTGCTATTGACCATGTGAATGAACAGTTGTTGGACAAGAGATGGCTGCCGCTGTAGAGTCGTGGTAGAGAGAGATCACATAGAGCACATAAGCGCTGGAGATAGAGACTATCAGGCTGATGTTTTTGGTGGTGGCTACGTGTTAGAGTGTAGACAAGGAGATTCGTCAGTTGGCATTGCGCATGCATTTCAAGAGAGTTGGGGTGATCTTACTGGTGGTAAAATTTGGGGCTGTGCTAGACTTGGACAATGATGGACGCACAGAAGACGGAGGATTATGGAGGAGAGAGAGAAGATTGCACATAGACAGGCACAGGAGGGCACGATGATGAGAGAGAGAGAGAGAGAGAGAGAGAGAGACCTGTGCTCTCGCCGACTGAGGTGCTATAGATCCTAAGGGGAGAGAGCTAGCTAGATGAAGCACGACACGCAGCTGGAGACGGTAGACCCAGGCACTGATGTGACAAGGCAGAGTCAGTATAGAGAGAGCTTCTATGTGCATGCCACAAACACCAAGAGAGAGAGAGAGAGAGAGAGAGAATGAGAGAGAGAGAGAGAATATGAGAGAGAGAGAGAAAGAGAGAGATTCTGTATGATGATTGACTGCACACGTTGAAGTCATGAGAGAGAGAGTGAGAGAGAGAAAGAGAGAGAGAGAGAGAGAGAGAGAGAGAGACAAAGAGAGAGAGATAGAGAGAGAGACGAGTGAGAGAGAGAGAGAAGGTATGCATGGAGACATATGATGCATTAGAGCATGTATGCATATGCATGTTAGGAATGGTATGCATGTATGTTTTTGTATATGCATATGAGTGTACATGTATGCATAAGTGAATGTGTGCATGTGCATGTATGATAGATGTGTATGTATGCATGTGTATATGCAATGTATGTATACATGAGTGCATGAAGTGCATATGTATGCATGTGATGTCAAGCATGTATGCATGTGCATATCTATTCGAGTAAGATGCATATGTAGGTATGTATATGTATGCATGTATATGTGTATGCATGTGATGCACAAATGCATATGCATGTATGTTAATAAGTGTGTAAGAATGCATGAATTGTATAGGTATGCATGTGTGCATGTGAAGAATTATGTGCATGTGTGCATAAGAAATGATGCATGTATATAAACATATGTGAGTAGTATGTTAATACATGTATGCATGTATGTTAGTATATGTGATGCATGAATGCATGAATGATTTTAGCATGTATGCATGTGCATGAAAGTGAATGATGTTTGCATATGCATGAAAGTTAGGAAGTTAGGAGTGCATGTGTGCATGTATATTCGCATGTGTAGTGCATGTGTATGCATGCAAGTATGATTATATACGTGTAAGCTTGTGTATGTATGTATAAATGCATATGCATAAGTATATAATTTTAACAAGTATGTATGTGCATATAGGTGAATCATGTTTACATATGCATGTATGTTAGGAAGTTAGAAGTCTATGTATAAATGCATGAAGATAAGTACATTATATGTATGAGCATACATATGTGCATATGAAAGAAATGCATGTGCATATGTACCGTAAATAGAGATGCATATGTATGTAAATATCTTAGAAATGTGTGCATGTATGTTAGAAGTATATGCATGCATGAGTAATAAAGCATGAGTTGTATGAGCATATTAGAGTTAATGCATGTGCATATGAATGAAAGTAGAAGTATATGTGTGCATGAGTTAAATAGATGTGTTTACTTATACGTAAAAACATATTTAGGTTAACATATGAGTGTTTTATGTTAATTAAAAGCTAACTTTTTTTTTTCTTAATGCTTCTCTTTGGAGATCATTGTGAGGAGATTTTGACGAGTATTGAAGAAGATTGAACGAGATTCTGAGATGGAAGCAGCTTATGATATTTAGACATATAAATTTGTATAGGAATATTCTCTCGAAATTGTATTAGAACTTATTATATGAATTTGTAGAGGCTTAGAATTGATCCTAAAGTTTTTCATACTTTCACTTTACGATTTAATTAAGTTTTATATATCCCGTTTTCATATGTCTAAGAATTTAGCGTCAACAAGAGGATCTGTTATTGATAATAAAGAATTAGATAACTCTTTTGTTATAGGAACGCTTCTACCGTCACCTATTGATAATACGATTAGTAACAAAAGTGAAGGAATAGAAATAATTAAAGACCAAATAGTTGATGAAACTTTACATACGGATCGTAACGTATCCAAGGCTTTGCCTTTACTTTCTATAGTTTTATTGGAAACTAAAAATAAAGAGGATTTGTTTCCACCCAACTTAAAAAGAAATACGAATTCAAACAAAACAAAAACATGATAGTTGATATAATTAAAGATAGAATAACTAGGGAGGAAATAATTTTGCCTTCATTTTTCGAAGCTTTAGCTAAGTATAGGAACACACTTCCTTACGGCCCGTAGTGTTCTATTTTTCATGAATACAAATATTGCTTCCACTAGTAAAACTCTAGTTAAAAAGAAGATAGATAACTCTTTCATTTTAAATACACTTTTACCTATTCCATTAGAAAATATTACTACACAAATTAACGAAAACAAGGATAATATAGAAGAAGTAGAAACAATGAAAGATCTTATTGTAACCGAAACTTTATACACTTTACCTGGCGATTATAGAGTATCTAGATTTAAAAATTTTTGCTCAATTGCTTTTCCTGAATCTGACGAAAAAGAAATCTTATTTCCACCTATTCCCAATAGGAAAAATCAATCTGAAAACAATAAAATAGCTATTATTAAAAATTGTATTATTGAAGAGAAGCCTAATCAAATTACTGAAGAGGAATTGATCTTTACAGCATATCAAAATGCTAGAAATATACTTTCATAAAAATCTTAGTTCTTAAATTAAACTTAAATAGATTTAAAAACCTCTAGCTTTTATCACCCAAAGAACTCAACCCAAATCCTGAAGCATACTAAGAAACACCCCGTTTTTAGTCACATTGTTAGGTTAGTGTGAATTAGTTGGATGAACATTTGCCTCCCTTCACACCCCTCTACTACAACCTTCGTACCAATTGTCAGCGCGAAAGCAACGGGTGGTGAATCAAGCCAACTACTAGAATTATGGCGCAGGCCGGGTGCTTGGAGCAAGCTCAGGTATAGTGGGAGCTTACAAATATTCATGATAATGTGTCAGTTCAAAATTAGAATTTTTCATATAATTAAGAGTTCTTGGAAAAACATTAGCGATAGATTTCATGTCTCCATACATGTCCTGAACATCATCAAGCATTTGAGAACTTGTTTTCCTTAATGAAATGCCAATAATTTGTTATCAATCTTTGATGTCTTAACTTGCACTCTTGTTTTGCTGAACACCAAATCTCATTAATTCTCCAAATAATGCTTTAGCTACTTAAGTCGAAATAATGAGAAAGTGGGAATCATCGTTTTATGTTTTAAGGCTCCAAGCGTTGAATCTTTATTCGATGACAATGACTTGACCCAAAATTCTAAGTTTCGCATTACACATTCAATAACACGTTTTAAGGGAAGCAAATTTCTAATTGCTTTGAAAACACATGAACGAACACAAATGACTCAACACAAATAATTGTTGAGGCAATCGGCAAATGATGATGAGAATCATGACTCAAATGCAGAGATTTAAACAAAGTCAACTTAAGCACAATATCGTTATTCCTTTACTTTCTCTAAAAAAGAAACCTTAACGCAAGATTTTGGTAGAATTTGGTATTAGCTTTTACAACTAAAGAATACTTTGACTAAATAGAGATAGAGTGGAACTACTGGCATAGAGTCTGGTCAATCCTGATTACGTGTAGCAAGAAGTAAACTACTGGCATTCAATGCATTACTAATAAAAACATCATCAGGTGCTTTTGAAACCTTTCTGAGTAAACATGGATTCCTATTGTTGAAGGTGGCAAGAGACTATCTATTAAAACTTGATAAATCTTTGTTTAAAAACTGCCAAATCGCTTAGAGTGTATTGTCCTTGCATAAATAAAAACCTTTCTACGTTAAATAAATGCACCAGAACATATGTCTTATTGACTATCTTCGTGATAGATGGTCATCGAAAGGTAGAGAGCATCAGAATTGATCCAAGGGTAAGTATCGGTATAACAGTTTGCATGCATATAAATGTGACAAGATCAAATAACATCACTTTGATGGAGTACTGATGTCATGGCAATGCTGAAGACGGGCACACACCATAACTTATCATGCTTTAATCCAAAAGAAATAAGTACATAGAGAACAGATAGAGACCATGCAGTATAGAACATAAAAGATTGCAAATTTGCTCATCATAATCAAAGAAAGTACTACACCTCAAACCTTTAGGTAGTTGTCATCTTCTCCGCCGGATGGGTATTGATGTCGTTGTACAGATTGCTGTTTGTGATCCAGTTTCATTAGAATGCGCTCAATCCTCCGACTCCTGAGCGTGCATCAGATGATCCCATCATACTTGCTAAATTGAATGCAGGTACTGCCCTCTTCTCATTGGACCCTCTTCTCATGTTCTCTCCTCCTCCTGAGATCGATCTCGTCTTCTCTTGCGCACACTCAGCTAATCAATACAGGAAACTATTCGTTTTTTTGGTGTTGATTGGGTTGGCGTCAGAGGGAATAATTCATGTTCGAACATAGAAGCCTTCGTGTCGTTGTTGTATGAGTAATTGCAAAAATCGTGTAAGAACTGATAGCATGCTCCCATCGAAGCCGATGTTTCCCGCTCTCCATATAGTAGCTCCCCTTGGTCCTCTCTGAATGGTCTGCCCCTTTCAATCAAGCTGACAATTGTGCGGAAATTTTGTGACTTCTCTTGTGCCGCAATCCATGCCGACACCAGATCCTCAAACTCCTCATCGGCATTTTTTTGAGTTCCTCAGAATAAGACACCCCTCCTCTTGTCGGCCACTGCTACAAGAGTATACGATGATCTTTTTTTTCTCTCTCTTTCGCCACAAGTCGGCAGCATGAATCCCTTCTCCTCAAAACCTCCTCCTCTATTACTGAAGAACGACCCCCCTGTTAAAAATAAAGAAGTAAGGTCGTATATATTTTTGCAAAAAAGGATTTTCTTCAAATAGAAGAAAAATACAAAAATGAAAAATGGAAGCATTTACTTCAGCAAGTAGTGGAGGCCAAAAGAGAATCAAATCCAAAAACTGAACTGTAAGAGGAGTGGTTGTCCAAAGTAGTGGAGAAATGATGGAGAAGAGCTCTCAAACTCATCATGAGAGTTTTTGGTCACTTGGCTATAAAAGAGGCAAGAGATGACACCAAGAATAGAGGAAGAAGGCATGGAAGTACCCTTGTAGCTAGTTCATTTGGTTTGAGTCATTTCGTTCAGTTCACTCTCATAGAGTATGTACAGCCAGCCGCACACTCATTTTTGGGTAGTCTACTTGTGAGAGTCATATCTCTCAATATATGTATCCAATTTTAGTGTTTAAACATTCTTTGGAAAGCTTATCTTGATTACTTCCTCTATCTAAAATAGGTTTACAAAATTCTTTATGCTCGGTGAGTTATTCAAGTTTTAGGAAAGTCCAATTTTTAGCCTAACTGAGTGGATAGGTAGCCTGTTTTGAACCAAAGAGTTGCCAACCTAAATCAACACCAAATTTAGTGTTTGATAGCTCATTTGAAAGCTATAGGTGTCCAGTTTGAGTGACCAAAGTTTCAAGTTCATTGCAGTTCTCAGTTGGTACGAGTTTTCATTTGAAGGTTGAGCTGTTGGCAAAAGTCTTGATCCTGAGAAGGTCTTCTACACTTTCCGCTGCGAATAGGAGAGGAATTCTCCAAGAGTTGGTATCAGAGCATTGGAGTTTGAAGAGGCAAATCTTGGAACTAAACTGAAGCAAAGGAGAAGCTACAAATCAAGAGGGAGCTTCGTAAATTCAAGAGAGAGCGCCACAACATATTTGAGGTAAACTTCAATCTTGGAAGTTTTCAATGGTTGATTTAGCACAACAAGTTGAGAAGTTAGACAAAGACAATTTTCAATCTTGGAGGTATAGAATGACAAATTACCTTAAAGGTAAAGGTTTATGGAGTCTAGTTACTGGAGATGATCCACAACCGATGGACCTTCAAGATCCCAACATTACTCCGGTGCAAAAGAGAGAATTTGCTGATTGGAAAGAGAGGAATCAAAGGGTGATGTTCCTCATCTCACAAGTTATTTCTAACACTATTATTGGTCATGTGCAAAGCTTAGAAACAGTCAAGGAAGTATGGGAAGCATTGGAGAAGGTTTATGCTACCTCAACAAGGTCTCAGAGGATGCAAGTCAAGAACGAGCTCAACAACATGAACAAAAGCTCAAACAAAAGCATTAGTGAGTATACATTGAGGATCAAGGAGCTTCGAGATCAGCTAGCATCAGTTGGATGCAAGATAGAAGAGGAAGACATCGTCCAAACAGCCCTCAATGGCTTGAGGAGTGAATAAAAGTGGAAGCCCCTCATCACAAACATTCTTTACGAGATTATACCAAATCTTGTGGTTGAAGAGGTTACTCAACAAGAAGAAGGCAACAAAGGTAAGGACAGCCATAGTCAAATGTTATATGCAGGACGAGGTAGAGGAAGGAACTCAAGAGGAGGCTCGAGGGGAAGAGGAAAAAGCTACAACAACACAAATTTCAGCCAACACAATTCGGAGGACAAGGACAACTCAAATGACAACACACATGGAAGAGGTCGAAGAAGAAATAGAGGAAGAGGTCGAGGTTCATACAATCCTCATAAAGGTATAACATGTTATCATTTTGGTAAACTAGGACATTATACAAATGATTGTTGGCAAAAGAATGGAAGGCTAAATGGATGCAACCAAAGAAGCCAAAATAACTATGCGAGTAGATCAAGTGAAGGAGACAAGCAAACCATGCTTGCCATGAAGCATGACTACAACAACTCGAGAAGTGATGATAAAAAATGGTTCATAGATTCAGGTTGCAGCAACCATATGACATGCCAAGGAGATTTATTCACCACGCTACAAGCTCCAAGTGGAAAAGGATGTGTGGAGACCGGCGATGAAACTCAACATGCAATTGAGCATGTTGGGGATATCAAGCTTGGAGACAAAAAGGTATTGGCTGATGTTCTTCATGTTCCTACTATTGCAAAGAATTTGATTTCAGTAGGACAAATGATAGAGAAAGGATATCATGTTATCTTCAATGAAAAACGCTGATTTATAAAGAATCCAAAGGAAGGATTCAAGGTCATTGCTCAAGGAAGGAAAGAAGGTAGGATGTTCACTTTGGACATTCAACAACCACATGGAAAGGTGATGTATATTCAGTTTGGAAACAAGAGGATTGCTGAAATCGATTTGTGGCACAAAAGGTTTGGACATATCAACATTCCCAAGCTCAAGGACATGAGCAACCATGAAGTGGTAAGAGGTCTTCCAAGATTCAATGATACCGGACTACATGAGTTTTGTGAAGCATGCCAACTAGGAAAGCAAACTCGACAACCATTCAAGAAAAGCAACTATGTGGCAAGGAATGTCCTCGACTTGATACACATGGATGTATGGGGACCATCACAACAACCATCGGTGGCTGGTAATTGATATTTTGTCACTTTTATTGATGATCATTCAAGAAAAGTATGGATGTTTTGCATAAAACAAAACTCAGATGTTTTCTCCATGTTCAAGAGATTTAAATCACAGGTAGAAAAGGAAACATGATGCTACATAAAGACCTTGCGGTCCGATGGAGGAGGAGAATATTTCTCCAAAGAATTTTCAGATTTTCTTTATAAAAATGGCATCAAGCGACAATTTACATGTAGGTACACACCTCAACAAAATGGAATAGCTGAAAGGAAAAATAGACATATCACAGAAGTTGCAAGGTGCATGCTCAACGAGATGAAGGTGCCACTAAACTATTGGTCTGAAGCAGCTAGTGCGGCTGTTTATTTGATGAACAAGTGCACAATGGCTGGAGTGCATAATCTAACTCCCGAGGAGGTTTATTCCGGTAAGAAACCTGACCTTACACATCTCAAAGTTTTTGGATGTGTGTGTTATGTTTCACATCCCTCAAGAACTTAGGACAAAGATGGAGGCAAAGTCCGAAAAATGTATTTTTATTGGATACTCATTGGAGCAAAAGGGATATAGGTGCTACAATCCAGTGACAAAGGAGCTACGAGTCTCACGAGATGTGGTATTTGATGAGCTAAGACCATGGTTAGAGTCTGTACAAGACAGACTATGTAGAGATGTAGGATATGCAAAAATTAGGGTCATAGAGATACATCGATTTCTTTGCAAAAATGGATCTCAAGAAGCCCTCTTAGGGAAAGTAAGACACATATAGACTATAGAATGAACTTGAAATCTCTTCGATTGGATATGTGCACAAGGAGTTATAACTATTATAAGTAGACTATGTCTATACCTACAAGAGACTAGAGGGGGTATGGGCTTGATAGTTCCTCCTTACTCCTCCACTGTGCATGTAATGTCCTCATCTGCATTTCCTTAGTTGGACTACTAGATTTCAGCTCCTTGAGCTGAATGACTCTCTCCTTGAGCCTCCTTGAGTATATATCTCTTGGTCTTCAATGACCTACAAGACTTCCATGGATTTGGTGTCTCTTCACCTCCTTTTATAGCTTTTGGATGCCTCTCCTAACTTTTTAATGCATTAGGAATGCCTTTCCCAACCTTGCCCAACCTTGAGACTAGCCTAAGTGATCTGAGTCACAACATTTGTCCACATTAAGGTCTTTTGACCCCTTTATCCACTTGAAGCTTGCATAGTTCACATTTTCAACACTCCCCCTCAAGATTAGGTTGGTAGTGTCCATATCAAGTAAGCTCATAGCTTTTGAAAACTTTTTAAATTTTGTTACATCCAAGTTTTTGGTGAAGATATCTGCAACTTGGTCCTTTGTACCTACAGAATGGACATTAATGTCCCCAGTTGCAGACTTTTCCCTTACATAATGGTAATGCACCTCAATGTGCTTGCTCCTTGCATGATACATGGGATTGTTAGCAAGATGTAGGCTTGACATGTTATCTCCATAAACTAGAGTTAGTCCAAGTTGTATACCAAGATCTCTTTGAAGAGTTTCTTAAGCACATTGTTTCACATGTAGTGAGGGCTAAAGCTTTATATTTAGCCTCTGTTGAACTCAATGCAATTATGGGCTTCTTTTTGCTCATCGATGGAATTGCTTTTCTACTTAGCATGAAAACATAGCCAGAAGTTGACCTTCTATAATCAACACTCCCTACCCAATCTTAACACTCTCTTTGCATGATTCAAATGAGTATTTGTGGTTTCATGCACGAACTAAGATAGAACTCCAACATCTTCCTTGCCTAACTTGACATTTGAATCCATAGGTTGATCTATTGGTTTGCAATTTTTCATGCCAAACCTAAACCTATTGATATTTTCTTCATGTCTTCCTTCTTGGGTACTAGTTCCCAAGTGTTGTTCTCCTTAAGATCTTTGAACTCTTCATACATAGCCTTTCTCCACTCTCGTTTGGTCTTTGCCTCCTCATAAGAATCTCGATCTTGATCTGCAATGACATTAATCATGTATGCATAGTGCTTCACCATGAAACCATATGTATACCTTTGTGGGGGTGCCTTCTTCCTTGTAGACCTCCTCTCTTGACCTCAGGGATATTGCTTCTTCAGTCCATTGAGCTTTATATAGGAGTAATGACCTCTTCAAGCTCTTCTTCTGACTCCTCTTGAGCTTCCCTAGTATCATAGTCTATCTCTTACAGCCTTCTATACTTTGAAGTAAGGGATGGTCTTTCATAGTCGTAAGTGTAAGAGTGATCATATGAGTGTACCTTATATGTAGAAGCCTTTGGTCCACTGATTGTGATTGACTCTTGAGGTTGAATATGCACATCAAAGTCTTCATACTCCTCTTGATCCTCTTGATCCTCTTCATCAAACTTTGCCTTGCCCTTGTCTTCATACAAAGACATTGACTCATCAAACACAACATCTCCTGACACATATAGCTTCTTTAAGAGAGGGGTGTAGCACTTGTAGCCTTTTTTCTCATTTGAGTAGCCAATGAAAACACATTTTTCACTCTTGGGCTCTAACTTTGTTCTCACTTCACTAGGAATATGAACAAAGCATACACATCCAAATAGCTCGAGGTGCTCCATGGTTGGTTTCTTGCCATAATAGACTTCATGTGGAGTGAAGTTATTATTTGTTGGAACCCTGTTTATCAAGTAACAAGCTACATTCATAGCCTTACTACAATATGAGAATGGTAGCATACCTTCATTTATGAGACATCTAGCTATCTCAACGGAATGCCTATTCCTCCTCTCTACAACACCATTTTGTTGAGGAGTGTACCTACATGTAAAGTACCTGTTTATGCCATTGTCCTACAAGTCCTTGTGAATTCCTTGGAGAAATAATTTCCCCCTCCATCTAACCTTAGCGTCTTGATGTGTGCATCACATTCTTTCTCAACAAGGGACATAAGCTTTTGAAAGCATGAAAACACTTTTGATTTTTCCTTGATAACATATAGCCATACCTTTCTTGAGAGGCCATCAATGAAAGTGACAAAGTAGATATCTCCTCCAAATGAAGGCTCTCTGCTAGGGCCCCATACATCTGAGTGTATAAGCTCCAAGAGCTTAGAGGATCTCTAGTCACTCTTTGGAAATGGCTTCCTTGCTTGCTTACCTAGCTAACAAGCATCAAAAAATGCATCTAGACCTTGGCCTTTAAGATTTGGTAGTCCCTGCACTAAACTCGCTTTGCACATGCTTTTTAGCTTGGGAATATTGACATGTTCTATCCTACTTGTGCCAAATATTCATCTCTGTTCCAATCATCACATAACATCCCTTGTTGTGTGTGGGAGCAACATCTAATGTGAAGAAATTTGCCTTCTTTCCTTTCCTTGGAAACGACCTTGCATCCTTGCTTAACCATGCATCTTTTTGCATCAAATATAACCTCCATACCTCTCTCTACCATCTTTCCTACAAAGATAAGGTTCTTGGAAATAGATGGAACATGGAGCACATCTTTAAGAGTCTTGAGAGATTTACCTTCACCTAGCTTTACCTCTCCCACATGTGTAATGGGTTGCTTGGTGTTATCTCCTATCTCCACACAACTTTTTGATCTTGGGACCTCCATATGGACAAATGATTCTTCCATACATGACATATGATTAGAGCATCTATAGTCCTTGTGTCTTTGGATTATTAGTGTAGCCATGTCTCATGGCTATGAGGGTCTCCTTCTCATCATCCTTCTTGAAGTTGTTAGCAAAATTCCCTTGCTTCTTCTTCTTGCCTTTGTCATCCTTCAAACAATAATTTGAAGAAATATGATTTTTCTTACCACGTATAAAACAAGTTTTAACTTGATTAGGGTTGTTCTTCCCTTTGGCATTCTTGCCCTTCCTTGAAGATGATGCCTTGGTATCTCCTTCTGAATCTGAATCTTCTTCCTTGGATTACTTCAACTTGCTTCTTCCTCCTTTTCCCTTCTTACCACTCTTGCCTTTGCCTTTGCTAGCATATAGGACCTATGAGTGGCTATTGTATAATTCATGGGTTCAGAAGGTTAAACATATGGATTCTAAAGGTTAGAATGTATGTTTGCTTTGTTCTAGCCCTTGAATTATCCTTGGAACATGCCTTGAACCTTTGGTTTTAACCCTTGAGGTATTTATGCATATGAGCTCCCAATTGAATGGTTAGAACATTAGGCTTGATTTATCCCGAGGGGTGGGAACCTTAGCCTTGGGAGAAGCTTCTTGTTGATATATTTAGGTAGTGATGTGTGTGAACACTCTAGGACCGCTGGGGCTCTTTTTTCCCTCTTTAGGAGGTTTTTTCCCCTGGCTTGTATATATGCCTATTGCCCTAATGGGCTACTTATCTTTGTAGATTCTCTGGTAATACATTTAGGATTGTGTGTTATGCTCCAAGCTTCTTCTTCTTCTTCTTCTTACTTGTGTTGTTCACGTGCTTCCGTAGACGTCTAACTCCAACAATTGGTATCAGAGCAGGTCGCTGATTCATCTAGGGCGTCGTCTACACCTCTCCGATTGTAGTCTCAGATTCGCATGAAATTCGGTGAGCATACTCAGGGTGTTTCAGAGATAAAAAAGCTTCGCTATGTGGTGCCAAAATCGTGATCTGAGATCGTTTCAGCCTCTGAACGCACTATTGCAGTGCTTGTGTAGGTTACTTTCTCTTTTTGTGCCAAAGGTATATACCTGTTTCGGTTCACCAGTATAAGCATCTCGAAGTCTGCTATAGGTTTAGCAGAACTCATCTGGGCAGTTCCGTTCAACTTTTTGAGATACAATAAATTTTCTACATCAAGGTATTTTAGTCACCGGCCATGGCTGAAAGCAGTGATGTATTTTGTATGCTGGCTCTTGAGGATAAGTTGGATGGTACCAACTACCCATTGTGGGCTTATATGATGCGACATGTATTGGTTGCAAAAGGATTGTGGAACATTGTGTAGGGTGTTGAAAAACGTCCTATCACACTTGCAACTGTTACACCTACAGGTACTGAAGCTGATGCAGAAGGTGTCGAAGATGATGATATTCTGCATATTCCTGTTTGTGCTACGGTTTCTGCTGCACCTACTACAGAGCAAATTTGTTGGGATGGCAGAGATGCTCAGGCACATGCATTGATAGCTTTGTCGATCAAACATGCCATTATTACTCACATTCGCTCTTGCAGAATAGCTATGGATGCTTGGGATACACTTACCACATTGTACCAAGCTAGGAATGAGGCTCGTGTTGCTTACCTCCAAAAACAGTTGGAGAGTGAGCACATGAACGAAGGTTATTTGATGGACAGTTTTCTAACAAAGATCAAAGACTTGAAGGAACAGTTGATTTCTGCTGATGAGGTTATACTAGATAGCTCACTTGTGCATACCGTTTTGAATGGCCTTCTTGATTCATAGAAGAGTTTTGCTTCTACTCTTCGGTTGGCGATGAAAGGCAATCCAAATGCCTTGTCATTTGAGGAGTTATTCTCTATTTTGTTGTAGGAAGATCAGTCCAGGCAGAATAGGTCCATTACGCATGTTGCAGATCAAGATTTCCTAGTTAGTTAGAAGGACAAAAGAAATGGAGCTCTTATACTAGTAAGTAGAAATCTACAAATGTTGCACATTCGAAGAACCAAGATAAAGTTGAGAAAAAATCAGAAAAGCAGAAATTGTTTTGCAAGTACTGTAAAGGGAATGATCATATCATAAAGAACTGTCCAAAATTAGCTGCCAAAGAGGCAAAGCAGAAAGAGGCTGGAATGGTTATTGCAGAAGCCTCTACACCAAAAACAAAGTCTGCTAATCTTGTGCAGAAAGAAGAATGGGCGTTTACTACTGTTTGCAGTTTTGACCCATCTTCTCATGAGCAGTGCATGTCTGCACTAAACTCAGATGTTTGGTACTTTGACAGTTCATGATCTATCAAACGGCGATGTCATTATTGCTTATGGCATTTTATGTCATGGGCTGTATAAGCTCATAGACCATATAAATGATTTGGCATGTGCAATACATGATTCTTAGGCTATATCAGATGCAAAGCTTTGGCATGCACACTTTGGTCATCTAAAATTTGCTAGTTTGCTATGCCTGCAGAAATCTGAAATGGTATCCTCTTTGCCCAAACTTGAGGCACCCGGAAAACATGTTTGTGAAGGCTATATTTTGGGCAAAATGCAGCATTCCTCCTTTCCAAAAGATGGTTTAGTTGGGGCTACTCAGAAGTTACAGCTTGTACATAGTGATGTATGTGGTCCTATGCAGACATCTTCTTTTGGAAATTATCTTTACTTCATGACTTTCATCGATGATGTTTCTAGGCATGCATGGGTATATCCATTGAAGGCAAAGTTCGAAGTGTTCATGTGCTTCAAATAGTTTTTAGTTTTGGCTGAAAAGTTGTTAGCATGTAAAATGGGCATCCTCCGATCTAATCGAGGAGGGGAATATATGTCTTCTGATTTTAATGCATTTCTGGCTAAACGTGGGATAAAACACTAGTGTACAATGCCGCATACACCTCAACAGAATGGATTTGCTGAACGAAAGAACATGTCACTCATGGAGATGGCGAGGTGTATGGTCTAGAGTCAGGCTTTACCACACAGTTTCTGGCTTGAGGCTGTCCTGTGTGTAGCATATGTACTTAACAGGTGTCCCACTAAAGCGCTACAGTCTATCGCTCCATATGAGGCTTGGCTTGATCGCAAGCCATCTGTTGCTCATCTACGTGTTTTTGGTTGTTTGGCATATGCATTAGTGCCTAAACAACATCGTAGAAAATTGGATGATAAAGCAATAAAATGTATTTTTGTTGGGTAGAATTCTGAAAGTAAAGGCTATCGATTGTATCATCCATAGACTAAACGCATTGTGGTTAGCGGTGATGTTGTTTTTCTGGAAGATGCTATTCAGCCATTGCTTTCATGTACTAAGGAAACATATGTTAGCTCCAAAGACATTTATGATACTTTGCTGCCTCTTTTTACAGGTGGACAGTCTAGTGTTGGTCATAATGAGGCAACTTCTCAACCTTTGTAGGTTTCATGTGATGATGTAGATCATCCCATTTCTGATGCAGATTTACATGATGCACTTGTTGATGAGAGAGCTGACATTGAGGAGGAGAAAACTATGCCAAAATGGATGGTGCAAACTTTGCATGACAACAAATTAGATGCACCTCTATCATATCACACTCGATCAAGCTCTCATAGTGCCTCTTTTGCATCAGATTTCTATGCTATGGCTGCATCTAGTCCCTGTGATGAGAATGAGCCTGTTTCATTTGACGAAGCACAGAATTCAGAAAATTGGATGGCTACTATGCAATCTGAATATGATGCTATAATGAAGAATAGTACTTGGTCTTTATGTGACTTGCCTCCTGGCAAGAAGGCCATTGGCACTAAGTGGGTTTACAAGTTGAAGCGTAAGCCTGATGGAACAGTTGACAGGTATAGGGCTAGGCTTGTTGCAAAGGGTTATGCACAGGAAAGAGGCATTGATTTTGATGAGACTTTTGCACCTACATGTGGTATGACTGCTCTTCGGAGCATCTGTGAACTTGTAGCCCATCATGGTTGGAATGTACATCAGTTGCACATTAAAATTGTATTTCTGAATGGTGACTTGCATGAAGAAGTGTATGTTTTTCAGCCCCGTGGGGTTTGTGCAGAAAGGGCATGAAAACCAGGTGTGCAAGTTAAAGAAGGCATTATATGGTTTAAAGCAAGCACCACATGCTTACAGATGAGCACATTTATGCATTGCCCAGGTGTGAAGCATTGGCAAGCGGTTAAGTGGATCTTTTGCTACTTGAGTGATACTTGTCTACTTGGGTTGTTTTATCCCAAGAGGGGATCACTACTGCTAGATTTGCATGCTTTTTCTAACTCAAACTGGGCTCGTTGCTATGACATTCGTGTTTCCACTAGTGGCTTTAGCTTCATGCTTGGTAGCTCATGTATATCTTGGTTGAGCAAGAAGCAACCTACTGTGGCAATTTCTAGTTGTGAGGCTGAGTATAGGGCGGTTTTCATAGCTACTATTGAGTGTGTGACTCAGATGCCTTATGGATGATTTGGGTGTTGGTCAGTCTTCTGCCACCGCCATCTTCAATGACAGTCACAGGGCATTGGCAATTGCGAGGAACCCTGTGTTCCAAGCTCGCACTAAGCACATTGAGGTGCATTATCATTATCTCAGGAGAGGTTCTCTGCTCGCGAGATCAGCTTGGCATATGTGCCCACGGGGGAGAACATTGCATACCTTTTCACGAAGGCTCTGCCTAGGTAGAAGTTTGAAGCTTTCCAGAAAGCTTTGGGCTTACTTCCTTTTGTGGAGTGATTTCCACATAGCTTGGCACTTCCTTTTACATGAGTGCAAGCTACTTGTTCACCGCATCACTCCTAGGGGGGATTTGTTGATATATTTAGGTAGTGATGTGTGTGAACACTCTACGACCACCGGGCCACTTTTTTCCCTCTTTAGGAGGTTCCCCCCCCCCCTCCCGGCTTGTATATACACCTATTGCCCTAATGCGCAGCTTATCTTTGTACATTCTCTAGTAATATATTTAGGATTGTGTGTTGTGCTCCAAGCTTCTTCATCTTCCTTGTGTTGTTTGCGTGCTTCTGCAGACATCTAACTCCAACACTTCTCTAGGAGCCACGTTGTGTGTACATGAGAGAAGAATCCTCATTTGATTTAGAAGGCATGTGATAGACCTTGGGAAATTAGAAGGCATGTGATCACCCTTGGGAAAGTGTCCACATGAGAGACTTTTGGTTGGACACTTGGCCAATCTCAAGGACATGCACCTCCTTGGGCTAGAGGTATATATATGGGTGGAGTTGGATGGGTTTTTTGACATGGTGATTCAGATTTTGGGGTTGATTTGCCCATTTTTGGTGTTTTAAAATGTTTTATGCATGTCTCTCAGGCATTCATTATTGCATTCCTTGCACACTTGTTTTATAGATTTGAACTTAATTCCCTTGTACCGGCCTTCATAGATGCCCCCATCCCCTCGCTTACTCTCCTCCCCTCTTGTCCTAAAAAGCATCGAGATTCTTGTAATAGTGATAAATAGTTGTCCCTGTCCTTTCAGCACCTGATCATAGATCTATTTCTCAACCTTCATCCATGGCTTCTTCTATACCCTAGTAGGCTTGATCCATGGCCACCGAGGAGTATTCTGAGCTTCCACCATCTGCCTTGGATTTAGGCAGCCTCCCTTTGTAGGTACATGTTTCCATATCCCAAGCTCTTGCTCATTCTATTCATCTGGCTCCAACCCATCCGACCCTTGTGGCGCCTATGCACCCCCACCCCTGTGGCCCCCACCCACCACACCCATGTGGCCCCCATTTTCTCCACCCTGATGGAGAGTGTTAATCTCCAAAACAACAAGCTACTCTTGAAGTTAGAGCACCTCTATATCAAGAGTAACTCCAAAAATTCACCAATTTGAAGGATTAATGATCAATTATAAAGATTTTGGATAAACTGTGAAGAAGATGATTCTACAGAAAGTCTGTTGCACATATCTTTCTCACTGCCTTATCAAATGTGTAACGTTTTTTATAAAACTTTGCAGAAGGTGTCATCTATAGCTTACACACCTCCTCCAAGTTAAATCATTTCAAAAGACTCAGTAGATCTTGAGAAATGAACTTAACAAGTCACCTATGTCTAAAACTGTTCTTCTAAGAAGTCAATTCACACACCTGTAACTTCTAACACTTGGTTCTCTCAATCTAGAACCCGTTTATGCAAATTTTCCTTTGAAAATACCTTAAGGCTTGTGTGGATCCCATGGATTTGACAAGTTCTCTGAAGCCTCTGATGTATACTTCTTCAAAACCACCTGAGACAAGTTCTTGTTCTATGAGTGCTTGGTTCTCTTCCTCAGTTAACTTCTTACGTGCCCAAAATTTTTCCATAGTACAATATAACTTCTTGATGACCAACGTATAAGCTGCTGCTTCAAAGGTTTCATCTTCATGCGTATTGGTATCACCTTGGGTGTCGGTTTGTTGTCCTTGTTCATCTGTCTATACATGTTCTTGTGATTCATGAGTGCCTTGGCTGGCTTCATCATCGCCCTCATCGTCATCTGTCTCTGTTCTTTCTCCGTCCGAGCTGGATACTACATGTCCTTGTTGTTGATCTGGGGGAGTGGTAGGGTAGCTTGGATGTTCATATTCTTGAGAAAAGATATGTCCTTCTGAAAACTGAAATTCATTTGAGAAAGCATCTAGCATTTCAAAATCAAATGTTGTATCTATGGGTTCTACTTCCAAGTTGGGTATCGGAAAAGAAAATGCTTCCGCACCAATAGTGGTGGGAACTTCTGCTGTAGTGGTGGTAGGTTCCTGAATTGATGTTGCCTGTGAGGTAACTGCACTGGTAGTGCCTGCTGTAATCAAAGGTCATGATAACCATATGCGAATGGGTTGTACGGGAGTGGGGGCTTCTGTAGGAGACTGTTCTGGGGAGGGTTGCGGTGATGGTGATTCCTCTCATACACTTTCTTGCTCGTGCTTTGCTAGCCTTCCTAGCTTTCTTTGTTGTCCCCTTGAATGCTTTCAACTCCTCGCTTGTCATTACACGCTCTATGGGAAATTCGTATGCCAAACACATATATACAATGCGCGTGATAGCGCAACATCCATTGATTACCTTCTTTCTTTCCCATCTGTGTTGTGCTAAGTACAACTGATCAATTATCCAGCTTGCTAGGTCTACCGTTTGAGGTCGAGTACATGCTAAATATAGTCCAAATGAGATATGCTTGTGGGGCATAGTGAATCTATCCTGAGCTGGAAATGCAAAATGCTGCATGCATATCCTTAATGGTTTCGATAGCTCAGGTGTGACAGCAGAAATATCTTCCCATTTAGTAACATCCCCACATTTCATAGGCTCTGGAATTAGCCTTTCTCATTCTGTCGGCGTATGCGTTCCATGTATCTTAATAGCAGCTCTAATCAAATCTTTAGACACTTAAAACCTCTTATATGGTGGATCATTTACTAAAGATGGCAAAATGAATGTTCCTAGCAAATCTTTGTTCTCTGAAGCTGTCAAAGTGGTTACCAAGTAGAAGCATCGGTAGAAATCGGGTTTAGGCAATGGATCACTGAAATATTCTATAAAGCCTGCTCTTGCCCAAACATGCGTTAAGTCTTCTATGTTCTGTAGTCCTTCCAACTCTCTTGAGAAAAATTGGTACTTTCTCCATATACGGTGATCAAATGCCAAATTGGCTTCAAAAATGAAATCTGCATCTGCCAACGGGCCTGCTAGTCCTTGGAACCAATGAGAGTCACGATGAATCTTCTCTGTATATCCCCTAGGAGGATCGTCGATTGGCATGGGTCCTGGAAATCCATGGAATTCTTGTGGTTGAGCCGTAGGATGTGGTTCCGCGAGTAGTTCTCCAATATTTGCCATGGGTGCACTGGGGCCAACTTCAGATGGTCCTTCTGCTTGCATGATGAATGATGTGAGTGTGTAGCCGATCTGCTACAAAAGATTAACACATTAGTGTGGAAATTAATCATGATCCCATTAAAGTGAGACCACAATCCCTTTCCATAATCGATGTGTAACCCGTGTAGCCGAGTGTTGTGATATGGTTTATGGAATGATTTCTTGCAAACTAATGCAGGTCTCTAGACACCTACATGCTTCCGATGATGCATACATTTATTGATGAGGTGTTATTACACGTGATGTTGGGTTATAGTGTGTGGATTTATACAAGGTTGAGTCGTGAATGAGTTATTACAAGGATGGTGTTTAGTCGGGGTGGGAGTAATGTTAGATAAGGGGGTCGGAGAAGACGTTTGGATACGTTTCGGTATCCACTTCCTAAGATTTTCTGAGTGGGTGATATGTTTCTTCTGAGGGACAAGGGTTGAGATCGGATGTGATGGTATTAAAAGGTGAAGAGATTTTTGAGGGGTATATATTAGATGGCTTGAGGGTTGAGCTTTAATACACTGCTTGGGTACCCAAATCTACGTGGGTGTGGGTCGGTTCGTAAGGTACTTCTTGGTCATCCAAATCTGTCGAATATTCGTACTTGTAGAAGAAGGTCCAAAAGATGTTGAATATTGACTCTACTTCTGCCTTGACTTCTTCTTATCCTTGTCTACATCGTTGAGAACTATCCGTGGATTCCATCCTTTTGGCACCCATATTTGTCTCGTGCCTCTTGTTCTATGGTGGTGATACTGCTGCTTTCTTCCTTGTATCATCTGACATGGTTGTCGGTCTGGGTTCCTCTGTTGCGATTGACTCCTTTGTGGTTGAGGTTGAGATGTCCGATGGACACTCTGCTTTGGAAAAGAAGGGAGGTCCAGCACTTGCAAAAACTTCCCATTAGGAAATGCTCCATTTTGTATCTTTAATCTAGGCTAGTCCGCAGTAAGTGTGGAAGGATGGGCACCGCAGGGTGTTTTGCCCATGTGGACGTTGATAAAGTCCACCTGACCGCTGATCGTCCCCATCTATCCGCTAATTGTGCCCATTTGGCCGCTAATGGTCCCCATTTGTCCAAGTGGTTGGGCGGTTGCCCCTTCTAGTTTGCAGGAAGCCCAAGGGAAAATCTCCTGACGTTCTTCTGATTGACAACTGTCCATCGCCTAGCCCGAGTGGGTTGGTGTAGACGTAACGTGACTCATCTGACCAAAGATCTTCCGGTCCTCCTTCGCATGCATTTCATAGGGTCTAGGGTTGCGTACTTCAGGCGGAGGGTTATTAGGGAAGTCAAGCGGTATCACTCGCTTCTGATCTAAGGTTCCAATTTCTAAGGAGCCGTGTCTAAGATTTAGGTCCACTAAGTGATCGTATAGCCAATCTTGGCCAAGGATTAGGGGTTCTATCAGGTCATCGTCATGGCACACTAGTAGTTTCACTGTCAAGGTCACTTCGTTTATGAGGATAGGAAGGTCCACCTCACCCATGCAAGGGGTTTCCATGCCTCCTAGCCCTATGAGGTATGCCTCAATTGGCCGCATTTCTATTCTTGAGTCCTTATAGTGGGACCATCTAATCGCACTAGTCACAACACCTAAATCAATTAAAGCTCTGAGCTCTTGGCAAGGGTTGCCTGCTCTAGCCTGACTGTAAAATGAATGGTCTCTTGTCCACTATGCTAGGATGAGTGGTTGACTTCACTTGACACATGGCCATGGGGTATGTGGGTGTTGTTTCTAGATGATTATAATGTTCTCTCGCTAGTCCTTGTCTTCTTAACTTCATGCGCTTAATGCATTCTATGGCTTCTGCCTGAGCTTCAGCTCGTATTCTACTTTCTTCCTCCTTACGCTTCTTTGCCAACGTGAGTCGTCTAAGCATGTCCTCAGTAAGAGGTTCTTGGTATAACCTGACTCTACAACCACTAATGTAATTAGGCATTATGTCTCCTTCTAAGGTGGCTAATTGTACTGCTCCACTTGTCGAGAGTCTGTTAATGATCATAGGTCCATAACCTTGCTTTTCTAACTTCCGTGCGTGTTGTTTAAGCGTATATACTAGAACTAAATCTTCTTCTTTCAAGCCTTTATCTTTCACATGTGCATCAAAATATGCTTTCTGTCGCTTCTTAGCTGCGTATATTCCTGATGCTGCTTTCAGCCTGGTTTCTCCTAATCGTTCCAAGTCCATTATTCTTGCTGATAATTCATGGCCGGTCCACTGACGTTCTTGTGCAACCTTAAGGGTCCGTATCAAGAAGTCCAAAGGAAGCACAGCAGACCAAAAACCATCTGAAAGGGAGTTGCATTGAGTACGGTCTTGTAGGCCACTCGATATGCCCAAACAGCATGGTGTAACTAGTTGTCCCAATCTGAATGTTTGTTGTTCACGAGTTTCGTGAGTACATTACAAAGGATCTTGTTCATGCTTTCAGCCTGACCATTGGCCTGAGGATGATATGGTGTGGATTTCTTGTGAATCACCATAAAATCCTTTAACAAATATTCAATGACTTGGTTTAGAAAGTGAGTTCCTTGATCGCTCACTAACTCTATAGGCAATCCATATCTCGTAAAGACATTTTCAAATAAGAATTTTGCAGTCGTGTGTGCATCATTATTTTTTGTGGCTTTTGCCTCTACCCATTTGGTAAGATAATCTGTCGCAACAATAATGTATTCAGCATGTGTACCTTTTGCAGGGGGGTTAATGGGTCCTACAAAGTCTATACCCCACTTAGAAAATGCACGTCTGCCCATCATGGGTTTTAATGGCATTTCATCTCTGCGAGTAGGAAATTGAGTTCTTTGGTACACATCACATCTCTTGACATAGGTATGTGCATCCATGTGAAGAGTGGGCCACCATAATCCTACAAAGAGGATGGCTTTGATTATCCTATCCGTTCCAAAATGACCTCCTGCAACATCTTGGTGTGCAGTTTCTAATACGCTCAAATAATCGCTTTCATGAACACAATGTCTTAAGTATCCATCTCATTCTCATTTGTATAGATTGTCGCCAATAAGTGAATAGTCTTGAGCTTCCTGCTCTAGACTTCGTTGTCGTGCTAAGGCCATTCCTTGAGGGAATGTTTTCGTCCTCAAGAATGTTACTAAAGGTTCACTCCATTCTGGTGTGAGAGACACGTGATATAGTGTAGCATGTTCTATTGGTGGTCTTTCACAGCAAACAGGGCATTCTTTACACAACTTGTAGACATCTTCTTCCATCGAAAGCCAATATACTCCTAGTCTATGCAGAGTCTGCAATGTTCGATGTTTTGAGTGATGTTGCATCAATGCACCTACATGTGCTAATTGCAACCAATTCGCATGTTCCGATTCATCTACACAACAAGCAAGAATCTTTTGATTATCCTGTTTATATATGCTTCCTGCTATGATTTGATATCTCTGAGACTTGGTAAGCTCTCCTTCCTTGATCCTTATCATAGGATTCTTGGGTCCATATGTGAGAATAGGAACTATCGGCTTAGCCCATTCTGGTGCTATCTCAAGGTTAAACAAATATGCATCTAGTAGTTCATCCGCTATTCCTTGAGGAGCTTCTCCTGTGGTTAGTATCGAGAGGTGGTCAACTCTAAGATGCGTCTTTCCTTTCCTGACTACTACTTCAAAGTCATACTCCATGAGTAATAGAAACCAACATATTAATCGTCCTGTGTTACATGGCTTATTGACTAAGTACAATAGGGCTTGATGATCTGTAAAGAACTTGAGCTTGTTTACCAACAAATAATGCCTAAATTTCTTTACTGCATAGATCATTCCTAATCCTTCTCGTTCCGTAGTGGTGTAATTTCTTTCTGCTGCGTTCAACTGTCTGCTCGCGTAAGCTATGGGGAGATCTATATTTCCTTCATTTGTGGGTTGTGTTAACACACATCTTATGGCATATTTGGATGCATCCACATGTACATGGAATGGCTTACTCTAATCCGGGGTTGTCAATATAGGTGCTGAGCACAAACGTCATTTGAGTTCATTGAATGAATTCTCGCACTCATCTGTCCATTCAAACTTGGTCAAGAGAGAGTACAATGGCTTGGCTATGATTGCATACATGTGTATGAATCGTCTATAGTAACCACAATGACCCATAAATGCCTGTACCTCTTGTACGTTAGTTGGTCTAGGTAGTTCTGCAATTACTTTCACCTTTTCTTCATCTGTTGAAATTCCATTCTTTGACACAATGTGTCCTAGAATTTTGCCTTGTTTGACCATGAAAACGCATTTTTCTAGGTTCAAACAAACCTGATATTCTCTACATTTGTCAAATACTTGTCTTAATTCGGGGATATGCATTTGTCTCACATTTGAATGTGCACATAAGTCATCGACATAAACTTCCAAATTCTTTCGTAAGAATTCCTTAAAAACATGACACATGAGTTGCTGGAAAGTAGCGGGTGCATTTGTTAAGCCAAATGGCATCAAATGAAATGCAAATATGCCCCATTCTGTGGCAAAATCCATCACTTGTGTTGATATTTTGGAGAAATGGCTACTTGATTATAGCCTGAGAAACCATCAAGAAAGTTGTAAACTTCCTTGCTCGCAACCCTTTCCAATAGGTGTTCCGTGATAGGAAGAGGATAACTGTCTCTAATCGTCACGGCATTAACTTTTTTAAGGTTAATACACACGTGCAATTTTCCATTCTTCTTGGGCACAACCACAATGGGGGATACCCATTCGGTATGCTCAATTTTGTATATGAATCCTGCTTCTATCAAACGATCTATTTCTTCTTTAATCTTCGCAACGTAGTTATCATTGTACATGTATGGTTTTTGTTTCACAGGTTTTGCATCTTGAGTCATAGGGATTCTATGAGAACATATATCCGGATCTACTCCTTTCAAGTCTTTGTAACTCCATGAACAATGGACACACCACTGTGATGAGGATGGCTATGATATTTCAGTTTTCACGATAGAGCCAATCATATGTGATTCAATTTTAGAAGAGTGCGAACCTAACACTGATGCATTTGAGGATGCAAGTGACTTCGATTTAGCGTCAATTATTATGGACCCTCCATTTGCATCAGAGGAAGAATATTTCTACGAAGTAGAAACTCATCCTCAGAAACATGAAGAAATTACAAATGAGGTGAGGTTAGCTACACAAGTAACTGTCAAAAGTGAAGGCAAGAAAAGAAAGAAGAAAGAAACCATGCCAGAAGAAGAAGAATCCTTGTGTGAGGTTCCGAAGAACTTCAAGAAATATGAAATAGAAGATAGATGAATCATGGTATGAATGCCTAACAGAAAAGCTGACATTGGAGAAGTATATGATAACCGAGAGAAAACCAAAAAAATCATAGTTTCCATAGAAGGAGAAGAAGAAAAGTGTACCTACATAGGGCATGATTTGACGACGGAAGAAGAAGAAGAATTAGTTGCCCTACTACAGGAATATAGAGATGTTTTTTCATTGATGGCTACATCCATGGTTGCTAGGACTTCTGCCCAACCATGGGGTTCAAACTCCTCATCTGGAAATACTACAGGTGCATAAGCTGGGTCTTGAAGAGTTCGTGGATGTTGTTCTGAACCTAAAGTCCTGGTTTCTAACCGTTCTTCCTCTTGTTTTTCTACCTTACACATCCATAGATGAGTGTCCTTGTGCAACCATGAGAGTTCTGACTCTAATGAGTGTACTGATTCCATTTCCTCTTGTGTCTTATGGATGGTATTCCATTGTATTGGGGGTACGTCTCGATGTGAATAGTCTTTAAGATTGACTTTTGTATTCACTCCTAAATGTTGCAAGTACAAAGAATTAGTTCCCCAATCTTGTACAATTTGCAACTGGCGCATGAATGGTCGTCCTAGAATCATCTCATAAGCATGAGTTTTTGCAAAATCACAAATGGCAAAAGTATGTTCAAACTCCACACCATAAGTGGTGAGAGATATGCCTTCTAGTAAGCCTAAGGGTTTTTCTATATGTCCATCAGCCATTTGTAGCTTCATCCTAGTGGGTCTTAATGCTGGCTTACCCCAACATTTCCATAAAGCGGTGGTAGCAATGGCTACTCCGGCTCCTGAATCTAAGATGGCTTTTGTGGTGTAGCCCTGATGGGTTATTGGAAGATAAGTGTTACCTTCCTCTCCTTCGCTTACATCTCCGATCTTTTCTACAGGTATCTCTGGTACCTTCTTGTGTGATCCTGTCTGTGAGGGAGTAGTAGCAAGCTCAGGGAATTGATTTGCTACATGTTTCCACAGTTCTGGTTTTACCTTTAATAATTCCTCTAGGTGAGATTATATTGTACTTTGGTGTTCTTGATCACTTCCGGGTTTCGAGGGATCACTGATTCTTCATTCCTCAATATTATCGTGGGTGCTCTCATACTAATAGACTTAGCTTCCCAAGGTCCTGTGAACTGAGGTAATTCTTGTAAAGAATTAGATTCAAAACCTGTGTGTTCACTCAGTTGCTCCTCCTCTACATCATCATAAATGGAGGGGATGTCTTGGGGAAATTGTTCTTGTAAGTCATCTATTTCTTGAATAGGAGGGTGGGTGCCTTGTTCTTTTCTCCACTTCTCTTCTTGGATTTCTCTCAAAAATTTGTGTGAGTACCTATGTATGGAAGACAAGTTGTCTTGACTTTCTGTATTGGGTACTTGAGACAGGGATGGTGCATTCTTTTCATGTGTCTCCATGGCAATAGGGTTCCTATGCTGATTCTTTTTCTCCTTGCAATCAATCGAATGTTCTAGCCTCCCCATTAGTCCTTGAAAGTGTAGTTCAGGTTTTGCCATGTTATTCCAATTAAGATATCTAGAGGCTTCAAACATTGCTTGTGCCAATTCTACCATCTTCATGCAAAGTTTAGTTCTCTCAATTTCTAGATCACCTCGAGGGTAGTTTTTACTCATTTCAGCTATTTGAGGTCCTTCTTTTAATCTTGCTTGATATGCAAGAAAGATCATGTCTAGGTTTTCCGGTATGGGTCCTGCTAGAACTGATCCTGATCTGAGCTAGGTTCTCTTGATTCAATTCCTGTGAAGTCAATTCTAGGATTTTGGCTCTAGATTCCTTGAGACTTCCTTCCAACTCAGTTATCTTTTTACTCGACTTTCTCTTGATTCTTTCTCTGGAATCTTTCCAAGATTTAGTCTTTTTACTGCTAGACTCTCCAACTTCACTAGTTCCAACTATTTTCTCCTGATTAAGTTGTTGATTGTGTAAGAGCGCCTGGGCTCTAGTTATAGCTTGGATAGGCACGTATGTAGGGTTGGATCCATCTGCATTATGCACAATACCTATCACGTTGATTGGTGTCACATTTGAAGCATTAGCAGGGTTCTTAGGACAATCTTTGATTATGTGCTCTTTGCCACAGTCAGCACAAAAGCCTTGTATGTTATAATATTGAGACTGTCTTGCTATTGGAGGATGTGGACAATACTTTATGAAATGATCTCCTTGGCACCTAAAGCATGGTCCTCTAGGACCCTGTGGTCTTTGTTGTCTCAATTGGGGCCGTGGATTTGGGTTTGTGTACATCACATTAGCATAATCGGGCTCCCAACTCGGTTCCACTGGTGGACTATCATATTGATATGTCTCCACGTGTTCTGGTGACTCTGAGTAGTATGCGGGTGGACTATCTACATGACTAGAGTCAAAACTGTTAGAGTTCGGATCACTGTCAGTAATTAGGGGTGAAACGAGAACTAAAGCCCTATTGAGGTTCTCTTCTACAGCAATGTATTTCATTGAGATGACATTAGCTGGTGGGGGTGGCTGCTGAGCTAAAATAGGTTGTGGTCTCTGTTGAGCCTGATAAGGATAGTTTTGAGGAGGCCTATAGTAATGAGGCTGAGCATTGTACTGACCTTGATACCTACCTAGTTGTGGGTATGCTTGCAGGTAGTTCTGTCTCACTGCCTGTTTGTTGTATGGACAGTCTTGAGCCGTATGATTTGTGTATCTTCTCTCAATTGTACAGTACTGGCCACTAGGGTTGGCTTGGGTTTGTGTTGCGTTGGGACACACATTTGCCAAATGATTTCCACCACAAGTGTAACAATGTACGTTAGTTGTTAACTTAGGCATTTGTTTACTAGAAACTCTTAGTTTCTGGGCCACTTTTTCTGCTAGGTCCTCTATTGAGCTAGACAATTTTGTGGATGCTAGAGATGAACAGTTTGAGTCCTTATAGACCTTTGAGAGTTCCAACTCGTCTCCTAGGTTGTCCTCAATGTCTATGCAGATTCTTACACACTCCTCTAGCGTTTTGGGTTCCTTCAAGTACACATAGGAGTGTAGTTTAGAGCTCAACAAGCCATCTAAAAACAATGATACTTGCTTGGCCTGTGAGGGTAACTCTTGCTTTGGACATCTTTCAACATATTGTCTAAACCTACGTCCTGCAAGTCTAACTGTTTCTTGAGGGGTCTGTTTGAAACTATGAATCAACGAAGATGTGTCATGTCTGATTCTACTTTTAGAGAATTCAGTGATGAACGACTCTAAAAAGTGATGGATATCTCTAAATTGCCTTTGTTGCAATGGTTAGAACCAAGTTAAAGATGTATTCTTTAACGTTAGTCCAAAAGCGTTATATTGCGTAAACATGTCTTCTACTTGTTCTGCCCGTAGCACTTGCTTAAATTCTGCAACATGGTCATAGGGATCTCCAGTCCCATCAAAATAATTCTTCATGGATTTTACTAATTGAGTGGGTCTAAGTATTCTTGCATGTTCACGTGGTCTAGGTAGAGGAAAATCCTCTCTACCTCCTGGTATTCTAGGTTCTCCTTGTCTATCCACTCTGTCCGTGTTTATGGTGGTTCTATCTCTCCCTATGGGATGATTGAAACTTACTTCGGGTCTCTCTTTGTTTTTCTCTCTTTGAGTGCCATGGGCTGAGGATGTTCCAACCCCTTGTTGGCTCGCGTTTACGTTTGCTTGAGATGGAGGGAATACCAACTCGCCTCTCCATGTATAGGTGTATGGTCAGGTACCATAAATACTCTTTCTGAAGTTTCATCCAGGTATACAACCTTTCCAGGTGTATCCGGCTCCTTGAACTCGTAGACTATGATGGAGCCTACCTTACTAGGTTGTTCCGTTATGTACCTCCAAAATGCTTCATCAGTTTCTTTATTCACAAACAACTCTATGCTTCTGTTGTCCTGAGGGATCCACTGTGGAACTAGTATTCGTGTCAGTACAGATTTCCCTCTAGGTGTCCTAGGTTCTTCTCCTACTGGTTCTTTTCCTTGGGATTTAGCTTCCGTCTCTAACTGAATTACGCTAAACTCATTCGTATTGTTTGGCTGAGTACTTATGATGTACATTGTTCCTTCTTTGTCTATGTATGCATCTCTTTCGAATTTCACCACTGGACGTTCCAGTCCAATGGGTTGGTCTGGGTTATGCATTTGCACAACTTGTCTTCACAAACCATCCTCATAGATGCGAGCACCTAAGCGGTTGGTTCGGAGAAATTCTAATTGAGTTCTATAGGGTCCTTCAGGTCTTTCTAAATATGCAATATTTGACCCTCCTTCTGGTCTTTCCGTGCTAAAAGCCATTTCTGATTCACTCGTTTCTGCGCTCTCGTAGGGGTAATTACTATTCAATTGTTGAGCCCACGATAGTGCAGTAGTCCCTACACTTGCTTCTGATGATCTAAGGCTTCATCGGTCTGACTTACCTATATGTTTGCCCGATCAAAGGTTCATGAATTTTCTTCCTTGCACACTCAATACACGCTCACATCGTCAATGGTTCTCTTTTCTCACTTTCTCGATTCTTTTTAAATTCCTTTAAATTCTTGTCTAGATATATGCGTCAGGAATCAACTTTCCATGGTACTTTGAGTTCTCGTTCCATCAGAGTTAGGTTCTTTCCTTTAGGTTTTCGTATCACACACCTTTACTTTTAGTCTTAGACTTGATAAATTAAATCTCTTGAACTTGATGCATTCCTAGCATCGTTAATCCACAATGCTAATCGTTTAGCTTAAGCTAATAATTGATTGAGGGGGTTGAGTATTCTTCCAACCTCAAGTCAGCTGCTTTGGTCGCTCTGATGCCCAAGAAGCCGCGCTTCCCAAGCCCTGTGTTCTTCACTACCTTGCTTTGTTTGCCCTTGATTGTCCTTGCTAGACCTGGAAAAATCTAATATAAGACGAATTTCACAAATGGATGATCAAGCACTTGAGTACATACACCTTTAAAGGTCATTAGTCATGAAGCATTCTGTGTATATCTATTGGGGGATTCTTGTGCAGAAAGGGACTTGAGTGTTTGTAGGAGAAGGAAGAAGATTGAGAAGAAGGATAGAGACACCAAAAACTTTTGTAGATTGATTATAAAGGGATAGGTACAATAATGATGTACAACATAATCCAAATAATCTCTGTGCGAAATCCCAAAGAGTGCACAATCAACAAAGTTAAAAAATACCCAAGGTTCTTTCTGCCGCTGATCTTCTCTACACCAGACCTCCACCTTCTCCAAGAGCTTGCACTTGTGCACACCTGACACCCAAGCTTCCAATAGGGGGAGGGATGGAAACCTTCTGTCGATGTGCACACAGCTTCAATGGGACCTTGTGACCTTTGATCGCACTGCTTAGCACTCCTCTGCACACACCTAAGTCACACTTCTTGCACACTTTGCTCTTGCTTCTCTGCGTTGCACACTCATTGTATGTCTCTTGCTCCTCTCTCTCCTATTATAGACTATGCTTACCTTGCTAGTCTAACCAAGAATAATGCATGCCTTGAGTTGAGTGTTGGTTCATGTACGTAGGCTCCTAAGTGATAGAGTATCTTGGTTCTCACTTTGATGTGCCAAGATTGTCTCCAGATGTGGGCAATAAAAAAATTTTAAATGGGGGCCATAGTTTCACTTTTGTGTACGCTTCCTCTTCACATGACTTCATAGAAAGACAATCTACAACCTACATCCACTTTCTACAAAACATAACCTTTGCGAACAATTGATTGTGCACTACCTGTGCACCTTCACAACTCAATTTTGGATGCTTTGACTTTTCCCATGTTGACTTTGATCTTGAACATGTTCACTTTGACCACTTTGACTTTGACCATGTTGAGTTTGACCAATATGACTTTGATGGGCTCAACAGTTGCCCACCACCTAATGGGCTCTGCGTCCGGGAGAGAAAAGAGATCTAGGTAGGGAACCAAAAGAATCTAGCGTAATGGAAGTTCTTGTAATAAACCAGAATAGGGAAAGAGTGAAAAAAGGTAGAGGGAAGATGCTCTGTGGATGAGGCAGGTTGGGAGGTTGGATAGTTTGGGTGTAGGGAAAGGGAACGATATAGCGAGGGAAAGGGACATTGGCAATTGGGGTTTAGAGAAGGGGAGCAGAGGGGGAGGGGAGGTGCACGAAGAGGGAGGAAAGAAAGAAAAGGGAAAGGGGATTTATCATAGACCAAAAAAAGGGACTCCGATATAGAAAGAAAGAAGCATCAAATATATACCAAAAGAACTGTATCGACAAATCAAAATATGTTATACAAAGCATAGAAATCGCATAGTAATGTAACTCGAGCAACAGTAGATGCTCAGATCAAAATACTACCATGAAACCCAAAAGTAATCCACTCAATGATGTCCAAAATATACATAATCCTCAATACCAAAGAAATCCTAATATCCTATGCATGAAGTGATCTGAGGATGACTAGAGCTGCATTGGTGGATGGGAAGTAGGGTGTGGCGAAGACGCATTTGGAGGAGCCTCACGGGCCCACTGTGGGAAGTGCTCTAGGGGAAACGACAGAATGATCGATACCTCATCATAGAGAACTTGGAACCTGGTCAAGGAGCAACGAGGATGGTCCCGCTCAAGCCGAACAAGATGACAAGGGGGGCTATTGTAGATACCTAAGGATGCATGCTCTCGAAGCTCAAAAAGTTCCCTAATCAATGAGTTACTCTCCTCCCATAAGCGATCATGCTCCTGTTGCACTACACGTAGCGAAGTATGAATAGCCTACCACTAGATGGTGATTGATGCATGGATGCGCTCGATACTCGAGGCATATTGCTGGTGTAGTGTGGCTATCACAGAGACTGATTCAAGGGAGTGGCATGCATCATCAGCCCCATCGTTCATGATGAGGCTCGCATCTCTAAGAAGATCAAGGAAGGGGGGGGGTCGTCAACGAGGCTATCAAGGATGGAAGGTGTCGAGGCTGCTAGAGGGGGTGTCGGGGTAGGCTAGGGGCATGTAGGAGAAGCCGGAGGGGAGCATCGACGAGGGGAGCTGGATGCAAACTCAATGGAAACGGCCGAAGATGTAACAAGCAGAATGGTAACGGCCTGCGAGGGTGATGGTAAAGACTATGGAGCCAAAGGGGGAGGAGCAAGCAGGCTACTATCCAAAAATGAATACATCAAATGGGTCAGACTCATCGGGTGGGTGTCTAAGTGGTGATTGTGATGGGAGTCGACCCCGGAGGAATGGAACTAGGAGGTGTAGGCAATTTGGCAGCCGATGGAGGATATGGATGAGGGGAATGGCTAGGTGCATGTGGAGGGTGGGATTGGGCTATGGTGGGGTGGGGTGGGAGGGACTGTAGACTAGGTAGGTGATAGAGCCATGCTAAGATTGGCACAGAATACATGGATAACGATCGTGTCCCTCGATGGATGGTAGTATGGTATCACCGAGAATGACGGGTCAATGATTGAAACATAAGTGAGGCGTATGGATAAGGGCGACCATGTAGAAAGCAAAAAAGGGGATCGACAATATGAATATCATATAATGGGGTAGAGGAGGGGCTACCAAATAGAAAATATAAAATAAAGGAATGGAGAATGGTGAGCTAGTGTGTGGTGGGCATGGCATCATTGCCAAACAGATGGAGGCAAAAGGCGATTGTCTCTTCACGAGACAATCTAGAATAGAGAAAAGGTGGAGTGCGATACAAAATGTCCCTAGAACCAATGCTAGCAGCGATGACGGAAGGGGTGAGGGAACCAGCTGGAAAGTGTGGGAATGCGAGAAGCACGGCATGAATGTCCACACCCTGAGGCTCGGAGAAGAGGATGGAGGCTAGACACCAAAGGCTAGCTTGACGAAGGCATCCCTCTGGGAGGAGCTCAATGAGAGGGATAGATGGCATGGAGAGGTGGAGGCAGATGGATAAGGAAGAGGAAAAATCATGATAATCAACTATGGATGAAGAAGGTGGACGTGGTACAACAAAATTGGAATGGCTATCTGAGCTATGCACGGGATGACAACTGGAACCGGCAGAGTGAGTCGCAATCGTGGGAGTGTTGAGATATCAAGCTCAACATGTGATGATCTAGGATGACACGTACCAGTTTTCGTTTCTCTGACATGTAGAGTGGTCACGCCGGTATATGTCAAGGATACTTCATTGAGCTTTATTAGATTTATCTACCGAGAGTGATGGCACATTTGTTTCTTGCCAGCTCACTCATTCGCGGACATTAGGTTTTTCCTTATGTACTGATCTTTATATATTGTTGTTGGCAGCAGCAAGAGGCATAGAAGACACGAAAGCATGTAAAGACAGAGCAGGGAGTCAGTCGAATCATTTTTCAAAGAATTATGTTTTATAAATACTTTTCAAAACCTCCAACAGTGATTTTCATCACTTTTGTACCATATGTAAGTAGAAAAACCCTTTTTTGTAATTTATAGCTCCATTTTGTGCAAGCCGAGGAGTCCTCGAGCTTGAGGAGCTTCGGTAGAATGAGCGTACCAACTTTGGTTATTTTTAGACACCGTTTACCCTCTCAAATAGCGCATAGGACCTATTTTTTAACTATGCCGGTCACTAGATGTGAAACCGGTCAAAACTAGTCTAGAATCTATAAAAAGAGCTAGAGAGCTCATTTTTGAGGTTGGTTAGTGTCAGCTTAGAGCTATTGTGAGCTTGTAATTGAGATCTTGAGCAATAGAGTTGATTTCCTACCTTCCATTGTGTCTTGCTTGTCTCTTCGTTGTGTGTGTGTATGTGTGTGTGCATCTCTATGCTTCTCACCTTCACTCTCACTTCATCTCACGTTCACGATCTTCATATCACTCCTATCTCTTCCGCGGATTGACATTAAGGAGGTGGAGCTTCTTAACGTGGTTCTCACCATTGTGCTAGAGCAACACCAAATTTGGCGCCGTTGTCGGGGATCGAGTGTAGGACGAATGTGTGATGGTAAGAGTATAGCAAGAAGTGGCGTTGGAAGGTAAAAATTTCAGTTTTTGTTGTTGTTTTTACTTAACTTTTAGTGTTTTTCACCTCCCCCACACTCCATTTTCATCACCGCGTCATCATCTTCAACTCCAAAAAAATGAGAAAATTCACCATATCCACCCATTCTCCTCATTTCCCCTCATTTGTGCATGCGAGAGAGTGAGAGTGAGCTTTTGTGCTTGCATGTGTATTCTGTTTTTGAGTTTTCTTGCAGGTACAGTGCTCCAGTGCATCAGGCAGGCTGCAAAAAGGTAAAATTTCACTTTCTGTCAGAGATCTGCCGAGTGTGTCAGACCATCGCGATGGTCTGCCAAGTTCGGCATTTTTGGTAAGCGATCACACCACGAGGTAGGCAACATATGCGCATACACGGATCCACAAACGCATTTGCAAAATCATCATTTTGGTGGACCATCGCGATTGTGTCACACATCGCGATTGGCTCACGCCATCGCGACGGCTCACTTGAGCCATCGTGACGGTTCATTTGGACCATCGCGATGATCCCGTCAACCCGACGCCATCGCGATTGGCTCATGCCATCACGCCGATGTTGCCATGTGGCAAGCTAGATCATCGCGATTGTTCGCTAGTTATGCCATCGCGATGATACCCTCAAACCATCGCGATGACTCAAACTCAGACCATCGCGATTGGCTCATGCCATCACGCTCGTGACCATCGCGACGGTTCACTTGGACCATCGCGATGGTTCACTTGGACCATCGCGACGGTTCGCATTGACCGTTGACTGACGCCATCGTGACGGTTCATTTTTGGGCCATCACGATCATTCATTCACACCATCGCGATTGTTCACATTCAGGCCATCGCAATCGTTCACTTTCAGACCATCGCGATCATTCGTTCCTGACCATCGTGACAGTTCACATCTTCGGACCATCGCGATTGTGCCACGCCATTGCGACGGTTCACCTGGGCCATCGCGACGGTCCCTGACCATCACGATTATCAATTTTTGGGTGATTAGACTCATAGAAGACCCCTTAGCACATATTTGGAGAAAAACCTGTTTGTCAATTTTTACCCCCGAGGTCTTGAATGCTCATATCTTTTTCATCCAAAGTCCGTTTTTCGAGCTTTATAGCTCGTTAGAAAGCTCGTTGATTTTTAGATAAGCTAATTTGAGGTTGACCTAGTGGGGGACTAGAAAAGCCAGGGGGCAGCACAAAAATTTGGGCAAAAGGGATGTGCCATAGCCTGTTGGAGCAAGAAAATCATCAACTAATGATTACATGAAGCTTAGGAGTGAAGAAATGAAGAAAATTTTGAAGCTTGAAGTATGAAGTGAAGTAGAGGTTCAAGAAGAGATGATCTTTATACACATGTACATTAATCTTGTAAATACTTCACATATATTTTGAAATAGTGTCGAGTCCAAACGCATATGTATATATACTTGTATATAGAGATGATACATATGAGAGATGAAAATTAGATGAGACTTAGAAGTTTAGATCATAAGTTGAATGTGTAACATCCATCAGATGACCTTCTTATGAGAATAGAAGACGTTTTCAATGGTGCCTTGATGTTTTTCTTCTTTCTCCTTCTATGCTTAATCAATTGGGAAATCCTTTTGTGTGTGTCTAAGTCTATAGTTGATGCATCTATGGTCAAGTTTTGAGAGCCTAAGATAGGCTGAGAGAATTGTGTGTAGGAACATTCATATGTGTAACAAGTGATGAGTGACTCCTAAAATAGGTGCAATCTCGATGGTCAAAGATTTGATTAGATCTCAGTCTAGAGTGTAAATTTTTGCACAGATAAGCATTCAAAAGTTGAGTTGGAAGGTAAGAAACCTATCTCTAAAACCATTTGATCAAGCGGGGTCTAGATTGTGAGAATCATGTCTTTAAAGTTGTATATGTGAAAGTCGATTGTAGAGAAAGCCTTTTTTTAGACATAGGTTTACTTATTGAAGTAAATCTGAGGTTTTGAAAAGTTCTTTTGAAGAATGTTCATGGGGAATAGTTGCACAAGCATAAGGAGAGTATTATACGAAAGTTGCATAAAACAATGTTCATTTGATAAGTCAATGAATGCGTTTTGTGAAGCAGACTTTTCTAAGTAAAGTCATAGTTCATAGAAGTATTGATTGTTCATAATTTGGTAAAGATTTCCAAAATTGAAGGAGGCTATGAGTTATACTTGATATAGAGGTGTTCTAAATTCAATTATAGCCTGTCTTTTGGAGATTAATCATCTCCATCAATGGTATCAGAGGAGGTTCTATCAAAGTTGAAGGAAAAGAGGACCCCGACTATTGTAGATATACAAAATTCAACATCTGGAGATTCAAAAGGACAAAGTGTAAAGGAAGAGCTAAAGGGAGACACACGAGAGCAATCAAAAGGATCAGTAGGAGTAAATTTCGAAGCAAAGGTAATTTCATTACTCATAAGGTTGAAGATTTGATCGTACATATGAAGAAAGAATGGGAGATAGTCTCCAAATTTAGAGATTGGATAGAGAGAACTATCTGGCTTGGTCTATGAGAATGGAAGCTTATCTTATGAGCAAAGATATGATGTGATACATCACAGGAGAATAAGAGAAGCCAAAATTTAAAGATCCTAGTGTTCCAACTAGGGAGGAGCTCGCAGACTTAAAGGTTTGGATGAAGAAGGATAATTGTTGAACCTTCCTCTTGAGTAGCCATAACTTCCTCTATTCTATCCTCTACCTCTTTGATTCCTAGAATTCCTAAAGAAATTTTCAGTTTTATGATTACTTAATCCACAAATAGAACATGGGTTGGAGACTTGGGATCTCCCCTTGCCTTGTCTACCTCCTCTTCCTCTACCTCTGCCATGTCTTCCTCTACCTGCATAGTTACCTTGATATGTTCCTACTTCATCATCCACTTTCTTTGACTTTCCTTTGTTCTCTTTGGACTTGCTTTTATCAGTATATAAAGCTGAAGATTGATTACCTTTAGAACTTTCTCCATTCTTGATAAGTTTTGCCTCTTGAGTGAGTAATTGTCCAATCAGTGTATTGAAATCAGATACATGCATGTCCATGTACAAATCCATAGCTGTGATGAATGCTTCCCACTTGTCATCAGCTTTCAATCCATTGATCACTTGCCTTACAATTTGTTCTTCATCTATTACCTCTCCAATGCTTCCCAACTGATCAGCTATGTCCTTGACCTTTGTGACAAAGCACTACACCAGCCAAATGAACTCTAGGATTATGTGTTGGGCCCTTTTAGCTTTCCAATGGATGTGTTAGACACCCTTTGTACCTTGGAAGATCAATCTCAAAAAGATAGATCAAAACAGATGAGCTGGAATTAATTCAGAGGTGGAAAACTTGCTATTTTGATTCATACACCTGTCCAATGTTTTGAATAACTCTCTGAGCACAACAGCAATTAGCTTAGTTCCTTTTGGGGAACTTTAAATAGCTTAGAGAGCTAACTTTCAAGAGTAATCACATCAGAAATAGTGAATCACACAACGAGAATGAAGTTTAACAAGTTATGACATCATCCCGATTTTCACTGGCTACACTAGTACTTACACCAGTCAGCAGAAAAATGATCCTAACTCAAGATTCAAATATTCAATGATTATGAAAATTTGTATGCTAATACTATACAGTACGCTGAATCCAACAAGCTTTGAATCATGCAATTGGATAAAGTACAGGCAGAGAACCAGCTCTAACAAGATGATTGATAAAATAAAAAAATCTGACAAAGAAGTGAATATGAAAAAACAGGGTTGACTTCAATTGAACATGACTAAAGATTGAGAACTCCAATAGCAACGATATTTTGTGAGCATATAGTAGACTTTAAAAGAAAACTTTATCATTGAAAATGATGCACCACACTGAGAGTAGTGATCTCTGCAAACTGACTAAAAAACTTGAGAAGCATAACAGTGAAGAATAGACTCACACAATCATGAAGATATGAACTTGTATGATCATAAATATGAATATATATTGATTCTAGAATACAATGAACTTACAAATACATGTGTGTGCCTTGTATCCACACTTGATATAGCATATAGCTCAGCTTATGTAGGCCTGTAAAGTGCGACTAAACTGCCATGTATATATAGAGAGTTTTGGAGCCAAGATTTGAATTTGAATCTTGCTCATCTAAAAGTAGTTTCCTAATTTTTAGAGATTGATTGATTCTCCAACCTCCAAATCAATAATTCATGGCTTCTCTCTGTATTCTTGTCAGGTGAACTCAACCACTTTTGATTCCTTTTACTTTTACATCAAGTAAATGATCAAACATTTACAAGGGTGAGTTCACAAGTGAACTCTTAGATTTCCATACATTGTCTTCTCTTACTACTTCTCCTTGAAACTCAAGCCAATACTTAGGCTTGTGATATATTTTTTCCGACAGATGCTACTTGCAGATTAAGGTGTGGAAGTGCAAAAGCCTATCGCTATCTATTGTGATAATCTTAGCAATTTACAGTTAGCATAGAACCGTTTTTTTCATGCTAGAACAAAGCATATGGAGGTACACTATCACTTCATCATAGAGAAGGTATTCGCAGGTGATATTGATCTTGTTTATGTGAGAACAAATGAGCCTGTTGCCGATATTTTCACTAAAGCACTTGGAGCAGAGAAGCTGAAGAAGTTTCGAAAGATGCTTGGATTAGAGGACATGGCATTGATATTGAGGGGGAGTGTTGAGATATGAAGCTCAACATGTGATGATCCAGAATGAAACGTATCACTTTGTCATTTCTCTGACATGTATGGTGGTCACGTGGGTATATGTCAGGGACACTTCATTGACCTTTATTAGATTTATCTATCGAGAGTGATGGCACATTTGTTTCTTGCCAGCTCACTCATTCATGGACATTGGGTCTTTCCTTATGTACTTGTCTTTACATATTGTTGTAGTTGTATTCTTTCTTTTTAGGTCATTCTTGTAGATTCTTTTGTATGTAATAGAGAAGAAGAAGAAGATCATTCTTCCTTGCCTCAATCTGAGTGTGTGTTTCTCTTTGATTGTGAGAGTGTGTGTGTGATCTCTCTTCCTCATCTCTTTCCTCGTGATACACTTACCACATTAACTCTAGGGATGCTTAGTAGATTCTTTTAGATTTACCATAATATTATATGTACCAACAATAACCAAGAACCTAACTAGTGTTGGACAGATTGTTGAGAAGGGTTTATAGGTCAGATTCACAGCACATAGAGCATATGTGGAGGACCCTCAACAAGGCTTCAAGAGGATTGCAAAAGGTGAGAAATATGGTAGACTTTTTACCTTTGAAGTTGAAGATACAAGAGATATTTCTCTCTTCAATTATAAGGACCAAACTGTATCTCAATTAGAGATATGGCATAAGAGACTAGGTCATATAGGTAAAAGGACATTGACGCAAATATGTGCAGATCAGAGTGTGCTTGGCATCCCAAATGTGTCCAACCAACACATGATTTCCAAATGTGGAGCATGCCAATTTGGCAAGTCACATAGACAACCATTCAACAAAAGAGAATACATGTATGATGACTACTTGGAGCTTGTGCACACAGATATGTGGGATCATAGCACAGAGCCATCAATTTTAGGGTCAAGGTATCATGCTTCATTCATAGATGACTATAGAAGATGGACAATACTTTATTTTATGAAGCATAAAGATGAAGTCTTCACTTGTTTCAAGAAGTATTTGGCATTGGTTGAGAATCAAACGGGTAGAAGTTTGAAGAAGCTCAAATCTGATGGAGGTGGTGAGTATTTCTCAGATGAGTTTGAATCCTTACAAGACAGAGGCATAAAGAGAGAGATTACAACAAGGTACATTCTTGAACAGAATGGAGTAGTAGAGAGAAGAAATAGATCAATAATAGAGGCTGCAAGATCAATGTTGAATGAGAAAAAGCTCCTCAACTATCTATGGGTAGAGGTTGTTTCCATAGCCACTTACCTAATCAATAGGATTCCATCCAAGTCTCTCAATGGAATGACACCCTATGAGGCATGGAATGGTAGAACACCTTCTTTAGATCATTGTAAAATCTTTGGGTGCATTGCATATGCACACAGGCCTCACATATTGGAGGAAAGCTTGATCCAAAAGCTAGAAGATGCATATTCATTGGCTATGATCAAAATCAGAAAGGATATAGGTTATATAATCCCTCTAATGAAGGATTTATAGTTAGTAGGGATGTAGTATTTAATGAAAATAACTCCTGGTTTGAAGATGCTTACATGAAAAGAAAGCTACGCTATGATTTGGAGAATGATTTTCCAAATCTGACTCAAGAATAACCACATACATGAGAGGATGTCAACTCAGAAGATGAAGAACATATTGATTTCAAAGCTTGGAAGTCCAATGGAAAAATAAAGCTCAAACAATTAGAAGACATTCTAGAATCATCCAATCAAGCACTTAGAAGATCTCAAAGGGAGAGCAAGAAACCCATAAGGTATGGCTATGACACATCACTAGTCACCAAGCATTCTATATGCATGGCTAAAGATTCTATATCAGAGAAACCTTCTTCATTTGAGGAAGTCAACAAGAAAGATGACTGGACAGAAGCTATGCAAGAGGAAATTGAAGCACTTCAGGAGAATAGTACTTGGGATTTGGTTCCAAAAAAACCCTTCGTGAAGGTAATAAGATATAGGTGGATGTACAAAGTGAAAAAATATTCAGATGGCACAATGAACAGGTATAAAGCAAGGCTAGTAGCAAAGGGGTTTGCTCAAACCCATGGAGTGGATTATGAGGAGACCTTCTCACCTGTAGCAAAGATGCCAACTATCAGAGTTTTAGTAAGTATTGCTGCTTCAAAGAATCGGAACTTGTACCAACTAGATGTTAAAAATGCATTCCTTAATGGGTGGATTTCTAAAGAAGTCTACATGGATCAACCACCACGATATGAAGACTGTAGAGCCCTAACCGGTCGAAACTAAAGGTACAAAGTATTTTTCCTCTTAAGGTTCAAAGGTTGAATCTAAAATCTTAAGGTGCAAAAGTGAAAGAATTACAAGGAAAAGTGAAAGTGGAAGGCCGCGTACGCAAAGGTGGAAATAGGCCGCCCAATCAAAATTTTATTTTAAAAGTCACTCTTGTTCTAAAGTCACTACAAGACAAAGTAGCGAATCGTTGAGGACCAGTTCAAAAAGACAATCTTGGGACATTGAAAGGACACCAAGATTGTATTGCAGTTAGAGTGCGCGAACCGGCGGACTCTCAAACAAAAGGAAGGACAAAAGCTATTCTGGACATTGAGAGTTGGGAGCAAGAGAGAGCTTCAGAGGAGCAAGAGAGGAAGCAATAAGAGCCTCCAGTGTGCGACGACATAAAAGAGCGCAAGAGGTGCCAAGAGGAAGTGTGCAGAGAAGAGAGAAGGCTGGCTGGATTCCAAGAGTTCCAAGGGCTATTGCGTGCTGCGCAGTGATACCAATTCCTTAGCTTGGCGGAAGCTTAGTGCAAGGTTTGCACAAGGGAAGCGGGAAGCAAGTGAAGGATTGGAGGCCGCCGCTAGAGGACTTGAGATAATTGGTCTTCAGTAATTGATACTCTCTGAAGTTGTATTTAGTCATTGCGCAGTCATTGTAATTGTTGCAGGATAAGTAATATTCAAGGTTTCCAAGAGCATTCCTTTGCAGAAGCTCTCACTATTATTCCATTTTCATCATCTCTTTTTTCTCCTACAAACCCTCAAACTCCTTCTTGTCCCCGAATCCCCAACAAATTTGGCACGCACGGTGGGACATCCAAGGAGCTTTGAGCATAGGAGACTATATATTGCCATTGAAGGACAACATTCCAGTGTCGACAACATTACTCCAGTGGGCCAAAAGGTACATCCTTTTATCAAGTGTCTCATTTTTAGTGGACTATGAATAGCTCATGACCGCGACCCGGTCACAAACCTTGAGAATCAAGTGCAAGCAGACAAGAAGAAAGACGAACCGAAGATCATCAAGTCCACTTTCATCGACTTCATCGGTAGGAAGCATGGCAGGGCAGGTGGACCTAGAAATCTTGCTCTCCAGGTTAAACATAAAATTCCCCTCCTTCAGAGGTTTAGCCCATGAGGACCCAGATGAGCACATTCGACGATTTCTTTCATTATGTAAGACTAGGGGACTAATGGGTAGGGAAGATGCTTTCTTGATACTCTTCCCCGCCACATTGGAGGGTCTGGCAGACAAGTGGTTTAGTCAGTTTGCCGAAAATCACTTTACCTCTTGGGATATGATGAAAGAGGCCTTTAAGAATCAATTTCAACATGGCAACACGGCTGAAATCATTATAGAAGAATTGGAAAACTTGAAGTTGGGTCCAGGAGAGAAGTTCCCCGAATTCGTGACCAGGGCAAAAGCATTAATGGCCAAATTACCGGATCCACCACACGACTTCTTTGTCAAGAAGTGGTTAGCCAAACCTTTACCTGTGGTCACCCAATGCAAAATAAAAGAGTTGGTGCTACCTACGGCCTCTGTTGAGGAATTCATCAACACGGCCACCCGCTTGGAACAAATAAGGCACCAGTATGGTACAACGTCTTCCCAACTATCATATGGTACAGAACTGGAGGACCCAGTGAGCCAGTTAAGAAGGGAATTGGAAGGCTTGAAGAGGAATAAGCCCTATACAGAGGAGGAGACTACTGTAGCTCAGCTGAGAAGAGAGATTGAAGCCCTCAAGCTCCAAAAGGAAGAGGAAGCCCAAGCAGAGGAACTAGCTCAGCTGATGCAGGAGTTGCAAGAACTAAAAGGAGGCGGCATTAAGAACGGACTATGGTGCTCCATGTGCAGTAAGCAAGGACATATAGTAAGTGAATGTCCTTTGCTAAATGTGACTTGTCAATTATGCAGAAAGATTGGGCATGAGGCCCATGAATGCCAATCAAGGGGAATACCGACAACGACATACTGGACACAAGGCGGGCTCTTGCCACCAGCAAATGTAATGGCAGCAGCAACAAACCAAGGTAATAACTATAATCCTAGACCAAGAAATAACCTTGCAAATGGGCCCAGAAGGCCAATTATTTGCTTCAGGTGTGGAGAATGTGGGCACTACCAAAGTAGGTGCACTCTACCGGAGAATGCACCTCCTTGCAGGAACTGCCCTGAGGCCAGAGACCATTATACAAATTGCTGTCCTAAGAATCAAGCCTCTTCGTCAGGGCCCCATATCCAAATGATTTCTGTGCAGGAAGAAGAAATGGCAAATCAAGTTAAGGTGCCGTCACCATCTACCAGGGTGGTGCAGTTAGAGGAAATTGACTCTTTTACTGTGCAGACAAGAAGCAAGGGGAAGGCTCCAGTGGACATGGGTCAAGAATCATTGATTAATGGATTAAATAGAGACAAAGGTGTGTCCGAAGACCTAGCCACCACAAGTGCAGACACAAGGAAAAAGGAAAATTGCACAAGCACCAGTGATGCCATTGGACAGGCATTCAGTAGGGCTCGTGAGGAGTTGGATAAGTCAAATGGAGCCCAAGCTCTTAAGGAATCAGAAGCCTCCAGACTGCTCAAGTCCATGAAAAAGGAGGTTAGTATTCTTGATTTAATAAAGATGGATGGGAAATTCAGGTCAGAATTATTGCAGATAATTGATGAAGCTTCTACGACAAGCTTAGTGGCTAAGACTGCTATCTTACATCAAGGGATAATTAGGGGTGAAGCACCCCTTACAGATTATAAAAGCCCTCGGCTTACAATATCAATCAAGGGCCATGAATTTCAAGGTGTTATTGTAGATGGTGGTTCTGGCATTAATTTGATGCCTGAACATACCATGAAAAGGATTGGACTCCACCCTTCAAGACCTGCAAATTTCACAGTCACTTTGGCAGATCAGAGCAAAGTAAGGCCCTTAGGGGTAATCCCAAAAGTTCCACTTGAAGTACAAGGTAATCTATTTATCCTGGATTTTGTGGTTTTAACATTGCCCCAGGTTGAAGGAGGATTTCCTCTCTTAATTGGAAGACCTTGGCTGAGGCATGCCAGTGTCATTCATGATTGGGGTAAGGACACCATGTGGGTACAAAAGAAAGGGCAGGAGCTGACACAAATTCATTTAGAAGAAGGCCCAGACAATCAAGGAAACACGAGTATGATGCAAACAGTGAGCATTTGCATGGAAACAGAAGCGGAGGATCAGCCCCAAATAGATTTTGAGGAAGACGAGGATATTTTAAGTTGGCTTCATGCCGGCAACTCTTCTTCTTGTTTTGGAATTTTTCTTGATAATCCTGGTACATTTGGAGGCTATGATGAAGACAAAGGAAAGGTCCAGGTTGATGGATTGGGAGAGCCCATCACTGACCACAGAAGGGGCAGGAAGATACCCCTCAAATACAAAGTGGAGGAGGATGTGTCAACATCAGATAAGGAAGTTTCCCAAGCTAAAAGCAAGGTAAAAAATTCTGAGGTTGAATGTTCTTTTCCAATTCAAGAAATCCCTGCAGGATGGATACAGGACAAGGAGGAAAACATCGAAGTTCAAAATACACCTGCTTATGAAGCAATGCACGAAAAGCTAGTAGAAGAAGACAAGGAAGCAGATGCACAAGAAGATAATCTGGTAACAAGAAATCCGGTTCAAGAAGTACATTTATGCACCCAAAACAATAATCAACCAGTTCTAGTGGCCACTTGGTTGTGGAGCCACCCAAAGCTCCTAGAAAAGGTAAAATCATTCTTAACCCAGTATGCAGATGTTTTTGCCTGGCATTATAAAGACTTAGAAGGAGTGCCTGCATCTTATGGAGAGCATAGAATTCCTCTGGTTGAGGGAGCCAGACCCATCAGAGGAAGGAGTTATAGACTCAATCCAAAGTATGCCGAAGCTGTCTATGTGGAAATCCAAAAGATGGAAGATGCAGGAATCATCATTCCTGTGGAACACTCAGAGTGGCTCTCACCTATGGTTATAGTACCAAAGAAGAATACTAATAAAATCAGGATTTGTGTGGACTTTAGAGCTCTCAACAAGGTGACCATTCCAGACGGGTTCCCTATGCCTTTTGCAGAACAGGTCATTGAAGAAGTGGCGGGGCATGCACTATATAGTTTTATGGATGGCTTCAGTGGCTATAATCAAATATCAATACACCCAGAGGATCGTGAAAAGACTGCTTTTATCACACCGTGGAGAACGTATGTGTATGTAAAAATGCCATTTGGGCTAAGAAATGCTCCAGCCACATTTAACAGAACGGTCAATCTCATTTTTGGCCCCTTATTGCTGAATTCACTTAGAATCTTCATGGATGATTTCTCTTCATTTTCAGGATCTCACAAAGAAACTCATCTAGATTGTTTGGACCAACACCTGAGACAGCTGCAGAATATTTTCCAAAGATGTAGAGAAACCAAGTTAAAGCTCAATCCAAATAAATGTCACTTCCTTGTGACAGAAGGAACCCTCTTAGGACATGTGGTATCCGCTAAAGGTATGGCCCCAGATCCTGACAAAATTCTCTCTATATTAAAGTTACCTAAACCCAAAACTCCTAAAGAGATCCAGAGTTTTTTGGGGCATACCGGTTATCATAGAAGGTTTATAAAAATGTATGCAGAGATAGCTAGACCTCTGACTAGACTCACAGGTAAAGAAGTACCTTTCAAATGGGAAGAAGAGGAGGAAAAAGCATATCAGACATTAAGGTCACGGCTAGTGTGTGCTCCTATCTTGGTCACCCCGGAGTGGTCAAAAATCTTTCATATACATGTCGATGCCAGTGCATATGCAGTGGGAGCAGTTCTAACTCAACCCAGTGAAGAATTTAAAATGGACAGGCCAATTCAATATGCCAGTAGAATCTTGACCAAAGCTGAAAGAAATTACAGTACTACCGAAAGGGAAGCACTAGCAATGGTCTTTGCAGTTCAAAAATTCCGCCATTACTTATTGGGGGTAAGATTTATTATTATATCAGATCACCAACCACTCAAGTACTTACTCAACAAACCACATGCTACGGGTAGAATATGGAGGTGGTTACTGTTATTCCAAGAGTTCGATTTCTCGGTAATCCATAAGCCAAGAAGAGAAAATGTGATGGCAGATCACTTGTCCAGAATAAATAGGAAGGATCAAACCAGTGGTATCAATGATGATTTCCCGGATGCATACTTGTTTGCTATACAACCTAAAGGATGGTATGATGATATCAAGCAGTTCATTACTACTGGATTGTATCCAGAAAGTGCTAATGTTGTACTAAGAAAGAGGCTGCTTATCAAGAGTAGACCATATACTTTCATTCAGGGTAAACTCTATAGACAGGGCAAGGATGACAGGATGAGGAAATGCTTAGAGGAAGATGAAGTGAGGGAAATATTGCAATTTGCACATGAAGGAACAGGTGGTGGGCACCTTCCAGGGCATATCATGAGCCAGAGAATACTAGATGCTGGTCTATGGTGGCCTACACTCTTTAGGGATGCAGATAATTGGAGAAAAACATGTGATGTGTGCCAGAGGTGTGGACCTAAATCCACCAAGCAAAGACATCACCCTTTGGTAGTTTCCACTTCTTGGCAGCCCTTTGAGAAGTGGGGATTAGACTTTGTTGGGCCTATATACCCTCCGGCACTTCCAAAAAGGGAAAAGTACTTACTAATAGCCACGGACTACGCAACAAAATGGGCTGAAGCTATTGCATCAACGGATTGCTCTGCACAAACAGTGGCTGATTTTTTGTATTGTAACATCATTTGCAAATTTGGATGCCCGCTTGAAATCTGTACCGATCAGGGTACTCATTTTGTTAACAAAGTCCTACAGGAAATTTCAAACAGGTATGGCATCCTACACAGGACTTCTTGTGCATACTACCCACGAGCTAACGGACAAGCCGAGTCAACAAACAAAGTATTAATTTCAATGTTACGAAAAGAATGCATGTTGCAGCCGACCTCTTGGGGACGGGCCTATCTGGGTACATTATGGGCATACAGACTGGCCTATAAAGAGACTGGGTATTCCCCCTTTCAATTAGTTTATGGCTTGGTTCCTATTGAAACATTTGAATTTATCAGAGGCTCTATAAGAACGGAAAGACCAGAGAGAAATGGGATGGAAGTTTCAGCAAGACTGACTGCTTTGCATAAACTGGAAGAATCGAGAATTTTAGCATCCAAACAGTTAGAGAAGCTGCAATTACACAGGAAGGAGACTCATGACAAACATCTATGGCAAAACAATTTGAAGCCTGGAGATTTAGCCCTGCTACACAGACCACAAATTTCTAATCAAAACAAAGGGAAATGGATTCCCCATTGGGAAGGCCCTTTTCGCATCACAAAGATACTACAATGGGGTGCTGTGCAATTGGCAACCCTAGATGGGGACACCCTACCCTTGGTAAACATCTCCCGGCTCAAGGGGTACCACCTAAAGCCATAAACAGTGAATTTTCATTTCTTTGGTTTCCTTAGTGTTTTGATTGCTTTAGTGTTTGGAACGCAAAAATTAAGTATTTCGGTGGCGAATAATTTAGGCGCCGATTTTTTTTTATTGGCACTTATTTCTGCTAACCACTTTCATTTCCACCCTCTCTTTTGTTTATCTTTTGGTTGGATGAGCTTAGATCTTGCATCTCCTCTCTTTTGAACACACTTTTGGGGTAAACCATCCATGCCTCTGAGGTAGCCTTTCATTCCTCCTTGCTATATAAAGTGCCTTCTCCTTCCTTATTGCTCCCCTCAGTATCCGCAATTTTGTATCCTCATCATTTCTCTGGCCAAGTTCAGCTGTCCATGATATTGCGCTTTGATCTGTGCATCCGACGTGGAAGAGAGAAGCTGTGGAAGAAAGAAGACGATCTCCTTACCACCCCAACCGCCCCTCCCAAAACCCCGCTCGCCCCCCTCACCACAACTCCACCCCCCCACAGGCCACCCCAACCCCCCTTCACCATCAATTACGCTCCCAACCTCGCTTGGCGCCCTCAAACCACCCAACTCCTCCTTCACCCTCCATCCCCCGCAGCCTACCACCATCCCCCCCCCCCTCACCCTCAATCCCCGTTCACCACCGCCCCTCCCTCCCCCTCGATCCCCCTCGGCGCCTTCAAACCACCCCACCCCCCCTTCACCCCCCATCCCCCGCAGCTTACCACCATCCCCCCCCCTCACCCTCAATCCCCCGTTCCCCACCGCCTCTCCCTCCCCCTCGATCCCCCTCGGCGCCTTCAAACCACCCCACCCCCCCTTCAACCCTCCATCCCCCGCAGCCTACCACCATCCCCCCCTCTCACCCTCAAGCCCCCGCACACCACCGCCACTCCCTCCCCCTCGCTCCCCCTCGGCGCCCCTCAAACCACCACCCCCCTCGGACTACCACACCCACTCCACCCCTCCCTCCCCCGCAAACCACCCCACCCCCCCTTCACCCTCCATCCCCCGCAGCCTACCACCATCCCCCCCTCTCACCCTCAAGCCCCCGCACACCACCGCCACTCCCTCCCCCTCGCTCCCCCTCGCTCCCCCTCGGCGCCCCTCAAACCACCACCCCCCTCGGACTACCACACCCACTCCACCCCTCCCTCCCCCGCAAACCACCCCACCCCCCCTTCACCCTCCATCCCCCGCAGCCTACCACCATCCCCCCCTCTCACCCTCAAGCCCCCGCACACCACCGCCCCTCCCTCCCCCTCGCTCCCCCTCGGCGCCCCTCAAACCCCCACCCCCCCTCGGACTACCGCACCCACTCCACCCCTCCATCCCCCGCAAACCACCCCACCCCCCCTTCACCCTCCATCCCCCGCAGCCTACCACCATCCCCCCCTCACCCTCAAGCCACCGCACACCACCGCCCCTCCCTCCCCCTCGCTCCCCCTCGGCGCCCCTCAAACCACCACCCCCCCTCGGACTACCGCACCCACTCCACCCCTCCATCCCCTGCAAACCACCCCACCCCCCCTTCACCCTCCATCCCCCGCAGCCTACCACCATCCCCCCCTCTCACCCTCAAGCCCCCGCACACCACCGCCACTCCCTCCCCCTCGCTCCCCCTCGGCGCCTTCAAACCACCCCACCCCCCCCTTCACCCCCCATCCCCCGCAGCTTACCACCATCCCCCCCCCTCACCCTCAAGCCCCCGCACACCACCGCCCCTCCCTCCCCCTCGATCCCCCTCGGCGCCCCTCAAACCCCCACCCCCCTCGGACTACCGCACCCACTCCACCCCTCCATCCCTCGCAAACCACCCCCCCCCCTTCACCCTCCATCCCCTGCAGCCTACCACCATCCCCCCCCCTCACCCTCAAGCCCCCGCACACCACCGCCCCTCCCTCCCCCTCGCTCCCCCTCGGCGCCTTCAAACCACCCCACCCCCCCTTCAACCCTCCATCCCCCGCAGCCTACCACCATCCCCCCCTCTCACCCTCAAGCCCCCGCACACCACCGCCACTCCCTCCCCCTCGCTCCCCCTCGGCGCCCCTCAAACCACCACCCCCCTCGGACTACCACACCCACTCCACCCCTCCCTCCCCCGCAAACCACCCCACCCCCCCTTCACCCTCCATCCCCCGCAGCCTACCACCATCCCCCCCTCTCACCCTCAAGCCCCCGCACACCACCGCCACTCCCTCCCCCTCGCTCCCCCTCGGCGCCCCTCAAACCACCACCCCCCTCGGACTACCACACCCACTCCACCCCTCCCTCCCCCGCAAACCACCCCACCCCCCCTTCACCCTCCATCCCCCGCAGCCTACCACCATCCCCCCCTCTCACCCTCAAGCCCCCGCACACCACCACCACTCCCTCCCCCTCGCTCCCCCTCGGCGCCCCTCAAACCCCCACCCCCCCTCGGACTACCGCACCCACTCCACCCCTCCATCCCCCGCAAACCACCCCACCCCCCCTTCACCCTCCATCCCCCGCAGCCTACCACCATCCCCCCCCCTCACCCTCAAGCCACCGCACACCACCGCCCCTCCCTCCCCCTCGCTCCCCCTCGGCACCCCTCAAACCACCACCCCCCCTCGGACTACCGCACCCACTCCACCCCTCCATCCCTTGCAAACCACCCCACCCCCCCTTCACCCTCCATCCCCCGCAGCCTACCACCATCCCCCCCTCTCACCCTCAAGCCCCCGCACACCACCGCCACTCCCTCCCCCTCGCTCCCCCTCCGCGCCTTCAAACCACCCCACCCCCCCCTTCACCCCCCATCCCCCGCAGCTTACCACCATCCCCCCCCCTCACCCTCAAGCCCCCGCACACCACCGCCCCTCCCTCGCCCTCGATCCCCCTCGGCGCCCCTCAAACCCCCACCCCCCTCGGACTACCGCACCCACTCCACCCCTCCATCCCCCGCAAACCACCCCGCCCCCCCTTCACCCTCCATCCCCCGCAGCCTACCACCATCCCCCCCCCTCACCCTCAAGCCCCCGCACACCACCGCCCCTCCCTCCCCCTCGCTCCCCCTCGGCGCCCCTCAAACCACCACCCCCCCTCGAACTACCGCACCCACTCCACCCCTCCATCCCCTGCAAACCACCCCACCCCCCCTTCACCCTCCATCCCCCGCAGCCTACCACCATCCCCCCCCCTCACCCTCAAGCCCCCGCACACCACCGCCCCTCCCTCCCCCTCGATCCCCCTCGGCGCCCCTCAAACCCCCACCCCCCCTCGGACTACCGCACCCACTCCACCCCTCCATCCCCCGCAAACCACCCCACCCCCCCTTCACCCTCCATCCCCCGCAGCCTACCACCATCCCCCCCCCTCACCCTCAAGCCCCCGCACACCACCGCCCCTCCCTCCCCCTCGCTCCCCCTCGGCGCCCCTCAAACCACCACCCCCCCTCGGACTACCGCACCCACTCCACCCCTCCATCCCCTGCAAACCACCCCACCCCCCCTTCACCCTCCATCCCCCGCAGCCTACCACCATACCCCCCCCTCACCCTCAATTCCCCGTTCACCACCGCCACTCCCTCCCCCTCGATCCCCCTCGGCGCCTTCAAACCACCCCCCCCCTTCACCCTCCATCCCCCGCAGCCTACCACCATCCCCCCCCCCCCCCCTCACCCTCAATTCCCCGTTCACCACCGCCCCTCCCTCCCCCTCGCTCCCCCTCGGCGACCCTCAAACCACCACCCCCCCCCTCGACTACCGCCACCCTCCACCCCTCCATCCCTCGCTAGCCACCCCACCCCCCCCTTCACCCTCCACCTCCCGCAGCCTACCACCATCCCCCCCCCCCTCTCACAGGCTCAATCCCCCGTTCACCACCGCCCCTCCCTCCCCCTCGATCCCCTGCGCGCCTTCCCCCCTATTCCTATCACACTCCACCCCACTCCTCCCATCAGCCCCATCGGCGCCCCTCAAACAACCACCCTCCAACCCCCTCACACCACCGTCCCCATCCTCCCCTCGGCACCCCCTCCTAATCTCTCGCTCCGCCTCAAACCCCTACCATCCCCGCCACCACCGACTACCCCACGCCAACTACCTCTATGGCTGAACCCCCCGCTCCGGGTGCGAGTTCCGATCCTCCATCCCAGCTGCCTCCAAACCTTCTCAACTCGTCCTCTCTCACCGCCGCGGTTCCCTCTGACATTCCCAATCCTCCTCCTCCCTCATCGGCAGTACATTCGGTTCAAGCTAATCCAACACCGCCTCCGGCCCTTGATCTTCCCATTTATTCCATAGACTCTGATTCCAGCTACCTTTATTCCCCACCTCCCCTCCCGCACCCTCCTTCTCCTTCCCCATCTATGTCTCATTCATCCCACCCATCTTCACCAACCGGGGATTATATGCGCCTGTTTCTCCCACCTGACATTAACCTGCAAATCCGAATGCATCTATCCATACCTACCATTGCCCTTCGTCAAATGTTTTCCATTGAGGATCTTCAGCAGGCGGGCTTGTGGGGCTTGGCTAATGTTTTCTTCAATAACCCCGCCAATTTTACCCAGGTTTATGAAGCTATCCGCCTCTTCCCTCATTTTAGAACTGGCACTCTATTCATCCCAGACATTGCCGCCAGTATTGGGTCTCCCCTAATAAATTTTCGTGCTCCCCCTTTCCTCTACTCTGGCCTGTCCACCTCGGCTACTATTGCCTTTTGTACCACACACTTTCAAAGTAATGCTAGGTTTTCGCTCCGCATGACCACCCTTCTCAATGCGTTCATCTTTTTCTTCCTACTACGCAGTCAAACTTCTTCGCTTCCCTGGTCAGATATTCGTATTGCCGATCCGCTTTTTTGGTTTCTCCATAGCCGTCCTTACCCTTACGCACACCTCATTTATAGTTCCTTGACTTTGCGCTCCCGTCGCCTCCGCGAGGCTATCTCTAGAGGATCTCATGCATTTTCCATCTATTCTGCACCTTTCTTAGCTTGGCTCTATCACATACCTGCACACTCGGCGCACAATGCTTCTTATCTCCCTACCCACCCTGGACCTTCCATTGCTCCATCTCCCTCCCCCCCTCTAATCTCTATTGACTCAGCTTCAGCCTCGACACCCACATCCGCGCCACCTGATGTAACTTCCTGCCCTCCCCCATCTTCTTCCCCTATCCCTCCTGCATCTACCACCTCTCCATTCATCACTAACCCCCCTGATGTAACCTCCATCCCTCCCCACTCCTCTTCACCTATCCCTCCTGCCTCTACCACCTCTCCATTCATAACTAATCCCCCTGATGTGACCTCCTTCCCTCCCCAACCTTCTTCACCTCTCCCCCCTGCATCCACCACCTCTCCATTCATGACGTATCCCCCTGATGTAACCTACTTCCCTGCCCAATCTTCTTCACCTCTTCCTCCTGCATCTACCATCCCTCCGTTCATGACTACCCCCCCTCATGTCCCCGCCTTCACTTCCCCATCTTCTTCCCCTTTCCCTCCTGAATCTACAATTTCTCCATCCATGCCTACCCCTCCTATTATCCCTAGACCTCCCCTCTCTTCAGATTTCACCCCACTTATTCAAACACAGCTCAACCCTCAAAACCCCACCTGTATGCCACCAATTCACCCGGATTTCACCTCCCCCTCTATCAGTACCATACCTGTCAGTCGACCGCTCCCTTCCCCCAATCCTTCACTTCCCACTCCATCTTCCACTCCAACCCTTCATCCTCCTCCGCCCTCTATTCCCCCTCCCCCTCCCCCTCCTGCTACACCGGCCAATCCCACTCCGCCTTTTGACCTACCATCAACCCCTTCCTTTTTGCAATTACTCCAGGACGCGAGTGTAGTCGCTATCGGCAATGCTCAGGCCTCTCAGATTTCCTTGGATTCGGTTTCCGCAGCAGCTTCGGTTCATCAACAGTATATCTCAACAATAGAAAACATCAATCGCATGGCAATCTCTCAATGGCACTCCCTCAACGAAACGGCCCGATTGCTCAAAGAAGAGCGAGATCATTATCGCGATATGGCCGACTCTGCGCTGAAAGCCTTAGAAGATCTTCAGAATCGCTCCAATTTAGGTCTTTGTGCTAATGCTGCATGCCGACGTATCCGCAGGGAAAGGGATCACCTTAGACAATGCCTTAGTTCGCTACAGCTTACGATCGAACAAGCTTCTGCTCCTTTGCCCCCTTCTCCATCAACCTCGGCTGACAACCTCAATCAACCTCCACAATAAATTTCCTCAGTCTCAAATAAATTGCTCATCCACAGTCAGAATAATTCCTCTTAGTTTCCAGTTTCCATTTTACAATAATTACCTCATACTTTTGATCTCTCACCATTCTTGTGGGGTGCATTATATTAATTTTTTCTTGCCTCCGTTATTTTCATCTCTGTGTCTTTGCAATTTCTCAGTTGGTATCGCTGTTGTCTCTCCGGGACGGAGAGATCTTTAGGTGGTGGGCATCTGTAGAGCCCTAACCGGTCGAAACTAAAGGTACAAAGTATTTTTCCTCTTAAGGTTCAAAGGTTGAATCTAAAATCTTAAGGTGCAAAAGTGAAAGAATTACAAGGAAAAGTGAAAGTGGAAGGCCGCGTACGCAAAGGTGGAAATAGGCCGCCCAATCAAAATTTTATTTTAAAAGTCACTCTTGTTCTAAAGTCACTACAAGACAAAGTAGCGAATCGTTGAGGACCAGTTCAAAAAGACAATCTTGGGACATTGAAAGGACACCAAGATTGTATTGCAGTTAGAGTGCGCGAACCGGCGGACTCTCAAACAAAAGGAAGGACAAAGGCTATTCTGGACATTGAGAGTTGGGAGCAAGAGAGAGCTTCAGAGGAGCAAGAGAGGAAGCAATAAGAGCCTCCAGTGTGCGACGACATAAAAGAGCGCAAGAGGTGCCAAGAGGAAGTGTGCAGAGAAGAGAGAAGGTTGGCTGGATTCCAAGAGTTCCAAGGGCTATTGCGTGCTGCGCAGTGATACCAATTCCTTAGCTTGGCGGAAGCTTAGTGCAAGGTTTGCACAAGGGAAGCGGGAAGCAAGTGAAGGATTGGAGGCCGCCACTAGAGGACTTGAGATAATTGGTCTTCAGTAATTGATACTCTCTGAAGTTGTATTTAGTCATTGTGCAGTCATTGTAATTGTTGCAGGATAAGTAATATTCAAGGTTTCCAAGAGCATTCCTTTGCAGAAGCTCTCACTATTATTCCATTTTCATCATCTCTTTTTTCTCCTACAAACCCTCAAACTCCTTCTTGTCCCCGAATCCCCAACAAAGACATATGAAGACAAAGACAAACTTGATTATGTATGTAAATTAGGGAAGGGAGTGTGTAGCTCAGTGATGAGTAGCACCTCCATTAATGTCAATTCGGGAAGACGTGAGGATGGTATGAAGACCTCTAACAAGTGATGGCACAAGTGTGTGAGTGAGAAGCACACTAACATGCACACAGATACACACACACGCGCACACAAGGTAGGAACAAAGAGAGAGACAATGGAGTTCTTTAGACTACTCAAAAGTGCTCTTACAAGTTCAATTCTACAACAAGCTAACCCCAAAAATGAGCTCTCTAGCTCTTTTTATAGTTTTTGAATAGTTTTGGCCCTGTCCAGACCTAGTGTCTGGCATAGTTAAAAATTAGGTTCTAGGGCCTATTTGAGGGCTCAAATGGAGTCTAAAAAATATGACAATTGATAGATAGGTACTTCTAATGCTCCTCAAGCTCAAGGACTCCTTGGATTGCACAAAATGGAGTCGAAACTATCCAAAAATGGTATTTACAAGGTTAATGTAGTGATGAAAAATCACTATTCAAATGAGGTTTGGTTGGAAAATTTGGATGGCCTATTTGCCAGATCTTCATTGACTGCTTTGTCTGCTTGTGCCTTCTCTATGTTATGACTCCCTTCTTTGGCTTCCTTGTCTTGTGAGTCCTTGGTGTCTTGACTGCTGCCAACACCCCCCCTCTCTCGCCTCTGTCATCTCTGACAGACCCTTGTTTGGATGAGCGTTTGACATAATATTCAACGACATCAGTAGCCAAGTGGTGTTCTGCTAGTCTCAACCCCTTTGCTAGATCTATTAGGAGGGCATCCCAATCTACTGGACCTGGAACGTCCGGATGTGGCAAACGCAGTTGTTCCAAATGTAATGTTCGCTCCATTGCAAAGACGTGGAGGAGATGTGAGGGTCTAGGAACAAAGACTTTAGAGTGGTATTCCTAGAACACTGTGATGAACATCTCTTCAAATGTTTGCTTGTAGAAAGCAGGGAGGTATTTAATTCGTGCGTGCCATGCATATATCACCTGGATGGAGGGGGTTGTACTCATATTGTAGGTCAAGTCGAGGTTATCTGCTGTGAATCCGACTCCTGAGAAATGTGGATCTTTAATATTTTTGAAGGTTCTGAGGGTAACCAGCATCAACTCGAATATCTTTATGCACATCTGAGCCATTACATCTGGGATGTTTTGCAATATGACTCCCTAGTGGCGGATGGTAGAGATCATGTAGGCCATCGTAGCTTGTCCCCGTGGTAGTGCTAGGTATACGTAATTGAGCCACTTTGCACAGCCTTTAACATTCTTCATAGTGATGGAAACCTCAGGCCATGTGCGTCTTCTGAGTACGGGAGCATAACAAGGATTATACTTGATGAATAGTGGCATGTTTTTCCAAGTTCGAACCATCTCGGGGTAAGTTTCTAGGAGTCATAGCCGCCAGGTAGGTTGATAAATTGATCCTTGTATAGCGCTCTCAGGGATATCATCAAGGCCGAATTGAGTGGCGAAGGTTGGAGCCTTGCCACATCGTCGTTGAATTTCTACGTTGTAATCCGCCAAGAGCACACAATAGGGTACATACTGATCGTCATTTGTGCCTATCCATCTGTGATGAGACATACTTCGGAAATATTCTAATTTGATAATGGTGTCCTCAATCTTGTTCATGGACTCAATCTGGACCACTACTCGATCATCATGCGTATTGGCCGTTTTTTCGAGTATCTGCATCCATTCTAGGGCTTCTACCTCTCGTGTGTCCAATCCCTCAGAGGTTTTTTGGCCACCCGGCATTGGCATAGGAACATATGGCTCCTCATAGGACTCGTCTACTTCTATGGGTACCAATTCTTCTGCTTCTGGTTCGATGATCGGGGAAGGTTGTAGTTCATACTGAAGGAGCTTCCTCTGCAATTCTTCTACCTGCTCTTTGAGCTGCTTTACCTCCTTTGTAGGTAATGTCGACTCTGTCATCTTTGGTTGTTCTCCTTGTTCCTCTAGTTGTCGGCGAAGTGTGTCTCGTTCTTTTTCTACATCATCATGGGCTTCTAGAAGATCAGCATAACTCTCAAGAATGGTCTTCATAATCCTTGAAGGAACAACTTTGAATTTTTTGGGGTTGATCTCCTGGGGAGAACTCTCCATGGCTACCTCTAAATTCTCTTCGTTCTACTTTTGCAAGCGCTTGTTCTCTTCGAGGGCCGTGGCGATGTGCTTTCTGAGTAAATTCAGGTTGCAGCGAAATTTGACATTCTCTGTCTGATATAGTTCAAGTAAAGTTGTTATCTTCTTAACCTCGGAGGAGTCTGAGAGTTGGGGAGCTTCCAATATGGTTTGGTGGGCGTGTTCAAGTGTAGTGTATCATTGGTTCAGGTCAGTGTTTTCTTCTTCTATAGAGGTAAGCCGTCTTTGTAGTTGTTGGTGATCTGTGGTCAATTGAAGATGTTGGTCTTCGAGAATTTGATATTCACTCTGTAGCTGATACAGACATTGATGTAATGTAGAAAACACATTATTTACATTCAAGAATGTTGGAAAGGAGAAGATGCAGGGGGAATGGGAAAGGGAAAGTGTTGTGGAAGGACTCCATAGCCTTCACACAACTGAACTAAAGACTAACTAGCAAGGCCACACACTAGGAAGAGAGATGTCTTTCCACCCAACCAACCCCTCCAATATATAGCTCCAAGTCGAAGGGGGTAAGACCCTCTCAAGGGGACATGTGTACCTTCCATCACATGGGTCCCTAAGGTGGTCACATGGTTTCCAAGATTAGGATATCACATGAAATCACATGGCTTCTAAAAGAAGACTCTCCAAGCTCTCACATACAAACTAAGTGGCTAGGAGAAGCTTCCAATCAAGCCTAAGGTACTCAACCTTAGAGAATTAGCCCTAAGGTTCAAGACCCATCTAAAATGGGTAAATAAACCATAAATCCAAAGGGTTTCACACCTAGAAACCCAAGGGTTATACCCCTTAGACCCATGTAATTATGCAACATTCTCCCCATCTTAAAAGCATTTCCGTCCTCAGAAATGAGTGGAGATATATACCTTGGGGTATTCCCCCATGCTCCATGATCAATTCAAGCATCATGGCTTTCATCTCTCTAAATTTGCCTCTTAATTCGAAAGGGGAATTCTACCCCAACTGAATCTAAAAAGAGGAGAATCCATGTGTGGTCTAATTCCCTACCCCATTCATTCAAAGTTCGATCTAGTTTGCATACGAAAAAGAACTGAGTCAAATGCAAAATATGGAAAGTGAAAAAGGTGGAAGAGAACATCCCTGCCTATTTCCTTTGTTTAAGCCATGTGTCATCAGGGTCTCCAAAGCTCAAACATGTGGATTAGGTGGAGTCAAAGTTACTTCAGCTAAATTGCTACCTTGGTCCATCTCTTTGCACCACTAGTGCATGAACCTAGCAAAATAGATGAATACTTCTTAAGGTTTCTTTATTAGATTCATCTCTCAAGTTAGAATCCAACTTGTTCTGAAAGGAAGATGAATCTTTCATAATCCCTGCCCAAATCACTCTCTTTTAGTGAAATGGGTGGATTTTCTCGTTTGCGATTTGCCTCCAATAAATCTAAATAGAGGGGAATTTCATTATATAATCCCTGCCTAACCAATAGAATGGTAAAGGTGGATTATCTAATTTTTTTGAGGATATAACATCCTCTTTATCTTCAGAGAGAATTTGAATAGCTTACCAAAAGTGGATTTTAATGTTCTTTCAAAACTTTACGTAGTTTTGATAATCCACTTTAAGGGACTATAATCCATAGGGATTAATCCAACTATTGTAGACTCCAATTGATGGAAACCTATTTTACTTGTTCTCCAAAAAGATTAAGATCTTTATAACTGTTAAAAATAAAGAAGTAAGCTCGTATATATTTTTGCAAAGAGGATTTTCTTCAAGTAGAAGAAAAATACAAAAATGAAAAATAGAAGCATTTACTTCAGCAAGTAGTGGAGACCAAAAGAGAATCATTCAAAAGAGAATCAAATCCAAAAATTGAACTATAAGAGGAGTGGCTGTCCAAAGTAGTGGAAAAATGATGGAGAAGAGCTCTCAAACTCATCATGAGAGTTTTTGGTCACTTGGCTATAAACGAGGCAAGGGAGGACACTCAAGTATAGAGGAAGAAGGCGTGGAAGCCCCCTTGTAGATACTTCATTTGTTTTGAGTCATTTCGTTCAGTTTACTCTCATAGAGTATGTCCAGTCGCACACCCATTTTTGGGTAGTCTACTTGTGAGAGTCATATCTCTCAATATATGTATCCAATTTTAAAAGAGAATCAAATCCAAAAACTGAACTGTAAGAGGAGTGGCTGTCCAAAGTAGTGGAAAAATGATGGAGAAGAGCTCTCAAACTCATCATGAGAGTTTTTGGTCACTTGGCTATAAAAGAGGCAAGGGAGGACACTCAAGTATAGAGGAAGAAGGCGTGGAAGCCCCCTTGTAGCTACTTCATTTGTTTTGAGTCATCTCATTCAGTTTACTCTCATAGAGTATGTCCAACCGCACACCCATTTTTGGGTAGTCTACTTGTGAGAGTCATATCTCTCAATACATGTATCCAATTTTAGTGTTTAAACATTCATTGGAAAGCGCATCTCGAGTATTTCCTCTGTCTACAATAGTTTTATGAAATTCTTTATGCTTTGTGAGTTATGCAGGTTTTAGAAGTCTAGTTTTTAGCCTAACTGAGTGGACAAGTAGTCTGTTTTGAATCAAATAGTTGCCAATCCAAATCTACTCCGAATTGAGTGTTTGCTATCTCATTTGAAAGCTCTAGGTGTCTAATTTGAGTGACCAAAGTTTCAAGTTCATTGGATATTTCAGTTGGTACCAGTTTTCATTTGAAGGTTCTGCTGTTGGCAAGAGTCTTGATCCCGAGAAGGTCTTCTACACTTTCGTTGCGATTAGGAGAGGAATTCTCCAACAATAACTACGTCCCAAGATGGGAACTCATAGTTTAAAATATCATGTTATCTTTAAGGTTATAAGTAGAAATAGATTATTCCAATCATTTCTTCACAGCTTAATCCTTACGGATCTCAAACCTTAAAGGTCTTCTTGATCCTTCCGAAATTCTCTCCCTTATATTCTAGATCTATTAAAGATGTCCTATGTTGACATCATAACTAGATCTTTCTTATTCTTCAATTGACTTGAAATATCAAGTATCCAAAAGATGATCTTTTTGAGTTTTCTTTCAAGCTTGGTCTAAGATCATTTTTATGTTCCTTGAATTTCAAGTCATACTTTGGGATGAACCTTTTAGAGCTTCATCCTTTGAAGTTTACCTTCAAACTCAAAGAAGTTGATCCTCTTCTTGTTTCTAAATATCTATGAGAGATAGATCAGATCCTTTCATATCTTGTTGGAAGAAGTCTTCTTCCCTTTGAGAGGATAACTGAAGAAGATGCTTATTCCTAGTCCTTGTCTTCGTAATGTATTCCATTGGATCATGAGTCCCTTTTTCTTCTGGCCATCAAGAAAAAGTACTCAACGGGATTTAGTACCCATTGTCCCATACCAGTGGGTTATTCATTTAATGTGGTGTGACTCATCTTATCAAACTTAAAGTTTGACTTGATCTTTGCCCTTCTTGGGTCCTTTGGCTTTCTTCTCTTCTTTAGCCAAAATAAGAGATAAGACTAGGTCTTTCTCAAATAGATCCCTTCATTTTCAAAGCTTTACCCATGGGTTTTACTTGGGGATCTAGCTATTATGCTTCATATAAGAAGTCATATTCCTTAGGTCTATAATACTGGAATCCATAACGTATGTTATGTCATCCCCATGAAGCATCAAAATACCTTTACGTTTATACTTTATAGCTCATCCAACTTCTTTTCCTAACCCCCTTAGGATTTATACAATCTTTATGGTGTATGCAAGTTTTCTCTTGCATTGGGTTCTTTGAGAATTTTCCCAATTTTTGAGAACTTCATTTAGTTGGAAGATGTAATGAAAGATATATGAAGTACTAGAATACTTCAACTTTATCTTTTTCTTGCCTATCTTTTACCTTGCAATACCCTATTTGGTCTTTTCAAGACATAAGATGCAAGTTCTAAGATGCAAGTTCTTGGGGACTTTCTCCCCTCCTTAAGAGTTTTCGTCCTCGAAAACTACCTGAGAGTAAATTGAAAATTATGCTCTTTCAGAAATATCTGAAAGAGTTTATTTTCAATCTTTTATTGTTCCCGTTGGTAAAAAGAACTATTCAGAGCTTCTTACTTTCTCTTGTCCAAGCTTACAGAACAAATGTCCCAAATTTCAAGTTGAGATTACCCACAAATTCGATGTCCCATACCACCGGATTTACTTCAGTGGTAGTGTAAGCCTAGATGTCCCATACCATCCGGCTTACACTTCCACTTTGGTAAAGGCAAATTTAGCTTGAATTTTGTGATCAAACCTTCTTCTAATCAAGTAAGATTTATTACTTCTTGGACTTGTAAGTATTATTTCCACTATAGAGCATATGTATTGCCTATTTTACAATGGAATTTCAACTTACCAAGTCTCACTTCTAATTGCAACTTGACAAGACTTAATGTCAAAGTTTGGTTTTTCAATGATTCCTTTGTTCAGATGTACTCTAAAAGATCATTTTATGTTACCTGATAATTGAGCTAGTTTATACTCAACTAGATATTATCTCTTATGACATAATGCGTCATCTGAGAAAGAATAATTGACTTGCTAATCAAATCTCTATGATGAAGTAGATGGTAATACTATTTACCATTTAACTAGCCCTTTACTCTTAGGACATTGAAAAAATGGTATTTCGGGTTTATTAAAACCCTTGGGTCTTACCTTCTCTTCATGTCTTGCATTTTCTTGGAACAATAGTGTAAAACTCCGAATAGTTCTTTACTTCTTTCAATCAAAGAACTTTCTTGAACAAAAGCACTAATACTTTCATCTTCCAAAACTAAGATTCTATTATACCATACTTTCTCTTCCTTAGAGCTTTGAGAAGATAGTGCTCTAAGTTACCACCATTGTATCGTGGTTTTGAGAGAGAAAATTTTTGTATTACTACCTTAAGTCAATGGCCTTCCTGATCAGGCATGCCATGGGCTTTTATGGAATTTAAACTTCCATAAGAGGTATTTTAAGCTTAAGGTGTTTCAAGAAGTTAGAATTTTAATTTCTAAGTCAAACTTAAAGGAATTAAATGGTTTATAACAGCCAATTGGCCTTATCACCATTCTTCCTAAAAACCTATAAAATCAAATCCTACTTAAGCTTAACTTCAAGAACTTAATCTCCCTCTCTACTCAAAAACCCATGTAATATATTCCAAATGCATACTTTAGTGTATGCCAAAACATTTACACCTTTATTGGAAAAGGCGTTGCATGCATAAGGTTCAGAAGTTGAATGCCTCCTTAAAGCATGCAAAAGTTCTAATTCAGAACTTTGTTCATCCAACGGAGGGTGCAAAATTTCCATGAAACTTAGTATATGCGAGTTTTAACAATGCATTAGATGCATTCTTCCTAACCACGATCGTTTTAATGCACCTCCAATACTTCTTTTCAAAGCAATGAACTTGATGCATAGTGCAACTTATTTCCATGATTGATTGTCGATGTGGCCACAAAAACTGGGCCACCTAAATCTATGCATCGACTTCCGAGTCATGTGTATTATGACATGCATTGTATGTTCTTTAATTTGCAAAGAAAAGAAAAAGGTACAAATATTTACCTGGAAATTAAGCTTCGTCCATCCCTTGGCTTTTAATTGAGTGTTCCCATGGTGATGAGGTAGGCTTCTGCCATCCCATCTTGTCCATCAGTAGATTCCTTCTTGGGCATTTTGATACTTACTTGTGTGCCCATATGTGTGGATTTACCTTTGTAATCATGCATTTATGCATGTATTTTAAGGGGTGAAATCTATATGCATAGTTAATGGATGTCATGAGCATGCCTCCATTATCCTTGACAAAGGAACCTTTCAAAAAGAACCATGCCCTCATAACTATATGTACTAGCATGTAAAGCCAATCTTCATGCAAAAGAGATTTATGCATAAAATATCGACTCATGCATGTATAAGATTTCACGGAATTTGTGAGAGAAGAAAATAACTAACTCTTTAACCCTATTATTTCCATGATCTTGGTGAAGAGTCTATCCTGCCTTTGAATTTTTTCCCATGGACTAATAATAAAAAAATAGCTCATATGAGCAACATTACAGCAAGTAAACCCATATGCAATATGTGAAATGACATTAAAAAATGTATAAACTTATCTTCTGGGATTTCTTATGCATCCATAAAAAATTGTCTAATAGGAGCTAGAGGTGTGCTCTTCATCTCGTCTCTCCCTCTTAGCTCGCCGCCATGCCTCGTAGTAACAAAAGGTGGCGGAAGAAGAGGAACATTGCCGGAAAATAACACCTCTTCGTTCTTGAACATTTCGTGTTGCAGATGAAGAAAATACATGCCAGGAAACAAACGAGGCCTTGTTCGCAATCGATATTGGAGGCTCCCGTACTGAGAGAGGCAAACCATCCGAGATTCATGATGGTTGCGGTATCTGTCGGCAAGACGAAGATCTTGAATGAATTTGTGTCACGGTGGAAAATAGACGGAGTGTTTTTACCCATCTGAATGATGAGGTGAGCTAGCAAAACGATCCTAGAACTGCATCAGTCTTCTATCACGAACCTTAAAAAGAGAAAACTCTTTAATCTCTAAAGAACTATTATGATTCTATCTATTCTCGTGCATCCTTCAATAATATTTATGGAAGGAAGATCATAAGAAAGAAATGGGAGACGACTTTCTAAACAGCCAAAACATTAACTTGTATGTTTTCAAAACATCCTATTTAGCAAAGTCAAATGCATTCCAACTAAAAGATGCTCCCATACGCAAAGCGTAAACTAACAAAACAACTACATAAGAAAAGATTGCAATTAACAAATGATCCTCAACAGGTGTTTTTTTTTTAACAATGCCTGAAAAGAAAGCGTGAGATATTTGATACTCATAAACGTGAGAATTGAAAAAAAAACGTGAAATGATACTCATATAGCGTGAGAGCTTCAGGCGAGGGTTTAAAATCCCATAAACGTGAGAATTGAAAAAAAAACGTGAAATGATACTCATATAGCGTGAGAGCTTCATGCGAGGGTTTAAATTCGAGATGAAACCAAAGGAGCTCACGGCTTCGCGTACTATTGCCACTCACACACGGGAGTACCACTTCAGGATGAAGTCCACGTGTTGGTCTAGCAATCGATCATGGCCCTTGTAAGGGAGGGATCATATGCTCCTACTCTTTTGTAAGCAAGAGAAGAGTTGAGAACGTTGCGAGCAATGCCTTTTCAACACCGAGAAGATATTTCGAAGGAGAGTTCTTCATGCCCACGTGATAAAAAGTTCACGAATAAATTAGGAGAAAGCCTCAAGTTGGCTCTGATACCACTCTTGTAGAAGGACTCCATAGCCTTCACACAACTGAACTGAAGACTACCTAGCAAGGCCACACACTAGGAAGAGAGATGTCTTTCCACCCAACCAACCCCTCCAATATATAGCTCCAAGTCCAAGGGGGTAAGTCCCTCTCAAGGGGACATGTGTACCTTCCATCACATGGGTCCCTAAAGTGTTCACATGGTTTCCAAGCTTAAGATATCACATGAAATCACATGGCTTCTAAAAGAAGACTCTCCAAGCTCTCACGTACAAACCAAGTGGCTAGGAGAAGCTTCCAATCAAGCCTAAGGTACTCAACCTTAGAGAATTAGCCCTAAGATTCAAGACCCATCTAAAAGGGGTAAATAAACCATAAATCCAAAGGGTTTCACACCTAGAAACCCAAGGGTTCTACCCCTTAGACCCATGTAATTATACAACAGAAAGGGACTCGTGAATGAGGTGGAAACAAGTGGTGATGTGGGTGGAGGGGGTATGGGAGATTGTGGTTGTGTGTGGGGAGGGAGTGGTGCTGTGGCTGGTGATGTTTCCATGGTGTCAAAAGTGTGTGTGACTGTGTAGATGGGGACCATGGGTGGGGTGGATGTGATGTTTGTGAATATTGTTGTAAATGTGGGCATAGGAATCCCTCCAAATTGGGTGCCTGGAGAGATACGAATTCCCATAACATATGTGGTGATTGTGGAGGTTGGGGTGGTCGTGTCGTGGGGAGGAGTGAATGGTGCGGTGAGGGGCATGGTGATGGTGGTGCCGCATGGTGTTCCTTTCTCTATGTAGTGTCTCTTGGTGCCGATACTTCTATGTGAATTTGCTTTCCGGAGCGAAGGGGGTGGGTTGGCACTCGTTGCTCGAAGAGATGAATGTAAGCCATAGCTGAATGAATGGCTTCATCCAAGCCAAGCACGTCCGCCTGCAGGTTCATGGATTCAAAAAACATTTCGTCCACTCCTTGTTCTGCTAACATCTGACTTATTAGCATCTTTCCTATTTCCAGTGACAGCTTGTGATGCTCTTGGACTCTCTTCATAGTTTCATACAACCTTTTTATTTGCGCACTATAAGTTAGGGCACCTGCTAGTTCTGAAGTTTCTTCGTATTCTTGATCATGTTCCTCATCTGCTTCCTCCTCAGTCTCTTCTTCATCTTCCACTACTTCCACTACTTCAGGTTGGGTCGGGGCTGAAGTTGTTGTGGTAGGTTGTGGTCCTTGGGTCTTCTCTGCTTCCGTCTCAAGGTTGGACTCATTAATCATCCTAGCGATTTCTTCATCTGTTAGATCATTCAGGGTGTAGCCTTGTGGCAACTCCAAGTCAGAGGGGATCGGAGGGAAAACTAGATTGGGTCCTTCTGCACTCTGTCTGGGTAAGCGAATCGTAAGCGGACGGACACGTTGCATGCATCCACATGAACATGAAAAGGCTTGTTCCAATCTGGTGTGGTCAAGATTGTGCTGAACATAATCACTGTTTAAGCTCGTTGAAGGAGTTCTTGCATTTTTCAGTCCACTCAAAGTTAGTCAAAAGTCCGTACAAAGGCTTTGCAATGATGGCATACATGTGTATGAAACGTCGATAATATCCATTATGCCCCATGAAAGCTTGCACTTCCTTGACATTCTTTGGTCTAGGTAGCTCTGCAATAGCTCTAACTTTTTCCTCGTCCGTAGAGATGCCATTCTTTGACACTATGTGTCTTAGAATCTTGCCTTGCCTGACCATAAAAACACACTTTTCTGGGTTCATGCAGACTTGATATTCTCTACATTTGTCAAAGATTTGCCTGAGTTCAGGTATATGTGTCTGTCTAATGTGGGAATGAGCACAAAGATCGTCAACATAGACCTCTAAATTCTTCCTCAAGAATTCTTTAAATACATGACACATTAGTCTTTGAAAGGTACCAGGTGCATTGGTGAGACCAAATGGCATTACTCGGAAGGCAAATATGCCCCACTTTGTGGCCACTTGATTGTAGCCGAAAAACCCATCAAGGAATCTATACACTTCGTTGCTTGCTGCTCTTTCTAAGAGATGTTTCGTGATAGGAAGCGGATAGTTATCTTGAATAGTGGCTGCATTAACCTTCTTCAAGTTAATGCACACACGTAGCTTTCCATTCTTCTTGGGCACCACTACAATGGGGGATACCCACTCAGTGTGCTCAATTTCATAGATAAATCCAGCTTCTACCAAGCGATCTATCGCTTCTTTGATCTTAGCAGCATAATTATCGTTATATGTGTATGTCTTTTGTTTAGAGGGTTTGGCATCTGAGGTCATAGGGATAGTGTGTGAGCATATGTCAGGATCTACGCCTTTCAAATCCTTATAGCTCCAAGCAAATGCATCTATGTATTCTCTTAGCAAAGCTATCAACTCTTGCTCCTCTTCCTCAGTCAAGTCATGTCCAATGTATGTGCACTTTTCTTCTCCTTCTTCCATGGCTACAACAATTTTCTTGGTGGTTTCCTTGTTATCATAGGCCTCTCCTACTTGTGCATCACGTTTAGGCATTCTTATAATGACTCTCCTATCATCTATTTCATATTTTGTAAAGTTTTCGGGGACCTCAAACAAGGACTCTTCTTCTTCTGGTGTGACTTCTTTCTTCTTCCTCTTCCTACCTTCACTCTTGGTGGACACTTGGGTGGTTAACCTCACATCACTCGTGAGCTCTTCATGTCTCTGAGGGTGAAATTCTACTTCATAGAAGTATTCTTCATCTGACGCAAAAGGTGGGTCCATGATGATTGACTCTAGTTCGGAGTCACTTGCATCTTCAAAAGCATCAGGGTTAGGTTCGCATTCTTCTAAAACTGAATCTCCCATGATTGGCTCTATTGAGAAAATTGAAATGTCATAGCCATCCTCGTCATAGTGGGGTGTCCATTGTTCTTCATTGATGGCTACATCCATTATTGCTAAAATTTCCGCCCAACCATGAGGTTCACACTCTTCGTCACAAAATACTACAGGTGCATAGGCTGGGACTTGAATTGATCTATGTGTTTCCTTCGCACCTACCTCTCTGGCTTTTTCTCTCTTCTCTTCTTCTACTGCCGCTTTGCACATCCATAAGTGGGTGTCTTCATGCATCCATGATGATCCTGATCCTATGGACTGCATTGATTCCATATCATCTTTGGCTCTATGGATGGGATTCCATTGGATAATCCTTGAGATTGACTTTGGTCGTAATCCTATGAGAGTAATCCTTGAGATTGACTTTGGTCGTGACACCTAAGTGTTGCAAGTACAAGGAATAGGTTCCCCAATCCTGTACCACTTGCAACTGTTGCATAAATGGTCTTCCCAAAATCATCTCATAGGCCTGGTTCTTGCTAAAGTAACAGATAGCAAATGTATGCTCAAGCTCTACACCACAAGTAGTGAGAGTTATTCCTTCTAACAGCCCGAAGGGTCTCTCTATGTGACCATAAGCCATCTGCAATTTCATCCTCGTGGGCCTGAGTGCTGGCTTGCCCCAATGCTTCCATAGGGAAGTGGTAGCAATTGCAACTCCTGCACCAGTCCCGAATTGACTTGGTTGTGTATCCTTGATGGGTGATGGGAAGATAGGTGTTTCCTTCTTCCCCTTCACTCATATCTCCTATCTTGTCCAAGGGTATCTCTGGCACCGTTCTATGAGATCCCACCTGGGAATGAGGTTTTGCTACTTCTGGCACTTGTTTGGCTACATGTTTCCATAGTTCTGGCCCAACCTTGAGTAGTTCTTCTAAAGTGAGATTGCACTGCACTTTAGTGTTCTTCACTACCTCCGTGTTCCTAGGTATTACTGAGTCTTCGTTTCTTACCATGACTGTGGGTGCTCTCATGCTAGTAGACTTAGCTTCCCATGGGCCTGTGAAATGGGGAAGTTCCTGTAAGGAGTTTGACTCGAAGTCTAATCTCTCTTGAGATTGGGTGCTCTCTTGTTCCTCATAAATGGAAGGAATGTCTTGCGGGAATTGATCATGCGCATCATCCACAAGTTCAATGGGAGGAGGGACATCACTCTCTTTAGCCCATTTCTCTTCCTGAATCTCTACTAGGAATTCAAGTGAGTACCGATTCATAGAAGAAGATGTGTCTGGTTCTGTGGAGTTGGGCACATAAGCTTCCTAGGGGGGAATTCTTATTTTTTTACTTACCTCGTCTCTTCCTTGGGAATTTCCTTTGTTGGCAGATCTAGCAATTATGCTCTCTAACTTTTCTAATAGTCCATCCAAGTGCAATTGTGCCTTAGCTAAGCAAGAGTAGTTGAAGAGGCGACTGTCTTCAAACATGGTCTAAGCCAATGCTACCATTTTTACGCAAAGCTTGGTTCTTTCTATCTCTAGGTCAGCTCTAGGGTAGCACTTATCATGATCCGTCACATTTGGCCCTTCTTGGATTCTGGCCTGATATGCCTTAAGCATCATGTCTATGTCCTCAGGAGTGGGGTTGGCTAACACTGATCCTACTCTAGGGGGTGGTGGAATTGTCTGAGGTGGGTTGAAAGATGGTGGATTATATGGTGATAGGGATGATGGTGGTGGTGACATGTGAGAGTGTGTTTGAGAGGTGAGTTCAAAAATTTTGGCTTTTGTTTTTCTTATGCTTTCCTCTAAGTTGCTCATCTTCCTAGCCCATTGTCTTTTCATCCTTTCTCGACTATCTTTCTAGGCTCTAGTCCTTTTCTTGGTTATGCTCTTAGTTTCACTAACCTCGGAACTCTTTTCTTGGCTTAAACCTTGGTTCTACTACAAAGCCTGAGCTCTGGTGACCACTTGCATAGGTGCAGTGGAAGTTACACTTCCTGTTGAGTCTACTACTAACCCAATAACATTGATATGAGTGATTTTCGGCATATTATTGGGATTCTTTGGGCAATCTCGTAAGAGATGCTCTTTTTCGCAATCTTGACAAAAGCCTTGAATTGTCACCAATTGGGGTTGTGTAGGGGCGGGCATTGGGCAATCACAAATGAGGTGATCTCCCTGACATCTGTAGCATGGTCCTCTAGGGAATGGGGGTCTTACTTGCCTAGGTTGAGGTCTAGGGTTGGGATTTGTGTACATGATATTTCCATACTCTGGATCCCAACTAGGTTCACTTGGTTCTTCACAATAGTAGGCCTCACTATGCTTAGGTGACTGCGTGTAGTAGTCCCGTGGACTATCAATATGTGTAGAATCAAAACTTTGATCACTGGGGTCACCTTTTGAAAGCAATGGCATGACTGGGACTATGGCTCTATTTAGATTTTCTTCTGCAACTGCATACTTTACTGGAATCATATTAGCTGGAGTAGGAGGTTGCTGTGCTAGAACTGGTTGAGGTATCTACTACCCTTGATAGGGTGGCTGATAGCGTTGCTAGGGCCTACCGTACTGCTATGGTGGATACTGGTTCTGGTACCTACCCTGTTGTGGATATGGTTGAGGGTAATTTTGTCTCATAGTTTGTTTTTTATAGAGGTAGTGTTGTGCGGTGTGGTTGGTGTATCTTCGCTCCATCATGCAATACTGGCTACTAGGATTCACTTCAGGTTGAGCCATAATAGGACATACGTTCTCCATATGGTTGTTGGTGCATTTTACCCAAGCCTACATGCTTGATATGCTTGATATTATGATCATTTGTAAGTCACATGTGTAGTCATATGAACACCTCTTGTAAAAGAGTTCATTTTATCTCTTGTAATTGTGAAAAAGAAAAAAGAAAAGGATGGCTTACCTCATCCATGATGTAAAAGCAAAGTCGTGGCTCTATCTACCTAAAACCATGAATTTTTGAGCTGAGGGAATATCTGCTAACTTTGGGGACCACTTTTAGATGGAGCCATTCGAATTCGAATTCAAAACTCCCTCCAATAATAGCTATAAAAAGAGCAAGAAGGAAGAAGCGATTAGCAAGCCTTGTACGTGACCACTTCATGTCATTTTGTAGAGATTGAAGAGCTTACTCCATAGCTCTATCATTCTACTCCCATTGTGCAAATATTCATTGCCAATGTGGTTTGTAATCATATGTGAATCTATACATTTATCATCCTCTACTTCTTTGTTTTGTTCTCTGCTATACTCACTGAGCAGTAACTTCATAAGGTCATATCTTGAGTTCTATGCAACATTTTTCAGTGTTTTAACGTGCTTTGGATAGCTGTTACGGTCTAGTTTTTGCATACCAGTTTTCATGGTCATTGAATCTACAATTTTGGAGATATCTGCATTTTACTGCTCATTGGTCTATCTCTGTAGAGCCCCGAGAATGGTGGGCATGTTCCAGAAATTGATGAGACTTGTTCTCAGTGCTCAGTCCATCATTTGAAGTGTTTTAACTTGGATTTGGAAGATTTCTAAGTGTATTGGCTATGCCCAAAAGGAATTTATCTAATTTGTACCAGGTTGAGAGTACTGTTCAGTTTTCCCAGCAGGTGTATGTCCAAAAATAGCAAGTTTTTGGGAGCTAGTCATCTTGCAACTTGTCTGTCTTGACTTAAACTTTTGGGATACATGTTCCAAAGTACTTGGCTGATATTTTTGTGGATTTAAGAAGCTCAAAGGGTCTACTAATCAACTCTGAAGTCTCAATTGGCTGGTGTGAAGCAAGTTGTAGCAGCACCAACTCATCTTTGGATTGCATCCACCATCTCTCTTCACAGTGGTATTAGAGCATAGTCAAGCAACATGGGAGATGGATTTCCATCAACAATTGACAAATTGGATCGAAACAACTACCCGGAATGGTCTCTAAGGATGGAGGCTTACCTTCAAGGGAGGAATCTATATGGATTCATATCCGAAGATGAAGCAATGCTAACCATGAGGAACAAAGGGCAACCATCACATGAAGAAGTGGAAGGACTTTCAAATTGGTGTTCGAAGGATGCACTTGCAAGGTCCTATATTCTAAACTCAATCTCTGATTTTCTTTTACCTCATGTCAACGGATGCAAGACATCAAGAGAGACCTGGAATGCACTTGCTTCTTTCTTCTCTTCCCACACTCGAGCAAGGGAGATGTCTGACTCCAACAATTGGTATCAGAGCAGGTCGTCGCTTCATCTAGGGCACCGTCCACATTCCTCCGGTTGCAGTCTCAGAATCCCACGAATTTTAGTGAGCATACTCATCGTATACTTGTTTCAGTTCACCAGTATAAGCATCTCGAAGTCTGCTACAAGTTTAGCAGAACTCAGTTGGGTAGTTCCGTTCAACTTTTTGAGATACAGTCAATTTTCTGCATCAAGGTATTGTAGTCACCGGCCATGGTTGAAAGCAGTGATGTATTCTGTATGTTGGCTGTTGAGGATATGTTGGATGGTACCAACTACCTGTTGTGGGCTTATATGATGCGACATGTATTGGTAGCAAAAGGACTGTGGAACATTGTGAAAGGTGTTGAAAAACGTCCTATCATACCTGCAATTGTTACAACTACAGAAGTGAAGCTGATGCAGAAGGTGTCGAAGATGATGATATTCTACATATTCCTGTTTGTGTTGCGGTTTCTGCTACACCTACTGTAGAGCAGATTTTCTCGGATGGCAGAGATGCCCAGGCACATGCATTGATAGCTTTGTCTGTCAAACGTGCCATTATTCCTCACATTCACTCTTGCAGAACAGCGAAGGATGCTTGGGATGCACTTGCCACATTGTACCGAGCTAGGAATGAGGCTCGTATTGCTTACCTCCAAAAACAATTGGAGAGTGAGCACATGAATGAAGGTGATTCTATGGACAGTTTCCTAACGAAGATAAAAAACTTGAAGGAATAGTTGATTTTTGCTGATGAGGTTATACCAGATAGCTCACTTATGCAGATCGTTCCGAATGGTCTTCCTTATTCATATCAGAGTTTTGCTTCTACTCTTTGGTTGATGATGAAAGGCAATCCAAATGCCTTATCATTTGAGGAGTTAGTCTCTGTTCTGTTGCAGGAAGATCAATCTAGGCAGAACAGGTCCATTATGCGAGTTGCAAATTAGGGAGACAAGGGCAAGTTGCCAAGGTTTCTACAAGTGACAAGCCGTCACAAGTTAGTGGTCAAGGTCTAGGCATAGGGAGTCCAAGGATATTCCAAGTACTTATGTTGCGCACATATGGACTCATTGGGCCTCAGAAGGATTCCTATAGTATGCCCAAGGCAAGGACTACTATTGATTGGTGGAAATGCTAGATAGGAAGCACAGAGACTAGTTGTCTACTTTTTGAGCATCTAGTATTTCACACACCTAGCACACTCTACTCTTATTATTTGGAATCACAGATTCTGATTCCCAGGTTTATAGCTCCTTTTATATCATTGAGGACAATGATCTTTAGAAGGGGGAGAGAGTGTTATATTCCAGAGATGTACATGCTTGGAGGAACGAGAAGTTCCTTGCTCGAGGGATAGCCAAGGCCAAATCCAGAGAGTTCATATGAGGTACCTACTCATGATGGCCAGATGAGTAGAGGAACCTTAGAGAGAACTCTAGATGGTGACTAGGCAAGGGCTATAAATAGGCTGGGAGGTGAGTCCCTGGAATGTCATTGTCCACTTCTCACAAGGAAAATGATGGGAGGATGCACATTCTCGAAGTGGGGTATAGACTTTGTAGGTCCTATTAACCCCCCAGCTAGAAACTCCCATGCAGAGTACATTATTGTAGCCATAGATTACCTTACAAAGTGGGTAGAAGTAAAAGCCACGACAAAGAATGATGCTCAAACGATGGCTAAGTTCTTATTTGAGAATGTTTTCACTAGATACGAGTTGCTAATAGAGTAGTAAGTGATATGGGTACATACTTCTTGAATGAAGTCATTGAACATCTTCTCCAAGAATTCATGGTGATCCATAAGAAGTCTGCTCCCTATCATCCACAAGCTAACGGACAAGCTAAGAGCACAAATACGATCCTTTGTAATGTATTGACTAAACTTTTAAATAATAAATGCTCTGATTGGGATAAACTACTTCATCATGTTGTTTGGGCGTATCGGGTTTCCTACAAAATGGTACTCAATGCCACCCCATTTTAGATGATCTTTGGATAGAATGTTGTGCTACCATTAGATTTCTTAATCCTAGCTTTAAAAATAGCACAAGAGTATGAGTGGAATGGACATGAGTTGTCCTCTAAGATCTTTGATCTAGAACATTTAGGCGAGATGAGGCTACGAGCGATAGCAGGCATCTATGCTGCAAAGAAAAGACAAAAGGCATACTTTGATGCACACATCAAGGATAAAGGATTGAAAGAGGGAGACTTAGTGTTAATTTATACACTTAAGCAGCATGCACGTAAATTGGAAAAAAGGGGATATGGACCTATGATCATTAATAGAATTTTCATTAGAAGTGCAGCTCAATTGGCTACACTAGAAGGTGATATCTTGCCAAACTATATTAGTGGATGTAGAGTCAAGCTATATCAAGAACCTCTTACAGAGGATCTGCTAATGAGACTCAACACTGCTAAGAAGCAAAAAGAAGAAGAGTTGAGGGTCAAAGAAGAAGCACAAGCCGATGCGAGAGAGTGCATTAGATGAAATAAGTTAAGGTGACTAGGCCTAGATGTTAATCCCAATGCCCCAAGATATCACATGGCCATGTGCCAAAAATCAAGTGCAATTGCTGCTTGAATAGTCGATCAACGTCCCTTTACGACCATAGAGGTAGGACAAGGACAAAATGTAAGGACTATGAGAGCATTGATTGACTCAGGTGTAGTAAATAGTGCAGTCAGACTCTCATACTTCCAAGATCTCCAATTGAAAATCAAGCCCATAGAAGCCTGTCTCATAGGGTTGGGAGGTGTGGAAACCCCTTGTTTGGGCGAGGTGGAGCTCCCCATCTACCTTCAAGATGTCCCAAGAATGGTCAAAATGCTAGTGTGCGAAGATGAGGACCTTATAGAGCCACTTGTCTTGGATCAGGATTGGATTTACGACCATGCATTCAACTTAAACCTAAGAAGCCAACTTCTTCAAGTTTGGGTTCATGAACAATGCATTACCTTAGAGTTAGAACATTACATGCTCACAGATCATGGTGTCACACATTCTATTAGGACTAATCTTAGCAAAGAAGATGTTGTATGTGTCCAAAACTCTATGATGCAGAAGGATGTTGCCTCCAAAAAAAGAATTGAAGACCCATTGAGACTTACTTCTTTTACAAAGTCTTAGCCATCTATAGCAGTCCAACCACACAGACAAGAGAAACAGTATGGAAGAATTTAAACAGTTGAGTGACTCGGATCTTGAGTCAATTATTATGGATCCTTTTTGTGCATCAGAAGAAGAATATCTAGATGTAGTAGAAGCTCACCCTCAAGGATGAGAAGAGCACACCAACGGGTTGAGGGTAGCTACACAGGTAACCACGAAGAGTGAAGGCAAGAAAAGAAAGAAGAGAGAACTCCCACAAGAGGAAGAAGAATCTCTATTTGAGGTTCTTGAAAACTTTAAGAAGTATGAGATAGAGGATAGGAAAGTCATGATAAGAATGCCTAAACGAGAAGCATTCACAAGAGAGGCCTATGATGATAAAGAAAAAACAAAGGAAATCGTTGTGACCATAGAAGAAGGTGAAGAGTGATGCACATACATAGGACATGACCTGACTGAAGAAGAGGAAAAGGAGTTGGTTGACTTGTTAAGAGAGTATAGAGATGTGTTTGCATGGAGTTACAGAGACATAAAAGGAGTACACCCTGACATATTCTCACATGCAATTCCCATGAATTTAGAGGTGAGACCCTCTAAGCAGAAGCCGTACACCTATAATGACAATTATGCCGCTAAGATTAAGGAAGAGATAGATCGGTTGGTAGAAGCAGACACGATTTATCTATGAGATTGAGCACACTAAGTGGGTGTCCCCCATCATAGTGGTGCGCAAGAAAAATGGACTCCACAACTTGTAACCCATCTGCTTTTCATCATAACCAATGAACATATATTTTTCTGCCTTTGGTTCAAGTTTATGTCTAAGTTGTGATGGCACATAAGCATATGCAATTGATCTAAACACTTTACAATGATCTAATGTTGGTTTCTTACCCCACCAAGCTTCATATGGAGTCATTCCATTGAGAGCTACACATGCTAATCTATTAAAAAAATATGTAGCTGTATTTACAGCCTCAGCCCAAAGATAATTTGGACAATTCTTCTCCTTCAGCATAGCTCTAGCAAACTCAACCAAAGTCTTGTTTCTTCTTTCTGCTACACCATTTTGTTGTGGTGTATACCTCCAAGTTATTTCTCTCTTAATACTTGCATTCCAAAGATAATCATTGAACTCTTGGCAAAAGTATTATCCCCCTCCATCAGACCTCAGTCTCTAAAGCTTTTGACCTGTGATTCTCTCTGCATATGCATGAAAATGCTTGAAATCTCCAAACACTTCTGATCTTTCCTTCAAAACATATAAAGTTATCCATCTTGTAGCATCATCAATGAAAAGAACATAATACTTTGAGCCACTGTTAGATCCTTCTTTTGTTAGTCCCCATACATCTGTATGAATGAGCTCTAGTACTCCATCATGTTTGAATCTCTCCTTCACCATGTGTGAGAAAACCTTGACCAATGTTCCCTTGCACTCTTAAAGTAAAGAATCTACCTTCTTTCTTACCACAAACAATCTGTTTATATCCATTCTCTACATCTTCAACAAATACTCCTTCATTTGTAAACCTTACTTGAAAACCTTTTTCCAACTAAATGTACACTATGTCTTGTATTGTCACCTGTTTGAACTGTGACTAGAAATGGCTTTTTCCAATTCTAACATCAATTCTATGTTTCCTGACAAATGATTAGAGCATCCGGAGTCAATACAAAATACCTTTAGATCTTCTTTATCTGATGTGCTGATTGAATTTATCATCAATGATGTATGACTTTCATTCTGTGTGTCACTTGCATAATTATAGTAGGTGTTGTTGTAGGATTAATTCTATCCCCAACTTCTTCCTCCACCTCTACCATAGCCTCCTCTTGGATTTTTTCTACCTCTCTGAAAGGTACTTTGATATCTTCCACCTCTGCCTCTGCTACTGTTATTCTGATTTTGATCTGATCCTTGTTGATTGTGCCAACAGTCATGAGCCAAATGATTACTCAATCCATAGATCCAACAAGCCTTCTTATTGTTTTTCTGATTACCTCTTCCTCTTCCAAAGCCACTTGCTCTTCCTCTACCTATGCCTCTACCTCTTGCATAATAAACTTGAGCACTTGACTCTTCTTCATCCTTTGATTTAGCTTTATCTCCTTTCTTCTTGTTCTTCATGTACATTAGAGAACTTTGTCCTTTATCTCCATCTCCCTTCAAGTCTTGCTCAAATGTGAGCATCAAACCAAGCAATTGATTCATATCTAGGACAAAATGAGTGGAAGAAAGTTCTGTTGACAAGACAAAAGGTTTCGACCTTTCATCTCCTCTCAAACCTGCAAGTAGTTGAGCAATCAATCTATGATATTCAACATCTTTATCTATGGATCCATGACTATCTGCTAGATCCTTCATCTTAGTGACATAATCACTAATACTTTGACTTGGCTTCTTCTTGAATGTTGTAAACTTTGACCATAGACTTTCTTTCCATGCTTTGGTAGTGCTTTGGAAATGATACTCCAATGCATTCCATATATCTTCAGATGATTCCAATCCTCTGATGTGTGGTAGCAAATGATATGAGATTGTATTGTAGATGTAAGCATTTGCACTTGCATCCTTCTTCTGCCAATGCTTTAATGCATCTTGTTCTTCCTTATTTGGTCGACTTTCATCTTCAAATACTGGCTTCTCTTCTTCACCTGTTATGTACACCATGAGATCCTTACTCATAATTAAGGCTTCCATTCTCATTACCCATGCGGGGTAATTATCTATGTCCAGTTTTTCAATGGAGATATGATCTGCCATACTCCTTTCCTTTTGTTGCAACCTATGAGCTTAAAGGATAAAGGATAATACCTCTTGAAGTTCTTTCTGTATGAAGATACTTTTGAAGTAACCTTTTGATGCCTTGAGTTTTCCAATGCTTTACATTTCAAACTTTAATTAAAGATTTTCAAAAACTTCTCGTACCTTTGCCGCCTTCTACTCTCTAGGACCTTTCTGCTCTGATACCACTTGTTGATGTGTGAAACATCAGAAGAAATGATTTAATGTGACAATAGAACACCTCTATGGTCACCATTAACTCAATGCTTCTCCAAACTTTGAGAAAAGATTGCTTAAACTGAAAACTTCGTTTCTATGGAAATTTCTAGTCACTAAAAATGACATGCCTTCACTCTTTTGTTTATTTCTTTTACCACAAATATTATTTCTCTAAGATCTTTTGATGGATGAAATTAGAATTTTAGAACTTTCGAAGAAGCTATTATTTGCACGAAACAGATCTCTAGAACTCACGTTATGGCCTTCACAAGATCACCTTGTATGAGTTGTCAAAACTGGAAATTTTGCCTCTTTTACTAAAACTAAGTGTCTAAAAATGAAAATTTTCTGCCTAGCATCGACTTGCAACCAAAAGTCAATGCCACGCGTCGACTTGGTGCTTCTTTAGCCAGTTTTTCAGCGCTAGAATTACCCCTTGAACACAGATATGAACAAGACTACTTTTATGTGGGAAGTCGATGTCAGGCATCGACTTTATGCTGAAACTCGATGCTAGGCATCGAGTTGCTCCATAAAGCTCATGTTTTTAAAAGATTTAACAACACATAAAACTCAGAGAATAAAAACAATGACTTATCAACTCAAACTCGATGTCAGGCATCGAGTTGCTTGGAAAACTTGAACTTCTGAACTTATTACACAGTAGGCAAGTATGGAGATGATGGAGAGAGTCTCATACATAGAACCTTACTCATTTCTTCTCATAGCTATGAAAAAATCAGAAGCTTATAGGTGCTTTCTCACTCAGAGAAACCCGACTATACTCAGTCATACAAAATGAACTTTTTCTCACTCTAACTACCTCTCTTCCACATCGTGTCAGTTAAGATAAACTAACTTATATAGCTTTTCTCAATCTCGTGACTTTTAAAAAACTTCTAGAACTAAAGTGAAGCAACTTTACAAATATAATACACTTGTGAATTTGTCCCTTCACATAGGCATGTGGTTTTCTTCTAGAGCTTTGACCTTCAAATATATGTTCAATTAGTGATTGTTTCTCCAACAGCTCCCCCTCAATCACTAATTGACATTCTCTGTTTCTTCATATCATCTTCTTTTCTTTTACTTCTACCATGCTTTTGAATCTGCTAGTCTTCACACCATCCAAGCTCTTTGTCATTATATCTGCTATCTGATCCTTTGTAGAAATGTACTCCACTTCAATTTCTTTCTCCATTATCTTTTCTCTCAGGAAATGATAATGTATATCTATATGTTTGCTTATTGCATGAAATACTGGATTTGTTGCAAGATAAAGTGAACTCATGTTATCTCCATGTATTGTAGGTATACTTTGATCAATGCCCAAGCTTTTGAACAATGTCTGCATCCATATGACCTCCTTAACTGCTTCCACAAGTCCTTTGTACTCAGCTTCAGATGGTAATAATGCTACTGTATGTTGTTTCTTTGAACACCAACTTACAAGCTTATCACCAATATATATCATGCATCCATGTGTTGACCTCTTGTCATCTTGATTACCTGCCCATTCTGAGTCACTATATGCTCTCAGCTTCAAATCTGATGTAAAAGGATAATACAATCCTTTCTTTATAGTTCCTTTGATATATCTGAGAACTCTTTGACCTGCAATCCAATGTAAATCCTTTGGACAATGCATGAATTATAATAGAACTCCCACTGCATAACTAAGATCATGTCTTGTTAGTGTAGCATAAATCAAACTACCCACAAGAGATTGATACTTCCTCATATCTTTATATTCTCCACCATCATATTTACTGAGCTTGTGATTAACTTCAAGTGGAGTTGAAACTTCTCTGCAATTTTCCATTCCAAACTTCTTCAACAAGTTCAGAAGATACCTTTCTTGTGACACATATATGCCATGATCTATATACGTGACTTCCATTCCAGGAAAGTATGACAACTTTTGTAGGTCACTTATCTTGAACTCTTTCTCAAGTAATCTTTTCACCTCCTTGATTCCTTCATTTGGAGTACATGTGATTATAATGTCATCTACATAAATACAAATGTAGATTGTACCTTCCTCAGCCATGGAAAAAGTTCGCATGTCTTGTTCTCCTCTAGTGCATCGAATTCTTTCTTACCATATGGTTTGGGAATAAGTTCGCATGTCTTGTTCTCCTCTAGTGCATCGAATTCTTGATTCATTGCTTCTTCCCATTGTTTCTTACCTTTTGCTTCATCATAGTTCTGTGGTTCTTCATCATCTTTGACAATATATGCATAGTTCTTCTGAGTTATGTAAGAAGTATCATAAGAATATCTTTCTGGTTGCCTTATAATCCTGCTTGACCTTCTTGGTTCACATTCTTCATAAGTGTTTGGATACACTTCTTCATAAAATATAGGAGCTTCTTCATTTCTTCTTGTTAGTCCACTTATGGATGTACTTGCTTGCATATAGTCTTCATCTCTAATCACGTGCACAATTGATATTCCTTTCTCACATCTTCTTACCTCTTCTTCAAATTCTTCAGCTGTATGACTTTGATCTGCATACCAACTTTTCTGTTCATCAAGTGTAACATATCCACAAACAAGAAATTGTTTGGTTAGAGGACTCCACAACCTGTAACCCATCTACTTTTGATCATAACCAATGAACATATATTTTTCTGCCTTTGGTTCAAGTTTATGTCTATGTTGTGATGGCACATAAGCATATGCAATTGATCCAGAGACTTTACAATAATGTAGTGTTGGTTTTTTACACCACGAAGCTTCATATGGAATCATTCCATTGAGAGTTGCACATGGTAATCTATTCACAAGATATGTAGTTATATTTGCAGCCTCACCCCAAAGATAATTTGGAAAATTCTTCTCCTTTAGCATAACTCTAGCAAACTCAACCAAAGTCTTGCTTCTTCTTTATGCTACAACATTTTGTTGTGGTGTATACCTGCAAGTTATCTCTCTCTTAATACCTGCATTCCAAAGATAATCATTGAACTCTTGGGAGAAGTATTCTCCCCCTCCATCAAACCTCAGTCTCTTAAGCTTTTGACCTGTGACTCTCTCTTCATATGCATGAAAATGCTTGAAAGCTCCAAACACTTTTGGTATTTCCTTCAAAACATATAAAGTTATCCATCTTGTAGCATCATCAATGAAAAGAACATAATACTTTGAGCCACTATTAGATCCTTCTTTTTTTGGTCCCCATACATCTGTATGAATGAGCTCTATTACTACATCATATTTGAATCCTTTCTTTTGAAATGGTAACCTATGTGCTTTGCCCATTTGACATGCTTCACATTTATAAACCATATGTTGACTCTGTACATATGGTAGTCCTAGTATAGACTCATTTGCAACCATAGCTTTAATTCCTCTTTCATTGAAATGACCTAATCTTATATACCAGAGATCAAGTTCTGTAATCACTCCTTCACCATGTGTGAGCAAACCTTGACCAATGTTCCCTTGCACTCTTAAAGTAGAGAGTCTACCTTCTTTCTTACCACAAACAATCTAATTATATCCATTCTCTCGATCTTTAAAAAATACTCCTTCATTTGTAAACCTTACTTGAAAACCTTTTTCAAGTATTTGTCCCACACTAATCAAGTTCTTAGGTATTGTGGGAACATACAAAACATTGGCTAGCAAATCTGCTCCACTCTTGCATTTCACTTTTCCAACTAAATGTACACTATGTCTTCTATTGCCACCTGTTTGAAATGTATGACTAGAAGTGGCTTTTTCCAATTCTGACATCAATTCTATGTTTCCTGACAAATGATTAGAGCATCCAGAGTCATATAAAATACCTTTAGATCTTCTTTATCTCATGTGCTAATTGAATTTATCATCAATGATGTATGACTTTCATTCTGTGTGTCATTTGCATAATTATAGTAGGTGGTGTTGTAGGATTGATTCTATCCCCAACTTCTTCCTGCACCTCTACAATAGCCTCCTCTTGGATTTTGTCTACCTCTTTGAAAATTACTTTGATATCTTCCACCTTTGCCTCTACTATTGTTATTCTGATTTTGATTTGATCCTTGCTGATTGAGCCAACATTCATGAGCCAAATGATTACTCAATCCACAGATCGAGCAAGCCTTATTATTGTTTTTCTGATTACCTCTTCCTCTTCCAAAGCCTCTTGCTCTTCCTCTGCCTGTGCCTCTACCTCTTGCATAATAAACTTGACAACTTGACTCTTCTTCATCCTTTACTTTACCTTTATCTTCTTTCTTCTTATTCTTACTGTACATTACAGAACTTTGTCCTATATCTCCATCTCCCTTCAAGTCTTGCTCAAATGTGAGCATCAAACCAAGCAATTGATTCAAATCTGGGACAGAATGAGTCAAAGAAAGTTCTGTTGACAAGACAAAAGGTTTCCACCTTTCATCTCCTCTCAAACTTGCAAGTAGTTGATCAATCAATCTGTGATCTTCAACATCTTCATCTATGGATCCAAGACTATCTGCTAGATCCTTCATCTTAGTGACATAATCACTAATACTTTTTGACTTGGATTCTTCTTGAATGTTGTAAACTTTGACCATAGACTTGCTTTCCATGCTTTGGTAGTGCTTTATAAGTGACTTCCATTTCAGGAAAGTATGAAAAATTTCCTAGGTCATTTATCTTGAACTCTTTCTCAAGTAATCTTTTCACCTCCTTGATTCCTTCATTTGGAGTGCCTATGATTATAATCTCATCTACATAAATACAAATGTAGATTGTACCTTCCTATGTTCTCTTGATGAGTAGACTTGGATGTGCTTTTGAACTTTGATATCCAAGTTCATTAAGATACTTCACCAGTCTATAGTTCCATGCTCTTGGAGCTTGCTTCAATCCATAGACTGCTCTTCTCAAGCTGCAAACAAAATCTGGATACCTGGAATCTATAAACCCTTGAGGTTGTATACCTCATCTGATATGTATCCATTCAAGAATGCATTCTTTATATCCACTTGACTCAATGTCCATCCTTTTGAAGCTGCAATGGCAATGATTGTCCTTATAGTTGACATCTTAGCTATAGGAATAAATGTCTCATCATAATCTATGCCATAAGTTAGGGCACAGACTTTCACCACCAATCTAGCTTTGTATCTGGCTATACTTCCATCTGCGAGCTTCTTCACTTTATAAAGCCATTTATTTCCAATTATTTTCTTACCATATGGTTTAGGAACAAGTTCACATGTCTTGTCCTCCACTAGTGCATTGAATTCTTCCTTCGTTGCTTCTTCCCTTTGTTTCTTGCCTTTTGCTTCATCATAGTTATGAGCTTCTTCATCATCTTTGACCATATATGCATAGTTCTTCTGAGTTATGTAAGAATTATCATAAGAATATCTTTTTGGTTTCCTTATAGTCCTACTTGAACTTCTTGGTTCACATTCTTCATAAGTGTGTGGATACACTTCATCAAATATAGGAGCTTCTTCATTTCTTCTTGTTAGTCCACTTATGGATGTACCTGCTTGCGTATAGTCTTCATCTCTATTCACCTGCACAATTGATTTTCCTTTCTTACATCTTCTTACCTCTTCTTCAAATTCTTCAGTTGTATGATTTTGATTTGCATACCAACTTTTCTGTTCATCAAATGTAACATCTCTACAAACAAGAAATTGTTTGGTTAGAGGACTGCACAACCTGTAACCCATCTAATTTTCATCATAACCAATGAACATGTATTTTCTTTCCTTTGGTTCAGGTTTATAGTCTTCTACATGAAGATTTTGGTGTACTTCAAAGACATTGGATAGAGGTTAATATAAGATTTTCATCTTATGTTAAGAATTCAGGTATATATTCTGTTTATGCACATAGGTACTACTTGGAGTTTTTGGAGGCAGTGACATCCATATCAGGAGGAGTCCTATTTGAGGATTTGTGATAGCAACATGTTAGCATTCTATGCTAACTCTGGAAGTATGTGATCTTGCACACACACACACACACACCTAATTTAGGGTCTTCCATAGCCTAAAATCAGATTAGGGTTTGCTGAATATCAGTTTCATACTAATCTTTCCTCTTTCTGTCACTCATATACACTCTTCTACAACCTATCAAGTCATACATCTCATACATATTCAGATTTTTGTCCTTACATCTGAATATTCTTGTAATTCTATAGATACACTCATCCATCTATTTCTGTTCACATAGAGTGGTTAAGAGTTTTGCTCCCACATTGTAATTTGAAATTTGTATATATGATAATGTGAGTAAGCAGTGGCTTACATAACACTTTACACATGTTGTCTAATCTCTCTCTATCTTTGTCTCATCATCTGTATGATTAAATGTGGTATGTTCATGTTTTGTCAATATTGGAAGATTGTTGGAATCTGTGTTGTAGATCCTAGACCTATGGAACTATGGACCTGTGGTATTATTTATGGGCCTACCTAATTTCCAACATTTGGTATCAGAGCTCCCAGGTTCCCAGACTACCAACATATGATTTCAGAGCATCTTCTAGCATTTGACATATGACATACACACTTAATCTACATGAGTAGAGATTTGAGAATTAGGCAATTCAGTCACATGTTATTTATCACTGTGGAGTATGAAGTTGATGATCTATTAGAAGCCAAATACTTTTGGAAGAGTAAAGATACTTTACAGAAGTATTACTTGAAGACCAAGATTTGATGAAGAGAAGGCTACTTCAAATTCAAGGAAGAACAATGGTTTGAAGAAGATGAAACAAACAAATTGTAGCTCAAACCTAAGCACCACCTCCTTTTCTTTTCAATCTGCAGAGATGTGAGGACCGGTATGAAGACCATGAACAAGTGAATGTTGGAAAGATGAATGGATGCTCCAAGAGACTGAGTAGGTATTGCTAAAACCTGCTTTGTACCAGCCCTCTTTTGCTTCAGACTTGATAAATAGACCTCCTTAGCTTTCCAATGACATCATAAAATGTTGTATGTACTTTGGAAATGATATGTGCAATGATTGAAGCAAAACAAATAACTTTGAAACTCACAAACTCAAGAAAACCTTCTATTTATGTCTTGACACCTGCTAGGCATTTTGCTCAGTATGACCAGCACAGTAGGAACTGGAAAAATTCCTTTTAGGGGTATCTAATTAGCTTAGTAAGCTAACTATTACAAGTGGAATGATGTAAAAAGATAAACTATGCTAAGGGAAATCAATTTAGCAAGTTAAGCTATACCCCCGATTTTTTAGGACTGTAGCAGATATTGACCAGTGATCACCTCGACACGTATTTATCTGAAATGGCTGAATAGAATCTCTTCAAACTTTGATAATATGTTGAAAACTTTGAGCTGAATCCAACAAGCTTTGAATCACTGAATTTGATGGAGAAATGACTGAGATATGCACTTCAGAAGTTGACATGCTTTTGAGTAGTATGACAGAGAACTCAGAAATGAACAATGTGAATGTATGTATTAATGAACACTTGTATACAAATCCATTGGCATGAAAATCATTGCCTAATGGTTTAGATAGGTGTGGGCTAGAGTGTAGACCTCACACACACTCAGAGTCACTGATGAGAAGCTCGGGAGTGATGAATTCTACCCGTGACTTCTCCATGTCCATTTTTATAAGGAATGAGTAAAAATTTGAATTCAAATTCAAATTTTTGGCTCCCTATAATCAAGCTCCTATATCCTAGGAGATATTCCTTCAATCAAAGAGCTACATTTTTCATGAATCCTTTTGGTAGGTGATTACAAAAGATTCCAAGTCAATTTGACTTTTACAAAGAGATAAAGTGGTAATTAACCACTAGCAATGGTTCCTATGTTTCTTCACATATGTAGGGTCTTCAAGATATCTTTCAAGCCAAATGTGTAAGCTTGTGATTTACACCAACAGCTCCCCCTCAAGCCAAACATTTTGTCTTGGTCTTCATCTTCAATCTTCATGTATATCTTGCAATCCAATCATTGCTTTGAATCTGAAAAGTTTGGTTCCATCCAAAGCTTTAGTCAACAAATCTGCACATTGCATGTTGGTTGATACATAGGTTATTTGAGTGTCTTTGCTTATCAATTTCTCTCTCACATAATGATAATGGACCTCTATATGTTTGGTCCTAGCATGATAGATAGGATTAGCTGCAAGGTGAAGTGAACTTGTATTCTCTCCAAAGATAATTGGTGACCTAGTATATAATCCCAATTCTGTATACAAAAGCTTAATCCAAATAGCTTCTTGTGTGGCATTAGCCAATCCTCTATATTTTTCCTCTGTAGAAGACAAAGCAATAGTAGGTTGCATCTTTGAAGACCATGAAATTGGTTTGTCACCTGCAAAGGAAATGTATCCAGAGGTGCTCCTCCTATCATCCTTGCATCCTGCCCAATCTGCATCTGAATAAATTTTGATATCAATATCTGAAGTGTAAGGGAAATACAAACCATGGTTCTGTGTACCCTTGAGATACTTCAAGATTCTCTTGGCAGCCTCTAAGTGAGGTATCCTTGGCTTATGCATAAACTGACTTAGCACACTAAGTCCATATGCAATATCTATCCTTGTTAAGGTAGCATAGTTCAAGCTACCCACCATACTTTGATAACCTATAATGTCATTGACTTCATCACCTTCATGGGCACTTAATTTTAGGTTTACTTCCATTGGATTACTTGCTACTTTGGCATCCTGCAAGTGAAACTTTTTTAACATATCCTGGATGTATTTTTTCTGAGTAATGTATATCCCTGAATTAGTGTAGACTAATTCAAGCCCAAGAAAATACCTCAATAGACCAAGATCATTGATCTTGAACTCCATCATCTAGCTCTTAATTTGTCTGATTCCATTTACATCAATACTTGTAATTACGATGTCATCAACATAAACACAAAGGTATATTACCTCTGAGTTACTTCTCTTGATGAATAGAGAAGTATCTGCCTTGCTCATAACAAATCCTTCATCTTGGAGGTATGTAGTTAACCTGTAATTCCATGCCCTAGGTGCCTGCTTCAATCCATATAAAGCCTTTTTTAATTTGCAAACATATGTTACCTTCTTAGGGTCCTCATAGCCAGGAGGTTGTGACATATATACCTCCTCTGAGATCCATCCATTCAAGAAAGCATTCTTGACATCCAATGTACATATTCCAATTTTTTGATGTAGCCACACTTACCAACACTCCGATGGTTGGCATCTTGGCCACAGGAGAAAATGTCTCTTCATAGTCAATGCCTTGGGTTTGTGCAAAACCCTTGGCTACCAATCTGGCTTTGTATCTATTAATTATGCCATCAGAATTTCTTTTAAGTTTATAGATCCATCTGGATCCTATTACCTTCATGGAGTCCTTCTTGGGTACTAACTCCCATGTGTCACTCTCCTTAAGTGCTTCAATCTCCTCATCCATTGCTTCTTTCCATTCTAATTTGGTTATGGCTTCTTCATATGATCCTAGTTCTTCATTTGACAAATCTTTGGCAAGATAAACAGAATGTTTAGTAACAAGAGATGTATCATACCCATATCTGATATGTTTTTTGCTCTCTTTGTGATCTTCTGATTGATTGAGTTGAAGATTCAGGTATGTCTTCAAGCTTCTTCATCTTCATTTTGCCCTTGGACTTCCATGCCTTGAACTCTTCAAGGTTGATAGTATCTTCATCATCTGAGCTTGAATCTTCATTCTGAGTAGGTTCCTCCTTTGCAAGACTTGGAAACTCCTCTTCCAAATCATAGGGTAATTTAACCTTCCTGCATTCATTCTCATACCAAGAATCATTTTCATCAAAGACAACATCTCTGCTTACCATGAGTCCCTTATTGGTAGGGTTTTAAAACCTGTAACCTTTTTTATTTAGATCATATCCAATAAAGATACACTTTTCAGCCTTTGGGTCTAGTTTACCTCTTATCTGAGAAGGAATGTGTACATATGCTACACATCCAAATATCCTGCAATGGTCAAGTGAGGGTCTCTTACCATGCCATGCTTCATAGGGTGTCATGCCATCAAGAGACTTAGATGGTAACTTGTTTATGAGGTAAGTGGCAGTAGAAACACTCTCTGCCCATAGATACTTAGGTAACTTTTTCTCATTCAACATAGATCTAGTTGTCTCAACAATTAACCTATTTCTTCTCTCAGCTACCCCATTTAGTTGAGGAGAATACCTTGTGGTTATTTCTCTTTTGATGCCTCTATCCTACAAGAAGTTTTCAAACTCATTTGAGAAGTACTCACCTCCTCCATCTGACCTTAGCCTCTTCAAATTCCTTCCTGTCTGATTTTCAACTAGTGCAAGATATTTCTTAAAGCAATTAAACACCTCATCCTTGTGTTTCATGAAGTACAATACAGTCCATCTACTATAATCATCTATAAAAGATACATAGTACCTTGAACCTGAGACTAAGGGATCCTTGCTTGGTCCCCATACATCTGTGTGGACAAGCTCTAGGTAGTCTTCATGCATGTAGCCTTTCCTTGAGAAGGGTAACCTGTGAGACTTCCCAAATTGACAAGCACCACACTTATAAATCATATGTTGCTTGGATACATTAGGTATTCCAAGAGCACATTGGTCCCTATATTTGCTTCAAAGTTCTTTCTCCTATATGCCCTAATCTTTTGTGCCAAATCTCAAGCTTTGAAAGTGTTTGATCTTTATAACTATATAGTGCAATATTCTTTGTGTCTTCTAACTCAAAAGTGAAAAGTCTACCTGATTTTTCTCCTTTAGCAATCCTCTTGAACCCATGTCTTGGATCCTCCACAAATGCTCCATATTGATTGAATCTAACCTGCAAACCTTTCTCCACAATCTGTCCAAGACTCATCAATTTTTTGGTAATGGTTGGTACATAGAGTACCCTGCTCAGCAAATTTTGATTTCCATCACAAGTCTTAACATTTCCAACTTTAACTACTGAATGCTTGGTGTCATCACCTGTTTGGACTTGATGCTTACCTTTTGGTTCCTCAAGATCAGAGAGTAGTGCTACATTGCCAGCCACATGATTTGAGCACCCTGAGTCAATGTAGAATAGGTGGTCATCATTTGTACCTGATTTTGAAGTCATGTTCATGATCAGGAGAGAATCATCCTGCTCTTCTGTATAATTGTTGTAGTCCTTTCTGGATTTGAATCCTCCTTGGTAGTTGCCATCGTAATTATTGTTGTAATTGTTGTTGTAGTTGTTGTTGTAGCCTTGGTGATGGTTGAATCTACCTCTTGACTGTGAGTATCCACCTCTTTGGTATCCTCTTCCTCTCTGATTTTTGTAATTCCTGAAACACTCATCTGTAGTATGATTTGATAAACCACAAATGTTGCATGGTGAGGAGTTATAGGATCTCCCCCTACCTTGCTTACCTCATCTGCCCCTTCCTCTTGATGATCTTCCTCTTCCTGCATAGTTGGCTTGGGAGGTAGAGCCTTCATCTTCCACCTTCTTGCTCTTGCCTTTATCTTTAGACTTCTTATCAGTGTATAGGGCAGAAGAGTTATTACCTTTGGAAATATCTCCATTCTTGTTGAGCTTTGCTTCATGAGTAAACAATTGTCCCATGAGAGTTGTGACATCTGGTATTTGCATGTCCATGTAAAGGTCCATGGCAGTGGAGAAGCTTTCCCATTTGTCATCAGCCTTGATCCCATTGATCACTTGCCTTACAATCTGCTCTTCTTCAATCTCTTCTCCTATGCTTGCTAACTGATCTGCTACATCTTTAATCTTGGTTACAAATTCTGAAACAACTTGCTTAGGTTGCTTTCTTAATGTTGTGAATTCAATCCACAACTGATTTTTCCTAGCCCTTGTATTTGAGGAAAAATATGATGATAAGGTTTCCCAAGTCTCTTGGGATGTCTTACAATTTCTAATATGTGGCAAAAGAAAATCAGAGATGGAGTTGAGTAAATAAGACCTTGCCAATGCATCCTTAGCACACCATGTGTTGAGCTTTTCATGTTCTTCCTTGGTTGGCAATCCTCTTGTTTTGAATGAGGGCAATTCCTCATCTCCTGAGATGTATCCATAGAGACTCCTTCCTTGTAAGTAGGTCTTCATCCTTAGAGACCATGCTTGATAGTTGTTCCTATCCAATTTATCAATAAATGAAGGAAAACCATCTCCCATTTTACCTTAGTTTGCTCTGATAGCACTGTTGGAAAGATGGATGGATGCTCCAAGAGACTGAGTAGGTACTGCTAAAACCTGCTTTGTACCAGCCCTCTTTTGCTTCAAACTCCAAACCCATATCCTTGATAATTGTCTTCTTACCATTGTTGAAGAGGTGAATTGATCTTCTTTCGGTCTCTTTGCTTGGTTCTGACCCTTTTCCCTCCTTGGCTTCTTTGTTGAGACCTTTTGCATGGTGGAGAGCATAGGGTGTTGTGCATGTGAGAGTTTCTTGGGTACCCACATGTGTGATTGCCCTTGTTGAGCTGTCGCTAATTTTTTAGGCACCCAAACTTGTCGGATACCTTTAGGTTGAGCTTGTCCGAGCTTCTTCCTTCGTCTTTTGGCCTGGTTGGCTTGCCTGGATGGGATTTGTGGGGGCAAGACTGGTGGTTGCTCTCTTTTGCGTACCCAGATCTGCTTCATGTTCGGAACGGCTTTCTTGTTGAATGGTGTCTTTCTATTTGCTATAGCGGTTGTCTTGAATTGTTGTGCTTGCTTCTGAGGTTGAACTACTGTGGATGATTAACCTTCCGAAAAAGAAGGAGGGTATGCTTGCCTTTGCAACTGTCCTTCCATGATTGAGTCCTTCTGGATCATAGAGTTTTTGACACATACAACATCTTGCTCGTGAAGATTAGTCTTAGAGGAACTAAAAGAGTGTGTGCTGCCATGATCTATGAGCATGCAGTTCTCTAATTCTAATGTAATGCATTGTTCATGTACCCGAACTTGAAGAAGTTGATTTCTGAGGTTCAGGTTGACTGCATGGTCATAAATCCAATCTTGACCCAAGACAAGTGGTTCCATAAGGTCCTCATCTTGGCACACTATCATTTTAACTTTCATTGGAACATCTTGAAGGTAGATGGGAAATTCCACCTCGCCCAAACAAGGGGTTTCCACACCTCCCAATCCTATGAGATAAGCTTCTATGGGATTGATGTTCAACTGCAAATCTTGGCAGTAGGAAAGCCTGACTGTGCTAGTTGCTGCACCTAAGTCAATCAATGCTTTCACAGTTCTTGCACTCTTTCCTTGTCCTATCTCTATGGTCACAAAGGGACATCGGTCAATGGTTTGAGAAGTAAGTATGCCTGATTTTCGGCACATATCCATGTGATATTTTGGGGCTTTTGAGTTGACATCTAGGCCTAGTCACCTTAACTTATTTTTCCTAATGTGCTCTCTGGCCTCTGCCTGTGCCTCTTCTCTAACTCTTAACTCTTCTTCTTTTTGCTTCTTAGCAGTGTTGAGTCTCATTAGCATATCCTCTATAAGAGGTTCTTGATACAGCTTGACTCTACATCGACTAATATAGTTTGGCAAGATATCACCTTCTTAAGTGGCCAATTGAACCACACCACTAGTGGAAATTTTGTTAATGATCATGGGTCCATATCCTCATTTTTCCAACTTGCGGGCATGCTGCTTTAGTGTATAAAACAACACTAGATCTCCCTCTTTCAGTCCCTTCTCCTTGATTTGTGCATGGAAGTATGCCTTTTGCCTTTTCTTTGCAGCGTAGATGCCTGCTGCCGCTCATAGTCACGTCTCACCTAAGCATTCTAAATCATAGATCTTGGATGACAACTCATGTCCATTCCACTTATGCTCTTGTGCAACTTTTAAAGCCGGGATTAAGAAATCTAATGGTAGCACAACATTCTGTCCAAAGACCATCTGAGATGGGGTGGCATTCAGTACCGTTTTAAAGCCGGGATTAAGAAATCTAATGGTAGCACAACATTCTGTCCAAAGACCATCTGAGATGGGGTGGCATTCATCCAAAGACCATCTGAGATGGGGTGGCATGCTGTTTGGGCAACTTCGTAAGCCCAAACAACATGATGAAGCTGTTTATCCCAATTAGAGCATTTGTTATTTACAAGCTTGGTCAAGACATTACATAGGATCTTGTTTGTGCTCTCGGCTTGTCCATTAGGTTGTGGATGATAGGGGTCAGACTTCTTATGTATCACCAAGAATTCTTGGAGAAGATTTTCAATAACTTCATTCAAGAAGTCTGTGCCTCTATTGCTCACTAACTCTATTGGTAGTCCATATCTTGTGAACACATTCTCAAATAAGAATTTAGCTGTTGTTTGAGCATCATTCTTTGTCGTGGCTTTTACTTCTACCCACTTTGTAAGGTAATCTGTGACGACAATAATGTACTCTGCATGGGAGTTTCTAGCTGGCGGGTTAATAGGACCTACAAAGTCTATACCCCACTTCAAGAATGCATGTCCTCCCATCATTGGCCTCAAAGGAATCTCATCTTTTCTAACCAGATATTGTGCACATTGGCATGTGTCACATTTCTTCACATAGGTATGTGGATCCATATGAAGAGTGGGCCACCAAAGTCTTGAGAAGAGAATGTTCTTAATTACTCGGTCTGGACCAAAGTGTCCACCCACAACACCACTATGTGCAATTTCTAAGACTTTCAAATAGTCTGATTCATGAACACAATCTTAGATAACCATACTTTACTCTTCGATATAAGTTGTCTCCAACTAAGGCATAGTCCTGAGCCTCTTGCTGCATGCTTCCTCTTCTTGCTAGACTAGCCTCTTTCAGTAATGTTCCCGATTGCATAAATTCTACCAATGGAGCACTCCAATATGGAATTAACGACACTTGATAAAGGGTGGCATGCTCCACTAGGGGCCTCTCTTGGCACACTGGACAATTCTTAATCCAATCATGTATTTATTTGTCCATGCTAGGCCAATATACTCCTAAACATTTCAGATTCTACAATGTTCGTTGTTTAGAATAGTGATTTCTGAGCAATCCTTCATGAGCTTGTTGCAACCAACTACTATGTTCATCGTCCTCAACACAACAAGCTAGTACACCCTCTGTATCCTATTTGTACATGCTGCCAGCCAATATGTGATACTTTTGTGATTTTACAATTTCTTCTTGTGATGTTTTCACATTCTTATTTGTGGTACCAACTTATTTGCCCATTTAGGAACAACTTCTAAATTTAAGAGATAAGCATCAGGTAGTTCATCACACACTCCTTGCGGTGACTCTCCTGAAGTGATGCAAGAAACGTGACCTTCCCGGAGGTGGTTTCTACCTTTTCTAACAACAACTTCAAAGTCATATTCCATTAGCAAGAGGAACCATCTTACTAGACGTCATGTATTGCCAGGTTTATTGACCAAATATAAAAAAGCTTGATGCTCAGTGAAAAACTTGAATTTGTTGGCCAATAAGTAGTGTCTAAACTTCTTCACAGTGTATACCATGCCTAAACCTTCTCTCTCTATTATTGTATAATTTCGCTCAGCTGTAGTGAGCTGTCTGCTAGCATATGCTATAGGAAAATCTAGATTTCCTTCACCTATGGGTTGTGCCAGCACACATCCTATGGCATGATTGGATGCATCCACATGGACATGGAATGGCTTATTCCAATCAGGAGTAGTTAGTGTAGGCGCCGTGCACAAACGTCTCTTCAGCTCATTGAAGGAATTCTTGCATTCATCGGTCCACTCAAAATTTGTCAACAAACCATAAAGTGGTTTAGCTATGATCGCATACATGTGGATAAACATGCAGTAATATCCACAATGTCCCATAAAGGCTTGTACCTCTTTAACATTCCTTAGCCTGGGCAATTCTGGTATGGCTCTAACTTTGTCCTCATCTATTGATATTCCATTCTTTGAAACAATATGACCTAAGATTTTACCTTGTCGTACCATGAATACACACTTCTCTAGGTTCAGACACACTCGATATTCTCTACCCTTGTTGAAAATCTGTCTAAGCTCAGGGATGTGATATCTTCTTTCTTGGGAATGAGTGCATAAGTCATCCACATATACTTCTAAGCTCTTTCTTGAGAACTCTTTGAAGACATGACACCTGAGCCTTTGGAATGTTGCAGGTGCATTTGTGAGCCCAAACGGCATCAGACGAAATGCAAAGATTCCCCACTCTGTGGCAAAAGCCATTTTGTGTTGATCTTCGGGGGTGATGGCTACTTGGTTGTAACCTGAAAATCCATCAAGGAAGCTATAAACTTCCTTGCCTGCAACACACTCGAGTAAATGTTCAGTGATTGGAAGTGGGTAGCTATCTCTGATTGTAGCGGCATTAACTTTTTTTAGGTTAATACACACTCGCAACTTTCCATTCTTCTTGGGCACCACTACAGTGGGGGACACCCATTCAATATGCTCAATCTCATAGATAAATCCAGATTCAATCAGCCTATCAATTTCTTCTTTTATCTTGGCTGCATAAGTGTCATTATATGTGTAGGGCTTTTGTTTGGTGGGCTTGGCATCAGCAGTCATGGGGATTGTATGGGAGCATATTCTTGGATCTACCCCCTTCAAGTCTCTATAGTGCCATGCAAATACATCCCTATATTCCCTTACTAGATCTACGAGCTCCATTTCTTCTCTTGCACTTAGGTCATCTCCTATGTACGTACATCTCTCTTCGTTCCCTTCAATGGTTACTACAAACTTTTTGGTCTTTTCTTTATTATCATATGATTCTCCTATGATGGCTTCTCTCTTAGGCATTCGTACCAAAATTTTTCGATCTTCAACTTCATATTTCTTGAAGTTCTCTGGTACTCCAAACAATGACTAATCTCACTCCTTTCTTTTCTTTTTCTTTTGACTAATCTCACTTCCGTCCTTTGAATTTACTATTTTAATACTTGTGAGAGGTTCTTCTTCTTTTTGGGTAAGCACTCCTACATCTTCTAGATAGTGCTACTCTGAGTCAAAGTAGGTATCCATCATAATGGACTCTAGATCATCATCATTCTCCTCTTCTTCTATGACATCACTAGGATCACATTCTTCTAATAGTGGCTGACACATGAACACTGAGATATCATAACCCTCCTCATCACAATGAGGTGTCCACTGTTCTTCATTGACAGCAATGTCCATGGTGGCTAAGATTTTTGGCCAGCCATGAGGCTCAAATTCCTCATCTAGAAAGATCATCGGTGTGTAGGCTGGGTCTCTAATTGGTCTATCTCCTAGCAAAGCTCCTTCTTCTCTCGCCTTTAAGCGTTTTTCCTCTTCCTCTGCGACCTTGCACATCCACAAATGAGTATCTCATGCAGCTAAGATGGATCAGGTGAGCTTCCAGAATGCACAAAGATAGAATCTTCTTTTGCTTTGTGGATAGGATTCCATTGTAGGGGTGATACATCTCTGAAGGTGTTATCCTTTAAGTTAACCTTGGTTGTAACCCCTAAGTGTTGTAAGTACAAGGAGCTGGTTCCCCAATCCTGTAGTATTTGCAGTTGTCGTAGGAAAGGTCTTCCTAGGATCATCTCATAGACATTATTTTTCTCAAAGTCACATATAGCAAAAGTGTGTTCAAACTCTACACCACAAGTGGTTAGAGTTATCCCTTCTAGCAATCCTAGAGGTCTTTCAAAATGACCGTTTGCCATTTGAAGCTTCATTCTAGTTGGTCTTAATGTGGGTTTACCCCATCACTTCCACAAGGAGGTGGTCGCAATAGCAACACCAGCGCTTGAATCTATGATTGCCTTGGTTGTGTAACCTTGGTAGGTGATTGGAAGATAAGTGTTACCTTCTTCACCTTCACTCATGTCCCCTATTTTGTCTAGAGGTATCTCTAGTACTTTCTGCTTACAGCCTCCTTTTGGCATATTGGAATCAACTTCTGGGACCTGATCCTTCACATGATTCCATAACTCGGGTTTTGCTTTTAGCAGCTCTTCTACAGTGAGGTGACACTGAACCTTAGTGTTCTTCACGACGCCAGTGTTTCTAGGAACCACTGAGTCTTCATTTCTTACCAATATTGTGGGAGCTCTGATCTAAAGAGATTCAAATTCCCGTGGGCTTGTGAATTGTGGCGGTTCTTATAAGGTGTTTAGATTCAAAATCTAACTTTTCTTCTTCTTGTTGCTCTACTTGATCTCCGTAAATAGATGGAATATATTGGGGAAATGTATCATGAAGATCATCAATTTCAGGAATAGGAGGGGAATTACCCTTCTCCTTGGCCCATTTCTCCTCTTGTATTTCCCCCAAGAACTCTTGAAAGTACTCTTGAATTGAAAGAGGTGTTCCAACATTCGTGGAATTAGGAACATAAGCTTCCATTGATGGAGAGCTTTCTCTCTCAACAACTGGTTGGGCTTGTGGAGGTAAGGAAACTTGTGGTTTGTTTACCAATGCTCTAATCTTTCTAATAAGCCGTGAAAGTGCAAATCCGGTTTGACAGAGTTTGTCTGATTGAACGATCGACTGGTTTCGAGCATAGCCTGAGCTAACTCTACCATTTTCATGCACATTTTCGCTCGTTCAATATCTAAATCTTCTCTAGGGTAACTCTTGTCTAGGTTTGCAGCTCTTGGCCCTTCTTGAAGACGAGCCTAGAAGGCCTTTAATATCATGTCCAAGCCTTCTGGGGTGGGATCTGCAAGAACAGACCCTGGCTGTGGTCTATTTACAATGGGTGGTGGGGTGGAATGAGGTGGTGTGGATGGAGTTTCGGCATGCGAGGGACTTTGAGATGCAATGTCGTCTATTTTTGTTTTCGCTTCTTTCAGGCTTTCTTCTAGTTCACATAACTTTCTATTCCACTTGCGATGTCTTTCTCTCTGGTATCCTTCCATGTTCTTGTTTTTCTTTTGTTGGGCTCTCGTGATTCACTTAACTCTGATTGCTCCGTTGGTTTATCCTGTTTTAAGGCTTGTGCTCTAGTGACTGCTTGTATAGGAGCCACATTACTCCTACTAGAACTTGAATCCACCACTAAGCCTACCACATTAATGGGTGTAACCTTGGGCACACTAGAGGGGTTCCTTGGACAATCTCTCAGGAGATGGTCTTTACCGCACTCAGGGCAAAAGGCTTATATTGTGATGTTCTGTCCTTGACCCGGAGATGGTGGGTGGGGACAATCATGAATGAAATGGTCACCCTGACATCTAAAACATGGTCCTCTAGGGGCTTGTGGTCTCATTTGTCTCAATTGGGGCCTAGGGTTAGGATTTGTATACATGACATTGGAGTATTCAGGCTCCCAATTTTGTTCCATATGTGGTGTCTCATATTGATACGAGTAAATCTCACTATGCTCAGGTGACTTTGTGTAATAAGCATGTGGATTACCTTCATGGGAGTAGTCTGAACTATGAGCATGATAGTCATTCTCTGAGATAAGTGGGGTCACTGGCACCAATGCTCTATTAAGGTTCTCTTCTGCCACTGCATACTTAACTGGAATTACATTGACAGGCACTGGTGGTTGGTTTCCTAGGACTGGTTGTGGCCTATGTTGTGCCTGATACTGTTGTTGTGGCCTATAATATGGCTGCTAGTATTGGTTCTGATACCTACCCTGTTGGTAAGGTTGTTGATAATTCTGTCTAACAGCCTCTCTATTGTATGGACAATCTTGAGCCATGTGGTTCGTGTATTTTCTCTCAATAGTGCAACATGGAGCATTCCTTTCTCTCATGTTCTGGTTGTGCAATGGGCATACATTAGCCATGTGGTCGCCTCCGCAAGTATTACACCGATTCAATGAGGTGACTCTTGGTATTTGTCTATTTTGAACTCCTAGCTTCTTGATAACTTGCTCTACTATCTCATCTAGCTCAGTGGAGGCTCTAGAGATATGACTAGTAGAACTGTCAGAGTCTTTATAGAGTTTGGATAGTCCTAACGCCTCACCCAAGTTGTCTTCTATATCAATGCAGGTCCGCACACACTCTTCTATGCTTCTAGGATCTTTCAAGTACACATATGATCTTAACTTGGTGCTTAGTAAGCCATCTAAAAACAAAGCCACTTGTTTGGTTGGTGTGGGTAACTCTGGAGCAGGGCATCTTTCTAGGTACTGTCTGAACCTTCTACCTGCTAGCTGCACTGTTTCTTGGGGTGTCTGCTTGAAGCTATGGATCAAAGATGATGTGTTGTGCCTGATATCGCTCTTGGAAAATTCTGCAATGAATTCGTCTAGCTGTTGACCTATATCGCGATAGTTGCGACTACTCAATGGTTGAAACCAAGCTAAGGTAGTGCCCTTAAGAGTCAAACCAAATGACTCGTACTGGGTGAACAAATCCTCAACCTGTTCAGCTCTTAACACTTGTGTTGGCAGTAGTCAAGGAACTGAAGGAGTCACAAGACAAGGAAGCCTACGTAGGGAGTCGGAACGAAGAGAAAGCACAAGCAGACACAGTAGTCAAAGAAGATCTGGCAAGTAGGCCATTTAAATTTTTCAGGCATCAAAGAGTTGGGCACACAAGAAGAAGGAGCAAGTAGGGAGCTCCAGGAAATGTATGTCAAAATGGTAGAAGAAATCCCTACAAAAGTAGTGATTTTCATCACTAAAAACCATTGTAAATACCATTTCATATTTTTGTAGCTCCATTTTGTGCAAGCCAAGGAGTCCTTGAGCTTGAGGAGCTTTAGAAGTACCTACCTATCAGTTTTCATATTTTTTAGACTCCGTTTGAACCTCCAAATAGGGTAGAGAACCTAATTTTTAACTAGACCGGACACTAGGTCTGGACAAGGCCAAAACCTAGCCAAAAACTATAAATAGAGCTAGAGAGCTCATTTTTGGGGTTAGCTTGTAATTGATTTGAACTTGTATGAGCTTTTTGAAAGTAATCTAAAGAACTCCATTGCTTCTCTCTCTCTTTGTCTTATCTTGTGTGCACGTGTGTGTGTATGTGTGTGCATGTTAGTGTGCTTGGCACTCACGCACTTGTGCCTTCACTTGCTTGAGGTCATCATACCATCCTCACGTCTTCCCAGATTGACATTAAAGGAGGTGCTACTCATCACTGAGCTACACCAAATTTTGGCACTGTTGCCGGGGATCGAGCTTTGAGGACGAGCATGTGATGGTAAGACATAGAGTTGACGCGTTGGAGTTATAGGTATTTTCTTCACCTTTTTCCTATTTTCTCTTGTTTTCTCATCACCATCATCATCCTCACCATCTCCCACATCCATCTCCATCATCGCAAAAAATTTTAGTTTTTGGTCATATCACCCCACCCATACCATTCCCCTCATGTCACTTGTGAGAGAGAGCGAGAGAGTGTTTGTGTGCTTGTGATTCTCTATGTTTTTTGAGATTTTCTGCAAGAATCAGCATCCCCAGCAGCTGCACCAGCTCGAGTAGGTAAAAAATTTGATTGTGCAGGTCCCGAGGCGTTGACCTCTGTCAATCGCGACCGACAGAAAAAATGATCTTTTTGCTAAACAAAGTACATAACCATAATCTACAGGCCTAGAGCTTCCCAAATGTGTGTTTAAAATTTTAAAATTCCTCAGATTTCTGTCAATCGCGATCGCCCTGTCAATCGCGATCGACAAACCATGACGGACACATGCCGACGGCTCTGTCAATCGCGACCGACACGTCAATCGCGACCGACAGAGTCAACGACCAACTGACCACGACTGACAGAACCTACGCGTGACATGTGTCAATCGCGATCGATCCATCAATCGCGATCGACCAGTCAATCGCGACTGACAGCCCCGACAGACCTGTCAATCGCGACCGACCTAGTCAACGATTGCTTGACCACGACGGACAGACCTTCGCGACGGACCTGTCGATCGCGATCGACCCATCAATCGCGACTGACAGATTCAACGACCCTTTGACCACGATCGACTGAAAATCCGGGCCACGTGTCAATCACGATTGACCCATCAATCGCGACTGACAGCCACGACGGACCTGTCAATCGTGACCGACACGTCGATCACGACTAACCTATCAATCGCGATTGACAGAGCTTGCGAACGCGATTGACGGGCAAATTTGGCTAATATTTTAGGGAAAAAAAGAGTAGTCTATTTTTGACAAATTGTGGAACAAATACTAGGGTTCATCATTGCTTGTGAGGTGGATACCCCAAAGCATTTCAAGAAGTCCTATCTGCCTACTAACCTGTTTAATATCCTGGTTTGGCCCCAAAACCCTGAATGGACATAACTTCCTCATAGGAAATCCGATTGCGGTGATTTTTGTTTTGTTGGAAAGCTCCTAGAATTAATGTCAGGATTATTAGATAGGGTGATTTGAAGTGACCATATCCTGGGGTAGGAAAACTAAGTTTCCCTTGGGATTGATTTCCATAGAGGCAAAAGGCAATTGGGTCTGTGAATTACATGCATGAAAGTGATCTGTCTGTCAACTGAATTCAATTCTTGAGCTAATTGTGGACTTTTTCAGGTTCTTTGAGAGCATCGAAGGGTACTCGAAGCAAGAGTAAGTGCGAGCTTGGGAACACACTTCCTGGGCATACAAGGGCAACCAAGGGAAGACACTTAAGGTTGGAAATTCTCAACACCCTCTATCAATCCCTACCATAGGCTAAGTGCGGATAGAGGTTTTGATTAATTAGGAACACGTTAAGAACAACCAAGTCCAAGAACTCTAATCACTCAAGTGCAAGTGCTAGGAGATTACAATTGTGAAACAACCTAAGGGAAAAGAAATTAAATCGAGCGACCGCACTCAAAGTACGATAAAATTCAAGTGTTCCTTGCGACGAAGATTAAATGGACAAGAAGTGACACCCTAAGAGCAATTACAAAAAGAACAAGTGACTGATACAAAAGAACTCAGCAACGCAAAGTGTACTTGGGAAAAATTGGGATTATTCAATTGGGCTTATGAACCTTAGATCAGGACGACACCTAGGGAGAGATAGACAAAGTCTTAGATCTTCAGAAGCTAGTGTCAATCATACTGCTAGGTCTTGGGCCTAGCAGTTGAGCCATCATTCGTATTACCCTAGCTCTGAGACTAGTGAGTCTGAGATGTCCCACGGTATGGAGAGACCTACAGGAAGCTCCGGAGTGCCATATTTACATAGGGTAGAAGGCCCTTACAATACGGAACTCGAATACCTTAGGACCAACCGATTAGGTGCTAGCATCTATGAGGACGGCCTAGGAAGATCTGTGGTCCAGATCAAAAACCCTGACCAATCCATTGGACTAGAACATCCAGCAGTCAAGTTTGAAAATGGAGCGTACTTGGACAAGGAAGGAACCATATATGTAGTCACCAATCATCCAGATAGGACAGATGAATTTGGGAATGTGATCCCAAAAACGGACTTAGGTGACCTGGAGCAAGGAAACATGGGTGTAGAACCTAGAACCCCCCGAGGCAAATTTGTTCTCACCAAGATTATCACACCAGAGTGGATTCCCCAAGATAATAAAAGCATAGATCTACTCCTGAACCGAGAGACTGATGAAGCCTTTTGGAGGTATAGATCTAATCAGCCGAATGAGGTAGGAACAATCATGATAAATGAGTTCAAAGATCCTGATAGCCCAGGCAGAGTGACCTACTTAGATCATGCTTCAGAGAGGTTCTTTGTGGTTATAGAAAATGATAGGCATGCTTACACTTGGAAAGGTGAATTTATTTTCCCCCAACCAAGATCGAATGTGTCCTTTGGTCACCAAGGATCTGGAACCTCCCACGCTCATGGAACTCAAAGAGACAGACATAGAGATAGACCGGAGGTAAGCTTTGCCAACCCGGTGGGAAGAGACAGAACGAGAACCGAAACAAATAGAGTGGATTCTGAGGGACTTAGAGCCCCAAGGAATCAGAGGAATGCTAATGATTTCCCTCTGCCAAGGCCTAGGGAACACGCCAGGATTTTGAGACCGACTCAGTTAGTTAAGTCCATGAAGAATTACTTCGATGGCACAGGAGACCCATATGATCATGTGGCCGAGTTTAGGCAAGTCTTGAGGGCTGAACAAGTTGAGGACCTATTCATGCAATATAATGCCTTTGGTCTAACACTTAGGAACACAGCCCTTACGTGGTTTCAACCATTGAATGAGAGACAATTCAGGAGCATAGACCAACTCTTAGAGGCTTTCATCACCAAATTCTCTAAAAGTGGCATAAGGCATAATACTTCCTCATTGATATACAGCTTCAAGCAGACCCCTCAAGAGACTGTGAGACTTGCAGGAAGAAGATTTAGGCAGTAGCTTGAGAGATGCCCTGTTCCTGAGTTACCCACACCTGCCAAACAAGTGGCTTTATTCTTGGATGGATTGCTAAGTACAAAGTTGCGATCCTATGTGTACTTGAAGGACCCTAGGACCATAGAAGAGTGTGTACGCATGTGCATCGACATTGAGGATAACCTAGGGGAGGAGTTAGAGCTTTCCAAAATCTACAAAGATTCAGATAGTGCCTCTAGTCTCTCTTCCTCGTAATCCACATCTATTGAAGAACTTGTGGAGAAAGTAGCTCAAAAACTAGGTGTCTCTAGTAAACAAATTCCTAGATTTGCCCTACTAAAGAGGTGTTATACTTGTGGAGGTGACCATATGGCGAATGTATGTCCCATTATGGCTCAACCCCAAGTAAATCCTAGTAGCCAATACTGCACCATAGAACGGAGATACACAAATCACACAGCACAAGACTGTCCATACAATAAGCAAGCAGTTAGACAAACCTACCCTCAGCCCTATCCACAACAGGGAAGATACCAGAACCAGTACCCTCCACAGCAATATGGTAGACCGCAACAATCCTATCAACAACTCTACCAAAACCAACAAAGGCCACAACCTGTGTTAGCTCAACAACCTCCAACCCCCGCTAATGTGATTCTTGTAAAGTATGCAGCTGCTGAAGAGAATTTGAATAGGGCTATAGTTCCAGTAACACCATTGCTTTCAGAAAGTGATCCTATGACCATAGCTTTGATTCTACACATATTGATAGTCCCCAGGCTTACTACATGCAGTCTCCTGAACATGGTGAGTCCTACTACAGTGAAGAACCAAGTGAACCTAGTTGGGAGCCAGAGTACACAAATGTAATGTACACAAACCCTAACTCTAGACCCCAACCTAGGCAGGTAAGACCCCCATTCCCTAGAGGACCATGCTACAAATGTCAGGGAGATCACCTCATTCGTGATTGTCCCTTACCTCCACCTACACAACCCCAGTCAGTGACAATTCAAAGCTTTTGCCAAGATTGTGGAAAGGAGCATCTCTTACGAGATTGTCCAAAGAACCCCAATAATATGCCAAAAATTACTCCTATCAATGTTATTGGGTTAGTAGTAGACTCTACAGGAAGTGTGACTTCCACAGCACCAGTGCAAGTGGTCACTAGGGCCCAGGCCTTGCAACAGAACCCAGGAATAGGTCAAGAGAAGAGTGCAGAGGCTAGTGAAACCGAGAGCATAGCCAAGAAACGATCGAGAGCCTGGAGGGATAGCCGAGAGAGAATGAAAATACAATGGTCTAAAAAGATGAGTGACTTAGAAGAAAGCATAAGAGAAACAAAAGCCAAAATTGTTGAACTCACCTCTCAAACAAACTCTCACATACCACCACCACCCTCACTTCCATCACCATCTAACCCACCATCTGTCCACCTATCTAAGACCATCCCACCACCCCCTAGAGTAGGATCAGTGTTAGCTGACCCCACTCCTGAAGACATAGACATGATGCTTAAGGCATATCAGGCCAGAATCCAAGAAGGGCCAAATGTGACGGAGCATGACAAGTGCTACCCCAGAGCTGACCTAGAGATAGAAAGAACCAAGCTTTGCGCAAAAATGGTCGCATTGGCTCAGACCATGTTTGAAGCCAGTCGTCTCTTCAACTATTGTGGCTCAGCTAAGACACAATTGCACTTGGATGGACTCCTAGAGAAGTTAGAGAGCATAATTGCAAGATCTGCCAAGGAAGAAAAAAATCAAGGAAGAGATGAGGCAAGCAAAAGAAAAAGCCTTCCCCCACAGGAAGCTTTTGTGCCCAATTCCACTAAACCAGACACCTCCTCTTCTATGAATAGGTACACACCAGAATTCCTATGAGAGATTCAAGAAGACAAATGGGCTAAAGAAAGTGAAGTCCCTCCTCCCATTGAACTTGTGGATGACACACATGATCAATTCCCACAAGATATACCCTCTATTTATGGAGAGCACGAGAGCACCCAGTCTCAAGAGAGATTAGACTTTGAGTCTAATTCTTTACATGAATTACCCCACTTCACAGGCCCATGGGAAGCCAAGTCGACTTGTATGAGAGCACCCACAGTCATGGTAAGAAACAAAGACGCAGTCATACCTAGGAATACGGAGGTAGTGAAAAACACTAAAGTGTAGTGCAACCTCACTTTAGAAGAGCTACTCAAAGTTAGGCCAGAGTTATGGAAACATGTAGCCAAACAAGTACCAGAGATAGCAAAACCTCGTTCCCAGGTAGGTTCTCATAGGACAGTGCCAGAAATTCCTCGAGACAAGATAGGAGATATGAGTGAAGGTGAAGAAGGAAACACCTATCTTCCCATTACCCATCAGGGGTACACAACCAACACAATTCTAGACTCAGGTGTAGGAGTTGCTATTGCCACCACTTCCCTATGGAAGCGTTGGGGCAAGCCAGCACTCAGGCCCACGAGGATGAAATTGCAGATGGTTGACGGCCACATAGAAAGACCCTTAGGCTTGCTGGAAGGAATAACTCTCACTACATGCGGTGTTGAGTTTGAGCATACTTTCGCCATATGTGATTTTAGCAAGAATCATGCCTATGAGATGATTTTGGGAAGACCATTTATGCGACAGTTGCAAGTGGTCCAAGATTAGGGAACCAATTCCTTGTATTTACAACACTTAGGTGTTACGACCAAAGTCAATCTCAAGGATTACTCTCATAGAGATGTACCGCCTATTCAATGGAATCCCATCCATAGAGCCAAGGATGACATGACACGGAGTCCGTGCACTCCATAGGATCTGGATCCTCATGGATGCATGAAGACACTCACTTATGGATGTGTAAAGTGGCAGTAGAAGAGGAGAAGAGAGAAAAAGCCAGAGAGATAGGTGCAAAAGAAACCCATAGATCCATTTAAGACCTAGCCTATGCACCTGTAGTATTTCCTGATGAAGAATTTGAGCCTCATGGTTGGGCAGAAATTTTAGCAACCATGGATGTAGCCATCAATGAAGAACAATGGAAACCCCACTGTGATGAGGATGGCTATGCCATTTCAGTTTTCTCCATAGAGCCAATCATGGGAGATACAGTTTTAAAAGAATGTGAACCTAGCCCTGATGCATTTGAGGATGCAAGTGACTCTGATTTAGAGTCAATCATTATGGACCCACCTTTTGCATCAGATAAAGAATACTTCTATGAAATAGAATTTCAACCCCAGAGGCACGGAGAGCTTACAAATGATGTAAGGCTAGCCACACATGTGACCCCTAAGGAAGAAGGAAAGAAAAGGAAGAAGAAAGAAGTCACACAAGAAGAGGAAGAATCTTTGTTTGAGGTCCCGGAAAATTTTAAGAAGTATGAGATAGATGATAGAAGAGTCATGATAAGGATGCCTAAACGAGAGGCACAATCAAGAGAAGCCTATGATAACAAAGAAACCACCAAGAAAATAGTGGTAGCCATGGAAGAAGGAGAGGAGAGATGCACGTACATAGGCCATGACCTAACTGAGGAAGAAGAGCATGCGTTAATAGCCTTGCTAAGAGAATACAGAGATGTATTCGCTTGGAGTTACAAGGATTTGAAAGGTGTAGACCCAAACATATGCTCACACACTATTCCCATGACCTCAGACGCAAAACCCTCTAAGCAAAAGCCATACACATATAATGATAATTATGCGGCCAAGATCAAAGAAGAGATAGATTGTCTGGTAGAAGCTGGATTTATCTATGAAATTGAGCACACTGAGTGGGTATCCCCCATTGTAGTGCTGCCCAAGAAGAATGGAAAGCTACATGTATGCATTAACTTGAAGAAGGTTAATGCAGCCACAATTCGAGATAACTATCCGCTTCCTATCACAGAACATCTCTTAGAAAGAGTAGCAGGCAAGGAAGTGTACAGCTTCCTTGATGGATTTTTGGGCTACAATCAAGTAGCCATAGCTCGAGAAGGTCAGCATAAGACAGTTTTTGCCACAGAGTGGGGCATATTCGCTTTTTGGGTAATGCCATTCGGGCTGACCAATGCCCCTGCAACCTTCCAAAGATTGATGTGTCATGTGTTTAAAGAATTCCTGAGGAAGAATTTAGAGGTCTATGTTGATGATCTCTGTGCTCATTCCAACATTAGACAGACACATATACCAGAACTCAGGCAAATCTTTGACAAATGTAGAGAGTATCAAGTCTGCTTGAACCTAGAAAAGTGTGTTTTCATGGTCAAGCAAGGCAAGATTCTAGGACACATAGTGTCAAAGAATGGCATATCCACCGATGAAGAGAAAGTAAGAGCCATAGCCAAGTTATCTAGGCCAAAGAATGTCAAGGAAGTACAAGCTTTCATGGGGCATTGTGGTTATTACCGACGGTTTATAGACATGTATGCCATCATAGCAAAGCCTCTGTATGGACTTTTGACTAACTTCGAGTGGACTGATGAATGTGAAAACTCCTTCAATGAGCTTAAAAGAAGATTGTGTTCAACACCAATCTTGACCACACCGGATTGGAATAAGCCCTTCCATGTTCATGTGGATGCATCCAATTATGCTATTGGATGTGTACTTGCACAACCTATGGGCGAAGGCAATATGGATCTTCCAATTGCCTATGCTAGTAGACAGTTGAATGCGGCTGAACAAAACTATACCACCACTGAACGAGAGGGATTAGGCATAGTATATGCAGTTAAAAAGTTTAGACACTATTTGCTTGCAAATACGTTTAAATTTTTTACTGATCATCAAGCACTGTTGTACTTGGTAAACAAGCCATGCAATACAGGTAGATTAGTAAGATGGTTTCTCTTACTAATGGAATACGACTTCGAGGTTGTGGTGAGGAAAGGGAAGACTCACTTGAGAGCAGACCACCTCTCTAGGCTCACATCTGGAGAAGCCGCACAAGGAGTATCAGATGACCTTCCTGATGCTTACTTGTTTAATTTGGAAGTTGTGCCTCAGTGGGCTAAGCCATTATTGCCAGTACTGACCTACGGGCCTAATCACCCAGTCATAAACACTCAAGATAGAGAGGTAGTAAAAGCCCAGAAGTACCATATCATGGCAGGAAGTATGTACAAACAGATAGATCAAGGGATATTGGCTTGTTGTGTGGAAGAGGATGAGTACGCTAAATGGTTGCAGTTGGCACATGTAGGTGCATTAGAGCAACACTACTCAAAACAACGAACCCTACAGACACTAAGGAGACTCGGAGTGCATTGGCCTACTATGGAAGCTGATGTACATAAGATGTGTAAAGAATGCCCAATCTGTTGCACTAAACCACCTGTGGAACATGCCACTCTTTATCAAGTGTCCATAGTGCCAGATTGGAGTGAACCATTAGTAGCCTTCTTGAGGACGAAAACATTCCCTCCAAATATGACCCTGACGAGACACAGAAGTCTAGAACAAGAAGCCCTAGATTACTCACTCATTGGTGATAATCTATACAAGCGTGGTAAAGATGGTTACCTGAGACTATGTGTCCATGAGAGTGAATATCTCAAGATCTTGGAAACTGCTCACCAAGGTGTAGCAGGAGGACACTTTGGACTAGATCGGGTGATCAAGGCAATACTATTTGCGGGCTTCTGGTGGTCGACCCTTCACATGGATGCACATGCCTATGTGAAACGGTGTGATGTTTGTCAGAGAACTCAGTATCCTATACGCAAGGATGAGATGCCACTGAAACCTATGATGGGTGGACGTGCATTCTCTAAGTGGGGAATAGACTTTGTTGGTCCGATTAATCCCCCAGCTAAGGGTTCACATGCTGAATATATCATTGTGGCCACAGACTATCTAACCAAGTGGGTAGAAGTAAAAGCTACCACAAAGAACGATGCTCAAACGACAGCTAAGTTCTTATTTGAGAATGTGTTCACAAGATACGGGCTACCTATAGAGCTAGTCAGTGATAGAGGGACTCACTTCTTGAATGAAGTTATTGAAAATCTGCTCCAAGAGTTCTTGGTTGTACACAAGAAGTCTGCCCCCTATCACCCACAGGCTAATGGGTAAGCCGAAAGCACAAACAAGATTCTATGCAATGTGCTTACCAAATTGGTGAATAATAAACGCTCTGATTGGGACAAACAGCTACACCATGCTGTTTGGCCATACTGAGTGGCCTATAAAACGGTACTCCAAGCCACACCCTTTCAGATGGTATTTGGCCAAAATGTGGTGCTACCTTTGGACTTCTTGATTCCCACATTGAGAATAGCACAGGAGCATGAGTGGATGGGTCATGAACTCTCTTCGAGAATTTTTGACCTTGAACGATTAGGTGAAACCTGACTAAGAGGTGCAACAGGAATATATGCAGCTAAGAAACGACAGAAGGCGTACTTTGATGCCCATGTTAAGGATAAAGGATTAAAGGCCGGAGACTTAGTCATCACTAAAAACCATTGTAAATACCATTTCATATTTTGTAGCTCCATTTTGTGCAAGCCAAGGAGTTCTTGAGCTTAAGGAGCTTTAGAAGTACCTACCTATCAGTTTTCACATTTTTTAGACTCCGTTTGAACCTCCAAATAGGGTAGAGAACCTAATTTTTAACTAGGCCGGACACTAGGTCTGGACAAGGCCAAAACCTAGCCAAAAACTATAAATAGAGCTAGAGAGCTCATTTTTGGGGTTAGCTTGTAATTGATTTGAACTTGTATGAGCTTTTTGAAAGTAATCTAAAGAACTCCATTGCTTCTCTCTCTCTTTGTCTTATCTTGTGTGCGCGTGTGTGTGTATGTGTGTGCATGTTAGTGTGCTTCACACTCACGCACTTGTGCCTTCACTTGCTCGAGGTTATCATACCATCCTCACGTCTTCCCGGATTGACATTAAAGGAGGTGCTACTCATCACTGAGCTACAACTTGTTTGAACTCGGCCACATGATCATAAGGATATCCTGTCCCGTCAAAATAATTCTTTATTGCCTTGATCACTTGAGTGGGTCTAAGGGTTCTTGGGTGCTCTCTGGGTCTAGGCAATGGAAAATCATGTTCATCTCTTTGTTGCCTATGTGCTTGATGTCTCTCTCTTTCAGGTCTTTCATTTTGAAATCCTAATCTATTTCTACCCACAGTGTGTGCAAAACTTACCTCAGGTCTCTCTCTAGTTCTTTCTCTCTGGGTTTCATGAGCTTGGGATGATCCTACTCCTTGGAGACCATGTGAAACATTGGATCTTGGTGGAGGGAAAATCAATTCATTCTTCCAAGTATATGCATGTCTATCATGTTCTGTTACCAAGAACATTTTCTCTGATGTGTTATCTAGGTAGACATTTTTGCCTGGTATCTCTGGATCCTTGAACTCGTAGATGATGACTATGCCCAATTGGCTAGGTTGATCTGGCTTGAATCTCCAAAAGGCTTCCTCTGTTTCTCTATTCAAGAATAGTTCTATGCTTTTGTTGTCTTGAGGGATCCAATCTGGAGTGATTACTCTGGTCAAAACTGACTTGCCTCTAGGAGTCTGGGGTCCTTGTCCTACATTTCCTTGTTCTAGGTCTCCTATCTAGTTCTCAAGAATGATATTTCCAAACTCATCGGTCCTATCTGGTAGGTTGTTAACCACATACATGGTTCCTTCCTTATCAATGTACGAACCCTCTTCGAACTTGACTACTGGGTGTTCAAGTCCAAAGGGTTGATCTAGATTTTTGAGTTGGACCACTGATCGCCTCAAGCCATCCTTATAGATGCAAGCACCTAATCGATTGGTCCGAATATATTCCAACTGTGTCTTATAGGGACCTTCTGGTGTTTGTAGATAGGCAGTTCCTGAGCCACCTGCATGTTTCCCCATGCTAAAAGACATTTCTGAATCACTTGTGTCTGAACTTAGTACATAAAGATAACCACTTAGTTGTTGAGCCCAAGACTTAGCTGTATGGTTGATACTAGCCTTAGAAGATCTAACACTTTGTCTATCCTTGCCTAGGTGTCTAGCAGATCTCAAGTTCATAAGCTTTGGTTAAGAGCTCAAAATTTCCCCTTCGTATGGTTCAAAATCTTTTGGAGTCCCCTTGGGTTTGTGGTCCCACCTGAGGGTTAACTTCAAATTATCCTATCTGAAAATCAACGCATTTTTCTTATAAAAATGAGCTTTCCAACAAGCTATAGAGCTCAAAAAATGGACTTTTGATAAAAAAGTTACGTCAAATCAGGCTCCTAGGGTCAAAACAGGGAAATAGGACCTTTTGGAAAAATCACGATTTTGTGTGAAAATCGCAATTTTGGACAACCTTGGAAATCACGATTTTGAATGAAAATCGCGATTTTGAAGGATCATGAAAATCGCGATGCTAAGCAACCGTGAAAATCAGGATTTTGTGAAATCATGAAAATCGCGATGCTGAGCACTTATAAAAAATCGCGATTTTGAATGAGAATCGTGAAAAATGCGATTTTGAGAATGATAAAAAAAATCGCGATTTTGGATGAAAATCGTGTTTTTGGCCTGAAAATCATGTTCTGAAAATCGTGAAAAAAACGCGATTTTGAATGAAAATCGTGAAAAACGTGATTTTGAGTGGGAATCGTGAAAAATGCAATTTTGACAAAAAATCGTGTTCTTGCTCAAAATCATGTTTTTACTTGAAAATCATGATTTTGAATAAAAATCATGTTTTGAAAACCGTGTTATGAAAATCGTGATTTTGAGCCTTAATGAGAATCGTGTTGTCTGAAAATCGTGATTCTGGATGAAAGTCGTGTTTTTGAAAATCACGATTTTTGGAGCCAACAAAGAATCGTGTTTTTGGCTGAAAATCATGATTTTTGAAAATCGTGATTTTGAGCCCACTGAAAATCGTGTTTTCTCAGAGTTGTGTTTTTTATTAAAAATCACGATTTTGAGCAAAACCAGAGAATCGCGATTCTAAGAATGACCTCAGAATCATGTTTCTTTCAGAAAGCTTTTAGGCGGGAAATAGAAAATCGCATTTTTTTGAAAAAAATTGAATTTTATGAAAATCCCAATTTTCAGTCAGAATCGTGTTTTTTGGTGGGAAATTCAAATTTCTAAGCGTCGTGCAATGGCGAGCTCCGTATGTGCAGAAAAGCATGGAAAAACACAGGCGCTTGCTCTCCCTTGCACTTTCTAACTCCTTCTCACACGATAATGCATGAAAAATGGTATGAAAATGATGAAAATGCACTAAAAAACAAGAAATTTCTATGAAGATGAAGATGCAAGAAGACGGAGATGGTGATGATGATGAAGATGAAAGAAAAATCAGAAAATGAACAGAAATGACAGCTTTTTTACCTTCCAACGTCTCAAATCTATGATCTTACCATCACAACGCTCGTTCTCGAAGCTCTCTCCCCGGCAACGGCGCCAAAATTTTGTGTAGCTCAAGCGTAAGCACCACCTCCTTTACTTGTCAATCCGCGGAAACGTGAGGACCGATATGAAGACCATGAGCAAGTGAAGGCACAAGTGCGTGAATGAAAGCACACTAGCATGCACACACATACACACACACGTGCACAAGGTAAGATCAAAGCGAGGAACAATGGGATGCTTCTATTACCAAAAGAGTTCTCTTACAAAAGCTCTGTTCTCTAACAAGCTCACTCTCTAAACAAGCTAACCCCAAAAATGAGCTCTCTAGCTCTTTTTATAGTTTTTTGACTAGTTTTGGCCCTATTGAGACCTAGTGTCTGGCCTAGTTAAAAATTAGGTTCCAGGGCTTATTTGAGGGCTCAAACGAGGTCTAAAAATTATGAAAATTCATAGGATGATACTTCTAATACTCCTCAAGCTTGAGGACTCCTTGGCTTGAACAAAACAGAGTTACAGAAATGGAAAATGGTATTTACAATGGTTTTTAGTGATGGAAATCACTATTTTTGTAGGGATTTCTTCTGAAAATTTGACATACACTTCTTGGAGCTCCCTACTTGCTCCCTTTTCTTGTGTGTCCACTTCTTTGATGTGCTTCCATGCTTTGTCCTTGACCTTGAGCTTTAACACAAATCAACATCAAATCAAAGGTATTAATTTCTACTATGAGATTATCATTTGCAGGTCATATCTTAGAAGAGTAGTTATGAAGAGATTTGAAGGATTAAAGAAGTGTTTTTATACACTTTCATTATTTTTAAAGTAAAAGCATTAGATACATCAAAACAGGTATCTACAGGTTCTTCTTAACAGATTTGATAAATCTCTTTCATGGCAAGAAAGCTCATCTAAGAAGACAAATTTGGAGATGAGATGAGTTTTGTTTTCAGCCAACCTTGTGTTGTAAGTTGGTTGGAATTTTTTTATCTAGGTATAGAATTTGATCTAGGTACACTAGAGAGGTAATTCAGTATTTGGCCAAAAGGTTGGTGAATTCAGTCATATCAGTTACATTTGAAGCAGAGTTTTGATTCAGAGATATGAGGAGATGGTAAAACATGATTCTATGTTCACTTCCATTTATATACTATATTTTTTTTTTCTCTTACTCTTAGTACTAGAGGAAGAGAAAAGTTCATTTGAAAAAGTCAAGAGTACTTGCTACTTCAAGATGAAGAGAACAAAAGGTATGGAAGAGAAGTTTGAATATGTTGACATCATCAGGTGGAAGAAGGATGTAGAAGAAGAAATTCCAACATTCCAAAGGGAATGTAAGACTTCCTTTTCACTTATATTTTCCATATACTTTTCTTACTTTTATCCTCTACACCCAAAGACAAGTCTACGAGAACATCTTGTGAAGAAGATAGTTTAAAGAAGAAGTAGTTGCTTGTTTTGCACTATACTTGTTCATATTTTAGTAGGTTTTGACAAATAATTGCATAGAGAGAAAGAAAGGCAGCTTATATGTTTTAAGTCATATGTGTATGAGTTATGTATAAGTTGAAGATTTTGAGTAGACAGCTATATGTTCCCCCAAAGAATTCTTGGAGTGCCAATACAGAGCTACTTGGTATATGACAAGTTGCAGAGAAGTATTTTTCTTCTTGACCTAACTCTTGAGCTAAAAGAGTATTTGTAGCAGATGTTGGACACTTGGAGTGAGGTTTTTGCTTGGAAAAGGACCTCATATTCTGTACATTTAGTATATTCAGAAAACTCAGAGTTTTTCAAGATAGAAATTCAAAAAAATCAGTATTTTCAGAATTTTAGTGTTTTCAAAAAATTTAAAATTTTATAGTTTGCAAGAAAATTATGAAATTTTAGTATTTTCAAAAAACTCAATGTTTTCAAAGAATTCCAGAAATTTCAATATTTTGAGAAAATTCAAAAAATTCAAAAAATTCAAGAAAATTTAGATTTTGTATTGTACCAGTTAGTTGAAGAATCTACTTTCTATGATTGTCTAGATTTTTGGATACATGCTTGTATTCAAAAAGGTGTTCCATTAGATCCTATCACTTGATTGAGAAGTGGAGTTAGCCAAAGAAAGTCAAGTTGATACTATCACATTTCACTCAGGTAGAATATGAAAAGATGAAGTATCAACTTGCAACTTTTGGAGTTCTCAGGGTGAGAGTTTGTCCACTTATGTTTCAAGGAGTTGCAGATTCTTGGGAAGGATTTGGTTAAAGAAAAGTTTTACAACTTTATGTGAGAAACATGGACACTTAGAGACATTCAAGTAACAAATCAAACATTCAGCCATGAAGGTTTAATGAGAGCAGATTCTACACAGGTATTTTGTTGGAGTGATCTTGTAAGATCTAGATAGATCTTGAAGATCTTGAGTATTTATGAGTCAATTGTCTATCCTTTGTTTGAAAAGTTCTTAGCATTGGAAGAAGTAAGTCAAAGATTCAGATTCTATCATATTTGTGTTGTAGAGAAAAAGAAGAAGATACTTGTTATGTTACAGAAGATTATGGATCCTAAAATTTTGTTTCAGATACAGGTATTGATCACTGAAGATCAGATTTATTGAAAGAAGGAAGACGTTCCAGATTTCATAAAGTCTGATATAATTTGAAGAAATCTAGATACTAGTGTTAAATCATCCAAGGGGGTGATGAAACATGAAGAATTATTTTCAGCCATATGTGAAAGAATGCAGAGTCATACCTATAGGTATTCCTATATTTCCTTTGTCAGTTTCTCTTTATGTTCCAGCTTTGAAAGAAGAAGGAAGAAGAAGATTGTCTGGAGAAAGTTTCTATTAGGTGTTCTTGTTCGAGATAAAGTTCTAGAGTTCTATTGCAAAGAAGCTTGATATTTCAAAAAGGTATGTTACTTATAAGGTGCACACATTTATGTTTATACTTGACTCTAAAGGAAAGAGGTAAGAAAGACTTACAGATAGAACAAGCATGAAGACAAGATGACATCATAGATATGAAATTTTGGTGAGACTCATGAGTTGAGTTTTGTTGAGTACAGTCCGAGATGAACCAGCTAGTGTTCATAATACACTATGTTGTGAGTTGTTAGTCACAAGTCCCAGGATTCAGTTTCTGATTTTGTTTAGTGTATTTACATGACACAACAGAAGTACGTTGAGAAACCTTTCGTAAGGTAAATGCAAATATGTGGATCACAGTGTATTTTTACAGGTTTGAGAAGACTTATTTCAAGAGATAGCAAGTTCAGAGTCAGTTTATGCTACATATGTTGTCAAGCAGTGATTGCTTGATGTACATACTATCAGATATCTAGTTTGCATATTTTCTTAGGTATTATGGTTCATATTCAGCAAATTCAGTTTCATGAAGTTTGAAGAAAGTCAAATTCAGTTTTGAAGAAGACTTTTGAAGAGAAGGTTTGAAGGTCAATTGGGGAGTACAAGTTTGAAGTTTATGATAGTTTGCAGATGAATGAAGTTACATATCCAGTTCAGTTTGTACCAATATGACATTGCAAGGGGGATTGTTGGAAAACAATGTTACATCAGTCCAAAATCCATTTAGGGCAAAAACCCTAATTTTGGTACTTAGTCATTTTTGGCACAAAAATGGGTAAAATTTTTATGAGCCTATCTTGTAGAGCTTGAAGAGTGCTTTCCAATGGTATATGACATTCAATCATCTGATATCAGATTAGGGAGAAAACCCTAACCCTAATTTTCTATTGATTTAGGGTTTTGACCTCATATGATAGCCCTCGGCATGAGGATCATAAGAATGTTGTCAAATCATTCATCAGGTAGTCAGAAGTGTGAAAAAACAGGTCAAGAAGCTATTTTTAAAGTGAACTAAAAGCAACTTTAAAAATAAAGCAAACTCACTTAAAATAAAGTGATCCAGCTTTTAGCAACAAAAATAAGCTTTATTATGTGAGTTTTTCGCAAGAGCTTTGGAAGGCTATAAAAGAAAGACGAGTGGTCACTTTCTAGATCATCACACACCAATTGGAAACTCCGGTTTTTGGTCCCTCATTGGAGGTGGTGCTCTAGCACACATGGGGCAACCATGGTGCACTCTAGGAGCATGTTGAGGAGCAGCTATGGAGTTCTTCTTGGAGAAGAGTGTGCTCACACTCTTGCTTATGGAGAGGACTTGCCCATCAATAGCTTGGTGGTGTGGATCAGCCATCTACATAATGTATTTGAAGATTGTCTTCTACATGAAGATTTCGGTGTACTTCAAAGACATTGGATGGAGGTTAAGATAAGATTTGCATCTTATGCTAAGAATTTAGGTACATATTCTCTTTATGCACACAGGTACTACTTGGCATTTATGGAGATAGTGACATCCATATGAGGAGGAGTCCTATTCGGCATATCTAAAGGAGAATTAGTACATGCATGCTACATGCATTCGAATGAGGTGTTAGAGAAGGTGTTTTCACATGAGTATGAGGATTTTTAACAGCAACATGTTAGCATTCTATGCTAATTCTATAAGTATGTGATCTTTCACACACACACACACACACCTAATTTAGGGTCTTCCATAGCCTAAAATTAGATTAGGGTTTGCTGAATATCAGTTTCATACTGATATTTCCTCTTTCTGTCACTCATATACACTCTTCTACAACCTATCAGGTCATACATCTCATACATATTCAGATTTATGTCCTTACATCTGAATATTCTTGTAATTCTATAGATACACTCATCCATCTATTTCTGTTCACATAGAGTGGTTGAGAGTTTTGCTCCCACATTGTAATTTGACATTTGCATATATGGTAGTGCGAGTAATCAGTGGCTTATGTAACACTTTACACATGTTTTCTAATTTCTCTCTATCTTTGTCTCATCATTTGTATGATTAAATGTGGCATATTCATGTTTTGTCAATATTGGAAGATTACTAGAATCTCTGTTGTAGATCTTGGACCTATGGAACTATGGACCTGTGGTATTACTTATGGGCCTACCTAATTTCCAACATTTTTTTGTATGGTCATCAATGAAAGTAACATAAAACCTGAAACCACCCATAGATGTGGTCTTTGCAGGACCCCAAACATCTATATGTACTGTTTCTAGCACATTCTCACTAACATGCTTGTCATGTGGAAACGATGATCTTGACTGTTTACCAAATTGACATGCTGCACATACCTTTTGCATCTCTAAAACTTTTAAATTTGGTAGTCCATGAATGATCTCCTTTGAATGCATCAATTTCAGCCTTTGCAGATTTGCATGTCCAAGTCATTTATGCTAGATCTCTATATCAGCAATAACTCCTGCACCTTTTGCAAACATGTTTGCATTCATTTCAGGAACTTTCAAATTTAAGGTGAACATCCTACCCACTTTGTTTCCTTTGGCGATCAATCGTCCACCATGTTTGTATTCTTCTACATATAACCCATCAGCATTGAACCTGACTTGTAATCACTGGTCAACCATTTGTCCAACAGAAACCAGATTCTTTGTTATGTTTGCAACATGCAGCACATCAGCAATATGTTTTACCTTCCCGTCCTCCATAGACAATGCTATGTTTCATGTATGCTCAATAGGATGCTATGTATCATCACCTATTTCAACATATCCAGGAACTAGCATTTTTTGCAAACTACTAAACCATTCTGCATGACTAGTCATGTGATTTGAAGCACCTGAATCAACATACCAGACATTATCATTCGATTTTGAAATACCAATAGACATCGTATTCATCATGTGATGTTGAACCATGAGCAACTTCCCAAAATCATCTACACTTGTGGATGCATAGTTGTTTTGCTGCCTTCCCTTATTTTGATTCTTCAACCTGCAATCATGTTCAAAGTGTCCAGGTTTACCACAATTCCAACGTCCTTTACTATCATTACCTGAATAATTTCTTTGGAAATTTCTACGGCCTCTTTGGCTCCCCCTACCTCGAAATTTTCCTCTTCCTCTTGCATGATCCTATTGTTGACCTTGGTCTTGGTTATTGTTTCCTCTTCCACTTCCGAAACCTCTACCTCTGCCAGAGTAGAATACCTGCTTAGAAGTGGGCTTTCCTTGGGAGTTTGAATCCTCACCAAGATTCTTTTCTTCAATAATCAGCATGGATACCAAATCAACAAAATTTGGAATGTTTTCTCTGGTCAGTATAGACATTCCGAACTGCTTATATGCAGCTCCTAAACCACGAAGGCACACTTCCACCCTTATCATTATCATCTACATTCACGCAAATAGATGCAAGTGACTCACATATGCTTTTGATTCTTAGAGTGTAGTCACTTACCGACATGCTCTTCTTTTCCAATGTATGCAACTCATTTTTGAGTTGCAATTTTCGTTCCTTTGTATTAGTCTCATACAAAGTGACCAAACTGTTCCAAGCCTCTTTCGGAGTCTTGGCATCCTGTATGTGCCCAATCATGCTATCCTGTATGCTAACAAATAGCCAATACATTACCTTTCGTGCTCCTTGATTCCATTCCTCATATGCTCTTAAGTGGTCTGCACTCCAGTTCCTCTCTAGTAAGTGCATAGCATTTTCATTCTCTCATTCCATGTACTTCTAGTAGCCTTTTCCCATCAAGAAATTCGTTATTCTGAATCTCCAAGCATGGAAGTTGTTCTTGTCCAGCTTATCGCTCATAACCTGACTCATTCCATCTGCATTTTCCATTTCTATAGCAATTCACAACACTGGAAAACACCACAAACAACACTTCTACTTGAAAACTGTCGCACTATGACGTGATAGATCGAGCTCAGAAAAACATAGTTTTCGTGTATCAACAATACACAGAATCACTTGAAATTCTAGATCTGGAATATATGAGTGTTGCCAAACACAACACAAGTTATAGTTTTTGAAACTGACCTGGTTTTTTTGTGGGCCCCACAATGCGGGCTTCAAACGAAGGTTGAGATGGCTCCAAAAGTTCAATCTTACAAAAACAAGTGACTCTAAATGGTTAACTCTTGAAACTATTTTGAGGTCTTCTTCCTTCACCCTGACTTTCGTAGCAAACCGAGGTCGTTTGTGAATCGTGTTTTCTCCATGCCTTGCCGCGTAGTCTTCACTTTCGCCTTCTCCATGACCTCTCTACAGCCACGCTGGCTCTGATACCATGTCACGAGGAAGGAGATAAGGAAGAGAGCTCACACACACACTCTCACTCTCAAGGATAATCAGACACACAAATTGAGGCAAGGAAGAATGATCTTCTTCTCCTTCTTCTATTACATAAAAAGGAATGTAGAAGAATGCCCTAAAACAAGAATACAACAAGTGCAATATATAAAGACCAATACATAAGGAAAAACCTAATGTCCGTGGATGAGTGAGCAAGCAAGGAACAAATGTGCCATCACTCTTGGTAGATAAATCTAATAAAGCTCAATGAAGTATCCCTGACATATACTGGTGTGACCATTATACATGTCAGAGAAACGAAAAATTGATACGTGTCACCGTGCATCATCACATGTTGAGCTTGATATCTCAATAGTTGTGATGGCACAAGAGCATATGCCATACAAACAAACATGCACATATGACTAACCATAGGCTTATGTCCATTCCAAGCCTCATAAGGAGTGATGACTCTCAATGCTTTTGTACGACAATGATTTAACACATAGTTTGCACACATGCTTGCTTCCATCCAAAACTTATCAAGAAGATGCTTTCCTTTAACCATACATAGTGCCATTTCAAGTAGGGTTCTATTTTTACGCTCAAAAACACCATTTTGTTGAGGTGTATATGGCACAATACATTGGTGTCAAATACCTCTTCCACAAAGAAAAGCATTAACCTCATGTGACATGTATTCACCAGCACAATCCATGCGTAGAGTCAAAAGCTTGTTTGAAGAAAACTTTTCAACCATAGCTAAAAATGCTTTGAAGCAAAAAAATACCTCATTCTTTGCTTTCGTGGGATACACCCATGTATGGCGAGTAGCATTATCAATGTAAGGTAACAAAATATACATGCTTCCCAAAAGATGGAGTCTTCATGGGACCACATACATCACTATGAACAAGCTCCAATTTTCTTGTAGTGTGTGTGTGACTATCTTTTTGAAAAGAAGCACGATGCATTTTTCCAAGAATGCAACCTTCACATGCATGATTTTTAATGGACACAAGTGTTGGCAAACCAATAACCATGTCCTTCCTTTGTAAGTAAAGAAAACTATTGAAGTTCAGTGACCAAAACGAGCATGCTAAAGCTCCATTTTAGCCATGGAAGAAGTATGAGAAACCAAGGCATTTGAGGAAGCCCTCATGTATGTATCCATGCAATACAAACCATTACATAATGTATCATACATCATGATAATGATACCATTGCTAAAATCATGAGCAATACACTTCATCAACAAAGCGTACATGAAGTCCATCCATCTTTGGCAATCAACGAAACTAAAAATAAGTTCTTCTTGATATCGGGAACATAAAATGCATTTTTCAAGAGAATCACACCTCCATTTACTCAATTTTTCCTACTCCAATGATTGGATAGAGGCATTGTTTGCACACACCACATGTCCTCCTTTGGGTGTATCTTTCAAAGATGCAAAGAATCTTTTACAAGAAGTTATGTGCTTTGAAGCACCACTATCAAAGAACCAATCTGAATCCACCTCACTCACAACAATACATTTAGAATGCAAAGATGCATCATAATGACACATAACAACACATGCCCAAAAATCTTGAGCCATGTGAGCTTCATCATTCTTTTCATTTGCTAAATTTTCAGCAATAGACATGCCGGATTCCTTCTTCTTTTCATTGAATTAAGCAAGCTTTCTAAATTTGTCAATAGTATGACCAACCTTTTGAGAATATTTGCATCTCTTCTTCTTTTGAAAATAAGCATCATTAGAGGAATGAGTGGAAGAGGAATGTTGAGGCTTCGGTTTTGATGAACCCAAAGCTGAACCATACTTGCTTTTCTCCTTTTGTGAGATAGCAAGTGCTTGTTTTCCCTCAATAAAACTACTCCTATTCACTCTAGATTGCTTTTCTTGCAAAGGAAGAGACACAACCTCATCAAATGCATACATATTTGGATTTCCTTTTGCAACCAAACGAAGTGTAGTAGCAAATATTTGAAAAGATTTTGGTAATCATTTCAACAACATAGAGATGAGTAATGCATCCGAAATAATCTCATCTATGTTTGCCAATTGCCCTTTCAAGTCTTTGATGCATGTCAAATACACATCCACAGACTCATTTTCAACCATACATACATCCTCAAGTATGAAACACGTGCTTCATTATGCATGGCATACAAAGAAGCAAGAGTGTCCCATGCCAGTTTTGATGTAGAACATGACCAAATGTGTGGAACTATATGATGATTCAGAGAAAGCGCAATCAATGCATGAGCTTGAACATCTTTTCCATCCCATCTAAGTTGCTCCTATGTAGGTGGAGAAGGAGTAACCTCTTTACTTGAAGAAGAAGCTCCATCTGTGACAGTAGACTGTGAAGTAGAATAACCTATGGGTCTTCGATCTACATCTGCCACTATGTTCCAAAGTTGTTTTGCAACAAGAACATGCTTCATCATGTAAGACCACACTGGATAGTTAGTCCCATCAAGCTTATCTTTAGTTGAAGCATGCCAAACAAGTCATTGATGCTTGCCATTTCACTAAAGAACAAGAATGTGACAAGATCTTTACTTCGATGAAAGCTAAAATGAATGCTAAAATTTCAAATCATAAAATGTTGCAATTATGGCTGCATGAATGGCTTTGAAATGGGGATAAAGCGGCAATGAAACTCGTAGAAATGTTCATTAGCTTTTGAAATTCATTGTTCTATGCTCGGAAGTCGATTTGCACTCTTAAAAGTGTGCATGCACTACGACGTGAAAAATTGAAACTTGAGAAAGAGCTTAACTTGCTCTAATACCACTATTGGGTGTGTCTAGAAGCATGGGAGACACACGAGAAGCACACGCAAGGAGCACAAATGCAGCAGCACAGGAAGAAGATGGATGGCTAGAATAGCTCTCTTTATTGATGATGAATCAAATTGAAGTAAGAGCTGAATAATATCCCTAAGTACAAAGTACCACTACATATGAGTGAATCATGTGGTAAAATGAGGGAAAACCCTCTACCTAGAACTAGAGTAAACAGTGCCCATGTATAGGGAAATGGTTCATATCAAAGCTACTCGAGGAACACATAAGTGTAACATATATATCTTCTGATTTTAATGCATTTTTGGATGAATGTGGGATAAAACATCAGTGTATAGTGTTGTATACATCTAAACAGAATGGAGTTTTTAAAAGAAAGAATGGGTCTCTCATGAAGATGATGAGGTGTATGGTACAAAAGTCAAGCTTTACCATATAGTTACTAGCTTGAGGCTGTTTTGTGTGTAGTATATGTACTTAACAAGTATCCTAGAAAAGCACTACAACTGATCACTCCATATGAGGCTTGGCATGGTTGCAAGCCATCTATTGCTCATCTGCATGTCTTTGGTTGTCTGGCATATGCATTAGTGCCTGAACAACATCACATGAAATTGGATGATAAAGTAGTGAAATATGTTTTCATTGGGTACAATTCTAAAAGAAAAGGCTATGCTCTATATCATCCATAGGCTAAACACATTTTTGTTAGCTGTGATGTTGTTTTTGTGGAAGATTTAGTTCAGCCATTACTTTCATGTACTAAGGAGACATCAATTAGGTCCAAAGATATGAATGGCACTTTGTTTCCACTTTTTACATGTCGACAGTCAAGTGTTGGTCCAAATGAGGGAATTCCTTAGCCTTTACAGGTTCCATATGATGATGCACATCATTCCATTTTTTATGCAGATTTACATGATGCACTTGTTGATGAGAGGGCTAATATAGAGCAAACAAAAACTATGCCTAAATGGCTGGCCCAAAATTTGTAAGATAGACTTTTGGATGCACCTATGTCATATCGTACTCATTCAGGATCTCATAGTGCTTCTTTTGCATTAAATTTATATGCAGTGGCTGACAATCTTTGTGATAAGAATGAGTTTGTTTCTTTTATGGAAGCACAAAATTTAGAAAATTGGATGATTGTTATGCAATCAAAATATAATGCTTTTATGAAGAATGGTACTTGGTTCTTATGTCATTCACCTCCACGCAAAAAGGCGATCAGCACTAAATGGGTATACAATACACAGGTATATAAAGCTAGGCTTGTTGCAATGACATGTTTCTCACTGGTCGTAATGAGAAGAACATTGCTGAATTTAAGGCCAATTCACATGCCTCTTTTGAGATGTTAAATTTGGGACATTTGCATCATTATTTGGGCATTTTATTTATGGAACTTGATGGAGAAATAACTTTGTATCAAACAAAATATATTGAAACATTATTGCAAAATTTTGGCCTTGAAGATTATAAACCTATTGCCACTCCTATGGAAATAGTCTTATGATTGAGTCTTCATGACATTGGAGATGCATTTGATGTTGTTATCTATCACCACGTTGTTGTGTGCTTGATTTAGTTATGCATAAGTCGGCTTGATATCTCTCATATGAGCAAGTTTATGCATTGCCCAAGTATCAAGCATTGATAGGAAGTTAAGAACATCTTTTGCTATTTGAGTGGTACCCTACTACTTGGATTGTTTTATCCCAAGGGGGAATCACCACTGCCAAATTTACATGCTTCTTATGACTCTAACTCGGTTGGTTGCTATGACACTCATGCGTCCACTAGTGGTTTTTGCTTCATGCTTGGCAGCTCATGCATATCTTGGTTGAGCAAGAAGCAATGAATTGTGGCCACTTCCAGCTGTGAGGCTAAGTATAGGGCAACTTTCACAACAAATCTTGAGTGTGTGTAGCTCAGATGCCTTTTGGTTGATTTGGGTGTTTGTCAGTGTTCACCACCATCTTCACTGACATTCAGAGAGCATCGGTAGTTGTGAAGAATCTTTTGTTCCATGCTCACACTGAGCACATTGAGGTGCTTTATCATTATGTCAGGGAGAGTTTCTCTACTAGAGAGATCAATTTGGCATATGTACCCATAGAGGATAACCTTGCATATCATTTCACAAAGGATTTGCCTTGGGAGAAGGTTGAAGCTTTTCACAAAGCATTGGGCTTACTTCCTTTTATGGATTGATCTCTTTCCGCATAGCTTTGCACTTCCTTGTACATGAATGCCAGCTCCTTGTCCACCACATCACACCCAGGGCGGATTCGGTGATATATTTTGGTAGGGATGCATGTGAACACACTTAGGACCCCTGACACACTTTTTCCCTCTTTAGAAGGTTTTTATTCTGCCTTGTATATATGCCTATAACACTAACATGTTACTTATCTTTGGAAGTTCACTTGGTAATATATTTAATATTGTATTTCGTGATCCAACTTTCTTCTTCATTGTGTTTTTTACATGATTTCGAAGACCTAAAACTCGAACATCCTTCCCCTTAGAAATTCTATGGTTTAAATCCATAAGGATTATTTATAGGGATCCAATACTATTGAAGTTGTCTTATCTATGATGCTCATAAGTCCATCAAGTACATGCATACATGCATGCTTACACTTTATTGATGTTTGGAGTGAATGCACGATACCATGCCATAAAATTCTACCTAAAGGTGAGTGCATATATAATCCCATGAGGTGTGAAAAAATTCCACAAGATTTCCCCAAGGAAATGGACTTCCAAAGACTTTTAGCCATAGAATCAAACATAAGGCCTTGGAGGCCAAAGACACACAAGCAACTTACTGTAGCATAGGGCTTGGCAAGCCCATGTCATACAAAACATATACTCATACATCAACTCCATAATGTTGTCACGAAGTTCATACCAAGAAGGCGAAAAGAACGAAGTGGTTGACTTGTGTATCTTTTGAAAGGTTTGAGAAAATGGGTTCAAGGTCAAGCATTTTGAAGGGTAAAATATATACCTATCTATATGTGTTTATTGAGCAGGAAGCATTCATGACCGGTTATTAATGAACGACCTGTGACTAACAACATTTATCCATAGCAGACTTCGACAGCACAATCATGCATGAAGTTCTCCGAGCCTACCTTCAACATATTTCAGATATGCACACTTTTTTTTTTAATGGAGGTTTGGCCGAGGCCTACTCTCCCCACTTCAACTTTGAAATTGCAACTATACAAGGAAGGGCATAGTACCCATGGGACCCCCCTTATCCCACAAGAATAGGGGTTTACAAGACTGGGTTGAACGGCGATCACAACTACCGCAGGGCTAGTCAAACAATGGCACATCAGCCATATGCTTCATCATTCCAGGTTATACATGTCCCTTACATGTGCCGGCAGGGATTGAACCCTCGCCCTCACCTCAAGAGGCAAGAGGCCCAACCAACTGCCTTAACGGCCTGGGACAGATACACACACTTTCTTATAAGCCTCCAAAGAACATCTTCTCTTCCATTTATAACCTCAAAGAAATTCCGATTACGTACACAAGAATATTTCCTACATATGATAACACCAAGGAGGCATAGTAGAGCTATAGCTACCAGAGAACATGAACAAAGGAAGAGAGAACATGAACAAAGGAAGAAGATAGAGGTAAATTGAGAGACACGCAATATGGCATAATCTTCACATCAAGAAGCAAAATAGGTTCTAGAACATGAGATGATGAAGAGGAAGAGATAGAAGCTCAACAACATGAGTAAGGAGAATAATTGAGATAGAGATAGGCATCATATGGATCAAATGAGGAAGTTTCCCAAGGCTTCTATTTTATCACATCCTAATCAAAAAAGACCCTCGGTGTCTCACCTAGACACTACGTGACAAGGAAAGCAGTACATCCAACACAACCAAGAAGATTCAGTCAACATTTGCAACAAGCATGGAATCCCTTAATGGATCTCAAAAAATGGGATTCGAGAGGTGAGAGCAAGCCACCCCGAAGTGGTTGAATATAATGAAAATAGCCACGAGAAACCTATCCCAATCTATCCCTAACAGACATGACGAGTCTCACATGGCACATAAGGTTGAACTCCCACTGAGACTAGACTATCTCTCATATGAAGTACCTGCAGTGGATACATGTGCCCAATCCTAGCACCTCTAACAAGCATAAGCTGTCCCAACTGCAATTGAAAATGATGCTCACCAAGGAATGCATAACATCTGCTCTCCTCTAATTGACTAACTAAAATCAAGCTCATAGGAAATGAAGGCACATAACGTACATGTCTAAGTATATGTGATGCTCCACTAGGTAGCATAAGGCATACATCTCCTACACCCTCAATGTCATATGCCATACCATCAAGCATGTGCACACATCCACAACTCTCACCTGAAAATCGATAAAACCACTCACGATGTGGAGTAATATGAAAATTGGCTAATGCATCAAGCAACCAAGCCATATGTGTGCTATCCAATAAACAAGAGGAATCCTAAGATGAACCATAGGAGAAAGTGATATCACCATCACTAGCATAATCAACTGCCATAGACTCTCCTGAAATCGCTACCTGAACTGCATCACGTGCATATCTCTGACGTCCTCGTCGCATCCGCCCAAAGCAACATCGTCGAATATGGCCCTCATGACCAAAATGCCAACATAGAAGTCATCGATGTGATCTATGTCTCACATGAGCAATGGACTCGCATACATATCATGTAGTCTCTGCCATAATGCAATACTCGTCTCCTCATACATAACATACTCATATATAGAATCCACAAGCTGTAACCGAATAGTGGAGCTGGCCAATGCATCCATATCCATCCATACGTGGTTGGGCATGCCACGAGGTCTCTGTGCATCTCTATGCACATACATGTGTAACCCTGCATGAACTAATGTATGCCACATCTGCGCTTTCCATCTCAAAAAGTCACTGCCATCAAATCGAGAAGATACCATGCTGGCAATCCAAGAGACTAGAAATGTAACAAGAGACTAGAAAAAATCCTCTATTATCATAGAATCACACCTGCATATCCATATGCATAACTCACATCACAAATGTCTCGATGGAGAAGGAACCATGTGAACTGCTTGTCACATAGCCATGCATCTAACATGCACATAAAACCATGAGCGTAAGCATGCTCACCAAGTCTCCAAAGTGACCAAGTAGATGTGAAAGAATCCTGGGAAAAATTCGACAGATTATCCCCTGTAAATTGAGCAATCAAACAAGATAAGCAATAACCAAAGAACAATGAGTAACCTGTCACCACTTGTGATTGATCCAACCAAAGATAATGGCAACTACATATGCCAAAAATTGATGGCAATACACACCAATATAATGATGATGTATCTCCCACTCAAGAATGAATCTTGCAAGATGGTCCAACCTGTCACGAATAACCTCTCACCAAGTCCAAATGAATGGAGATAAACAATGATCCAAAGCTATCGCATAAGCTTCAAGATCCACCAGAGCTCCTTTCTAACATAAAAGCCAATGAAATTTCGACAGCATCTCCTCTATAAAATGGACTATAGAACCAAAATAACCATGTGGGAATCACCATCCACAATATCAAATCAATGAACGTTTGCTAATAGAATAGAAAATCAAGGTGACAAACAAGTGTGCAATTGAGGCTCCAATCTATGGAGGAGCTACCACAGTGATCATACATGCACAATGCCTTGAAGCTCTGAAAATAAGAGCTTGCACACCAAAAATTCTCTCTCAAAGAAGTTCCAAAGCAAATTCAACCTCCAAGAGCAATTAGGGTTCTTATGGAAAAAATATGTTGTTTTGTCTTTTGCTATTTTAGAGGTGATAACCTCTCAATCTGAGCTTTTGCTCTTTAGCAAACTTTAAGGTCTGATTCTTGGCTACATAACGAGATAAAGAACATCCCAATCGGAGGTGTGTAGCTCAAGATATGCATACAAGCATCAGCTATCAATTTCACCTTCACCTATAACATTGTTGCTCTGTATTCTGCAATTTCGGCGATCTTACACTTAGAACTTCTGTGTTCTTCCCAAAGTTGTAGAGGCTACTCCAGACTATGCATAGCAAGTTGAATCATATGAATCGGACCTGTAGAACTCAAGTTATAATCCAAAAATTGAGTTGCCATCATAGTGAATGTAGATTCGCCTTTTACTAGTGTCTGCATTTTTCGAATTTCTGGCAGTTTAAAACTCTGAAGCAGGTTCTGCACCCTCCTCATATTGTAGTTCTCTGTGTTAGCTACGCATAGAGCTTTATAACGCATCAATCCGAGCTTCATAGCTCGAGTTATGGCCAAAATACTAAACTGTTGTTGAGAGATGCCGATCTGCACTTTTTCCTCTTCTGACCTAAGCTTCCATTGAAGCTTCTTGCACACAAGCCTTCAACAAGCTCTAATACCAATGAAGGGCTTTGGTGTACAAAACAAGAGGAGGAAAGAGGAGATGGAGGGAGAGAGAAGAGAGGAGAGACGCGCGGACATGCGTGGTAGCCTCGAAATCCACTTAATGATATCTCTTGAGGCAATGCTCTATATATGATGTATATATATGAATATGGGGATAAGGTCACATGACCCTTACATCCCCAACATGGTATATCTTCAGTTCTAGCTCACTTGGTGGAAAATGTGAAGGTCACTTCTAGCAATCAATGGGTTGCCATTACTTGCAAGTATCCTCTGAAATTTACCTTGTCAAAATCTATGCTTCCAATTTTTTTGTTAATACACTGATTGTTGGTCTGAGCTGTCTTCTATGTCTGGGGAAGTTTTTTTGACTGGGGATCTTAACATGGTTCTTAATCCTACTAATAGAAATGGAAATGTAGATAACATACTTCAGGGGAGAGAGAAAGTTTGTTCGTTCAACATGCCTACTACTCTTAACTTAATTGACTATTTTCATAATTCAGGGCATACTTGGAATAATAAAAGTCTCTCCTTCCCCTTCTCTGCTAGACTAGATTGGTGTTAGATGAGTGTCAATAGTTTTAATGAGCTTTGGAATCTTAATTGCACTAAGGATTTATCCTTGCACATGTCAGATCATTCTCCCCTTGTTATGAAATTTTTTAAAACTTCCCCTAGCTATAGAGCAGGCTTGCCTCATTGTGACATTTCGTTACTTAAACTTCCTTTCATCAAAGAGTAGATCAAAGGTATTTTTACTACTTCTACAACTCTCATCTTAATCCAAAACACGCTGGCCTCATTGTGACATTTCGTTACTTAAACTTCCTTTCATCAAAGAGCAGATCAAAGGTAATTTTGTTGCTTGGGAAAAGTCGGTTAAGGAGACCCAAAACATTCTTTGCAAGTATAAAGCTAAAATGAAGGCCATCATGATGAAAAGAAGAATGATGATAATACAAGAGATATAACATATAAAAATAAGGACTTGAACCCTTTGATTAAAATGAAGAATATTTATGAGCTTCAGGATAGTTGCTTTTACTAATAAATTCTGGTTCATCATGCAGGATTCTATTTGGTGTGGGTGGTTTGATCCCTCCCCTCTATCTATAAGAAGTAATAAATGCAAAAAGCATGGTTTTACTAATTGGTTGTCTATTTGCAGGGAATATGATGCTAGTGCTTCTATAGATCTTCTGAATACCTTGGAGATGTCCCTTCAATGCAAGAAAAGGATACTGTATAAAAGAGATTGGCTTATTGACAAAATGTCTTGTTTTCTTGATTATAGGCTCCTTAACATCTACAATGTGGCAGAGGACATGTACCTGAACTAAAGGAAGCTTACAACTCAAGTAAATGCATAGTTCCCATACTCAACAGGAAACAGATGGTGAATTGGACTGCTAGCCAATGGAAATACATGTTTAAACTTTTGTGGGCCTTTCCTTCCACTGCCAAACAGTTTGTGCTTTTGGGGATGTTACTCCATCAAGCTCTCTGGATTGGCAGTAAAGCCAGGAGGCTCAAGATAAGTAATGCTCTATGCACTCTCTGTGGTTTGTTGAAGACTTGGAGCACATATTTGTTTAGTGTCCTATATCTGTCAGATATCGGAGGGCCCCTCAATCATACTACAATTGCGCTGGTCTCTCCCCTCTCTCAAGCACATATATTCTTATTGGCACCAACAACAAGCTTGATGTGGGATTATGGTGAATCCTCGGATCTCAGATCATTTGGTTTGTCTGGAAACAAAGGAATCATTTTGTCTTTTCTTCGACCCCAAGAGATTTTTTGTATCAATGTAATAAGAAAATTCATTGTATTATTAAGGACTGTAGATCTTTGATGAGAGATGCCCACACTTGTCAGCCTACCTAGATTTCCTTTTGTAACAACATTAACTATAGAAGATGGAGGAAAAAATGACTAGCCCTTTATTATGTGAGAAGGATAAACATGATGGATTTCTTAGACACTGATGTAATTTTCCCCCCTTGGGGTGGTCCCTTTGGAAGGTTGTATTTTATCTTTTCTTCATTCCTCTTTGTTGTTCTTCAAAAAAAAAAAATTAAAAAAATAAAAACTCCTATCATAATACTGGTTGCCCAGCACGTTGATTTTTGCCCTTGGTACTAGAGGGAGATATAAATGCGCTATCTCCGCCAACCTTAGGCCCAATTCAGACTGAGCGGCGGCAGTCGTGCACCACACGCTCAGCCCAATCACGTACGGCCATCTGGACACGTTCCGGAGGTTTGCCTTCACACCGAGCAGCGGCATCGGCAGAAGTCAGGATGACATGGTGGAACAAAAACCAGGGCGCAGTGCCGACCCCCTCCCCCCCGCCCCAGCGCTCCAGGCTGTCATACGTGGCTTAATAGTGAATAAAATATGAAAAAATTACTCTGGAGTCTAGACCCAGCGAAAAACGTACACCTGCTCCAACGAATTTCTGAACGTACATGCTTCGAAACCCGTTACTCAACGTTCCATTATCCATAATCTGAACGTTTAACTACAACGTTTAACTACAACGTTAAACTCTAAACGTTCATATACAACGGATATATTGTTCTCTATATAAAAGCTTGATGTGACATCTTCACAAATTTAGAACGAGAGGAGTTGAAGCCTGCAACTTGCAAGTACATTAGAGCTGCAAGTACACTAGAGCTTGAATTCAAGTTCAAGTCAATCAAGTACAGCAATAAGTACATACTGCTATTTTTTTGTTTTTATGATATACTATTATCTCATTTCTTTACATTATTTTTATTGTGTGTATTTTGCAGAGATTATAAAGACTGTGTCAACTGCTAAAGGTAAAAAATATTTCTCAATATCTTTTATCATTGTCTTATTATATGTTCTATTAACAAATCTCTGCTTTTTTTAGGTAATATGGATCCTCATGCTTCTCAAGAAATGGATTCTCAAAGTCATGATGAGGATCCATTTTTTTCTCATGCTTCTTTCTCACACGCATCGTACTATCCTTATTCTAATCCATCATTTCATATGCCTTCACATAGCTTTCAAGCTATGTTGAATGCTCCATCCTTATCTCCTAATTCTTTTCATATTCGTCCTCCTCCCTTTCATCCCTCTCCAACCCATACTCCAACATCTCTACCAAGTTCTAACCCTACATTACCTATGGAAACCATGGAAGCTCACCCTCCCAAGTCCATTCCACAACAAAAGCGAAAGACCATGAAGACAACTCGAGAAGAGGCGGCCAACGAAGAACCTCAAATGAAGAAAACGAGGAGTTCAAGGAAGAAGACCGTTGTGAACTTGGACAATGAAGAAGAGGAAGATGTCAACAAGAGCTCGAAGTGGAAGGACTTTTGGGTGGATCAATTGATCCATGTACGGGGTGGTATGAACGATGAGTTCAACAATCCCATCAAGCAAGGTGTCAATTTGTGGTCGAAGGTCGCCACCAAGCTCACCTCGATGTACCCGGATTTCGACAAAGATAGTGAAAGTTGTAGGAAGAAATGGCAAAAGGTGTTTTGTCAATATATGTTGGACAAAACACACAATGCCATTTTGGGGAATGATAGAAAATACACATGTAAATGGTTTGACATCGTTGACAAATACTATCATTCAAGAGCAACGGTGACACCCATTAGCCATGCATCATCCTCAAGCGACAACATAAATCAAGATTCAACGATTGTCAATGAGGATTTTCCCCAACCACCTTTGCCTTCCACTCGTCGTCCTCCTCCCAAGTATGAGGAATCTCTTGCATCCATTGCAAGCAATGGGAAGGATCTTTTAGAGCATTTAAAGAATTCCCAAAAGCAAGCCTTGGATTCTCATAAAGAATCCATGGCGCTTGAGAGGGAGAAGTTACAAGTCATTCAAGGGTTACATATGGCTATTTGCGATTTCTTGAAGAATAATGCCAATAGGAGTTAGATTTACAAATGTCATATTAGAATGGCTTAGGGTTTTTTAGCTCTTTTTCATAGTGTTAGAAATCTCATTTTAGTTTCTATTAGAATCTAGATTGCTTTGTTGAAGACCTCTACGTCCTTTGTTAATGTCTTTTCTTAAATTACTTCATGTGTTATGCATGTGAATGTATGTGTTATGCATGTGCATTGATGTGTTATGCATGTGAATGTATGTGTTATGCATCTGCATTGATGTGTTATGCATGTATATGTATCATGTGCATTCTTATGTGCATCCATGTACATGCATGAATGTGAATGTATATGTTATGCATATGCATTGATGTGTTATGCATGTGCATGTGTTATGTTTATATGAATGTGCATTCATGTCTCATGCATGTGAATGTATGTGTTATGCATGTGCATTCATGTATCATGTATGTGTTATGCTTGTATGCATATGCATTCATGTGTTATGCATGTGCATTCATGTGTTATGCATGTGCATTCATGTATTATGCATGTGCATTCATGTGTTATGCATGTGAATGTATGTGTTATGCATGTGCATTGATGTGTTTGTGTTATGCAAGTGCATTGATGTGCATTGATATAATATGCATGTGCATTCATGTACATGCATGAATGTGAATGTATGTGTTATGCAAATGCATTGATGTGCATTGATATAATATGCATGTGCATTCATGTCTTATGCATGTGAATGTATGTGTTATGCATGTGCATTCATGTATCATGTATGTGTTATGCTTGTATGCATGTGCATTCATGTGTTATGCTTGTATGCATGTGCATTCATGTATCATGTATGTGTTATGCTTGTATGCATGTGCATTCATGATGTGTTATGCATGTGCATTCATGTGTTATGCATGTGAATGTATGTGTTATGCATGTGCATTGATGTGTTATGCATGTGCATTGATGTGTTATGCATGTGAATGTATGTGTTATGCATGTGCATTGATGTGTTATGGATGTATATGTATCATATCCATTCTTATGTGCATCCATGTACATGCATGAATGTGAATGTATGTGTTATGCATATGCATTGATGTGCATTGATGTGTTATGCATGTGCATGTGTTATGTTTATATGAATGTGCATTCATGTCTCATGCATGTGAATGTATGTGTTATGCATGTGCATTCATGTATCATGTATGTGTTATGCTTGTATGCATGTGCATACATGTGTTATGCATGTGCATTCATGTATTATGCATGTGCATTCATGTGTTATGCATGTGAATGTATGTGTTATGCATGTGCATTGATGTGTTTGTGTTATGCAAGTGCATTGATGTGCATTGATATAATATGCATGTGCATTCATGTACATGCATGAATGTGAATGTATGTGTTATGCAAATGCATTGATGTGCATTGATATAATATGCATGTGCATTCATGTCTTATGCATGTGAATGTATGTGTTATGCATGTACATTCATGTATCATGTATGTGTTATGCTTGTATGCATGTGCATTCATGTGTTATGCTTGTATGCATGTGCATTCATGTATTATGCATGTGCATTCATGTATCATGTATGAGTTATGCTTGTATGCATGTGCATTCATGATGTGTTATGCATGTGCATTCATGTGTTATGCATGTGAATGTATGTGTTATGCATGTGCATTGATGTGTTATGCATGTGAATGTATTTGTTATGCATGTGCAATGATGTGTTATGCATGTGCAATGATGTGTTATGCATGTATATGTATCATGTGCATTCTTATGTGCATCCATGTACATGCATGAATGTGAATGTATGTGTTATGCATATGCATTGATGTGCATTGATGTGCATTGATGTGTTATGCATGTGCATGTGTTATGTTTATATGAATGTGCATTCATGTCTCATGCATGTGAATGTATGTTTTATGCATGTGCATTCATGTATCATGTATGTGTTATGCTTGTATGCATGTGCATTCATGTGTTATGCATGTGCATTCATGTATTATCCATGTGCATTCATGTGTTATGCATGTGAATGTATGTGTTATGCATGTGCATTGATGTGTTTGTGTTATGCAAGTGCATTGATGTGCATTGATATAATATGCATGTGCATTCATGTACATGCATGAATGTGAATGTATGTGTTATGCAAATGCATTGATGTGCATTGATATAATATGCATGTGCATTCATGTGTTATGCATGTGCATTCATGTACATGCATGAATGTGAATGTATGTGTTATGCATGCATCATGTTTATATGAATCAATGTATCTAATTTGCTATATATGTAGACATATTGTTTGTTTTTATCATTGCACATGCTAATTGTTCTTTATTTTTGTATGCAGGAAAATGACATTGTCTAAGGAAATGTCTTTATTTTGTGCATGGGTGTGTGCAGTGTTAGTATATGAATTGTTAGCTACATCACACACATTTAAGGATCAAGACATAGTGCAAACATGGTTCCACTTCACAGAAAGCATGGCACGAGCTGTAACTGTTAGAAAAATTACAAATCGTAGAAATGGTCATAAGCATAGGCGAGCATGGGCCTACCCACGCTCACAAGGTTTTCTTAGAGACTATCTCTTGAGTACCTATAATAATAATATGTTCAAGAGGCGTCTTAGAGTGTCGAAAGAAACATTTCACTATCTTTGTGGAAAACTTGCACCATTTCTTAAGAAAAAATCAACACAATTACGAGATGGAGTGTGTATTGAGGATAGAGTAGCTATTGCACTCACTAGACTTGCAACGGGTGATGGATTGTTAGGAATAGCTGATACGTTTGGATGTGCAACTAGTACATCTTGTGAGATTGTCCATAGTTTTTGCAAAGCAATAGTGAAGTCTGGGCTTAGGGACATGTACATTAGATGGCCTTCAAGCTCTTGTCTTGAAAGTTTGGCTTATGACTTCGAAGCAATAAGAGGGATTCCTTTCATGGTTGGTGCAATAGATGGTTCCCATATTCCTATCATTGCACCAAGAGAAAATCATGTGGATTACTTTAATCGAAAAGGATTCCACTCTATTTTGTTACAATTGACTGTAGATGCAAATTGCTTGATATGGAATTATGATGTGGGATGGGCAGGGTCAGTGCATGACTCATTAAATTTCACAAGGAGTGAAATAGGGCAAAAATGTGCAAGGGGTGAGTTAGGGAAGTATTGTTTAGTTGGTGATTGTGCATATCCTGCTCGTCCATACATGCTAGTGCCTTTCAAGGGATGCAAAGAAGGCTTATCACGTGTTAACTATTACTGGAATTTCATCCAATCGAGCACAAGAATGCCAGTCGAGAGAGCTTTTGGTATGTTGAAGGCAAGATTTCGTATCTTGTTAAAAAGGTGCGATATGGATTTACATTATGTACCTGATGTTGTTGCGGCTTGTCTTGTGCTTCATAACTTGTGTATTTGTCATGGTGAATCATTTGATATGGAATGGGTACGAGAGGCTGAAGCAGAATTAACAAGTCTTCATCAAAATGTGGACGAAGAACAAAGAGTGTTTGCAAACTCAATGACGGAGCTAGGAGCAACCCGGGAAATCCAAATGGAGGAAATCATGGACTGTGCTCAATGTGCTATTGAAGTACCCGACAATGAGCTTGGGATTGGAGCAGAACGAAGAGATAGCCTTGCTCGAATAATGTACAAAGAGAATGCTAAGATGAATGTGCAACGCATTTTTGGAAATGATGCCCTTGAGGAAACTAGTTCTCCTTCATGTTCCACTTGAAATTACATCACTTATTTTTTTTTATTCTTCACAACAAAAAGACTTTTTCTTCATGTCATGTATAAAGCCTCTGATTATCTCATGAAATGATAAACCGATGCTTTATTTTCATTTCTTTATGCTCAAATTATAAATTATGATAAAAAAGTGTGCATTATCTCATTTGATTACTTATGTTGTCAGGATCTTGCTCACGCTCAAACAGAGGTTACGAACGCAGAAAAACGCAGAAAAAACACACCCAAGAATAAACACAACAAGAGACGAGAAAGTACGCAGATTGGGTGCAATCTCCCCCCATGCACTCTGTTTCGACAGTCCACAGAGTGCATGTATTTATAGGACTTTTGATTACGTCGAAAATAGTGGTTACATGAGGGCGGCTTCGAAAAGCAGGCGTGAAACTAAAAGTTGGTAACTTTTACAGAAAGCCATTACTTTGAATAATAGAAACTGCAGTCTACAACGACCCTTATTCTAACCATTACTTTTCTAACAATAGAACCTTCTATGCAGGTTTATTTACAAGCTAAATAATAATTATTCGGATTATTGATGTCCGCCCTTTCACGCCTTGCACGCTCCTCACGAACCTTCAGCTGCTATATCAAAAACATCAAAAACATATTAATACATTAATAATTTAACATTTTAACAATGCCTTGTTCAATAATATACAACATGCCTCTCAGTTGACAAGCAACTGACCTCAGTTGATAAAATAATTCAACACTCTAACAATTATAATGCAGTGTTCAACATATTCCATATTACTGTTACAATCCAACAATGCATTGGCCAACATATTTCATGTTACAATCCAACAATGCATTGGCTATTCGATATTTGAATCCAACAATGCATTGGCTATTCCATATTTCAATCCAACAATGCATTGGCTATTCCATATTTCAATCCAACAATGCATTGGCTATTCCATATTTCAATCCAACAATGCATTGTTCAACATATTCCATAAGGTATAACATGCCCCACAGTTGAACAAGCAACTGACCTCAGGTGATAAAAGAATAAACATGGATGGCCAGTCACATGTTTCATCACTGAATAAAAAATAGGCATGTGCCATGTAAAAGTACATGCATGGAAATGTTCATGGAGCTGTTTAAGTTATTAAGAGTATCTGTAAGATGTGGACATAGTCTTTCGAATGAATTTGGGCAAGCAAAGCTTGAATATGCTCCTATAAACTAAATTCAATATGTAAATGCATCACAATCATCAAACATGTAAGGTAAACTTTAAAGGTAGAAATGAATCCTTAAACTCTTCTTGAAAAGCCTTCCAGGTGCGTGGACAATCTGCAGTATGACAAAGATCATTCCACCATTGCTGCGCTCTTCCTACCAAATAATTAGTGGCGAACTCGATTTTCTGATTTTCTCAATATAACTCGTCGGAAAAGAAATCGTTGAATAGGGATAGCCATGATAAGACAAAGCGGCCATCTATTCGTCCGTCGAATTGAGCATAGCATAACATCCTTGTATGGCTTGGTGAAGTGCTTGAAGTTCTTGGTTCATAATCTCTAACTCTTGCTCGAATGAAACTCTAGGTAAAGGTGAATTACTGTGATCCTCCATGGTGCTCTTGGACTCTTGCTCTCAACCTTGGTGTATTGAACCTTCTTGTTTGCAACCTTGGTGTCTCGATCCCGTGTTCTCAACCTTGCTTGGTATCTTGAACACTGAATCAAGTGCCACCCAAGGATTTTGAAGGAATTCATACTTCCAAGGTAGCTCATTGGAAAGTTCGTTCCGAGAGCTTTCCAACGGTATATTACACGCCTCAATCTGACCTACGGATTGAAAGTTACACTTAATTCTTTGTTGGGTCCATCCTTATCGCCGCGAGCGCCTTCCACAAGTAAGAGAGAGAGAGAGAGACTTGAGTACAACTCCAAGAGATGGTGGAGTGGTCAAAGTACTTCCCTTAAAAGTAGGAGGTTGTGGGTTCAAATCCTCCTACCTTAGGGACTCTAAACCTCTCTATTACCACTCAAAAATTAAAATTGCCTCGCGCGCAGCCAATGGCTGCCAACGGTCGCCAAGGGAGCCTTGGGTGCCAATGTTGCCAATGTTGCCAATGTATTGACTAAGTTATTGCCTAAGTTCTTTGCCTTAGTCGACGCCGAAGGAGAAGACGTAGGTTCTGGTTCTGGATCAGAAACAGAAACAGAAACAGAAACCGAAACCGAAACAGAAACAGAAACCGAAACCGAAGACGAAGATGGAGATGGAATCGGAATTCAGAATCGCGAACAGAGAACAGAGCCCTCTGTATTGACGCGTGCAGAGCTCTGATACCACTGTTGTCAGGATCTTGCTCACGCTCAAACAGAGGTTACGAACGCAGAAAAACGCAGAAAAAACACACCCAAGAATAAACGCAACAAGAGACGAGAAAGTACGTAGATTGGGTGCAATCTCCCCCCATGCACTCTGTTTCGACAGTCCACAGAGTGCATGTATTTATAGGACTTTTGATTACGTCGAAAATAGTGGTTACATGAGGGCGGCTTCGAAAAGCAGGCGTGAAACTAAAAGTTGGTAACTTTTACAGAAAGCCATTACTTTGAATAATAGAAACTGCGGTCTACAACGACCCTTATTCTAACCATTACTTTTCTAACAATAGAACCTTCTACGCAGGTTTATTTACAAGCTAAATAATAATTATTCGGATTATTGATGTCCGCCCTTTCACGCTTTGCACGCTCCTCACGAACCTTCAGCTGCTATATCAAAAACATCAAAAACATATTAATACATTAATAATTTAACATTTTAACAATGCCTTGTTCAATAATATACAACATGCCTCTCAGTTGACAAGCAACTGACCTCAGTTGATAAAATAATTCAACACTCTAACAATTATAATGCAGTGTTCAACATATTCCATATTACTGTTACAATCCAACAATGCATTGGCCAACATATTTCATGTTACAATCCAACAATGCATTGGCTATTCGATATTTCAATCCAACAATGCATTGGCTATTCCATATTTCAATCCAACAATGCATTGGCTATTCCATATTTCAATCCAACAATGCATTGTTCAACATATTCCATAAGGTATAACAACTTAGTTCCACCGCCCCCTTCTATTCACACTAGGCGGCGGCACAAAACTAAAATACCAATGTTCCACCCTTAAGTGTGAATGGATGGGCGGCGGAACAATCTATTTTTTTCTAGTTCCAGATGGAACTTGTAGATTTTCTTTCCTTGTTCGACCGCCCAGTGTGAAGCCACCCTTAGCACTGTAGCTGTATATCTGCGATGACTTCACGCTACCATCTTTAGCTAGCTAGCGACGACTCCCCGCTTCAGCAGAATGGCATTGTCGTTGATCTTGTCACAATCACGCTTCACAGGTTCTCTCCTCATCTTCTGGTTGTATGCGTCGTGCACCTTTGCCTGTATCCTCTGCCGGCCTCCGTCTGTTAAGGTCGCAGACAATCCTCTCTGCTTGAGGACCCCGTTACAGATCGCCACTGCTGCTAAATACAACCACGAACAGCTAAAACAGGATTCTTCTACTTTTTCCTTTGCTCTCAGCCGCCTCGAAGATGGAATTCCTGCGCCACTATTCTCTGTCGCTTGCAAAGCGTTTCGTACGTCTAAATGCATCTCCCAACCTCACGCCTCCTCTGACAGCGCGTCAACGGAAGATCTCCAAGGACGGTTATGGGTCAGCCTGGCTCCACATCCCAGAAAACAGCATTCTTTGCCTTCAAGTCTAGTGTTTGCAGGCACCCAGTCGAAATCCTAAGCTCTCGGAGGCCTCTTGCTCGATGGCCATCTCGGAAATGCGACACTGACTTGTGCGCACTCGACATTTCGAACTGCCAGAGCTCCCTCCAGAGTCGATTCCAGCAATACAACGCGAAACCACACTTCCTCGCATCTTTCGCTCAAGTGCCAAGAGAACGATCACTAGCCAGTGTGAGTGCTAACGATACAATAGACTTCCATGTTGTTGGAACTAACCGTAATGCTTAATGTCCGCAATATTTGAACATAAAAGCTACGTATGATACGACGGATTTTTTGTCTCTTTGTTAATGTCGTCTTCTTCCTGCTCTGCTATTCTTGGCGTGCTGTCTGCAGGATCTTAATTTTCACATGGTATCATCGCAGCCTACCGGCTTGGCGTGCCTGTGAGGCCCACACCTTCCGCACTCGGCGCGCAATGGATACTCGGCGCCATGAAGGATCAGGGACGTAATCTTTCTCTGTTTCGTTCTGTTACACGAGCACGACACACGATGTCTACTCCTGCGCATTTACCCGCCCACCCTTCCCTTCTGTTCGATCGCACACTTTAAACGTAAACTGCAATGTGTGCATTATACACATTCAATCCTTATGTCCCATCTTCTCTGCATTGCAGAGACGTCGTTTCTTTGTTTCATTGTTGTTTATTCTCCCGATAGCGCCACTTATGTTCGCTTTCTCCACCACTCATCACAAATTCATAGGTCATACCATCATCGACTTCTTCTGTGACCCTCTGTCTCTTTGGCACCACCGAAATGCAGCACTACAATAGCCATTTGACGTTCCTATGAAACCTCTCGTTCTGCATTTGATGTGCGAAACCTCTACCTTTGTTGCCTCTACTCTCTTGCGCAACACACGCAAGATAGGTTCTCTCATAGTGCCCTTGCGGCCCTCCCTTTTTCGCTTCCTCTATGGTTGTAGACAAGCATGAGCACTGTATACTGTGACGACAAAAGCATTGCATACACCAATTATGCAGATTACGCAGTCCAAAGCCAACGTTTCCAGACTCGTGATGCGGTTCTTCTGAAGCCATTGCAATGCCCGACATCCTCACCACCATACTCTGTCGCTGATCTTTCGACTCGCTCCGGACACATGAACAGCAAGATTTCAGAGATTACCAGACTACCAGGGACGCGCTCCTCTTGTTATTTCTTTCCATTCTTTTTCCACTTGTTTTCTACGTTTATCTTTTCTTCCATGATGCCATATTCTTTGGTGCTTTTCGCATTAAAAGAATAAGATTAAGCAACCTAATAAGCAATCGACAAGAGTTTGTCCCCTTATGCAATCTACCCAAATGTTATGTTCCCTTCTGCGCGGATAGCAAATCCAAGATCCAAGATGCTGAACATTACATGGAATGTCAGAACAACATAGGGAAGATCTTCTCTCTCGATCCATTTTCTGTTTTCTGTTACAAACACATTCTATTGCCTATCCAGCATTCACTTGTGTCTCACTTTTACATCCTAATTGAGAACTGCCGTTACATCTCAGGCTCTCTCAAGGTCCAAGAACTGCTCCTCATACGAGAGCTATCTTGGATTAAGGATTCCCATCACTGTGTATAATCATATGTCTCACACATTGGCATAGTTTTCCTTGCATCTCAGTGGTTCTTAATGGTAGCTCCGAATGTAATGCCTCACATGAAGAATGTTCCCTGAGCCGTAGCACGATGGGCAGACCAAAGTTCATTTGGCAAGCTTGCAATTGCATATGTTCATGCCTGATCACCATGACACATATGCCTCGCTTCTTAGTAGAGGATGAATAATTCCCTCCTTATCATAGTAAAATAGTACGCGTTTTTTTTCCAAATAAAAAATGTTCCAGACGTTAGAACGTTCTGGACGTTTTTTTACGTTTTTTTGACGATTTTTTTTTTGAATCTGGTTTGGGGACGCGTTCGAGCTGCATATACAGTCGTTGGGCTGCACTTTAGGCTTTAGGGCATTCCATGCTTCAGCCTTCAACTCTCCTCTTCCTTGCCATCTCCTCTCCCTTGCCTCCTTGCCTTCTCCCCTCCCTTGGGCCTTGCCTCCTTGCCTTCTCCTCTTCCTTGCCTTCTCCTCTTCCATGCCTTCTCCTCTTTGAAGTTTGCACACACTCTTGAGTCTTGCAAGTTGCCATGGCCCGTGTAGAGTCTAGAATTTCTTTCCCTCTTTGCTTTCAAGTTTAACCATGGGTAGAGCTCCTGATGTCATCCGTAACCATGTGAAAATCCATAGTCCTACCTCTTTGGAATGCAATTATTGCAAGGGCATGTATGGTGGCTCGACATCCCGCATGAAAGGTCATCTCCTTGGTTTGAGAGGAAAAGGCATTGGAAAATGCACATCCATACCTCAAAAAACCATAGAGGAGTTGACTGCTCAACTCCAGTTGATTCAAGGAGTGGGTAATTTGCCTATGCCTCCATCATCTGAGAGCACTGTGGGTGCGGGTAATGAGCCTCTTCATGATGACATTCTATCTCATCAAGTTCATGATCAGGGTGCATCTAAAATGCCACGCACAGAGAGCATGAGTTTTGCAGGTGCCAATGCCTCTCCCTCTTTTTCACGTCATCCAACACATTAAAAGATCCCCGATAGTAATATATTCATGAGAGGCAATATAAAGGCTAGAGTGCAAAAGCAACATATGGAAGAGGCCACTAGAGAGTTGACCAAACTCTTCATTCAGTGTGGCATTCCATTTAATGTTGCTAATACTCTTCCATGGAAGAGCGCAATGAAAGCCGTTAGTAGAATAGGTGTTGCTTGGGAGGGCCCTACGGGACAAACCTTGCACACTACTCAGCTCTTAAGGCAAACAAAGCTCGTAGAGACTGAAATGTTATCCCTAAGATCTGTATGCGAGAAATATGGATGCTCTATTCTATGTGATGGTTGGTCGGACATTCGTAGAAGGAATGTTTATAACATCCTTGTGTCCTCTTGCAAGGGCACAATGTTTTTACGTGCTATACCGGCCCATGCACCAAGCACAGTAGTGACAGGTGAATTCATATTCTCACATTTAAGAAAGCCATTGAGGATGTGGGAAGTGAGAATGTAGTGCAAGTTGTGATCAACAATGGGTCTACCTACGTGTGCATGGGGTGTATGATTGAAGAGGCATATCCCAAGATTACATGGACACCATGTGCATCCCATAGTTTAGATTTGCTTATGGAAGACATTGGAGCACTTCCATGGGTGAAATCGATCCTTGATAAAGCAAAATTCATTGTGAAATTTGTCACTAGTAAGCCAAAAGTATTGAACATCCTTCGTGCCCACTCTACCTTGGATTTCTAGAAACCCTCTATCACACGGTTTGTTACATGTATATAGTACTTGATAGAGTCCTTAGAGTAAGAAAAGGGCTTCTATGTACGGTGGTGGTGGAGGATTGGTACAACATTCAGGAGGTTAGAGGAGGAGACACTCTCTTCACACAATTCTCAGCGCTCATTATGGGGGATGATCAGTTTTGGATGAAGGGGGATACGTTGGTAGCTGCCATTCAGCCAGTGTACAGTGTTCTTCGCATCACAGATATGGAGGGCAGCACGTTTATTATATTATATATAAGAAGACTAGTTTATGTGATGCAGTGAGAAAAAGATGGGATTGGTTTCATAAACCAATCCATGCCATTGCTCATATTCTTCATCCATTATGGAGAAGTGAGCAACAATTTATAGACATTGAGCTAGAGGATAGCTGGATTGACTACATCATGCGATGGAGCGGCGGTGATGTTGGTATCTTGTCACAGTTAGAGAGTGAGAGATTGCAGTTCCGTAGCATGGAGCACTTCTTTGGACAGACACCTGCACGGCTACATGAGAACCAGGTTGCTCCGGTCACATGGTGGGAGAAATATGGAGTGAGTACTCCACTATTGGTAAGTATTTTTACAATTTGAATCTATTTTTTATGAATCATGATCTATTATTTTTTTCATGAATCATAGCGAAAATTAGCCTTGCGAATTCTTTCGCAAGATTGTAGCACAGATCCTGCAGAGAGGAACTGGAGTACATGGGCTCTATTCCATATGAAAAAAAGGAATAGATTGAGTCCTCAACAACTTAAGAGATCGGTTTATTGCCATTGTAACCTCAGGTTGTTAGAGACTAAAGGGATCAACATAGCCCCACTACAGGTAAGTTCTAACTTTGAAGTTTTATGAAAGCTTAAAGCTATTTACTAGAGTCTAGACTTAATTTTGATTAAAAAACTGAATTTTGCAGGTAAATGTTGATCTAGTTGATATTGGTAAAGTCAAAGATATTCCTCAAATCCCTCAGGAAGAGAGGGATATCTTTGCCATGCTTGTAGAGGAGTCTCAGAGATTTGTGCGACAGACTCGTAGCCGCACTCGAAGGGGTAGGTAAATTGTAAATTTGTAATGATATTTAGTATTATGTAACACAAGTATGCCCATTGCTATGATTTATTCTCATATATATGCATTCTTTATGTAGGTGATCCATCATTACCATCCACTAGCCGACATCCACAGAAGTATGTTTCAAGAAGGGGTGGACCACGTCGTGGAAGGGGTGGTGGATCCTCTGCTACTCAGAGAGATCATCCAATTGTTCGAGAGGATTGGGAGCAGGATTCAGCCTCATCTTCTAGTGGAGATGATGACTTGGGACGAGAGATTGTTGAGATTGCAGCTACATTTGGACATACAGAGTCAGATAGTACATCTTCGTGGGCTAGCACATTTGATGATGAGCCCATAGAAGATGTCTCTACTGAAGACATTGCAGAGTCATCTTAGACTTTAGTTTGTATAGCATACTTCATATTTTTTGGACATAGTCAGTGGTCACTAGTGTGATTGTGATCATTTGGATCATGGATATATCTTGTTGGATTTAGACTTATGACATGGTTTTAGCATTTATGACATTCACAGTTCATCATTCATATATACATTCTGCTCTAGTATTGTGACTTGTCTTCTAAGTTCTAAGTTCTATTATCTATAAGGTTGTAGATTAAGTTTTTTATGTGTTTTTAATACTAGATATATAAATGAATGCTAGACATGCATTATTCATGGTTTATTTGAAAAAAAACATTTAATGTTGCGATAAAATATAATACTCATTTTTTATTTCCATTTTTTTAGTACCCTACGTACTAAACGTTTTAAAACCCGTTTTTAAAACTCGTTTTTAAAACTCACTTTGTACTATGCTCCTTATGAGCACCTATTCACACACATCCAATGCTAGGATCTAGCCATTCATTGAGACATTGCATTATTCTAATTCACACTCTCATATACTTATGTTTTTTATGAAACTAACATCATTCTTTTTACTGTGACTTCTCTTTGCAGCAAAGTACGATCTAGTACTTGAGGGGGAGGAAACAGGATTCAACTTCAAGCTTGACTTTTAAAAGTTCAATGACCAAGTTTTTTTCCATCACACGATGGTTTAACTTTATTTGTCTTAACTGTATATTCCATTATCTTCCACACCTCCCTATGCGAACATTCGCATTAAGGGGGAGTGTTGGAACTAACCGTAATGCTTAATGTCCGCAATATCTGAACATAAAAGCGACGTATGAACAATTGCTTAAAATTGTATAAATATAATCATTTATCAATCAAATATACGACGGACTTTTGGTCTTTTCATTCGTGTCGTCTTCTTCCTGCTCTGCAGTTCTTGGCGTGCTGTCTGCAGGATCTTAATTTCCACACATGTGGTTGAGAAAGAGGCACTCCCTTTTTTTTTGAGAGAGAGAGAACAGAAAATTTAAAATTGATGCAGGACAAAAAGAAGTTACACAGGGCCTTCCTGGAGGAAGGGACTTCTACATCTTATACCCTTCAATATGCAGCTTGATAAAGCTGGACATAAGGGCTCTAGATGTAGAATGAGCTTGGAGCATTTTGGTTCTCCACTTATTACAAGGGTATTTTTTTACAATCAAAGTTGGACTGTCATCACTTGAGGGGGTACAATTGGTAGAATGTAAGCAGTGATCAATAAGTCTTACAATGCCCATCATACAGGGGAAAAAATTGTCTTTACAATACTTGACAAAGATTTTGTTGTTCCTATCTTTCCAGATGGCCCACAGAATATGAGCCCTCAGAATTTGCCAGAGAACAATGTCCATTTTGTTGGCTTCACTTATAAGAAGAACTTTGAAATCTGGGGACCTTACTCCATAAGTTTGGCAGTACAGAGAAAAGACCCTCCAGTATCTAGAGGAGTTCTTACACTTGAAAAACAAATGTTCCAAGTCTTCATCCAAACCACAGAAGTGACATTGACCTGCATCAATTTTAAATTTTCTGGCCTTGCTGCCAGTCCAGACACCTCTATGGAGAATTAACCACTGAAGGTAGGAGTGCTTTATGGCAATAGGGAAGGACCAGATGCACTGAAATCTATATCTCCATTGTTGAGTTGACCATGAAAGATTCCAATTTCTGTTAAGTCTTCCAACAATCAATCTGATGCTGCTGTTGGACCTTTTGAAGTTGTTAAATATGTCTTGAGCAACGTCACCAAGCCTGATCTCCTTCTACCAAATGTTGTGATCCAAGATTTCCAACAGTTTATTCTTCTTCTCTCTGAGAATCTGTTTATAGGCAAAAGAAAGAGAATCAACATTCATTAAATGCCAGTCTTCAAGCACATTAACATTATTAAGAAGATCACTCCAATTGTTAAAGCCACTCCTTCTACACTTGTTCCATCTTATGGGGAAGGAGGAGATGAGATCTTGAGTATGCCACCCAAACCACATGGAATCCTGCAACAGAAAAGAATAATTAAACTGAAACCAAACAGGTATTTTGTACTCCCTTTTTTTAGACATCCAAGCTTTCCAGAAGTTGCAAACCAAGACACTTCCTTTGGGAACAAATGTAGCTGGAGAAGCAATAACATCCCAAACATAAAAGTTAGACCAGGACTTGTTATCTTTAATCCAAAATTTGGAAATATCCCTTTTGATCAAGCAAGCCCAAAAATCCTCAGAAGAAACTGCCCTAAGGATCCATTTAGCAGCCATCTGAGTAGCCATCCTGGTAGGGCAAATCAAACCCAGACCACCTTCAGCCTTCTTCATGCAGCAGATTTTCCAAGCCACCTTGGGGATTTTACTCCCTCCCCAAAGAAATCTTCTGGCCAGAGAAATGGCCTGAGAAAGCTGTTTCTTAGTAGGAAGCCAGCAAGACAAAAAATAGGTCAGGCAAGGCAAAATATAATGCTTAAGGACAAAGGCTCTTTGGGAAATATTAGACTAAAAGTCAATCCATTTAAAAACTTTATTTCTGAACTTATCCAAAACCCAATTCCATCTTTGCTCATTGGTGACTTCAAAGCCCATGGGTATGTCTAGTAATCTGAAAACAGAACCAGATTTTATCACCTCACAACCAGCATTCTTAACACAATCAGGAATCAAATTATTAGTGGAATAAAATCCAGTCTTACTATGATTAACTACCGAACCACTGGCTACACAAAAAATATTAAGACAATTGAGGAAGGCAGCAACAGAAGAGTCATCAGCTTTCATAAGCAGGTTAGTATCATCAGCAAACATTTGGAGGCAAAGTTGAGACTGAGCTTGAGGGATATCAATACCCTTGATAGAGCTTTGATTAATAGAGTCCTTAACCAGCCAACCAAGAGCATCAGAAGTGATGGCAAAAAGGAGGGGAGCCAAGGGACAACCCTGACGAATAGATCTACATAGCTTGAAGGGGGAGGACAAATGGCCATTCATAGCAACTTTAGACTGAGCATTACCAAACAAAATACTAGTAAACTTAATAAAGCTTTTGCCCAAACCTATATCATGCAGAGATTGGAGGATAAAATTCCATTCTATCCTATCATAGGCCTTGTCAAAATCAATTTTGAAAAAGAAGGTATCAATGTTCAACTCTTTGGTATACTCATACCCTTCCCAAATGGAGATAATAGCATCAAGGATGAATCTACCTTTAATGAACCCTTTTTGTTCAGGAAGGATGATACTATCCATCAAGGGGCTCAACCTTCTAGCCAGGGAGGAGGCAAAAGTTTTATAAATAGAAGTCAGACAGGAGATAGGTCTCCAATTGTTAAGATCATCTTTAGAACCTCTTTTGTGAATCAGTTTGATAACACCAGTATTAATGAAGGTAGAAAGAGACCCTCTTCTCAAGGCTTCTTGCCAGATCCACAGAATAATGGGCACCAAAACCTCTTTAAATTCTTGAAAAAGCTCATTAGGGATACCATCATGTCCAGGAGACTTACCAGGCCTCAATTTACTAATGGTTTCTCTAACCTCACCAGCAGAAAGGGGGAGATCAAGGAGGGAGACCAAGCCAGGAGGAATCATTTTCTTCCTTTTCTGGGCAATGGCAGCTCTTGCACTCCAGATGTGGTCCCCTCTCTTGGGAGGCATAGAGAAAACATTGGTAAAGAAACAAACAACCTCCTGGAGGTTTTCTTCCATACAAGAAGCAAGATCACCATTACTCTTTTTAACCAGGGGGATGAAGTCCCTATTTTTTTTCTTCTTCATGATCTCAAACATATGCTTGTTAGGTTTATCAATTTTTCCAGCCCAAAATTCTCTGGACGTGACAAGGGCACCACGAGCAAGAAGATAATCTTCATACTTCACTTTTTCCTGGGTCTCAATGATTTTCTGAGACTTAACATGGTCAGAAAGATTAGACTTCCTTATGTTTGCCATCTCATTAAGAATCATCATCCTTCTATTATATCTAATGAGTCTAGCCTTTCTTTTGTAATCAGTAAGAACTCCTTGCACTTCCCTGATAGCCTCCTCCCAAGCTTTGAAAGGGGAACAACCTTTGATGAAATGCAATTTAAAGATACAATTGATTTGCTCTTTCACAATGGGAATCCTTATAAGGGACATATCAAGGTGAGGCCAACCAGCCCTATAATTAGGGTTATTGCTCATCAGCTTGGTAATCAGGGGAGTATGGTCAGAGAGCTGAAGAGAAGGGTCAACTTCACAACAGCTACTCCAGAGGGCATGAAATCTATTGGTGTTCATATAGAGCCTATCAAGCCTTGCAGACAAATTGTTACTAGCATTTCTATTGTTCCAAGTATGACCAGTATTAACAGAAACATCAATGAGATTGTGAGTAAGAACCATATTAAACCAACAATTTTTTTCATGGCCAGAAAGAATGTTGTTACTGTTACCATTTCTATCAACAACATTGGTTACCATATTGAAGTCCCCAATGAGGATGAGATCTCCACTCAGCTTACCAAGTTCCTCCCAACACTTGGATCTGGTCAAAGAGCAGTTAGCAGCATAAACACACACAATAGTGAGATTCAGGGGGTCCTTGCATCTAAGGGCCACCCACTGATTGGTGTCACTTACCATCACCTCTTCAATCAAATGCTTCAGGTTAGCATTGATACCAATAGCAGCACCACCATTACCACAGTGATTGGTATGTAACCAAGAGGACCTACTGCACACAATCTTAAGGTTAGACTTAAGCTGGAAACCTCAACCCCGACTAAAACACCAATTTAGGGTTTTGATTTTTGGGCAATTTTAAGGCCAATTTAAGTGAATTTTTGAGTCATTGGTGCATTTGAGAGGATTCTTATTTCATATTTGGAGAAACATGTCCACCTATTTTAACCTCCCAGAGCCTGAATGTCCATAACTTTTTCATATGAAACCCGTTTTTTGAGCTTTAGAGCTCGTTGGAAAGCTTGTTTTGAATCCTACATGAGCTCAACTATGTGTTGACATTTAGATAGAATAAATTGAAGCTGACCCTTCTGTGGGATTAGGAAAGAAAGGGGGAACTTGAGAATCTTGCCAAAGGAAAAGGGACCCTTAAAGGTGTATACATCAAAGTGTCTATTAATTAAGGTTGAAGAGTGGTCTAAACATTGAACTTTTACAGGTCTACTAAGATTCATCCAAGGGCATTCAAAGCAAGGCAAATGGTGAAGTAAACAAGGCTTGGGAAGCACAAATTCTCGGGCACCAAGGCAATCAACAAAGCTAACTCAAGGTTGGAAGAACTCTCAACCCCCTCAATGAATTGCTAGCTTATGCTAAGTGTGTGTAGTATTGTTGATTGAAATAGGCCTCTGATAGGAATGCATCAAGTCCAAGAGCCTTAATTTCTCAAGTCCAAGTGTAAGTCAAAAGAGTGCAAAAACAAAAACCCTAAAGGAAGGAGCTTAATCTCGACATTGAGAGAACTTAAACATACAACCAAAAGTCAATTCCTTACCTACACATTGAGACAAGACAAAAGTTTAAAGGAATAAAAAACGAAATGAGTAATTAAGAACAAAGAAATATTGGTGATCAGAATGCATATTGAGTGATCAAGGTAGATAAATTCATGAACCTTAGATCAGGAAAGAATATAGGTAAGGCAGATCGACAAAGCCTTAGATCATCAAAAGCGTGTGAAGACCACGACACATACTTGGGCTTAACAATTGAATAGTTATCCATACGAATTGAGCTTAGAGACTAGTGAGTCTTAAATGGCTTACAACATGGAGAGACCCAAAGGAGGGTTGAGCGTACCTTACTTAGAAATACCCAAAGGACCTTACAGAACCCAATTAGAATACATCCAAACCAACCACTTAGGTGCTCACATCTAAAAGGATGGTTTGAGAAGATCAATGGTTCAATTGCACAACCTTGACCAACCCATAAGATTGGAACATCTAGTGGTTAAGTTTGAGCGGGATGCCTATTTAGACAAGGAAGGAACAATGTATATCATAACTAATCAGCCTAACCACATTAATGAGTTTGGCGTAGTCATTCCTAGGACGGAAGCAAGAACCTAAGGACAAGAAACATTAGGAGACAAACCTAGGACACCTAAAGGAAAATCGATATTAACAAGAATGTTGAATGCGGAATGGCTCCCTCAGGATCACAGATGTATTGAGTTGTTTCTGAATAAGGACATCAATGAAGCGTTTTGGAGGTATAGAATGGAACAACCCAGATACTACAAAAAGGTGATATACATAGACAACACTTCAAAACGAGTGTTTGTGGTACCCGATCATGCAAGAGATGCTTATACATGGAGAGGTGAGTTGGTATTTTCCCCCATCAGGAGCACATGCGAACACTAGCCATCAAGGTGTTGGGACATCCTCAGCCTATGGATCTCAAAGGGAGAAGAACAAGGAGAAGCCACAAGCAAGTTTTACCCACCCCATAGGGAGAGATAGAGCCACCATGGAAATTGATAGAGTGGAAAGACCAAGAGAATCAAGACAACCAGGTGGTAGGGATGACTTTTCCCTACCTAGAACTCATGAGCACGTAAGTATAGTATGACCAACCCAACTAGTGAAGTCAATGAAAAATTACTTTGACAGGACAGGAGACCCATATGACCATGTTGCTGAGTTTAAGCAAGTGTTGCGCGCAGAGCAAGTGGAAGATATGTTCATGCGATACAATGTGTAATCACATTAAAGAACACAGCCTTAATCTGCTTCCAACCTTTGCAAAAAAGGCAATTTAGGGATATTCATCACTTATTGGAGTCATTCATTATTGAGTTCTCGAAAGTGGGATCAAGCATAACACTTCCTCATTAATTCATAGCTTCAAATAGACCCCCTAGGAAAGAGTCAGACTCACAAGAGTTTAGATAGTATATCAAGAGATGTCCAATGCTAGAACTTCCCTCACAGGCCAAGCATGTATCTTTGTTCTTGGATGGCCTCTTGAGCTCTAAACTACGATCTTATGTATGCCTAAAGAAACCTAGAACCCTAGAGCAATGTTTATGGATTTGTATAGACATTAAGGATAATTTAGGAGATGAACTGGAACTTTCAAAGGTCTCTACAAGGATTTAGACATATCCTCTCAATCATCCTTGAAAAACTCTAGCTCAATAGAAGACCTAACAAAAAAAGTGGCCCAAAAACTAGGAGTTTCTAGCAAGCAGGTGCCTAGGCTAACATGTGTGAAATGTTGTTACATCTGTGGTGGTGATCACATGGAAAATGTGTGTGTCCCAATGTTTCACAACTTCAAGCCGATCCTAGTGGCCAGTATTGCACAATTGAAAGGTGGTACATCAATCACACAACACAAGATTTTCCATACAACAAACAAGTGGTCTGACATAATTAACCCCAAGCATACCCTCGACTAGGTAGATACACAGGTCAGTACAATGCTCAACCTCATTACTACATACCCCCATATAACTACATCTATCAGACTCAATCGAGACCTCAACCAGTCTTAGCTCAGCAGCCATCTCCCCCAGTGAATGTAATTTCAATCAAATACACTGTTGCAGAAGAAAACCTTAGTAAGGCTTTAGTGCCTTCTTCATCCCTTATCACTGAGAGTGATCATAATTCTAACAGCTTTGATTCCATCCATGTAGATAGCCCACCAGCATATGACACTGAGTCGCTAGAACACATGGAAACATATCAATATGATAATCTACTGTTGGAACCCAATTGGGAGCTTGACTATGCCAATGTCATGTATTTTAACCCTAACCCATGATCCCCGTTGAGACAACTAAGACCATAGGCCCTAAAGGACCATGTTTTAGGTGCCAAGGAGATCATTTCATAAAGAATCTTCCAATAGCAAGACAGTCACAATATTACAATTTTCAAGGTTTTTCTGTCGAATGTGGTAAAGAGCATATCATAAGAGATTTCCCTTAGAACCCTTCTAACACCTCAAAAGTGATGCCCATTAACATGATAGGTATTGTGAACACCTTAGATGGATCCAACCCTACGTACGTACCTATCCAAGCTATAACAAGAGCCCAAACACTGTTACAAAATCAACAATCTAACCCTAAAAAGATAGCCAAAACTAGCAAAGTTGGAGAGTCCGATGGAAGAAAAACAAAACAGTGGAAAGATTCACGTGATTCTAATGGAGTAAGAAAATAAGTGAGTTGGAAGGAAGTCTAGAAGAAACCAATGATAAAATCCTAGAATTAACTTTGCAAGAATCGAACTAGGAGATCCCAAACCAGAGATCGGGATCAATTCTAGCTGAACCCGTACCTGAAAACTTAGACGACGTTTTGAGCATACTAGGCAAGATTAAGAGAAGGACCTTAGGTAGCTAAATTGAGCAAGAACTATCCAAGAGCAGATTTAAAAATTGAGAGAACTAAGCTTTGCATGAAGATGGTAGAACTTGCCCAAACCATGTTTGAAGCCTCTCGATATATCAATTGGAGTAACATAGCAAAGCCAAAGTTACACTTTCAAGGATTATTGGAGAGGTTAGAATACTTGATATTGAGCAACAAAAAGAAGAACTTGTAGAAGAACCCTATTGTCCCAGAGACACATGAAGGTAATGCACCATCCCTGTCTCAAGTGCCAAATACCAAGGGTGAAGAAAATCCTTCTTCCATACAGAAGTATTCATAAGGATTTTTGAGAGAAATCTAAGAAGAGAATGTTGAGATATCAAGCTCAACATGTGATGATCTAGGATGACTCGTACCAATTTTTCGTTTCTCTGACATGTATAGTGGTCATGCCGGTATATGTCAGGGATACTTCATTGAGCTTTATTAGATTTATCTACCGAGAGTGATGGCACATTTGTTCCTTGCCAGCTCACTCATTTGTGGACATTAGGCTTCTCCTTATGTACTGATCTTTATATATTGCACTTATTTTATTCTTGTTTCTAGGTCATTCTTGTACATTCCTCTTTATGAAATAGAAGAAGAAGAAGAAGAAGAAGAAGAAAATCATTCTTCCTTGCCTCAATCTGTGTGTGTGCTTCTCCTTGTGAGTGAGAGTGTGTGTGTGAGCTCTCTTTCTTATCTCCTTCCTTGTGACATGGTATCAGATCCAGCGTGGTTGTAGAGATCTTGTGGAGAAGGCGACAGTGAAGAGTACACAGCAAGGCATGGAGAAAACGCGATTCACAAACGACCTACATTTGCTATGAAAATTGGTGTGAAGGTAGAAGACCTCAAAATATTTTTGAGAGTTATCGCTTTAGGGTCACTTGTTTTTGTCAGATCAAAGTTTCGGAGCCATCTCAACCTATGTTTTGAGCCCGCAAGGTGGGGCCCATAGAAAAATCAGGTCAGTTTCAAAAACTGTAACTTGCATTGTGTTTGACAACGCTCATATATTTGAGATCTAGAAATTTCAAGCGCTTCTGTGTAGTGTTGATACACGAAAACTCTATTTTTTGGAGATCGAACTGTCACGTCATAGTGCGACAGTGTTCAAACAGAAGTGCTTCTTGTAGTGTTTTGCAATGTTGTGAATTGCTATAGAAATGGCAATACACAAATGGAATGAGTCAGCTTATGAGCGATAAGCTAGAAAAGAACAACTTCCATGCTTGGAGATTCAAAATAACTAATTTCTTGATGGGAAAAGGATATTGGAAGTACATCGAAGGAGAGAATGAAAATGCTCCCCAGTTACCAGAAAGGAATCGGACTGCAGATCAAGTAAGAGCATATGAGGAATGGAATCAAGGAGCACGAAAGGTAATGTATAGGCTATCTGTTAGCATACAGGATAGCATGATTGGACACATACAAGATGCCAAGACTCCTAAAGAGGCTTGGAAGAGTTTGTTCATATTGTATGAGACCAATACAAAGGCATGGAAATTGCAACTCAAGAAAAGCATACATTGGAGAAGAAAAGCATGTCGGTAAGTGACTACACCTTGAAAAGCAAAAAGAAAATTGTATCCCTCGTGGTTGGCTCTTTGGTTCTGTGGGTACTACTGGTGCTTTTGGCTTCCAAACCCATACCCTTGATGATTGTCTTCTTACTATTGTCGAAGAGGTCAGTTGATGTTCTTTTGATCTCTATGATTGGTTCTAACTCTTGCTTCTTCTTGGATTCTTTGTTGAGATTTTTCTCATGAGTGAGAGCCTAGGGTTTTGTGTATATAAGATTTTCTTGGGTACCCACATGTGCAATCTTCCTTGTTGAGTTTCCACTAGTTCCTTAGGTACCCAAATTTGTATGTTATTGTGGTCGTCCTTCATCGACCACTTTGGTACCCAAATTCGGAGTACTCTTTGAGATAGAGATCTTCGTTGTTCTGCTACTTGTTCCCTTGACTTTCTTTGCTACTTCTTTGGTAATGTATTTGACTCAAATGGTGTGATTGATTGCTCTTCCTTTTGTACCTAGATCTGCTTCATGGCCAAAACTACTTTCTTCTTGAATTTTATTTGTCTATTTGAAAGATCAGTTGTCATGTATTGTTTTGCTTGCCTCTATGGTTGAACTACTATAGCTACATTAGTTTTTGAAAAAGAAGAGAGATCCACTTGCTATCGAGCCTGTTCTTCCATGATTGATGCCTTTTGCATCATAGAACTTTTGACACATACAATATCTTCTTCTCTAAGATTATTCTTAGAAGAACTAAGAAAATATGTGATACCTAGATTTTGATCCTATAATTTGCTAATTTAATTTAGTGCATTGTTCATGTACCCAAACTTGAAGAAGTTGAATTCTCAGATTTAAGTTGACTGTATGGTCATAGATCCAATCTTGATGCAAGACAAGTGGTTCCATAAGGTCCTCATCTTGACACAATAGCATTTTGACCATTATTGGGACATCTTGAAGGTAGATGGGAAGTTCCACCTCACCCAAACAAGGGGTTCCCACACCTCCCAATCCTATGAGATAGGCTTCTATGGAATTGATATTCAATTGTATATCTTGGCAGTATGAGAGTCAACTGCACTAGTTGCTGCACCTGATTCAATAAAGGCTATCACAATACTTACACTCTTTTTTTGTCCTACCTCTATGTTCACAAAGGGATGTCAGTCGATTATTCGAGGAGCAATCACACCCAATTTTTGGCACATGGCCATGTGATATCTTGGGGCATTGGGATTGACCTCTAGGCCTTGTTGCTTTAACTTATTTCACCTAATGCGCTCTCTAGGCTTTGCTTGTGCTTCTTCTCTAACCCTTAGCTCTTATACCTTTCGCTTCTTAGCAGTGTTGAGTCTCATTAGCATATCCTCTATAAGAGGTTCTTGATATAGCTTGACTCTACATCCACTAATATAGCCTGGCAAGATGTCACCTTCTAGAGTGACCAATTGAAGCACACCGCTAGTGGAAAATCTATTAATGATCAAAGGTCCATATCCTCATTTTTCCAATTTATGGGCATGCTGCTTTAGTGTATAAACCAACACCGGGTCTCCCTCTTTCAATCCTTTATCCTTGATGTGTGCATCAAAGTATGCCTTTTGCCTCTTCTTTGTAGTGTAGATGGCTGCTTCCACTCATAGCCTCATCTCACCTCGGCATTCTAGATCAAATATCCTAGAGGACAACTCGTGTCCATTCCACTTATGCTCTTGTGCTATTTTTAAAGTCGGGATCAAGAAGTTTACTGGTAACACAACATTCTGACTAAAGACCATATGAAATGGGGTGGCATTGAGTACATTTTGTAGGCAACTCGATAAGCCCAAACAACATGATGAAGTTGATTATCCCAATCAAAGCGTTTATTATTTACCAATTTTCTCAATACATTGCATATGATCTTATTTGTGCTCTCGACTTGTCTGTTACTCTTGTCGATGATAGGGGGCAGACTTCTTATGTATCACCAAGAATTCTTGGAGAAGGTTTTCAATGAATTCATTCAAGAAGTGCATACCTCTATCACTTACTAACTCTATTGGTAACTCGTATCTGCTAACACATTATCAAATAAGAACTTACCCATTGTTTCAGCACTATTCTTTGTTGTGGCTTTTCCTTCTACCCACTTTGTAAGGTATGTATATGTGGCTATGATAATGCACTCTGCATAGGAGTTTCTAGCTGGGGGGTTAGTAGGACCTACAAAGTCTATTCTCTGCTTCGAGAATGCACATCCTCCCATCATTGGCCTCAAAGGCATCTCATCTTTTTTGATCGGATATTGTGCATGTTGGCATGTGTCACATCTCTTCACATACGTATGTAGATCCATATGAAGAGTGGGCCAACAAAGTCCTAAGAATAGAATGGTTTTTATTACCGTTAGTGTCCATGTGAAAGGCCAAATGGCCACCGGACACTTCCTTGTATATGTTCTTTAATAAAACATATAGTAGTCTGGTAGACACAGACTATAAGTGCGACCGCATTTGTGAGACCTAAGAAGTCTGTCTTCGTGCTCCCTGTGTACTATGTTTTCTATGTATTCTACAACATTTGTGTGGCCTCAGAGCTCGGTTTTCTACTCCGAGCATATCATTGTGGAGCTCTCGAGAAAGAGAGCACACTCTGGTGCATCGTATAGTTCACTGGTATCAGAGCAGTTCGACGTAAAAAAGCTTTGTTCCTTTTATGCGAGCAAAGCGAGCATCCCCCTTAAGGCTTTCTCCAAGGCTTACGACTAAGGTGGCAACCAAGGCATAGACTTTGGCATACCTTGTCATCCAAGTCACCAAAATCACCATTGGCACCGTTGGTTGCACGTGAGAGAGGACCTCAATGATCAAGGAAGATAGAGGTTCTTGGTACTTCCCAAGAGGTCACCCATCCCAGTACTGTTCTCCCCAGAGCTCGCTTAACCATGACAATAACTTGCCACTAAGATGCACTCTTGTGGTGTCTGAACAAGGGGCAAGACTAAGGTTGACATTACCTTGGACATGTTTTGGTCCCTGAAGGCTTCATTCTTTGCTTTCAAAGTTTATTTTTGAAGCATTTTTGGGTGTCTTGTGGAGCCATTTTGGAGTACTTTTGCACATAGTTCTCTTCACACAAGTCCACAAACATCAAGAAGAGTGTTCTTTGTACTTCTCTGACAATAAATATCAACCTTTGGGGCTATGTTTTTCAGCCACACTCACAAAACTATAGGTTTCTAGAAAGGTTTTCAGTTTTGGTGGGAGCAGCCGCTACAAATTTATGTAGGTTTTTGAGCCAAAAACATCAGAGTTGATAGACACTTGCCGAAGTATTGGCTAGTTTTTGGGTTGTGCATTCAGCCTTTTAGTGTCATTTTACTACATATATTGAGCACATACACATCATGTATGCTTCTATGGATACCGCTTATGTGGATATCACTTATGTACGTCCATGTGGTCATTGATATAGCGGTTACGCTCTTTGCATAAATCCTTTTACGTTTGATAAAGGGGGTCATGGTGAGGTTTTCTTAACTGGGAGACACCCAGATGTTGCGGTCTCTTCAGTGATGCAGGTGGAAGACTTACCTAGCCTTGCCATAGGAGATTTATGATATTTGTTCATAAGTGCTCGATAAGCCTAGTTGGATTCTATTGGGTAACTAATTATATGCAGTGGAGTCAGTGATTCACTATGTAGGCAAACATGTCAGTACTTGCACTTTTATGATATTTTGATACTGGTCATACACTCATTTTGCAAAGGATACTCTAGCAAAGTTTTTCTAGATTTTTGCTTTTGTCAACTATAGACTGGTCGATTTACTCCTTGATACACTTATTCATTGGTGTTCGGACTCTTCTACCTCTATTATCATTCCATTTAGTTGTCTACCATCATGGCATCAGAGGTCTCAGGCACATCTGATGGATCAGGGTCTAGTGCTAGTGTTCTGAGGACGAGCTATAACTTTCAAGGGAAAGACCATTTTGAGATCCGAAATTTGATGGCACAAACTTTGCTCTTTGGAAGAATCAAATTAAAGATGTGCTGATTCAAAGGAGGCAATGGAAGCGAGTAAATGGGATTTCAAAGAAGCCTACTAACATGGATGAAGATGATTGGGATGAGTAAGATGAAATGGACAGGTCTACTATTTGCTTGCACCTAGCAGATAATGTTTACTTTACAGTATTAGACTATGAAAATGTAGAGGAGCTTTGGAAAAGTTATGCAAAACATATGAAAAAGAGATGGCATCAAATAAAGTGTATCTAATGAGAAAATTATATGACCTTCAGATGAAGGACACAGATAGTGTTGTTGCTCATCTAAATGATGCTATATTCTCCCAGTTACAGGCTTAGAAAATGGATATGGATAACAAAATGAAAGCAGTATTGCTGTTATGCACCCTACCATCATCATGGGATACATTTTGCACAACTATGAGCAATAATGCATCTGGTGGTAAACTTGTCTATGATGACATATGTGGAGCACTCTTGAGTGAGGAGATTCATCGAAAATCTATGGTTGGCACCCAGAGTGGAGATGCATATAATGTTCGTGATTCTTGCCAAGGAAAGAATCAGCAACGTGGCACGAGCAAGAACAAGGAAAAGAATGGTCAACAAAATAAGAGTAGAAGTAAATCAAGGAAGAGGGATATCGAATGCCATTATCCCTCTTCCTTGATTTACATCTACTCTATTTTTGATATCCCTCTTCCTTGATTTACTTCTATCCTATCAAATCGAAGGATGATGTATTCCCTACTTTCAGAAAATGGTTTGCTTTATTTGAGACTGATAAAGGAACTAAGCTTAAGGCTTTACGTTTAGATAACGGGGGTGAGTATACCTCACATGAATTCAGCCTTTTCTCTCAGTCTATAGGGATTCATAGAGAGTTTATAGCTCCTCATATCCCAGTACAGAATGGTGTAGTAGAGAGGATGAAAAGAACTATTCAAGATAGAGTAGTCTCTATGTTGCATCATGCAAACCTCTCACAAGGCTTTTGGGCAAAAGCAATATTGAGTGGAGTTCATGTGATTAACCTTTCACCTAGTACTGCCAAAGCTTTAAAAGTGGCACAAGAGTTGTGGACAGGGAAGCCACCATATTATGATCATCTTTGAGTTTATGGGTGTGAAGCATATGTTCATATACCCAAGAATCTTATACAAAAGTTGGACCATAAGTCAAAGAAATGCATTTTTCTTGGATATGGTCGAGAAGGACAACTTGGATATCACTTATGGGATCCTGAAACATGATCAGTGATCAGAAGTAGTGATGTAATTTTCAATGAGTCTAAGATGCCTAAAAAGCCCATTAAGGAGGTTGAAGTGAGAAGAGTGGTGTTTGAGGATACTAGTCCTCCCGATAGCATGCATAAAAATGCGACACATAGGGATGTTCAAGAGAATGTCCATTCAGATCAGTCTGCACATGTTTGTGTTCAACAACCATTGAGACATTCTGCACGTGTCTCACATCCACCTGATAGATATGTTCCAAGTTTAGATTTTTTTATGTTAACAGATGTTGGTGAGCCTTCTTGCTACAGAGAGGCTATGCAGATAGAGGATCATGTCAAGTGGGAGCGTGCCATGAAGAGAGTTGGATTCTATTCACAAGAATGGTACTTGGGATTTAGTACCTTTGCCAAATGGCAGGAAAGCTTTACCATGTAAATGGGTACATAAGCTGAAACTCACATCAGATAGTGCTTCTCCAAAGTATAAATCATGACTCGTTGCAAAGGGTTTTAAGCAACAACATAGTGTTGATTTCAAGGAAATCTTCTCTCGAGTGGTCAAGATGACTACCCTGTGCATGTTGCTTGGATTCGTTGCAATGGAGGACTTAGAGGTAGTCCAAATGGATGTGAAAACTGCTTTCTTGCATGGAGATCTTACAGATGAGATCTGTATGGAATAACTAGAGGGTTATGTAGTTCCTGGCAAGGAAAGTCTAGTTTGTAAGCTTAAGAAGAACTTGTATGGACTTACATAGTCCCCTAGACAATGGTACCAAAAGTTTGATGCTTTTATGAAGTCTCAAGGCTATTCTCAAAGTAATGAGGATCATTGTCTCTACACAAAGAGATGCTCAGATGGCAGCTTGATATGTTTGATACTTTATGTCAATGATATGTTGATTGCTGGGAAGTCCTCTTATGATTTGTCAATTCTCAAAAAGAAGTTGAGTCAGAAATTTGATATGAAGGATTTGGGGGATGCCAAACATATTCTTGGCATGTGCATTATCGTGATAGGAGTAAAAGATGCATATACTTGTCTCAAAGTGAGTACATATCCAAAGTACTCCACAGGTTCAATATGCAGGCTGGAAAGGCATTGAGTACACCTTTACCCACATATGTGACATTGAGCAAGTATGATTGCTCCAAATCAGATGAGGAAAAGGAATTCATGACCAAAATTCCCTATCAGTCTGTTGTTGGTAGTCTCATGTATGCTATGGTAGCTACGAGACTAGACATTGCATTTGTAGTGCGAGTTGTGAGAAGATACATGTCTAATCCTAGCAAGAAACATTGGGAAGTGGTCAAGATGATTTTGAGATATCTGAGTGGCACTAAGGATAAGTGTCTATGTTTAGGTAGAGGGAAAGCATCCATTATTGGTTACACAGATTCTGATTATGTTGGTTGTGTAGACAATCGTAAGTCTACATCAGGGTACATTTTTCATTTTGCTAGAGGTGCTATCTCTTGGAGATCTCGTCTTCAAGAATGTACAGTTGTTTCCATGACAGAAGCAGAGTATGTTGCAGAAAGTGAGGCATGTAAGGAAGCATTGTGGCTTTGTTGTCTTGCTTGTGATATGGGTTTACCTCAGCATGTACCTCGTTTGCTCAGTGATAGTCATAGCGCCATTGCTTTGGCTAAGAATCCGGTCTATCATGCAAAGACCAAGCACATTGAGGTGAGGTATCACTTCATTAGATATTGCTTAGCCACTGAGCGCATTATTCTTGAGAAGGTTCACACTCGAGATAATGTTGTAGATGCTTTGACTAAAGCTCTACCACAGGATATCTTTTGACATTATTGTCACTTGATGGGGGTTACTTGATTGTTGATCTTACATAGTCACTTGTAGACTATGTAACATGCCCATCAGGTGGGAGGTAAGTTTTATACTTTCACTCATGTATTCTTTATCATTCTTTATTTTTTCTCCCATAGTTACTTTGGCCATGTTGGCCTTTAGTGGGAGATTGTTACTGTTAGTGTCCATGTGAAATGCCAAATGGCTGCTAGACACTTCCTTGTATATGTTCTTTAATTAAACATATAGTGGCTTGATCAGACACAGACTATAAGTTTGACCACATTTGTGAGACCTAAGAAGTCTGTCTTCATGCTCCTTGTGTACTGTGTTTTCTGTGTATTCAACAACATCTATGCAAAGTACTGTGTGCGGCCTTAGAGCTCGGTTTTCTACTCCGAGCATATTGTTGTGGAGCTCTCGAGACAGAGAGCACACTGTGGTGCATCATCATCGAAATACCTTAGTCTTAATTACTCAGTCAAGCCTGAAGTGTCCACCTGCGTCCACCTGCAACACTGTTATGTGTAGTTTCTAAGACTGTCAAATAGTCTGATTCGTGAATGCATAGTCTTAACTAACCACCTTTGCCTCTTCAGTATAGGTTGGTCTCCTACTAAGGCATAGTCCTGAGCCTCTTGTTCCATCTTTGTTTTCTTGCTAGACCAGCCTCATTGGGTAGTGTTCTCGATCTCATAATATCTACCGATGGAGCACTCTATTCTACAATTAACGACACATGGTAAAGAGTAGCAAACTCCACTAGGGTTCTCTTCTAGCATCATGGACAATTCTTAATCCACTCGTGTATTTCTGTCCCTACTAGTCCAATACACTCCTAAATATCTCAGATTCTACAATGTTCATTGTGTAGAATAATGATTTCCTATCAATCCTTCATGGGCTTGCTGCAACCAACTGTTATGTTCATCCTCCTTGACACAACAAGCTAATACACCCTCTGTATCTTGTTTGTATATACTTCTTGCCAATATTTGATATTTTTGTGATTTTATAATTTCCTCTTTCTTTGTTTTTGCATTGTTATTTCTGGGTTCGAAGGTTAGGACAAATACCAACTTATTTGCCCATTTAATAAGCATCGGGCAATTCATCAAACACTCCTTGCTTTGAATCTCCTGAGGTGATGTGAGAAAGGTGATCTGCCTTGAGGTGGGTCCTACCTTTCCTAAAAACCACTTCAAAGTCATATTCCATTAGTAAGAGGAACCATCTTTCTAAACATCTTGTATTGCAAGGTTTATTGAAAAAATATAATAAAGCTTGATGATCATTGAAAAACTTTAACTTGCTGGCCAATAGATAGTCTCTAAACTTCTTTATGACATATACCATGCCTAAGCCTTCTCTTTTAGTTGTTGTATAGTTTTGTTCAACTGTGTTTAACTGTCTGCTAGCATATCCTATAGGAAAATCCAGATTTCCTTCACCTGTGGGTTGTGCTAGCACACATCCTATTGCATAATTGGATGCATCTACATGGACATGGAATGGTTTATTCCAATCTCGACTATTCTATATTGGTGTTTTGCACAAACATCTCTTCAGCTCATTGAAGGAATTTTTGCATTCATCATTCCACTCAATTTTTTTCAAGAAAGCATAAAGAGGTTTAACTATGATCGCATATATATGGATAAACCTGCGGTAATATCCACAATGGTCCATAAAGGCTGGTACCTCTTTGACATTCCTTGGCCTATGCAACTCTTCTATGGCTCTTACTTTGTCCTCATCTGTTGATATTCCGTTCTTAGGAACAATATGACCTAAGATCTTACCTTGACGTACCATGAACACAAACTTTTTTGGGTTCAGACAAACTCGATAGTCTTTACACTTGTTGAAGATCTGTCTAAGCTCAGGGATGTGATGTCTTCTCATTTGGGAATGAGCACATAAATCATCCACATATGCTTCTAAGCTCTTTCACAAGAACTCTTTGAAGACATGACACATGAGCCTTTGGAATGTTGGAGGTGCATTGGTGAGCCCAAATGGCATCACACGAAATGCGAAGATCTCCCACTCTATTGCAAAGACTGTTTTGTATTGATCTTTCGAGCAATGGATACTTGGTTGTAACCTGAAAATCCATCAAGGAAGCTATAAATTTCCTTGCCTATAACACACTCTAATAAATGTTTGGCACTATATCTGATTGTAGCGACATTAAATTTCTTAAGGTTAATACACACATTCTTATTGGGCACCACTACAATGGGGGACACCCATTCAGTATGCTCAATTTCATAGATAAATCCAGCTTCAATCAATTTGTCAATTTCTTCTTTTATTTTGGCTGCATAAGTGTCATTATATGTGTAGGGCTTGTCTTTGGTGGGCTTGGCATCACCCGTCATGGGGATTGTATGAGAGCATATTTTGGCATCCATAGCTCGGTTTTTACTTTGATTAGTTCTTCTAAGGTGAGATGACATTGCACCATAATGTTTTTCATCACTTCAGTGTTTCTTGGAAGCACCGAGTCTTCATTTCTTATCAGTATTGTGGGAGCTCTGATTTGAAGAGATTTAGATTCCCATGGGCCTGTGAATTGTGGAAATTCATGTAAAGAATTAGATTCAAAATCTAATCTTTCATCTTGTTGCTCTGCTTGGTCTCCACAAATAGATGTAATGTCCTAGGGAGATTGATCATGAAGATCATCAATTTCAAGAATAGGAGGGGGATCACCCTTCTCCTTGGCCCATTTCTCTTCTTCTGTTTCCTGCAAGAACTCTTGAGAGTATTGTTTAATTTAAAGAGGTGTACCATCATCCATGGAATCAAGAACATAAACTTTCATTGGTGGTGTGCTTTCTCTTTCAACAACTGGTTGAGCCTTTGGAGGTAAAGAAACTTGCGGTGTCAGAAGGATTTCTTCACTTGAGTTAACTTATGGAAAAATAAAAATGTTTTGATTTAAAGTTAATTAGTTGATATCTCTCTCACATATTTTTTGGTCTAAATTGACTAACTTTTCTCTTGGGTACCTGTAGGAAAAAGAAGAAAATATATTCAGAGTGAAGGGATAATTGATCCTTATTTTTAACTCTTGATTTTATGACTACTATATGTTTATGAGATCATGTGCATATGCATTCATGATCATAAGAATAAATCTATGCGAGAATAAAGGAGAATTTAAGTATGGTTATTTATATGTGCCAATGATTATAGGGTTGTGTATCTATATTTATATGTGAAATGCACTTAATGGGGTATGTGTTTATATGCCTATGAGAGTGAATGAGAATGTGGGTTTTATGCCATATGTATGTATTTGCATATGTATTCCAAGAGATACATATGTGTACATTTATATCTATGTGTTTGTGTATTTTTGTCTACCTAAGCATGAATATATAGAGGATTCACTGTCTACGTGCTTCCTTCAACATACCAAACATCCAAGATAATTACCATCTTTTCTTTAAGATTCATATGTGATAATTTCTTTTGAAATTCTTTCAGTTCTCTACTAGTATAATTTTCATGAGCTTGAGAGTGCACTAGTAGAGATAAAATCTCCACGACAGTGTGTCGAGAGCATTCAAGTGTGATCAAGGGAAGCAGCCTGAGGTTGGAATCATTCTTAACCCCCTCAGCCAATTCTTAGCTTAGGCTAAATATGAGTAGCGATGCTGATTAATTAGGGCTATAATAGGTATGAATCAAGTACAAGAAAACCCTAATTACTCAAGAACAAGCATAAGTTAGGATATTGTTGTGACAAACCCTAAGGAAAAAGGACTTTAGTGGATCGATCACATCTCAAAGTGCAATAAAACTCTTTTTAAACAAGATTACACAAGAGAAATCTATAAGTGAACAAGTAATTGATCCAAAAGAACATTGCAATGCAATTGTACTTGGGAAAATTGGGACTAGTAGACAAAGCTTATGAACCTTAGATCAAGTAGACACCTAGGAAGAGATAGACAAAGCATCAGATCATCTGAAGCTAGTTTCAATCACATAGCTAGGTCGTGGGCACAACTTAGTGATTATCCCTATGTGCTAAGTTCAGAAATGTCTTTTAGCATAGTGAGACCCACAGGTAGCTCAGGCACTGCCTATTTACAAACACTTGAATGTCCTTATAAAATGCAATTGGAATATATTAGGAACAACCGATTAGGTGCATGCATCTATGAGGATGGTTTGAGGCGATCAGTTCTCCAACTGAAAAATCCTGATCAACCCTTTGGACTTGAACACCTAGTGGTCAAATTTGAAGAGGGTTCTTATATTGATAAGCAAGGAACCATGTATGTGGTTATGAGCTTACTAGATAGGACAGATGAGCTTGAAATTGCATTCTCGAGAATGAGATAAGAGACCAAGGAGACCTAGGACGAGAACCCAAGACACCCCATGGCAAATCTATCTTGACTAGGGTGATTACCCAAGAGTGGGTTCCCCAAGACAACAAAAGCATAGAACCATTCTTGAATAGAGAAACAGAGGAAGCTTTTTGGAGATTCAAATTAGATCAACTTAGCAAAATAGGTGGAGTCACCATCTACAAGTTCAGATACCAGGCAAAGTTGTCTATCTAGATAATACGTTGAAGAGAATGTTCTTGGTAACAGAGCGTGGCAGGCATGCATACACTTGGCATGGAAAATTGATTTTCCCTCCACCAAGATCTAATATTTCCCATGGCCTCCAAGATGTAGGATCATCCTAGGATCATGAACCTAGAGGGAAAGATCCAAAGAGAGACCTCACATAAGCTTTGCACACACTATGGGCACAGATAGATCAGGACTTCAAAGTGAAAGACTTGAAAGAGAGAGACATAGAGCATATAGGCATCGAAGAGACGAACATGATTTTCCATTGCCTAGACCCTGAGAGTACCCAAGAACCCTTAGACCCTCTCAACTCGTCTATACAATGAAAAAATACTTTGATGGGTCAGGAGATCCTTATGATCATGTGGCCGAGTTCAAACAAGTGTTAAGAGTTGAAGAAGTCATGGACTTGTTCACCCAATTTGAGGCATTTGGTTTGACCCTCAAGGCTACTACTTTAGCTTGGTTTCAGCCCCTAAACAATCACAATTATCAAAGTATAGGTCAATTGCTAGAAGCATTCATTGTAGAATTTTCCAAGACATTAGGGCGAAAAACGGCCGAAAAGGGGCTGTTTGCTAATGAGAGATTAAGGAAATTGACAAATAGCGTCTTTCCACGTGTACAAGAATATAACATTGCTGTCTCTTTTAACCGTATGGAGAATTTCTTTTTTTAATACAATTTTCTTTCAAAGCGCCGCTAAAGTGATGAAGAGTCTCGTATTCAGTGTACAATTTTTCGGTTTGATGCAAAAAAAGATACTTTTGCACACTACACAAAGCATATTCTCGAATTTCCAAGAAGGAATTGATTTTTGAAGATACGAAATATTTTTGGGTTCACAAAATGTCATGATCATTCAACGACAGGGTTAACATCAAATCAAAAGTTTCCACGTGTACAAAGCCTTTTTTTCTATAAATACTGCCAAAATTTGTGAACGTCGGTTTCTCGCTTTGAACATTCTTCTTCTCCTAAGTTCAAATGGCTTCTTCTTCTCGTCGTCCTTCCAATCGCGTAACTTCATGTGAGGTTTACAACAGAAGAGAGGATTCTTTGTGGAAACCTCTTTCTGTGAAAGTAAATGACTGGGTTACTATGCTTCCTAGCTGTAGAGGTGTCCATAAAGTCAAGCGTGCCAAAAGAGACAACACAAGAAACCATTGGAAGGGACGTATTCTCAGTTTCAAATTGAAGAGATGCGGTTGGTTTGCACGAGTACAGCATGTGTACACCGCTAAGGATCTTGTTCTAGAAAATCAACTGCAATTCCCTTCGTACTGTAAGTGAAGTTTGACAATGCTCTTCTATCATTCCAGTTGATTTTGTATAATGAAACATATGTTTTTGTACTGCAGATATCTTTCCTTCCAATATTGTGGAATGGCAACCTGTTGAATGTTTAACAGGAACATTCAGAGTTCTTCATAAGGAATATGCAGAACTCATGTATGCAGAGAAATCTGTTCAATTCTTCAATAGCATAGAGTTATTTGTCCATTATGCAGATTATCAAGTGCCGTCAGGGAGGAGTTCTTATGGAATTCTTGTACACGTACCTAGTCCTTGCATCTCTTCATTAGATTGGGATGCTCCTGATCATTCAACAGTTTCAAGTTTTCTCTGCAAAATTAAATTTGACATCCAGAAGGCAATGTCAGCAGGCCGAATTTCGAGAAGGATAAAGATTCAATGGTTTTTGCCTATTCATGTCTTTGTAGCATGCTTTAAAAACATGTTATTACAGAAAACAAAAACAATGTGGTTGAATAGGAGAGTCCCTATTTCAGAGATTGATGATGTTTTAGGTAGGGAATGGGATAGCAAAGAAGTTCAAAAGCTAGGTGACATTATTTTATGTAAAGTTAGTCTCAATTCTCTTTCAATCTCATATCAGATATGTCGACAATCTCTGGTTCTAGGATATGACTATAGAAGGTGGAAAAAAAAGCTTGGACTTTGGATAGCCTTGGACTCAGAGGAGAGCTGTCCAGAATTTGAGTTAGAAGTATTGATTCATCCAGATTTTCAATCAAGGAAAATAATTGTCACTGCAAATTGGAATCTCAGAAATGTAAGGGAGCTTCTAGAATACCTTGATGAGGTATCATCTCAGTGTAGATTCTCAATTGATGATGCAATAGTTAACATTAGATCAGAGAAATCATTATCTTGCATAAGCTGCCTGCCACCAAGGGTGATTAAGTTCCAACCTTTAAGATTGTAACAAGTTAACCCTGACATTCTTACATAATGTATCTTCATCTAATAGAAGCTTCTATTGATACTTCCATTGAATTTTCTTGGCAGGATGGTTACAAACAATGTGTGTTAAATTATTAATTTTAAATGTCTTATATATTTTTTAGGTCCTTAATTTCATATTTCCATTGATTTTTTTTTACAGGAGTGAATTGATGACTAAGAAATAATTATACAGGAACTTGCATAAGTTAATTCTAGATGAAGAAGAGATCTAGAATTGAATCTCTAATTTCAATTTAATAATTATAGTCTATCAAAGGTGCACACTAGTCTCAGCTAAATAATTTGATTCTATCCAACTTTTCTGTCCTCAAGTAATGCAAGAGAAATTATCATGGTACACATAACAAGTAATATAAGAGAGTGTGGAGAACTTGGTGCAAATTCCAATCCAAGGTTTGGTATTTCAATATTAGAAGAGCATGTCTTAAGGCATAAAGCAGAGGAGACGAGATAAGTGAAGACGACCGATGCAAGCGACTAGTGCAATCTGAATTTGTCGGATGGCCCTTATCGCTTACATCGGTCGTGTTAGCAAACTACCGTGAGAGAAATTATCATGGTACAAACGCAAACTACCAAGTAATATAAGAGAGTGTGGAGAACTTGGTGCAAATTCCAATCCAAGGTTTGGTATTTCAATATTAGAAGAGCATGTCTTAAGGCATAAAGCAGAGGAGACGAGATAAGTGAAGACGACCGATGCAAGCGACTAGGGCAATCTGAAATTGTCGGATGGCCCTTATCGCTTACATCAGTCGTGTTAGCAAACTACCGCGAGAGAAATTATCATGGTACAAATGCAAACTACCAAGTAATATAAGAGAGAGTGGAGAACTTGGTGCAAATTCCAATCCAAGGTTTGGTATTTCAATATTAGAAGAGCATGTCTCAAGGCATAAAGCAGAGGAGACGAGATAAGTGAAGACGATCGATGCAAGCGACTAGTGCAATCTGAAATTGTCGGATGGCCCTTTTCGCTTACATCGGTCGTGTTAGCAAACTACCGCGGGAGACTTCAAGAAGTGACATTGCGTAAAGATTTGACTCACGAGTATAAAAACTAGCAACAGCGATGAAATGGATAATACGACCGATGCAAGCGATAGGGGCAATCCAAGATTCTCCGATTCCCCGTATTGCTTGTATCGGTCGTGTCCTCTTAATTCTTTATGTCCTGTAAATTCTCGAATTTAAACACTTTCCAACAAGAATGAAGTAAAAAACCCACAATGCATTCATAATTGTGACATAAATAAATTTAATTGGACCATCCAGTGAACTTTTGTCAAACTCTCAAGAGGTTCAATACAACTGTGACCATCTTCCAGATGAAGATTGGCATAACTACATACAATTTGTTAAAAAATAAATATTCCAACCTCGGTTGGCTTTACAATTGATTTCAATCTACGACTCAAAAATTGATTTAACCCTTTCTATCCTTTTTAGAGCCTTGCTTTCTCTGTTGCTTCTGTCCCTTTTTGGAGCTTTCAGCTTGACTCTTTATGTTGTTCATATGCTTTAGTGGTGAGTGAAGAGGAAGCCCTTTCTTTTTATCTTCAGACTGTTTTTTATCAGGTGGAGGGGGTGGAGGTGAGTCTGGATCATGTGGGCAGATTGCATGTTTCATGATACTATTTATTGCTCTCTCTCTGATCAAGATGATCCATGCATCTGGGTAGTCTGATAAATTCAATCCAGGACTGTAGAACCTTCTTTCCAAGAACCTTACAGCATTTGCAATCACTCTCCAGCCACATGATGTTGAGTCTCTCTGCAATGGCACATGAATTTGGCTGTATCCAAATTGCTTTTGTTCATTCATTTTAGCTATTCCTGGAAAATTCTGATCAATATGCATCTTGAGAAGCTTTGCAGCACTGCATTGTAAAGTGAAAATCAAAACGGGGCATGGCTTTAAAATAGAGAACAACAAAATGTATAGTAACTTACACTTTGCAATTCCCATGCTGTGATGGAAGAGAATTTAGGAAAAGAGCTTGATATGCATTGAAGTCCACAATAATCAAACTCCAATGGCCCCTGTCAATGAGTTGCATGTAAATATACTTTCTTAAATGAAACAAATATGTTTCCAAAATGAAGATGAATACTTACTTTTCAATGTATGGGTAAATTACACATTCTACTTCTTCTGTAAAACCCCGTAGAAAGGACTTGGCATCTCCATGTTTATGTAAAAAACATTGTGTCACCAGAGGATCTAAAATAAATACTTTTCTTTGAACCTTTTCCTCACATTGTTGAAGAAGAACCCTACAAATCAAGAAATAAAAATGCAGTTAAGGAACTAGAAAATTATGCAAAACAAAAGCATTTTAAGGCCTCTAGATATACCTGAGTGAAATGTTGACCACACTATCTGATATTTCAAGATGAAGCTCCCTCAACATTTTGTTATCTTCAGGTCTAATGTCAAGAAACAATTCACTTTGCCATGGCATTGCAACATTTACTATAACCTGCCCATCTCCTTTCTTGAGGAGCTTTTTATTTGCTTTCTGTAACTTTTGAATCTGGGTTAAGATGGCACTTTCCTCTGTACATAATCCCTGCTTTTTCCTCTCCTCCTCACTATTTGCTGCAGCTCTAGTCTCATGATCATGAGTGACTTGAGCGTTGATCTCTTCAATGACAACTGTTGTTTTAGGTGCTCGAGCTGGAGGTATATTTAAAATATCGAAGAATTTTTTGTCGTGGTGATCAATAGGAACCAGAGCTTTATCAAACTTATATCTTATTCTTGAAACAATAACATAATCCTTCGCCATCAAAGTTACCCTATGAGAATGAGCAGCACATAAGTAGGCATCATTCATGAAATCAATAGCAAAGTCCTCTGCAGCTTCTTGCAGGCATAGCAGTGCTTGAGTTTGCCACCTCACATTGACAAAGGATGAGGTCTTCATCAAAGAGCAGAGGTTGGATGAGATCTGCTTGACAACTCTCATAAATGGAAGTCTTGGGATCAACAATCCCACAGACTTTTGGGCTCTTCTTATTTCCCTCAAAGACTTAACATGGTAGTTGACCCTTTTTTTTGAAGGCTGGTCTGGCACTTTGGCTTGAACCTTCTGGGAATTTTGCTCCTGGACATTTTCCCCTTGGGCATTCTTGTCCTAACCCTCAGGGTACAACTTCCTTGCTGTCTTTTTGGTTCTAGCCATACTCTGCAAAAAATCAATCTTTAGGCAAGGAATTAGGAAAAGTGGAATATTCCACTATCAAAACTTACTCTCTACAAGCTATGATCAATGACTCTTTCCACTATCAGAGGCACGACCGATGCAAGCGATAACAGTCATCCGGAAATGCCCGGATGTCCCTGATCGCTTGCATCGGTCGTCTTTAAATTAATCATCAAATATCAATAAATAATATCTGACAATGCAAAATACTCAATTATCACTAAGATAAAGATAATTGGAAAACTATAATCAATGACTCTTTCCACTATCAGAGGCACGAGATGAAAAGGAACGTCCGAGATATGGAAACCAAGACATTAAAGATGCTGCCTTGCTTACTATAAAGAAAAATTTGAACAGCCAGACAGAAGAGTCAGCTTCTCAAATCCTCTACTAGCAGAACCCGCTTCCTCCTTTTTGATGGAGACCTCCCACACCTATATCTCACGAAACCCCCCACTGGTGTCCTGCTCCTCGAAAAAGATCCCCACATGCATGTCCAGGATTTGAGAAGCTGACTCTTCTGTCTGGCTGTTCATATTTTCTTTATAGTAAGCAAGGCAGCATCTTTAATGTCTTGGTTTCCATATCTCGGACGTTCCTTTTCATCATAGCAAAGGAAACCAAAATTTGCAAGCTATGATCAAGGACTCGATGATATTAAAAAACATGACCGATCCAAGCGATTAGGGTTATCCAAAAATCTCAGATGTCCCTAATCGCTTGCATCGGTCGTGTCCACATTACCTTACGTAGAGAGCGCTCTCTATAGAAATTGTGAAGTAGGCTAAAAACGTGGTGGCAATGGAACCTCGACGCTTGGCAAGTGTTGACAGAAAAAAATGAAGGACATGAATAGGGAAGCTTAAATAGGTCCCAAAACTGAGTTGATCATTGTGCCACGTGCCATGCTCCGATTGGTCCACGTCAGATACCCGTTGCGAATTCCAACGTCTTTTGCCACGTGGCATGATTTGATTCGTCCACATCATCTATCCGTTGCATCGGGCAACGTACACGTTGCCACGTGGCACTTTGTGATTGGTCCACCTCATTCGACCGTTTCTTCCCTCCTCACTAGAGACACGACCGATCCAAGCGATAAGAGTCATCCGTAAATGCCCGGATGTCACTCATCGCTTGCATCGGTCGTCCCTGAATTCATCATCATATTTCAATAAATAGAAGTTAAAATAAAGGTAACAATGCGTTATACTCAAGCAACACAAAAGGAACCAAAATTTGCAAGGTATGATCAAGGACGATGCTATTTAAAAAACATGACCGATCCAAGCGATTCGGATTATCCAAAAATCTCGGATGTCCCTAATCGCTTGCATCGGTCGTGTCCACATTACCTTACGGAGAGAGCGCTCTCTATAGAAATTGTGAAGTAGCCAAAAAACTTGGTGGCAATGGAACCTCCACGCTTGGAAAGTGTTGACAAAAAAAAAAAAGCAAATGAATAGGGAAGCTTAAATAGGTCCCAAAACTGAGTTGACCGTTGTGCCACGTGGCATGCGCCGATTGGTCCACGTCAGATACCCGTTGCGAATTCCAACGTCTTTTGCCACGTGGCATGATTTGATTGGTCCACGTCATCTATCCGTTGCATCGGGCAACGTACACGTTGCCACGTGGCACTCTGTGATTGGTCCACCTCATTCGACCGTTTGTTCCCTCCTCGCCTATAAATACCTATTTCTTCACAAACTCAAACTTTCAACCTTCAGAGAATTTCTCACCTACATGTGTATTTTTCTTTTGTCGCCGACACGACCGATACAAGCGATTCGCCGTTTGACCAACGTTGACTCGCTCTAGTCGCTTGCATCGGTTGTGTTCTCCTAATAGACATACAAGAGAAGCTGCAGCTTAGATGGAGGTAATGAATGAGATCCTTAGTGTCTCTCCATCAGAGAAACTTCTTGATTTCATGGTTCAAGAGGGTTTAAGTGTAGATTATTTTCCTGATGCAATGACCATATTCAACCCCGAAATTGATTTTGAAAAACTCTTAGAGAACTCGAAAAGTTTTCTTAAGGATGAGTGGGAGATTTTCTTGGGGTTGGTCGATGGGAGGATCCTTTCTATTTCTCAGAAAACCTATGTCCATCCTCACATCTTTGGGAAGGATCCAATAGATAGGGCTAAAATCACAAGAAAATGCAGAAGGATATCCCCTTTGCCAGGGAAGCTTGATTTATGCCCAGAGCATGAAAAGGACTGCTGCTTGCTCCCTTTAAACATTGCTTTCTTGATATGGCTTGATCATATCTTAGTTGAAAGGGAGGAAAATGTTCATGATGAAGACGAGCCTTGCTTAGAGCTGGCACTTGAGGCTAGCTCAAAAACTATGAAAGGTGTCATGGAGATTGTTGAGGAGATCAATCTCCAAGCAGAAGAAGAGCAGGTCAAAGATTTTGATGTGGCCACTTTTAAAGCAGAGACTGCAATAAGGGAGCCAAGTGAAGAAGTTCAAGTGTCTGAGAAGTCCCTACTTCTCCCAAATCTACCTTTTTACTTTATCTCTGGGAAAGAGTTCATACCTCTATTTTACATTCAGGAACTTTTCAATCTAAGGGAGGACTACTGTCTTGCAGCTATAGCTGAGGCAGAAGAAGTTGCAAGGAGATTCATCAATAAGAAAGGAGAAAGAAGAGAGGAATTTTTGCGTCTTGATTTGGATTTGTCTAATGAAGAATTCAAAGATTCATCACAAGCTCTTTCAAAATGCTTTGAGAAAGCTATCTCAGAGAAGCCAAAACTTGCTGATGAAGAGTTTGATGAGCATCAGAAGCAACTTGGAATATACTCGTTTGGACGTGGCTATTCATTCTTGGATGTCGCTGAGGACAAAGGAACAATTTGTATTGACTCAAAAGAGCTCACTGAGGAGGAAGATGAGGTCAAGGTATGTTGTTTGATATATTCTATCAATTAAAGTTTTTGTCCGAGATCTCTATTTTATTAAGTGAGAAAATGACCACGACCGATGCAAGCGATACAACCTAACGGATAATCTCCGTTGGGCCTTATCGCTTGCATCGGTCGTGTTCGGACTTGAAGAGGAAGATGAGGTCAAGTATGTAGTAAAATATATTCTCATGATTTAAAGGAAAAGGAGATGAGATGGGCTTGATGCAAAATCTCTATCTTGTGTCAGTTTGTCCAAGTTCTCCATTAGAAGTGTCAGAAGTCGATCACGACCGATGCAAGCGACAAGGCCCATCAGATATTTTCCGTCGGTCCTCATCGCTTGCATCGGTCGTGTTTGGACTTTAGGAAGATGACGTCAAGGTATGCAGTTAACTATATTCTCAAGAACTTTAGGTTAAGGATTTGAGATGGGAACAATGCAAAATCTCTTTCTTGTATCAGATTTGTCCAAGTTCTCCATTCGAAGTGTCAGAAATGGATCACGACCGATGCAAGCGATTATGCCCATCGGATATTTTCCGCTGGGCCTCATCGCTTGCATCGGTCGTGTTTCAACTTTAGGAAGATGACGTCAGGGTATACAGTTAACTATGTTCTCAAGAACTTTAGGTTAAGGATATGCGATGGGACCAATGCAAAATCTCTTTCTTGTATCAGATTTGTCCAAGTTCTCCATTCGAAGTGTCAGAAATGGATCACGACCGATGCAAGCGATTAGGCCCATCGGATATTTTCCGTTGGGCCTCATCGCTTGCATCGGTCGTGTTTGGACTTTAGGAAGATGACATCAAGGTATACAGTTAACTATGTTCTCAAGATCTTTAGGTTAAGGATATGAGATGGGTCCAATGCAAAATCTCTTTCTTGTATCAGATTTGTCCAAGTTCTCCATTCGAAGTGTCAGCGACCGATGCAAGCGATTAGGCCCATCGGATATTTTCCGTTGGGCCTCATCGCTTGCATCGGTCGTGTTTGGACTTTAGGAAAATGACATCAAGGTATACAGTTAACTATGTTCTCAAGATGTTGAGGTTAAGGATATGAGATGGGACCAATGCAAAATCTCTTTCTTGTATCAGATTTGTCCCAGTTCTCCATTCCAAGTGTCAGAAATGGATTACGACCGATGCAAGCGATTAGGCCCATCGGATATTTTCCGCTGGGCCTTATCGCTTGTATCGGTCGTGTCTAGGAGTTGCATGCAGCAATGATTATACATGTCTTGCTTGTGGGAATTCCCCTCATTTATCAAACATTAGATGTTTCTAGGCAGTTTGCAAATAGATATTGATGACGACCGATGCAAGCGATAACGACAATCTGAATTTCTCTGAAGACCCTTATCGCTTGCATCAGTCGTGTCTCTTGCTTTTCTTTCTAATAGTTTCAAGTTACTTTACATGTTTCCTTAAGTGTGCTTGCACTTCATCTAACCATGTTTTTCATTTTTATCACAGTTAACTTTATTGGATGAAGACAATTACCTTGGCAGGGGCAAGGGAACAAGAAAAGCCTTAGAAGAGAAAGGAAAAGCAAAGGTGGATATTCATTCTATTATCCACTATCTTCCAAAGTTGGACCCAGCCACTTTTTGTGTTATTCACAAGCACTATAGTGAGGAGCCAGACTTTGGATTGTTCTGCTTGAGGACTCTATCAAAATACATGGGTTTTACTCCAATACCCTTTAATGCTTTCAGAGTTTTACTGCTTGAAAGAGCAACTGCATTCAGAATTTTTGGATATGCCCCTGGACTCAATGCTTCAAGGGCAGGGTACTTTCTTTGTTATTCAAGCTATGCAATGGCTGCAGGGGTGTGAGATTTAAAAAGCATTGCTGGATACAGGAGAAAAGAGTTCCTGAGATATAGAGGTGATTTGCCAGAGCCAAGCTCTTTCAAAAGGCTCAAGGAATGACTTGATTTTTTCAAATTCTATACTCAACAAATGTACATATACAGAAATTGCCCAATGTGATATAAGACATTGCAAATTTTTTTGGTGTAATTGTTATTGATTCTCTGGTCAAAGTCATCTGATGGTAGTAGACATATCTGGTCAAAGTCTTTTTCAGTTTGTGATATTGATACATGATTTGTCTGGAGATAGCCATATCCTTCTGATTATATTTGGCATGAGGTCCTTTGTAATTGTCTTCTAAAGAGCTTGAAGGTCTGCAACTTGAGTGATGCTTAACTACTTCATGTACCAGAGCATCCAAGGAGATATCTGCACAAGGTAGTTCTGGAGGAGAAGACTCCTGCATATGGTGAGCTAAAGAGAATATGTGAAACTCAGCTTGGTGTAGTTACACGATGTTGCTTGCCAAGGAATATAAAGCAATTCAATTCTCAGTATTTCCTGAACCAGTATGGAACAGTAGCACTGGTGAATGGTCTATGTCAATCAGCATGGTAATCTCTTAGGAACCGGCACGTGTCCAATATTCCTCTGAGTGTCAATATAGGGAAGTGAACGTGCATGAGCCCAAGCTCAGAAATGCACATTGTTAGTGACAAATGTTGCTTTGAAAAGAGGAGAGGGGATCCACCACTCAAAGATTATATTTGGCATGAGGTCCTTTGTAATTGTCTTCTAAAGAACCAATCAAAAAGCTCTCTGAAGGCATTGCTCTTTGTTACTCCTCCTCCTTTCCTTGTACACCTAAAGAAGCTTGTCCTTGCTTGATAATGAGATTTTTCCATGCCTTGGGTGTTCCACATGGCAAGTGGTTCTTTTTCTGCAAAGAATGCACCATGCACAAGAAGAATATGCTGGAAAGCAGAAGAATTTCATTAGATCTTTATTTCAATTAAAAATAAATAAATTGAATAAAATATCTTTGGAGCTCACCAAGTAGTATGTTATGTCTTTGACACCCCATGCCTCTATGATGGTTTCTATAAGCTCTGTGGTCGCCTTTCTGAAATCTGTCACAAAACTTTTTGATGTTACCTGCTGCCTCATGATCTTTAAAAGATTATCTAGTTTGACCCACACCTCCATTCTCTTTTTTGCTATTTCTGGTTTGCTTTTTACATTAGTCGTGACCTCACAAAATGTTTTCCATGAATTCCACATGGCATTAAGTTGTTTGCCATCATGGTTGCTGAAGAATCTCCTTGCTTTTGCACCTCCCATTGAGACATCCTGTAAAACATCACCTGTATTTTGTGAAAGCTTTGGATCTTTTCTTAGATGAACATCACCACCATGAAACCCCATTTCTGAAAGAAGACATTCACATTTTTTTATGCATTCATCTGCAAGAGTTGTAGGCTTGATAGAATATGCATAATCCAAGTGAAGACGGACCAACTTGTCAATGATTCTTAACTTTGCATGTAGTGTACATATGTGTACATTTGTCAATGCTATTGGAAGTATGGGATCCCAAATCATTGAAGAAGATGAGTAGTTACGAAGAATAACATTTTGTCTAGAAGGAGCCTCTTCACCCTCAGCTCTAGTAATCCATCCATTTGTGCCTGGGCTTTGCATGCAGTACAAGCAAGGGTATTTAGAATTTGCTCCCCCACTTATACCAAACATGCATTTGAGTGTCTTTAGGTCTCCACTCAAATGCCACTCAACTTGAAAGTTTCCGTAGTCTTTGACATTCAACAATTCTCCTGCATGATGCCCTTGGATAACATTTGGAATGTTTGTCTGTGAGAATAACCATTTAAGTGTTTTATGGCTCTCAGATGGAACTTGAGCACAACCAACCCACCATAACTCCATTTCTGATTGTACTTTGAGAGATGGAGTATCCAATTTCCCAAGGCTATAGTCCAAAGCTTTGTTCATCAGTGCAATGCTTATTCTCTCCATCTTTTGATGTTTTTTAAGCTCAGCTTCATCAAGTTTGATTACAAATTTCAATAGACCAGAACATTCATGCTCTTTTATATTATAGAACTGAACCATGTATGTTTGAAGTTTTATAACATCTATCCATATGTTGTTAAATGCATTGTAAGTGAAATGTAACTTTTGTTTTCCTACTTCGTAAGGCATGTTACCGTGAATATGTTTATATTCACCAAATACTGATGTGATCTTCTTATTCAAGCAGAGCCAAAACTTTCCTACATGATGGGGTCTAGGCAATCCAAAACTTCTAACTTTGTTAAATTTTAAAAATTCACACCAAACTTTTGAAATTGCTCTATAACCTTTCCTACTCACTCCGACACTATCACAAATATTTTGAATTTGAGATGGTTCTAGTAAAAGATTCATTTCTGTCATGAGTTTTTGAAAAACAAAGCGTTTCAAGCATGTATTTTCATTTAGTTTCAATAGTTTTAAAACATCATTTTGACTCAAAATTTCATTACAGAAATGTATGCGCTCAAAACTGCTCGACATATTGAAACCTAGCACATTTGTCACATGATCTCTAACAATTTTCATTCTTTTCTTTTTCTGGCCAGATTTTTCAGTCAAATCTAAAAAAGGTTTTACTCGTTTTGACCGCATTCTCAAACCTATAGGAGTTTCTTTCATTTTTTTAAAAGACTCTAACTGAGAAGATAAAGTGGATAATTTGTTTTCTAGCTCCCTCATATGTAAATTCTTCTGGTGTAGTGTGTTTTGTAAATAGTTTATGTATTGTACATAATTCCTTGAAATATCCCAGAGCCTTGAACAATAGCCTCGTAAACCATCCTCACCATCTCCCACAAATCTAATCAGATCATGAAGATTATGAAAAGGGGGGTACCTTCCAGTTTGTGGATCAATTGGATAAACAGATCCATCTGTCCATATGTCGATATGTTTCTTGCCTTCCTTTCGCAATCCATCCACTTCAAGAGGATGAAGAGCCCTTCGAAATACGTTTCTTGTCGTCGCATACTCCTGACTAACTGCAATGTTGATATGGAACTTTTTACAATGATTTCGAATGTTTGAAAGCTCAGGGAGAGTATTTGGGTTAACGTTCTCCATGGTCTGCTATGAAAAATGACCAGCAAGTGTCTAAAATGACGTGAAAGGGAGAAACAGGCTTGCGATGAAAAGTAGAGAAAAAGAGCGCAAAACGTGATCAGCACACATTATATAGGTCCGTGAACAAGAGGAAAATTCAACTTTTGAGGCGTAAGATATCACACAAACTTCGAGGCGTAAGATATCACACAAACTTTTCATGATTATATGATACGAGTTTCTCTCTCTTCAAAATTTGCATAAGATACGTTTTAAATGAACTTACACGGAATTTCTTAAAGGATTTGACAACTTTAATCCCGATTAAGCACAACTAATTGAAATCCTTACACGGCCCTTTTTGGGCCGTTTTTCGCCCTAATGAGTGGCATCAGGCATAACACATCATCCTTGATCCATAGCTTCAAGCAGAAACCCCAAGAAACAATTCGGCTAGTGGGACATAGATTTAAACAATACGTGGAAAGATGTCCCACACTTGAATTACCTACACAAGCAAAACAATTTTCCTTGTTTTTAGATGGACTTCTAAGTGGAAAACTTAGATCATATATCTCAAGGAGACAATCACACTAGATCAATGCTTGAGAATGTGTATTGACATAGAAGACAACTTGGGTGAGGAGTTAGAATTGTCCAAACTCTATAAGGATTATGAGAGTTCTATTAGTCATACTTCCAGACCCTCCATTGAGATAGATGAGATAGTTGAGCAAGGTACCAAGAAGCTAGGAATTCAAAATAGACAAACACCAAGGGTACCTCGTAAAAGCGATTTTATATTTGTGGAGGTGACCACATGGCTAACATATGCCCATTGCGAAACCAAAATGTGAGAGAAGTGAATGCTCCATATAGCACTATTGAGAGAAAATACACCAACCATAGAGGTCAAGATTTTCCATACAATAGGTAGGCCGTTAGGCAAACTTATCAATAACCTTACCAACAAGGTAAGTATGAGAACAAATACCAACAACCATATTATAGGCCACAATAGCAATAGGACGTGGAGGGGCTTCCGCGATGTTCACAATCCTGCAGGAGCAGCCTTTGAGAGGGGGAGAACTCTACCTATGAGCGGTTGTGCCCCTGTGCATGTAACTAGGGAGTATGGGAGAAAATGGGCAGAGAATCATCGAACGATGATCAAAGGGAAGAAAGGCAACGGAATACCTATGCAATGAAGTTCTAAAGGATGGACGTTCTGACTCATGGTAGTTCTGATGAAGTTCTAACGTTTCTGATGAAGCTTTGAATAATTTATGAGGAGATAGATCCCCTAGCTGCTGTGCAAGGGTGCATATCAATCATTATTACTGGAAGAGATTGATGCCGACGGAAGAGACTATGCTTAACTTCAGAAGTCTTAGTAATTATAATTTTGAGGTATGCTTCTTGATAATTTGATATAATCAATCAAAAGTACGCTCAGTTCACCCCTCAACAACAACTCTCTACGTATCTGTCAGCGCATCAACCATGCATATGTCCTCTATACCTTATAACAAACTATAGTCAATTCAGTTCTCTGTAATATGCGCTACGCTCTTAAAAACCTGTTGTTTCTCTAGATAGTAATGTTTCGCCATTGAGACTCGATAATATCTTCCATTCCAGACTTCAATTTTTATTAAGATAAGTTTCGAAGATTGAGGTCGATATCAATTTAGTTTGCGTAGAGTTGCTGATTTTGGTGTATTGAGGCATTGGGCTACACTCATCTTTTGTATTACCCAGCTCATGAATTACGAACATCCCAAATTTATTCTCTCAGAGTCGTCTTTCATGTAAGGAGAACCCGTTGGTATTTAAACTTATATGCAGATAACAAGTGTACCGTTTTCTTTTCTTACGAATTGTACAACTTGAGAAATGATAGAAATCAAAGTACTATTTCGTATGAGGTGAGTTCGAGCATTAAGAGGTGCATTGAATCATATTAAATGTAAGAGTGATGTTTTGGTCAAACTACAAAACGATCTTCTTGCTTCTAGGAATTGTGATTGAAATGCTAATGAGATGCATGAAATAAGTTAAAAACGAAGATGAACTTTGAACTAGTATGAAAATTTTTGATGATAAGATTTTTCATTATGATCTAAACACTCTATTGTGTCTGCTCATAACTAATTACGTGAATTGATTTGATAGTATGATTTCGTCACATATGAGCTCGGCAATCCAAACATGAATACAATTTTCGAATGCATATGCACATCATATGAATGAAGTAGAAAGGAGGCTTATGCATTCACCTATGTATTTGAGTAAAGAGCATTGAAATATTTTGTGGTATCATACATTACCCAAAGATGCGAACATTTTCTTGAATATGGTTCTGTATTACTACACATGCTTGGTTTAGAATTAAAGGTAATTCATCATAAAGATTTAACTCATCTAGTAATGTTAAACTCAAGGTCACTTTCTTGGCACTCTGTGTGCACCCCTAAGCACGCAAGAACCCACACGACAACGCATTCAAAAGCTTGCAATGCACTTCACACCTTGCCTTGTTCTACACTTTACCTTGCTCTTGACACCCGTGAATGGCTCTCAATGGACCTATAAAAGTCCCAAGTTTAGATCAAAGTTTAATTCTAATTTATTTGACAAACAGTTTGATTCAAACATTTTTAAAGACCCATTTTCCCCTTTTCTATTGCTCAAAATCCTTTCCACCCCCCTTGGCTTCCTAATCCCACTTGAAGGTCAAAAAATGGATTTCGGATGAAAAATTTATGTCAAGTTACGCTCCTGTGGGTCAAAATAGACAAAACAGGGTGTGTCATAGAATCATGATTTTTTGAGACTTAGAGGACCAAAGAGTCGTGATTTTGTGAAAGCAAAAACCAAAAAGTCACGATGTTTTGCCCAAAAATTATCCAAAAAGTCACGACGTTTTGCCCAAAAATTATCCAAAAAGTTGCGATTTCTTTCTCTTTTCTTCTATCAAAAAAGACATGATTTTCTGAAGTCACGATTTTCTCAAAAACTAGATTGCAAAAATTCACGATTTTCTCAAAAGTTTGCGATTTTCTCAAAAGTTACCTTCTAGAACGTGGCATTTTTCTCAAAATTGGGATTGCAAAAAGTTGTGATTTTTTGAAAAATGATCCTTCTAGAAAGTCATGATTTTCTCAAAATCTTGGTGCAAAAAATTTGCGATTTTCTCAAAATCTTGATGGAAAAAATTCACGATTTTCTTAAAATCTTGATGGTAGAGATTCACAATTTTCTCAAAATTTAGATGGCAAAGATTCACAATTTTCTCAAAAATTAGATGCTAGAAAGTCGTGATTTTACCCTCTTCAAATTCCACAAAAAGTCACAATTTCTTGAGAGCCCAAAGGCCAGAAAGTCAATTTTCTTGAAACTTAGCGAGTCAAAGAATCATGATTTTTTTCACACTAAGAAAACTAAAAATTGAAGATTTTCTCACAATTAGAAACCAAAAATTTGTGATTTTCTCAGTGATTTTAGGTGGGAACAAGAGAATCACGAAATTCAAAAATTTTAAATTTTCCAAAAGGTTTGATTTTTTTTCTAGAAAATCTTGATTTTTTGAGAATTTTGGCAGGAATTTCGAAATCTAGTGACAAGGTCTATGTGTTGTGCAGAGGTTCATGGAAAGCTCAAAAACTCACAAACACAAACACTTTGCCTCTCTCACCCTCTCTTGCATAGCCATGAATGAAAAATGAGGTGAAAATAGTGAATATACAATAAAAAATGAAAAACTTAAGCGAAGATGAAGATGGGAGAAGAAGATGATGATCATGATGATGAACATGGATTAAAAAAATAAAAAAGTCAACAAAAAATGACTATTTTTTACCTTCCAACATCGAAATCTATGATCTTACCCATCACAATGCTCCTCCTTGAGCAACACTCCCTGACAACGATGGTAAAATTTGGTGTAGCCCAAGCATGAACACCAACTTCTTTACTTGTCAATCCATGAAGACATGAGGAGGATATGAAGATCGCGAGCAATTGTGGTGAGCAAATGTGAGTGACAAGCACATACATGCATGGAAATCAAAGTGACGGGAACTTAAAGTGATAGGAGTAGAGATAGACCCAACGTAAATGTGAGTGACAAGCACATACATCTCAAGCTCATGGAACTCAAAATGATAGGAGTAGAGATAGACCCGACGTAAGCTTTGCTAACCCAATAGGAAGAGAAAGAACGAGAACAAAACTGGATAGAATGGAAAATGAGAGACATAGAGACCCAAGGAATCAAAGGAATGGAGGCCCTACACAATTGGTGAAGTCCATGAAAAACTACGTTGATGGTACAGGAGACCCTTATGATCATGTAGTAGAATTTAGGCAAGTCTTGAGAGTTGAGCAAGTTGATGACCTGTTCACATAGTACAATTATTTTGGTCTAAACCTTAAGAACATGAACCTTATGTGGTTTCAACCACTACATGAGAGGCAATTCAAAAACATAGACCAATTGCTAAAGGCCTTCATTACGGAGTTTTCTAAAAGTGGCATCACACACAATACTTCCTCATTCATCCATGGCTTAAAAAAGACACCTCAAGAAATAGTGAGATTTGCAGGACAAAGATTTAGGCAATATCTAGAGAGATGCCCTATTCTAGAGTTACCCACTCTAGCCAAACAAGTGGCTTTATTCTTAGATGGATTGTTAAGTACCAAATTGAGATATTATGTGTACTTGAAGGACCCTAGAAGAGCGATGCACTTACATAGGACATGATTTAATAGAGGATGAGAGAATGGCAAGTTACGAGTTTGCATTAACTTGAAGAAAGTTAACACAACCACCATTAGAGATAGTTATTCGCTTCCTATCATTGAGCATCTATTAGAAAGAGTAGCAAGCAAGGAAGTAAACAACTTATTTGATGGATTCTCTGGCTATAATCAAGTGGCCATTGCTCCAAAAGAGCAGCATTAGATGGGTTTTGCCACAGAGTGGGGCATATTCATTTTTTGGGTAATGCCATTTGGGCTCACCAATGTGCCAATTACCTTTCAGAGGCTAATGTGCCATGTGTTTAAAGAGTTATTGCGCAAGAACTTAGAAGTCTATGTTCATTACCTATGCGCTCATTCCAACATTAGAAAAACAGATATACCTGAACTCAGGCAAATCTTTGACAAATGTAGAGAATATCAAGTTTGCTTGAACCCAGAAAAGTGTGTTTTCATAGTTAGGCAAGGCAAGATTCTAGGGCACATAGTGTCAAAGAATGGCATATCCACGGATGATGAGAAAGTTAGAGCTAGTGCAAAGCTACCTAGGCCAAAGGATGTCAAGGAGATACAAGCTTTTATGGGGCACTGTGGTTATTACTAACATTCATTCACATGTATGCCATCATTGCAAATCCCTTGTATGTTCTTTTGACTAACTTTGAGTGGATGGATGAATGTGAAAACTCCTTTAACGAGCTTAAGCGATGATTATATTTGGTGCCAATCTTGTCTACACTAGATTAGAACAATCCATTCCATGTTCATGTGGATGCATCCAATTATGCAATTGGGTGCCCCCAGCTAAGAGTTCACATGCTGAATACATTACTCTTGCCACTGATTATTTGACCAAGTGGGTAGAAGTGAAGGCCACAATGAAGAATGATGCTTCAATGATGGCGAACTTTTTATTTGAGAATGTATTCACCAGATATGGATTACCAATCGAACTAGTAAGTGATAGAGGCAGACACTTCTTGAATGAAGTCATTGAAAATATTCTCCAAGAATTCTTGGTGGTACATAAGAAGTATGCCCCCTATCACCCACAAGCCAATGGTCAGGTTGAGAGCACAAATAAGATACTATGTAATGTGTTGACAAAGTTGGTAAATAATAAACGCTCTAATTGGAACAAACAATTAAACCATGCTATTTGGGCATACACAGTTACCTATAAAACGACACTCCAAGCCACTCCCTTTCAGCTGGTATTAGGACAAAATGCAGTGCTACCATTAGACTTCTTGATACCCACATTGAAAGTAGCATAAGAGCATCAATGGACTAGCTATGAACTCTCATCTAGAATCTTTGATCTTGCACGACTAGGTGAAACAAGATTGAGAGCAGCAACATGGATTTATGCAGCTAAGAAAAGACAAAAGGCATACTTTGATGCCCATGTGAAGGATAAGGGATTGAAAGAAGGAGATTTATTCCTAATGTACACCTTAAAGCAACATGCTTGAAAGTTGGAGAAGCATGGCTATGGACCCATGATTATTAACAGAATATCAACAAGTGGGCAGTCCAATTAGCCACCCTAGGAGGTGGTATCCTATCAAGTTACATCAATGGATGCAGAGTCAAATTATATCAAGAACCCCTCACTAAGGAAATGCTTAATTGACTCAACACTGCCAAGAAACGTAAAGATGAAGAAAAATGAATTCGAGAAGAAGCACAGGAAGAAGCCTTAGAATGCATCTAATGAATGAAATTGAGAAGATAAGGTAGAGACAAGCCTAGGTCAGACACTTACATTACATGGCTATGTGACAAGCCTCAAGTGTAAGTTCACCTAGAATAGTTGACCGACGACCCTTTGTGACCCTAGAGGTAGGACAAGGGAACAATGTAAGGATTGTAAGAGCTTTGATTGACTCAAGTGTAGCCACTAGTGCTCTTAGACTTTCTTATTGTCAAGAATTGCAATTAAAAGTCAATCCTATAGAAGCATATCTCATAGGATTGGGAGGTGTGGAAAACATTTGCATGGGCGAGGTGGAGCTTCCTATCTACATTCAAGATGTTCTTATGACAATTAAGGTGCTAGTGTGTCAAGATGAGGATCTCACTGAGCCTCTTGTCTTTGGGTCGAGATTGGATCTACAATCATGTAGTCAACTTGAACCTAAGAAGTGGACTTCTTCAGGTCTGCGTAAATCAAAATCACATTACCATTGAGTTAGAAAATCAAGCACTCAAGGAACTAGGAAAGGAACCAACTCCTGGTCCTTCCAAGAGTACACATGAAGATAAAGATGCTATTCTTGTCCAAAATTTTATGATGCAGAAGGATGATGTTCTCAACAAAGAAGCAGAGGATCTAACAAAACTCCCGTCTATTTCAAAAGTGATTGAGACTAAGTAGACCAAGGAGTACAAAAAGCAGAGGAAGTAGATGGTCTATGTTCATAATCAAAGGAGAGCACAAAGCAAGAAGATTCAAAATGTGAAGCAGATCTGGATATGAAAGGGTGAACAACCCTCTACTCTGGTGACAGATCTCCAATGGTGCACCAAACAAACTACTCGAACAAGGACTACAAATAGTGAGTATTCCAAAAATCTCCCAAAATAGACCACTTCTATTTGGGTCCCAAAGCGGTCATTGAAGGTTGAGCCCAACGCATGATAAATCTAGGTGCCTAAGACTTGCTTACATGCTAGAGTAGCTTCACACAAGCTCACAAGCTTGAAATTCCACTCACAATCATTCACATCACACACTCTAGGGCACACATCTGCATTCCAACACTCCACACATGCGACCACACCTAGAACGACTTGGAAATGGGTACCCAAAAAGTCCCAAATCCCAGACAACATGATTCAGAAACATGACAAGATCACTGCAACCCAAAGAAGCCACCTTGCACATAAAGTTTGGAGAGTTAAACTCTATGATAAACCACATGACCCCACCATGTAAAGCATTGTGCATAGACTTAGATGCATTTGAGTACATTCCACAACTGAGTATGCATATAGGGACATCACTGACCCCCTAACTATAACTCACACACACACAATACCCCACTCAACTAACTTCTAAACCAAAGAATGATATGTTGGTATTGTAAAGGAACATGGTATTATCATGTTTCCTATGCAATGCTAACATGATTTTCTTCTTCCAGTACATAAGATCATTAGACGCTCCCAATGATATCATGGCTAATGTAGTAGGAACCAGCTCTCTGTCAGGAGGAATGAGATAAGGAAGAGAGCTCACACACACACACACACATATTGAGGAAAGGAAGAATAATCTTCTTCTTCTATTACATAAAAAGGAATGTACAAGAGTGACCTAAAAACAAGAATACAGCTAGTGCAATATATAAAGATCAGTACATAAGGAAAAACCTAATGTCTCTGAATGAGTGAGCTGGTAAGAAACAAATGTGCCATCACTCTCGGTAGATAAATCTAATAAAGCTCAATGAAGTATCCCTGACATATACGGACGTGACCACTATACATGTCAGAGAAACGAAAAACTGGTACATGTCATCTTGGATCATCACATGTTGAGCTTGATATCTCAACACTCCCCCTCAAGCTCAACGCCATATCCTATAATCCAAGCATCTCCTGGAACTTCTTCAACTTCTCAGCTCCAAGTGCTTTGGTGAAAATATCTGCAACCTGCTCATCTGTTCTCACATAAACAAGATCAATATCACCTGCTAATACCTTCTCTTTGATGAAGTGATAATGTACCTCGATATGTTTTGTTCTAGCATGGAAAATAGGGTTCCGTGCTAAATGTATGCTCCTAAGATTATCATAATAAATGGTGATAGGCTTTTGCACTTCCACACCTAAATCTGCAAGTAGCATCTCCAACCATGATGCCTCACATGCTCCCATTGCAGCACCTCTATACTTAGCCTCTGTACTCGACAAAGCAGCAATGGGTTGCTTCTTGTTGCTCCACGTAACAACTGCACTCCCAAGTGAGAATAGAAAACCACTAGTAGATCTTGTATCTGGAATGCTACCAGCCCAATCGACATCGGTGTATCCATAAACCTGCAAATCTACACCAACCTCATAAAACAATGCATAATCCAAAGTAGCACTCACATAACGTAGAGTGCGCCTTAGAGCATCCAAATGTGGCTTCCTGGGAACCTACATAAACTAACTTTCAAGTCCAATAGTATAACTTAGCTCATGCCTTGTAATTGTGAGATATATAAGACTTCCCACAATTTTTCTGTACATAGCAGCATTTTCCAATGCTTCACCTGATGTAGTGTCCAACTTCAAATTCTGATCTAATGGCATAGAAATTGGCTTACAATCAGCCATACCATACTTTTGCAGCATATTCAAGGCATATTGCCTTTGCGACATCCATACACCTGTTTTGTATGTATAAACTCAATGCCCAAGAAAAAGCGCAACACACCAAGATCTTTCATGTCAAATGCGCTGCTGTCAAAAAAAGGGGGGAGATTAGCTTTGCTTTCTCTCTCTCCCTCTCTCTCTCTCTCTCCCTCTCTCTCTCTCTCTCCTTCTCTCTCTCTCTCTCTCTCTCGCTCTCTCTCTCTCTGATCGTTGTGCAATCACTTTTGCAATAGCTTGAGGCAGTCATTATATTGACTCAATCCATTAAAAGTGATACAGAAGATGTCTCTAATAGCAACCTAGCAGAAGGGGGAGAGGAAGACGAACATAGAGCTCATCTCCTCTCTCTCTCTCTCTCTCTCTCTCCCTCTCTCTCTCTCTCGTATGCAGATGAGAAATCTTCGATCTCTGTTCGTTCAAAACTCTATAGCAATCAGACCATCAGGAAGGGGGAAGGAAGATGAATCAAGAAAAATCTCTCTTTCTCCCTCTCTCTCTCGTTCTCTCTCTCTCTCTCTCTCACGATTGTGTCCGTACCTGCAAGAAGAACCATTAGGAAAAAATCATTTAGAATACACATATTTATAGCTATACTCAGATTACATGTAAGCATGCAGATAACTAAACTTTATAGTTAGTTAACTAGTTTAACTAGTTAGTCATCATGCATACTAATGTTAACTATTAACTAACACACTACATATCTATAATAAACTAACACATAAACATATCTATATAAAAACACACATGTAGAACTCTTATAATAAACTACATTAAATAATTATATCAATTCAATATTATAACTTAATTATTTACTTAATGGTATGTTTGTTAATTTACAAATTAATTATATATATATATATATATAACTTTATTTTATTTAGCTTTTATATATATATATAATTAATTTTCATTGACTATTAAATATAAATATCAAAATCATATATAAAAATATGAAACTTATTAATTATAAATGTTCTTAAAATAATTGAAGCACTTAGGTTTAGTAAACATGAACTCCGAAATAAAGATGTACATTTATGGCTTTTAAAACATGATCTAATCACAAAGTATAATCACCAAGGAAAAAAATAAGACCCACCCCCTCACTCAAAAGTATATAAATATGGGCTAATTTCTCTAAGCATCTCATATTATAAGTATAAATATTTTGGTGAATCTTTACAATATTTTCCATTTGAAATATAGAGAAGTTGGCAAATTTTTTTTATAAATTCTATTTTAAACATAAAAAATTAGGAAATTTTTTATAATAAGCTCCGTTAAAAATATACAAATGTTTGAGTATTTCATATGGTTCGTTATCCTAAATCACTTCTTCTACTATCTTTTCTTTGTAATCTTCTTCATTTCAAATTATACAGTGTAAAAAATCAAGTAATCAAATAGGATAAGATAGGTGTGCATAAAATAAATGAATCATCCTATCAAGACTTCCCCATCAAAATGAAATACTCTTGTTGCCCAAATATGTAATTTCATGACTTCATAGCTATAATAGAATCCAACCCAGACATTTGGATAGAAATAGCCATAACAGTAGGAAAGGCTTCAGCTTTATTTGCTCAATTATTATCCTATCCTTATGAGCCATACCAATGCACCTATTATTATCATGCAATGTCATATCAATGCATGTGAGCGATACCTATTATTATCCTATGTAAAGATGGTTGATGCCAAATATATACTCGATTGAGTCTTGGTAAACCCCAAATTTATCTTCCAATGAAAGTGGAAGTATAAACTCATGGTAGTTAACCACAAGACTATATGGAAAATCAATTACATTATACATAGCATCGACACAATACTATGTCATCCCCACTATTCATCAGTGTGCCATAGTAGGTATAGAACTAAGATTGAATGCATGCTCATACATGGACCCCACAATACACACACACCATGACCATGAACTCGCAAGGCATCACATGAAAGCACTTATATTCAAAATGCTACTAGAAGACCCTTCAATCCTACACCAATATTGTAGTTATAATATTTGAAAGTTTAGTAACAAAGACATGATAGATACAGACATACCTTTTAGTAATCATCAAAACTATACCAAGTTGCAACAAAAAAGCAAGCTACTCAATCCATATATCTAACATGCCTTTCATTTAAAGGAAAAATCTTGATGATTAAGAGCCTACATTGTTGAGTAGACTTCAAAGGGCACCTCACTTGTATAACTTATGAGTAGTTGAAGAACACAAAGACTTGTCGAGAAGCCTCCAAGAGACATGCCACTTATGTAGGCCCCAATACATTTGAAATCTCATAGATTTGCAGAACATATACCATGATGTAGTTCATTTTTCCCCCAAATACATTAAGAACTTGACTACTTAAGCAGACCCCATGAAACAATTTGTTATTAGAAGTTTGTGACATGTACTACTACTAAGTAGAATGAGACAAACTCCAAATATACTTTAACTACTACATTACTAGCTGATAGATTAAGAACTCCAAAAGTTTCCACACACATCAGGTTGTCTAGTTTTTCTTGATATTGATACACATGAGGTCGTCTAGTTTTACACATCAGGATGTCCAGTTTTCCATCACCTCTGGATTGTTACTAGCTGTTGGGAAAGATGGATGGATGCTCCAAGAGACTGAGTAGGTACTGCTAAACCTGCTTTGTACCAGCCCTCTTTTGCTTCAGAGTTGATAAGTAGACCTTCTTAGCTTTCCAATAACACCAAAAAATGACCTATGTGCTTTGGAAGTGTGAACCAAAACAGATAACTTTGTAGTCCACAAACTCAAGAAAACCTTCTATTTTAGTCTTGACACCTGTTGACTGTTTTGCTCAGTGTGACCAGTACAGTAGAAATTGGTAAAATTCCTTCTAGGGCTATTTAATTAGATTAGTAAGCTACCATTTGCAAGTGGAATGATGTAAAAAAATAAACTATGCTAAGAGAAATCAATTTAGCAAGTTTAGCTATACCCCTGACTTTTTAGGACTATAGCAGAAATTGACCAGAGTTCACCTCGACGCAGATTTCTCTGAACTGGCTGAATAGACTTACTTCAAACTTTGACAGCATGTAGATGCCTTTGAGCTGAATCCAATAAGCTTTGAATCACTTGATTTGGTGGAGAATTGACCGAGATATGCCCTTGTCAAGTTGACAGACTTTTGAGTAGACTAACAGAGAACTCAGAGATTAATAATGTGAATGTATCTATTAATTAACACTTGTATACAATCCCATTGGCATGAATAACATTGCCTAATGGTGTAGAGAGGTGTAGGCTATGGTATAGTCCTCACACACACTCAAACTCAGTAGAATGAGGCTCGGGAATGATCTCTCTCTCCGCGACTTTTCAAGTTCACTTTTTATATGAAGTGAGTGGGGATTTGAATTCAAATTCAAATTTTGGCTCCCTATGATCAAGCTCCTAAAAGCTTGGAGATATTCCTTCAATCAAATGAGCTACTTTTCCATGACTCATTGTGGTAGGTGATTACAAAAAGATTATAAGTCAAATTGACTTTTACAATGAGGCAAAGTGGTAATTAACCACTAGCATATGTTCCTATGCTTCTTCATGTATGTGTATCCTTTGAGCCAAATGTGTAGAATTGCAAATTACACCAACAGCTCCCCCTCAAGCCAAACATTTTGGCTTAAGTCTTCATCTTCAATCTTCAAGTATATCCTGCAATCCAATCATGGATTTGAACCTGCAAAGTTTTGTTCCATCCAAAGCTTTAGTCAACAAATCTGCACATTGCATGTTGGTTGATACATAGGTAACTTGAATCTCCTTGCTTATCAACTTCTCTCTCACATAATGGTAATGAACCTCTATGTGTTTGGTCCTAGCATGATAGATAGGATTAGCTGCAAGGTGAAGAGAACTTGTATTATCTCCAAAGATAATTGGTGACCTAGTATATAAGCCCAATTCTGTATACAAAAGCTTAATCCAAATTGCTTCTTGTGTGGCATTAGCTAGTCCTCTATACTCAGCCTCTGTGGAAGACAAAGCAATAGTAGGTTGCTTCTTTGAAGACCATGAAATTGGTTTGTCACCTGCAAAAGAAATGTATCCAAAAGTGCTTCTCCTATCATCCTTGCATCCTGCCCAATCTGCATCTGAATAAATTTTGATATCAATATCTGAAGTGTAAGGGAAATACAAAGCATGGTTCTGTGTACCCTTGAGATACTTCAAGATTCTCTTGGCACCTCTAAGTGAGGTATCCTTGGCTTGTGCATAAATTTACTTAGCACACTTACTCCATATGCAATAGTTCAAGCTACCCACCATACTTTGATAACATGTAATGTCTTTGACTTCATCACCTTCATGGGCACTTAGCTTTAGGTTCACCTCCATTGGAGTGCTTGCTACTTTAGCATCTTGCAAGTGAAACTTCTTCAACATATCTTGTACATACTTTTTCTGTGTAATGTATATCCCTGAATTAGTGTAAGTTAATTCAAGCCCTAGAAAATACTTCAATAAACCAAGATCATTGATCTTGAACTCCTTCATCATCTGGTTTTTGATGTACCTGATTCCATTGACATCATTACCTGTAATGATGATGTCATCAACATAAACACAGAGATAGATTACCTCTGAATTACTTCTCTTAATGAACAGAGAAGTGTCAGCCTTGCTCATGATAAAACCTTGGTCTTGGAGGTATGTGGTTAACTTGTAATTCCATGCCCTAGGTGCCTGCTTCAATCCATATAAAGCCTTCTTTAATTTGCAAACATGAGTTACATTCTTAGGGTCCTCATAGCCAGGAGGTTGTGACATATAAACTTCTTCTGAAATCCATCCATTCAAGAAAGCATTCTTGACATCCAATTGGTACATGTTCCAATTCTTTGAGCAGCCACACTTACCAACACTCTGATTGTTGGCATCTTGGCCACAGGAGAAAATGTCTCTTCATAGTCAATGCCTTGGGTTTGTGCAAAACCCTTGGCTACCAATCTGGCTTTGTACCTATTAATTGTTCCATCAGAATTTCTTTTCAACTTATAGATCCATCTGGATCCTATTACCTTCATAGAATCTTTCTTGGGTACTAGCTCCCATGTGTCACTCTCCTTGAGTGCTTCAATCTCCTCATCCATAGCTTCTTTCCATTTTGATTTGGTTATTGCTTCTTCATATGAACCTGGTTCTTCATTTGACAAATCTTTGGCAAGATAAACTGAATGTTTAGTAACAAGAGATGTATCATACCCATATCTGATAGGTTTCTTGCTTTCTCTTTGGGATCTTCTGATTGATTGAGTTGATGATTCAGGTATGTCTTCAAGCTTCTTCATCTTCATTTTGCCCTTGGACTTCCATGCTTTGAATTCTTCAAGGGTGATAGTGTCTTCATCATCTGAACTTGAATCTTCATTCTAAGTAGGTTCCTCCTTTGCAAGTTTTGGAAATTCCTCTTCCAAATCATAGGGTAGTTTGACCTTCCTGCATTCATTCTCATACCAAGAATCATTTTCATCAAAGATCACATCTCTGCTTACGATAAATCCTTTATTGGTAGGATTATAAAACCTGTAACCTTTTTGATTTAAATCATACCCAATGAAAATGCATTTTTCAGCCTCTAGGTCTAGCTTACCTCTTATCTGAGAAGGAATGTGCACATATGCTACACATCCAAATATTTTGCAGTGATCTAATGATGGTCTCTTACCATGCCATGCTTCATAGGGTGTCATACCATCAAGTGACTTAGATGGTAACCTGTTTATGAGGTAAGTGGCAGTAGAAATACTCTCTGCCCAAAGATAGTTAGGTAACTTCTTCTCATTAAGCATAGATCTAGCTGTCTCAACAATTAACCTATTTCTTCTCTCAGCTACCCCATTCTGTTCAGGAGAATACCTTGTGGTTATTTCTCTTTTGATGCCTCTGTCCTGCAAGAAGTCTTCAAATTCATTGGAGAAGTACTCACCTCCTCCATCTGACCTTAGCCTCTTGAAATTCCTTCCTGTCTGGTTTTCAACTAATGCAAGATATTTCTTAAAACAATTAAATACCTCATCCTTGTGCTTCATGAAGTACAATACAGTCCATCTGCTATAATCATCAATGAAAGACACATAGTACCTTGATCCAGAGACTGAGGGGTCTTTGCTAGGTCCCCAAACATCTCTGTGTACAAGCTCTAGATAGTCTTCATGCATATATCCTTTCTTGGAGAAGGGTAACCTATGAGACTTTCCAAATTGACAAGCACCACACTTGTAAATCATATGTTGCTTGGATACATTAGGTATCCCAAGCACACATTGGTCCCTGCATATTTGTTTCAAGGTTCTTTCTCCTATGTGCCCTAGCCTTTTGTGCCAAATCTCAAGCTCTGAAAGTGTTTGATCTTTATAACTGTATAGTGCAATATTCTTTGTATCTTCCAACTCAAAAGTGAAAAGTCTACCTGATTTTTCTCCTTCAGCAATCCTATTGAACCCATGTCTTGGGTCCTCCACATATGCTCCATATTGATTGAATCTGACCTGCAAACCTTTCTCTACAATCTGACCAACACTCATCAAATTTTTGGTAATGGTTGGTACATAGAGTACTGTTGAAGATACAACATGTATTTCTTGGATCCACTTCATTTTCATCATCGTTTGTACCTTTTTCTACCTTTCACTCAGTTAATAAAGCACTCTTGTATAGGTGTGTGTGAGTGCCACACTCGAGAATAAGTGGGATTCATTCTCCTTTCAGTTGAGAAATCCCACATAGCATGCTTTTTTGCCATTTTGTACATAAAGAGGTCTCCACCTCTTCTTTTGAGAGAGCTCTTTTAGAAGTAATGAGATAATGCTAGTTTGTAGATAGACTCTTACTCTTTTGTCGTCATGATGTGCGTGCGTGCTTGTTCTCTTCTTGCCTAACGCTTGTGACACGTTGATGTATGATTACGTCGCTATTATGCTTGTGATTACGATTATGTGCATCATTTGTGATGCTTATGTTGTGTCTTCTTGTTAATAACGTTGTTAATCATACGTTGACGAAGCGCCATTACGTCTGCTGAGTGCTTCTACGCAAACATTTGGGTCTCATGAGATACTTCCTGGTTTGACAAGTATGAGTTGTGATGCTACAACGTCAACAAGTACCCTGCTCAACAAATTCTGATTACCATCACAAGTCTTAACATTTCCAACTTTAACTACTGAATGCTTTGTATCATCACCTGTTTGGACTTGATGTTTACATTTTGGTTCCTCAAGATCAGAGATTAGTGCCACATTGCCAGCCACATGATTTGAGCACCCTGAATCAATATATAATAGGTGGTCATCATTTGTACCTGACTTTGAAGTCATGTTCATGATCAGAAGAGAGTCGTCCTGCTCCTCTGTGTAGTTATTGTAGTCCTTTCTGGTTTTGTATCCTCCTTGGTAGTTGCCATTGTCCTTGTTGTAATAATTGTTGTTGTGGCCTTGGTGATGGTTGAACCTTCCTCTTGACTGTAAGTATCCACCTCTTTGGTAGCCTCTTCCTCTCTGATTTTTGTAATTCCTGAAACACTCATCTGTAGTATGATTTGATAAACCAAAAATGTTACATGGTGATGAGTTATAGGGTCTCCCCCTACCTTGCTTACCTCCTCTGCCCCTTCCTCTTGAAGATCTACCTCTCCTTGCATAGTTGGCTTGGGAGGTAGAGCCTTCATCTTCCATCTTCTTGCTCTTGCCTTTATCCTCAGACTTCTTATCAGTGTATAGGCCAGAAGAGTTATTACCTTTGGATGTATCTCCAATTTTTGTGAGCTTTGCTTCATGTGTAAATAGTTGTCCCATGAGAGTTGTAAGATCTGGAGTGTGCATGTTCATGTAGAGATCCATTGCAGTGGTGAAGCTTTCCCATTTGTCATCAGCCTTGATTCCATTGATCACTTGCCTTACAATTTGTTCTTCTTCAATCTCTTCTCCTATGCTTGCTAACTGATCTGCAACATCTTTGATCTTGGTCACAAATTCTGAAACATCTTGCTTAGGTTGCTTCCTTAGTGTTGTGAATTCAATCCACAACTGATTTTTCCTAGCCCTTGTATTGGAGGAAAAATATGATGACAAGGTTTCCCAAGTTTCTTGGGATGTCTTACAATTTTTGATATGTGGCAAAAGAAATTCAGAGATAGATTTGAGTAAATATGACCTTGCCAATGCATCCTTAGCACACCATGTGTTGAGCTTTTCTTGTTCTTCCTTGGTTGGTAATCCTCTTGCTTTGAATGAGGGCAATTCCTCATCTCCTAAGATGTATCCATAGAGACTCCTTCCTTGTAAGTAGGTCTTCATCCTTAGAGACCAAGCTTGATAGTTGTTCCTGTCCATTTTGTCAATAAATGAAGGAAAACCATCTCCCATTTTACCTCTATTGCTCTGATATCACTGTTGGGAAAGATGGATGGATGCTCCAAGAGACTGAGTAGGTACTGCTAAACTTGCTTTGTACCAGCCCTCTTTTGCTTCAGAGTTGATAAGTAGACCTTGTTAGCTTTCCAATAACACCAAAAAATGACCTATGTGCTTTGGAAGTGATGTGTGTAATGATTGAACCAAAAGAGATAACTTTGTAGTCCACAAACTCAAGAAAACCTTCTATTTTAGTCTTGACACCTACTGAGTGTTTTGCTCAGTGTGACCAGTACAGTAGAAGTTGGTAAACTTCCTTCTAGGGGTATTTAATTAGATTAGTAAGCTACCATTTGCAAGTGGAATGATGTAAAAATATAAACTATGCTAAGAGAAATCAATTTAGCAAGTTTAGCTATACCCCCGACTTTTTAGGACTGTAGTAGAAATTGACAAGAGTTCACCTCGACGCAGATTTCTCCAAAATGGCTGAATAGAATTACTTCAAACTTTGATAGCATGTAGATGCCTTTGAGCTGAATCCAACAAGCTTTGAATCACTTGATTTGGTAGAGAATTGGCCGAGATATGCCCTTGACAAGTTGACAGACTTTTGAGTAGACTAACAGAGAACTCAGAGATTAATAATGTGAATGTATCTATTAATTAACACTTGTATACAATCCCATTGGCATGAATAACATTTCCTAATGGTGTAGAGAGGTGTAGACTATGGTATACTCCTCACACACACACTCAAACTCAGTAGAATGAGGCTCGGGAATGATCTCTCTCTCCGCGACTTTTCAAGTTCACTTTTTATATGAAGTGAGTGGGGATTTGAATTCAAATTCAATTTTTGGCTCCCTATGATCAAGCTCCTAAAAGCTTGGAGATATTCCTTCAATCAAATGAGCTAATTTTCCACAACTCATTGTGGTAGGTGATTACAAAAAGATTCTAAGTCAAATTGACTTTTACAATGAGGTAAAGTGGTAATTAACCACTAGCATATGTTCCTATGCTTCTTCATGTATGTGTATCCTTTGATGTATCCTTTGAGCCAAATGTGTAGGCTTGCAATATACACCAACACTAGCAACATAAAGAGTTTTCTAAACTACTAAAAATATTGGTATTTAATCAAGTTCAGAGCTATGGCCTAAGATTTCTCTATGATGCAGCTTTCAAAAGTAAAAATCTCTCACCTTCTCTAGATTGTCGACAGTACGCTTCACCATTGCAACCTTCTCATTGTACCCTACAAAATCCTTTGTGATTCCCTTTAAAACTTGCATTCTGACACTACACATCTAAATAAGTTGATGATTAGGCACAAACGTTATAAAAAAGCTTGACGTATGGAATATAATAGCTCTGCTACACAGACAATTCGTATAAATGGCTGGGTAGTATAGGATCACACAATGGTGAAAAATTGAATTGCATCCATAGACCTTGCACACAGCCTCCAGCATGCCTAAGATTGCTAGCTTCAACTTCACAAAAAAAGGGATAAAGCTATTCCAACCCATATAAAGCATGCCACAGGTCTCACTTAACTAATAATTAAGTTGAGTAGAGCAGATTGCCAATTATTCACTCATTTCCCTTCTGATATGTCATTCAGCCAAACCTGTTCATAGAATCTTTAGCAATGATTGTGTACATATTATCTAAGGGTGAAAAAATGGTGTGAAAGTGTTGAGTGAGAGGGAATCATGCTCCACATTGATCAAACGACAGTGCTTGTGAAATTTAAGATCATGAACCTCCATGAACAAGTATGCTAATTAAATCCCCATGTGTGGGAGCAACTCATCATGCATGATCATAGACAACATGAAAATCATATCAACCACTCCAACATTTGATTTGATGGTGCAGATGCATATTAATGTGGTAGAGATCCACTGTTAGTCTAGAGGCACATTAGCATGTATTTAGAGTGATCATACACAAAAACTATTTCTATCAGCTATGTTCTCCAATTAGTTTCCCTTGACTATATCTGCATCTTTGCTCGAGGTGGACAAAACTTCCAAAATGACAAAAGACATCAGGTCCTTCCTCCTCCATAGTCCCATCTGATCAGCTTTGGTTCCAAGCTTCCATAACAATGCCTATACATGTGTGCATGATGGTAGTCAAGTACATCATATGATGTTATTTAATAACAGCTCTATGTAACTCACACCTCTTTAAAAATGTTTATTGTTTTCATATTGCACCCATCAAAGCTGATCAGACTAATCAGACTCACCCCTAAACATAACTATCTGCTCCTTTCCTTTGCTACTGTAAGCCTATCTGCTATATCTATGATGTCCCAAAACATTACATGCTATTGCTGAAAGACTGATTTCAAACCCTAATGTAGACAATTAATATCAAAACACTGTTGTTACTATCCATGTAAACAATGAACACATTAGAAACCTAATGGAAAGTGTAAACAACATTAGACACAGCCAAGGAATGAGTACATATGCTTACTGCATGAGTACATATGCTTACTGCATGAGTACATATGCTTACTGCAATAAAACCTTAGTCAACATGCATTGATTAAAATACCTTCTTCTATGGCCACATTTCTACTGCAGGCTTTCAAGACACACAAACTTGTAACAACACTTGGTTGTATGCCTTCAAAAAGTGATCCATTGAATAAGTCAAATGCCTTTGAAGTTTCTCCACACTCAAAGAAGCCAAAAAGACCACCCCATGTCATGACATTTCTATCTGAAAGCCTCATGAATATTGCTTATGCATCATCTAGAAGCTTGCATCTAGCATAAATGTCAACTAATGCACTCCCTACTGCCATATCCATTTCTAGACCCCTTTCATATGCAAATGCACTGATCTGAGGCTCTGAATACCACATAAAGTACTGCATGCTTTCAGCATGCCCAACAAAGTAGCTTTATTTGGCTGTACACCTATCTCTGGCATTTTCTTAAGCATTTGAAATGCGACAATTGGCATTAGCAGTGCAGGTATTTGACTAAGTACAATGAGACTCCAATGGAAGGCTCAATCAACATGAAGGCTCTATACCTGTACCACCATTAAAAAAAGAACAATCTGTAACTCAATTAATTATTAAATTGCAAAAGCATTGCAACTATCATCAGTGCTCCCCTTGATAGACTGTATACATCCAGGGAGAAATGATGAAGTACACTATACAACCTGAAGAAATGATGAAGTACACTGTACAACCTGAAGAAATGTGTTTTTCTCCTTGCACTTTATTGATTGGAAGCTCTCTGTTGTGTTGAGGACCTGGATGATGAAAGATCTCATACACATGAAAATTTCACACATACACACATACCTTACACATAAAATGCACACATACACATAACAACAGCCACACATACACATGCATTCCAATAGCAGCCACACATGTATATACATGCATGCACACGTACACATACATTCTAGTAGAAGCACACATGCACATGCACACATGTACATACATACACTTGTACGTATAAACATATATTTCACACACACACACACAAACCACACACATGTGCATACATACTTCTACACACATCTATCTAGAAACAACATTAGATTACCAAATTTTTTATAAGAGATAGGTCCCAAATTCCAAGAAGTTCAATGTGCAAGCCTTCAAATCCTCTAAAAGGATTGTTCAGTGTACACACATACATACACACATATAAGCATGAATAAAAACATAATATATACATGCAAGCATCACACATACTTTCAAATTTCAAACATATATATATGCATGCATGAATACAAGAATACAAACATGCACACATGTAAGCATCTCACATGCAAGAATCACCCATGCACACTATTGGAGCAAGTCTATGACAAGCCTAAGTATTGGCTTGAGTCTCACAAAGTCTTAGAAGAAGCTTCAAAATGAAGACTATTTAAAGTTCACTTGTGAACTACCTCTTGTAACTTTTGAAGAGTTTACTTAATGTAAAAGTGAAAGAATCTTAAGTGGTTGAGTCCACTTGATCAAGAATGCAAAGAGGAGCCACAAATTCGTGATTTGTGGTAGGTAGAGAATCAAATCAATCGTTGATTGATTGAAGAGTGATTGAGGGAAGTTAGCCTCCCAAACTCAACTATAAATAGATGGCAGTTTTAGTCGTGGTTAGAGAGACCTATGTGAAGACCTCCAAGAGCTGAGCTTTATGCCATAACAAGGTGTGATTACAAGGCACACATATGTATCAGTAAGTCATTGTATTGTACAAGCAATATACTTTCATTTTCATGATTATTTGAGTTCATATGTCCATGTTCTTGTGAAGTGTACTACTCACTGCCATATCTCTCAGTTTTCTTAGTCAGATTGCAGAGATGGTTTCTCTGAGCTTGGTGCATCATTTTCAGTAATTTAACTTGTTAAAGTTAGCTCTATAAGTCTACTATATGCTCACAAATTTTCATGTCATTTGAATGTTGCAATCTTCAGTTATGTTCATTTGAAGTCAACAGGGTCTGTTCATCTTCACTTCTATGTCGGGTACCCGATTTTTGCACTCATCTTGTCAGAGCCATTTCTCAGTGGTTACTTATCCAAATTCAATGATTTAAATCTTGTTGGATTTATCTTACTGTCTAGTATAACCAGACAAATGTTCATAATCATTGAATTCCTACATTTTGATTTATCTTTATTTTTCTGCTCACTGGTCTCAAACTGTAGCAGCCCGTGAAAATCGGGATGATGTCATCACTTGTTAAAACTCATTCTCAGTGTGTGGTTTATTATTTTTGATGAAATTACTCTTGAAAGTTAGATCTTTAAGCTACCTAGACTTCCCCAAGAGGAATTAAGCTAATTGCTGCTGTTCTCAGAGAATTATGTAAAACACTGGACAGGTGTATGAACCAAGAATAGCAAGTTTTTCACCTCTGAGCTAACTCCAACTTATCTGTTTTGATCTATCTTTTTGAGAGTGATCTTCCAAGGTACATAGGGTGTCTAATACATCCATTGGCAAGCTAAAAGGGCCCACCATATACTCCTGGAGTTCATTTGGCTGGTGTAGATCAAGGATTTTGCAACACCTCTTCATCTTCAAGCACATACCTATCCATCTCTTTACACACACATATACATAACATATACATATTACATGCATCACACATGCATCCATATGTACATACACACATACATATTACATGCATCACACATGCATCCATATGTACATACACACATACATACATGCACGAATACAAGGATACAAACATACATACATAGATACATAAATAGGCATAAACATTGAACAATAGGAACCTTTGAATCTCATCATTTCAGATATTAAAAAAAAAATCAAAAATCAAAAATCGACAAATATTGAAGTCCTCGATATATTCAAAACCTGTCAAAACAATAAGAAACATTAGTATAAATTATACTTTACCAGAATATTGAAAAAGAAATCAAATAAAAACGTTACCTTTTTATAATCAGTATCATTCGATTTGAAAAATATTAGAAGGTTCAACATCCTCCATGTGTTTCTTCTCGACTGATACTACACATTCACTTCTTCGTTGACATTGACTTTTCCATATGGCATAAGCTTCTTCGAAAGGGAAAGTTTTCAAGGTCACTCTTAGAAACAAACAATCTAAGACATGTATCCAAGTTTTTATTCAATCTATTTCTCGTTGCATTTCTTATGAAAGTTAAGCTACTCCATAGACGTTCATCTTCAATGGATCCAAGGATCATTGTTAGACACAAATTTTCTACTTTAAAATAGTCAAAAAAAATGATTGCATCTTGCAATACTCTCTGAAAAGAAAATAACATACATACGTTGTATTTTCCTTCTCTTGCATCAAAGTGTGTGTATGATATGTAATGATATCACTTCAACATGATGTATATTATAGTCTTTCTCTCTCTCTCTCTCTCTCAAGACACACAATACACTTCGTGGACAATTTCCTCTCCTCCCCCTCCACATTGATTTTTTTGTCTATCTATTTTTCAGCATACATAGTCTTTCCCTGTATAAATTTTCCCTCTATACTAGTCATTCTTCGAGATAAATCTAACGAAATAGTGACTATCTCATGAGAAGTCCAAAATAAAAATATGTATGGAAGTCTTACGTATTTCACACGAACAGTATGAATAACTTAGTGTAATCTCCAAAGCCAATGCATAAGCTCCAAGGGTTCCTATTGACATCCATATTGGATTTTACCCATGCGCATTGTCTGGACTTTCAAACATCCACATTGTTTACAGGTCTATTTGACATGAATAATCAGACGTATAAACATACACATGTAACCCATTCAGAGAGAGAAAAAAGGACATATGTTGGCAGCAGTCAGGGAACCGAAGGAGCCACAAGACGAAGAGAATCAGAGGAAAGGGACAGCACAAGCAGACATGGCAGTCAAAGAAGATCTGGCAAGTAGGCCAATAGTTTTCTTCATGAAGAAGCAAGTACGAGCATTCACGCAGATCTAGCACTAAGGCAACCTTTAATTTTTCAAAACCTTTACACCAATTAAAAGTGATTCTCATCACTAACAACCCCCATAAATACCATGTTCACCTTTTTGTAGCTCCATTTTGTGCAAGCCAAGGAGTCCTTGAGCTTGAGGAGCTTTAGAAGTATCTACCTGCCAATTTTCATATTTTTTAGATCTCGTTTGAGCCCTCTAATAAGCCCTGGAACTTAATTTTTAACTAGGCCGGACACTAGGTCTGAACAGGGCCAAAGCTAGTCAAAAACTATAAAAGGAGCTAGAGAGCTCATTTTTGAGGTTGGATTGTAATTGAAATGAACTTGTAAGAGCTTTTTGAAAGTAATCTAAGAACTCCATTGCTTCTCACTCTTTGTCTTGCCGTGTGTGCGCGTGTGTGTGTATGTGTGTGCATGTTTGTGTGCTTCTCACTCACGCACTTGTGCCTCCACTTGCTCGAGGTCTTCATACCATCCTCACGTCTTCCCGGATTGACATTAAAGGAGGTGCTACTCATCACTGACCTACACCAAATTTTGGCGCCGTTGCCAGGGATCGAGCTTTGAGGACGAGCGTGTGATGGTAATACGTAGATTGGAGACGTTGGAGTTGTAGGTAATTTCTCTAATTTTCCTATTTTTTCTCTTTCTTACTTTACCACCATCATCACCATCATCATCATCACCATCTCCCACCTCCATCTCCATCATCGCGAAAATTTCAGTTTTTTGATCATATCACCTTCTCCACCTCATTTCCCTCATTTCACTCGTGAGAGAGAGCGAGAGAGCGAAATTGTGTGTGCTGTTTTTGCATGTTTTTTGAGCTGTCTTGCAGGTACAGGTCACATCATCGTCCCCAACACTCTGCGCAGGTACGGAATTCGCCATAACTATCTGTGTGTCGCCGACCTCTGTCAATCGCGACCGACAGAAAAAATACTCAAATTGCCAAACAAAGTGCAAAACCATGATCTACAGGCCTAGAGCTTCCCAAAAATGTGTTTAGTTTTTTGAAATTCATCAGATTTCTGTCAATCGCGATCGCTCTGTCAATCGTGACCGACAAACCACGACGGACAGACCTGTCAATCGCGATCAACACGTCAATCGCGATCGACAGCCCACGACGGCTCTGTCAATCGCGACCGACAGAGTCAACGACCGATTGACCACGACCGACGGACCATACGCGTGACACGTGTCAATCGCGATCGAGCCATCAATCACGATCGACTCATCAATCGCGACCGACACAGTCAACGATTGTTTGACCACGACGGACAGAACCTCGCGACCGACCTGTCAATCGCGATCGACACGTCAATCGCGACTGACAGAGTCAACGACCCTTTGACCACGACTGATTGACTTTTTCGGAAACCCTGTCAATCGCGACCGACCAGTCAATCGCGATTGACAGCCACGACGGACCTGTCAATCGCGATCGACACGTCGATCGCGACTGACCTGTCAATCGCGACCGACAGACTTTGCGAACACGTTAGAAGGGCAAATTAGGTCAAATTTTTAAGGCAAAAATAATGGTCTAAATTTTGGCCAAGTGTGGGACAAACACAAGGGTGTAGTATTGCATTACGAGGGCATGACCCAAGTAACTCGAGAATTCCTGTTTGCCTGTTAACCTAGTTTAATTCTATTTTAGCCCCAAAACCCTGAACTGGCATAACTTTCTCATACGAAATCCGTTTGCCGTGATTTTTGTTTTGTTGGAAAGCTCGCAGGGGGAACAAAAATTCAGGGGTCTCTAGAGTTGTGTCCAAAAAATCATAGTGCAAATTGGTGAAGTGTTACATGAATGAAAGTGCTTGGTTCTGTCTTTTGAATTTAAGTCTTGAGCTAACAGTAAGCCTTTTACAGGTCCTTTGAGAGCAGCGAAGGGTACACAAAGCAAGAGTAAGTGCAGGCTTGGGAACACGCGTCCTAGGCACACCAGGGTGACAATACAAGGAAAGGAACTCAAGGTTGGAAAACCCGCAACACCCTCTGTCAATTCTTAGTCTAGGCTAAGTGCGGGTAGTGTTAGAAGTAATTCTAGGCAACGATAGGCACGAGATAAATCAAAGACTATCTAAGAAATCAAGTGCAACTCAAGAGATAACCTGTGTGTGTGTGAACGACAACCTTAAAGGAAAAGAACCTAGCGTGAAACGACCAAAGTAAAGTGCAAAATTAAACTCAAGTATTCCTAACGACGTGATATCAGACAAGAGTATAAACACGATAATCAACATAAAAAGGGAATTAAGCAATTGATATAAAGGACTCAGAAACATGGTTGTACCTGGGAAAAATTGGGTTAATCAGTTAGGCATATGAACCTTAGATCAGGACGACACCTAGTAAGAGAGAGACAAAGCCTTAGGTCTTCAGAGACTAGTGTCAATCATACTGCAAGGTCTTGGGCCCAGCAGTTGAGTCACCACTCTCATTACCCTAGCTCTGATACCAGTGAATCAGAGATGTCTCAAGGCATGGACAGACCTACGGGAAGTTCAGGAGTGCCATACTTGCACAGAGTAGAAGGCCCGTACAAGACACAGCTGGAATACCTTAGGACCAACCGATTAGGTGCCAGCATCTATGAGGACGGCCTAGGAAGATCTGTAGTACAGATTAAGAATCCTGATCAATCCATTGGATTAGAGCACCGAGCTGTCAAGTTTGAAAATGGAGCATACTTGGACAAAGAAGGAACCATATACGTAGTCACCAGTCACCCAGATAGGACGGACGAATTTGGAAATGTGATCTCAGAAGCGGACTTAGGGGACCTAGAGCAAGGAAACATGGGTGTAGAACCTAGAACCCCCCGAGGCAAATCTGTTCTCTCTAGGATTATCACACCTGAGTGGGTTCCCCAAGACAACAAGAGCATAGATCTGCTTCTGAACCGAGAGACTGACGAAGCCTTTTGGAGGTATAAATCTGATCGGCCAATGGATATAGGAACTATCATGATCTATGAGTTTAAGGATCCTGATAGCCCAGGCAGAGTGACCTACTTAGATCATGCTTCGGAGAGGATCTTTGTGGTGACAGAAAATGATAGGCATGCTTACACTTGGAAGGGCGAATTCGTTTTCCCCCAACCGAGATCGAATGTATCCTATGGTCACCCTGTAGCTGGAACATCCCAAGCTCATGGAACTCAAAGAGACAGACATAGAGAAAGGCCGGAAGTAAGCTTTGCCAACCCAGTGGGCCGAGAAAGAACGAGGGCGGAAACAAATAGAGTAGAACCTGAGATACTTAGAGCTCACAGGAATCAAAGAAATGCGGATGAGTTCCCTCTACCACGACCTAGAGAGCACACAAGGACTTTGAGACCGACTCAGCTAGTTAAGTCCATGAAGAACTACTTCGATGGCACTAGAGATCCATACGATAATGTGGTTGAGTTTAGGCAAGTCCTGAGAGCCAAACAAGTGGAGGATCCATTCACGCAGTACAATGCCTTTGGTCTGACCCTTAGGAACACTGCCCTAACATGGTTTCAGCCACTAAATGAGAGGCAGTTCAGGAGCATAGACCAACTCCTAGAGGCTTTCATCATTGAATTTTCAAAGAGTGGCATAAGACATAATACTTCCTCGCTGATTCACAGCTTCAAGCAGACCCCTCAAGAGACCGTGAGACTTGCAGGAAGGAGATTTAGGCAATATCTTGAAAGATGCCCTGTTTCGGAGCTACCCACACCAGCTAAGCAAGTGGCTTTATTCCTGGATGGATTGCTAAGTACTAAATTGAGATCTTATGTGTACTTGAAGGACCCTAGGACCATAGAAGAGTGTGTACGCATGTGTATTGACATTGAGGATAACCTAGGGGAGGAGTTAGAGCTTTCCAAGATATACAAAGATTCGGATAGTGCCTCTAACATCTCTTCCACGCAATCCACATCAATCGAGGAACTCGCGGAAAAAGTAGCTCAAAAATTAGGCGTCTCTAGTAAACAAATTCCTAGATTTGCCCCAGTGAAAAGATGTTATACTTGTGGTGGCGACCACATGGCGAATGTCTGTCCCATTATGGCTCAACCCCAAGTTAATCCTAGTAGCCAGTACTGCACCATAGAACGGAGATACACAAATCACACAGCGCAAGATTGCCCATACAACAAACAGGCGGTTAGGCAACCCTACCCTCAGCCATACCCTCAGCAGGGAAGATACCAGAACCCGTACCTTCCACAACCATATGGCAGGCCACAACAACCTTATCAGCAACCATACCAAAACCAACAAAGGCCTCAGCCTGTGTTAGCTCAACAACCCCCTGCCCCAGCTAATGCGATCCCAGTAAAATATGCAGCAGCAGAAGAAAACCTGAATAGAGCTATAGTCCCTGTAACACCACTGCTTTCTGAAAGCGACCCCAGTAACCATAGCTTTGATTCTACACATGTCGATAGCCCCCATGCTTACTACATGCAATCTCCTGAGCATGGTGAGTCCTACTATAGTGAAGAGCCAAATGAACCTAGTTGGGAGTCAGATTACACAAACGTCATGTACGCAAACCCCAATCCTAGGCCTCAACCTAGGCAGGTAAGACCCCCATTCCCTAGAGGACCGTGCTACAGATGCCAAGGAGATCACCTCATTCGTGATTGTCCCTTACCTCCACCTACACAACCCCAGTCAGTAACAATTCAGGGCTTTTGCCAAGAATGTGGAAAGGAGCATCTCTTACGAGATTGCCCTAAAAATCCTAATAATATGCCAAAAATCACTCCTATTAATGTTATTGGGTTGGTGGTAGACTCCACAGGAAGTGTGACATCCACCGCACCAGTACAGGTAGTTACTAGAGCTCAGGCATTGCAGCAGAATCAAGGGGTAAACCAGGATAAGAACCCAGAGGCTAGTGAAACCGAGAGCATAACAAAGAAAAGGACTAGAGCGTGGAAAGATAGTCGGGAAAGAATGAAAAGACAATGGGCTAAAAAGATGAGTGAACTTGAGGAAAGCATAAGAGAAACCAAAGCCAGGATAACTGAACTCACATCTCAAACTCCCTCTCACACTATCCCACCTCCACCATTCCCATCGCCATCCGATCGGCCACCTTCCAACCCACCTCATACGATTCCACCACCCCCTAGAGTAGGATCAGTATTAGCTGATCCCACTCCTGAAGATATAAACATGATGCTTAAAGCATATCAGGCCAGAATCCAAGAAGGGCCAAATGTCACGGATCATGACAAGTGTTACCCTAAGGCTGACCTAGAGATAGAAAGAACCAAGCTTTGCACGAAAATGGTCGCATTGGCTCAGACTATGTTTGAAGCCAGTCGCGTTTTCAATTACTCGGGCTCAGCCAAGATGCAATTACACTTGGATGGACTTCTAGAGAAGTTAGAGGGCATAATTGCAAGATCTGCCAAGGAAGAAGAAAATCAAGAAAGAGATAACGCAAGCAAAAATATGACTCATCCCCCTCCAAAAGCTTATGTGCCCAATTCCACTGAAACAGACTACCCCCCCTCCCTAGAAAGAATAGAGAATCTAATGGCACAATCACAAAAGGAACCAGCCTCTCAACACAAGGGCAAGGCAAGTGGAAGAGTAAGCATTCCTGCTCAAGAAGCCTATGTGCCTGAAGCCTATGTGCCTAACTCTACGGAGCCGGACACATCATCTTCTATGAATCGGTTCACACCAGAATTCCTACGCGAGATTCAAAAAGACAAATGGGCTAAGGAAAGTGAAGTCCCTCCTCCCATTGAACTTGTGGATGATGCACATGACCAATTCCCACAAGACATCCCATCCATTTATGGAGAACAGGAGAGTATCCAATCTCAAGAAAGATTAGACTTCGAGTCTAATTCTTTACAAGAACTACCCCATTTCACAGGCCCATGGGAAGCAAAGTCCACCTGCATGAGAGCACCTACAGTCATGGTAAGAAACGAAGATTCAGTCATACCTAGGAACACAGAGGTAGTGAAGAACACCAAAGTGCAGTGCAATCTCAAGTTAGAAGAGCTACTTAAGGTTAGACCTGAATTATGGAAACATGTCGCCAAACAAGTACCAGAGATAGCAAAACCTCGTTCCCAGGTAGGATCCCAGAGAACAGTGCCAGAAATACCCTTGGATAAGATAGGAGATATGTGTGAAGGTGAAGAAGGGAACACCTATCTTCCCATTACCTACCAGGAGTACACCACCAAGGCAATTTTGGACTCAGGTGCAGGAGTTGCAATTGCTACCACTTCCCTCTGGAAGCGTTGGGGCAAGCCAGCACTCAGGCCAACGAGAATGAAATTGCAGATGGTCGATGGTCATATTGAGAGACCCTTAGGATTGCTAGAAGGAATAACTCTCACCACTTGTGGTGTCGAGTTTGAGCATACATTTGCTATATGTGACTTCAGCAAAAATCATGCCTATGAGATGATTTTGGGAAGACCATTTATGCGACAGTTGCAAGTGGTACAGGACTGGGGAACCAATTCTTTGTACCTACAGCACTTAGGTGTTACGACCAAAGTCAATCTTAAAGATTACTCTCATAGAGATGTCCCTCCTATCCAATGGAACCCCATCCATAGAGCCAAAGATGATACGGAATCGGTGCATTCCATTGGGTCAGGATCCTCATGGATGCATGAAGACACCCACTTATGGATGTGCAAGGTAGCAGTAGAAGAAGAGAAGAGAGAGAAAGCCAGAGAGGTAGGTGCGAAAGAAACCCATAGATCAATCCAAGACCCAGCCTATGCACCTGTAGTCTTTCCTGATGAGGAATTTGAACCCCATGGCTGGGCAGAAATCTTAGCAACAATGGACGTAACCATCAATGAAGAACAATGGACACCTCACTGTGATGAGGATGGCTATGACATTTCAATCTTCTCCATAGAGCCAATCATGGGAGAGGCAGTTCTAGAAGAATGCGACCCGAGCCCTGATGCATTTGAGGATGCAAGTGACTCCGATCTAGAGTCAATCATTATGGACCCACCATTTGCATCAGAAGAAGAATACTTCCATGAAATAGAATTTCAACCCCAGAGGCATGGAGAGCTTACAAATGATGTAAGATTAGCGACACATGTGACCCCGAAGGAAGAAGGGAAGAAACGAAAGAAGAGAGAAGTCTCACCAGAAGAGGAAGAATCTTTGTTTGAGGTCCCAGAAAATTTTAAGAAGTATGAGATAGACGACAGGAGAGTCATGATAAGAATGCCTAAACGAGAGGCACAAGTAGGAGAGGCCTATGATAACAAAGAAACCACCAAGAAAATAGTAGTGGCCCTAGAAGAAGGAGAGGAGAGATGCACGTACATAGGCCATGACCTAACAGACGAAGAAGAGCATGCGTTAATTGCCTTGCTAAGAGAATACAGAGATGTATTCGCTTGGAGTTACAAGGATTTGAAAGGTGTTGACGCGGACATATGCTCACACACTATCCCCATGACCTCAGATGCTAAACCCTCTAAGCAAAAGCCCTATACATATAACGATAATTATGCTGCTAAGATCAAAGAAGAGATAGATAGACTGGTTGAAGCTGGATTTATCTATGAAATTGAGCACACTGAGTGGGTATCCCCCATCGTAGTGGTGCCCAAGAAGAATGGCAAGCTGCGTGTGTGCATTAACTTGAAGAAGGTCAATGCAGCCACAATTCGAGATAACAATCCGCTTCCCATCACAGAACATCTCTTAGAAAGAGTGGCAGGCAAGGAAGTGTACAGCTTCCTTGATGGATTTTCGAGTTACAATCAAGTAGCCATAGCTCCAGAGGATCAGCATAAGACAGCCTTTGCCACAGAATGGGGCATTTTTGCTTTTAGAGTAATGCCATTTGGGCTTACCAATGCACCGACTACCTTCCAGAGGCTGATGTGCCATGTATTTAAAGAGTTCCTGAGGAAGAACTTAGAAGTCTATGTTGATGATCTTTGTGCTCATTCCAACGTCAGACAAACCCATATCCCTGAACTCAGACAAATCTTTGACAAATGTAGAGAATATCAAGTCTGCCTAAACCCCGAAAAATGTGTTTTCATGGTCAGGCAAGGCAAGATTCTAGGACACATAGTGTCAAAGAATGGCATATCCACTGATGAAGAGAAAGTGAGAGCCATAGCAGAGCTACCTAGGCCAAGGAATGTCAAGGAAGTACAAGCCTTCATGGGGCATTGTGGTTACTACCGCCGGTTCATTCACATGTATGCTGTCATTGCAAAGCCAATGTACGGACTTCTGACAAACTTTGAGTGGATGGATGAATGTGAGAATTCCTTCCAGGAGCTTAAACGGCGATTATGTTCAGCACCAATCTTAACCACACCAGATTGGAATAAGCCATTCCATGTTCACGTGGATGCATCCAATTATGCCATTGGATGTGTGCTTGCACAACCTACTGGTGAAGGTAATATGGATCCCCAATTGCCTATGCCAGTAGACAATTGAATGCAGCTGAACAAAATTACACCACTACAGAGAGAGAAGGCTTAGGCATGGTATATGTAGTTAAAAAATTTAGACACTATTTGCTTGCAAACAAGTTTAAATTTTTTACTGACCACCAAGCATTGTTATACCTCGTGAACAAGCCATGCAATATAGGTAGATTAGTAAGATGGTTTCTCTTACTAATGGAATATGATTTTGAGGTTGTGGTAAGAAAAGGGAGGACTCATTTAAGAGCAAATCACCTCTCTAGGCTCACATCTGGAGAAGCCCCACAAGGAGTATCAGATGACCTTCCTGATGCTTACTTGTTTAACTTGGAAGTGGTGCCGCAGTGGGCTAAGCCGTTGGTACCAGTATTGACATACGGGCCTAACCATCCAGTAGTAAACACACGGAATAGAGAGGTTGTGAAAGCTCAAAAGTACCACATCATGGCAGGAAGCATGTACAAGCATACAGATCAAGGAATCTTGGCTTGTTGTGTGGAAGAGGATGAGTACACTAAATGGTTGCAATTAGCACATGTAGGTGCATTAGAGCAACACTACTCAAAACAACGAACCCTACAGACACTAAGGAGACTCGGAGTGCATTGGCCAACTATGGAAGCTGATGTCCAAAAGTTGTGCAAGGAATGCCCAATCTGTTGCACTAAACCACCTGTGGAACACGCCACTCTTTATCAAGTATCCATAGTGCCAGATTGGAGTGAACCACTAGTATCCTTCCTGAGGACGAAAACATTCCCTCCAGACATGACTCTGGCTAGGAAAAGGAGTTTAGAACAAGAAGCCCTGGATTACTCACTCATTGGTGACAATCTATATAAGCGTGGTATAGATGGTTACCTGAGGCTATGTGTGCATGAAAGTGAATATCTTAAGATCTTGGAAACTGCTCACCAAGGTGTAGCAGGAGGACACTTTGGACTAGATCGGGTGATCAAGGCAATACTATTTGCGGGCTTTTGGTGGCCTACCCTTCACATGGATGCACATACCTATGTGAAACGATGTGATGTCTGTCAGAGAACTCAGTATCCTATACGTAAAGATGAGATGCCACTGAAACCTATGATGGGTGGACGTGCATTCTCTAAATGGGGAATAGACTTCGCAGGTCCTATTAATCCCCCAGCTAAGGGTTCCCATGCAGAATATATCATTGTTGCAACAGACTATCTAACTAAGTGGGTAGAGGTAAAAGCCACAACGAAGAACGATGCTCAAACAACTGCTAAGTTTTTATTTGAGAATGTGTTCACTAGATACGAGCTACCTATAGAGCTAGTTAGTGATAGAGGCACTCACTTCTTGAATGAAGTTATTGAAAATCTGCTCCAAGAATTCTTGGTAGTACATAAGAAGTCTGCCCCCTATCACCCACAAGCTAATGGGCAAGCCGAAAGCACAAACAAGATTCTATGTAATGTGTTGACCAAGCTAGTGAATAATAAACGCTCTGATTGACAAACAGCTACACCATGTTGTTTGGGCATACCGAGTCGCCTACAAAACGGTACTCCAAGCCACCCCCTTTCAGATGGTATTTGGCCAAAACGCTGTGCTACCCTTGGACTTCTTAATACCTACATTGAGAGTAGCACAAGAGCATGAATGGACGGGTCATGAACTCTCCTCTAGACTTTTTGACCTTGAACGATTAGGAGAAACAAGACTGAGAGCAGCTGCAGGGATATATGCAGCTAAGAAGAGACAGAAGGCATACTTTGATGCCCATGTGAAGGATAAGGGTTTAAAGGCACGCGACTTAGTTCTAGTCTACACATTGAAGCAACATGCAAGGAAGCTAGAAAAGAGAGGCTACGGACCTATGATCATCAATAGGATCTCCACGAGTGGAGCAGTACAACTAGCCACGTTAGAAGGTGATGTTCTCCCAAACTACATTAGCGGATGCAGAGTCAAGTTGTATCAGGAACCTCTCACAGAGGAAATGCTAAGTCGACTCAATACTGCCAAGAAACGCAAGGAAGAAGAAAACCGAATTCGAGAGGAAGCTCAAGCAGAAGCTTTAGAACGCATCAGAAGGATGAAGCTGCGAAGGCAAGGTAGAGATCAGCCTAGAACAAACGACTATGCAGATCAAGGATATCATATGGCAATGTGTGAAGTCGCAGGAACAAGCTCACATAGGATAACTGATCGACGTCCTTTCATAACCTTAGATATAGGACAAGGAAAGAGAGCAAGGACTGTAAAAGCCTTGATTGACTTAGGTGCAGCCACTAGTGCGGTTAAATTGTCTTACTGTCAAGAGTTGCAATTAACTGTCAATCCTGTGGAAGCATATCTCATAGGATTGGGAGGCGTGGAAACCCCTTGCATGGGCGAGGTGGAACTTCCCCTCTATATTCATGATGAGGCAATGACAGTTAAAGTACTAGTGTGTCAAGATGAGGATCTCACGGAACCCCTTGTCTTGGGTCAAGACTGGATCTATGACCAAGCAGTCAACTTAAACCTAAGAAGTGGACTTCTTCAGGTATGGGTGAATCAGACTAGAATTACAATTGAGTTAAATAATGGAGCACTCAAGGAACTAGAAAAGACACGGACTCCTGGTCCCTCCAGGGGTACACATGAAGTTGACCATGTTGTTCTTGTCCAAGGCTATGTGATGCAGAAGAATGAAGAGCTCAAAAAAGGAGTCAGAACCGCAATGGAACTCCCTTCTTTTCCAAAGGCCAGAAGGAGGCAGCAACTAAGGGCAGATCAATCACTGAGAGACTCTCCGGGCGAGAGATCAAAAGAACGCGTGACGCAGAACAACTCAGCCAATGAAGCAAATATGGGTGCGGAAAGACGAGCTGCCGACCGTAACGAAGTCGCAACAACGGTCTCAACTTCCTATTAGTAATCAACAACTTGATGCTAATAAGAAGACTCCTAAAACCTCCGTTGAGAGAGTGAAATCCATTTGGGTACCCAAGAAGTCGATGAAGGCTGACCCACGATCAAGACAAATTTGGGTGCCTAAGGCTTGCTTGCAGGCTCAACTAGTCCCACACAATTCACATCTTACACGACATAGTTTACTTGCTCAAGCAACCACCACCCACTCTTGTCTGATACACTCGAACACAATGCCGCCTAGAAGCACGCACAGACTCACTCGTAAATGGGTCCCGATGACACAACAACTCCCAGTAGAATTACTCATGCAACCCTCCCGAATCTCCACAAAACCAAGACCAAAAGCCATTCATGGTGTTTGGCAACCTAAGACTTGTAATAAACCCCCCGACCCCAAGCTGTGAATTCATCTCCACTTACTAACTGCATTAGTCAGACGGATCACCTTTCCATCTAGCTCCTAGGACTAACCAGGCATTAACTACACACACTGTCATCGTGCACTTACTAACCACTGACTCATCATCTACCTCATGTTAATGTTGTAACGGGGACAACAACGGGTTTATTCTGTCCTTTACAATGTTAACTCCTGGTTCTATATTCTCACTGAACCAACAAGCAAGCAGGGCCATGGCAGAAGCAGGAGGTGCCAGTTCTCAAGCCGGATCCAGCGCACAAATTGTGGATATAGAAACATTCCTCCTCGAGCCCCATCTCACCGAAAGACCGCAAGAACTTCAAGCTGTGCATGTGCTCCCAATTCAGGATCCTCCCCAGGGGCACACCTCTCAAGTGGGCAAACATGCTCATTGGTTCAGTGATGTTGCTGGACCATTGGGTGATGGAACCTATTTCTGGGAAGCTGAATTGGAGTTTAATGGTAAATGGGGACGCTACCATTTTTTAACGCGCGAGTTTGAGAGTTATCAAAATGCTGAAGTAATGCGTTCAGTATGGACCAAAGCCGGCTTGGACAGTTATTTCAGGGCCCATTTACCAAAGCCGGATTTCTTGCGTTGTTCTTATCTTATCAGTACCATCACTTCGGGCAGGGCCAAGCGAGGCGACAACACCTTTGTGTTACCCTCACTGCTGCCGGGCCATGAACTTAAAAGATTCAAGCTGACCCTCAATCTGGTACGAGAAGCATTGGGCATGTATGGTATGCACATCCCCACTGAAAAGGAAACAATGGTTCCAGGCAGAATGAAACATAAAGATCTCAATAAGCTGAAGGATATGGTAGCCATGACACTGACCATCGCTCTGCACCTACGGACCGTCATGCAGCATTTTGCTTTCCCCACCCAGGAAAGATTCACCATGCCCCCAAAGAAAATATGGTTTAGCTCGTATCTGGCAGAGACAGAAAGCCTTCCCATCAACGTACCACATTGGATCATAGATCAGATTCACCTAGCCCATCAAAGGTGGAACAAGAAGCAGAAGAATGTGCTTCATGGATGTTGTGCTCTAACCAAGATAATCTACCGATGTCTTGCCTATGACGTGCCTATTCAGCGTGCACTCATATGGCCCCGGGCCCAGGAATTCCAGAGAAGGCTATCAGCGGCAGGTCCCGCATCAAAGAAGATGAGAGGGGGAGTACAATTACCCTGTGCTCAACCAAGGGGAGCCACCACTACACCAGAAATTACCCCTCCCCAGACACGACGCATTAGGCCATTCACCATCCGGCTACCAAGACCAAGTACAGATGGACCCAATCTAGTATTTCCACCCGTCCCCTCAGATTTGGAATTTCCACAGGGCTTTACTCTCAATGATCTCACGGATGAAGAAGTGGCTAGACTAATCTACGACTCCAATCTCGAGATGGAAACAGAGCGAGCTCAGGAACCACAACCCCATACAACAACAGCAGCCCCCACCCGACCAGAAGTAGTAGAAGTCGACGTCGAGGAACAAGAGACCGAACAAGAGGAAGAAACCTACGAGGAACAAGAGTATGACAAACTTTCAGAGTTAGCAAGTGCCCCTGCATATTCTGCACAAATAAAAAGACTATATCGAACCATGCAACTAGTTTAAGAACAGCATAAAATGTCACTGGAAGCGGGCAAGAAACTCATGAACCAATTGCTAGCGGAGGAAGGCGTGGACGATATGTTCATTGACTCCATAAACCTACATGCCGATGCAGTAGGATTGGATGAAGCCATTCATGAGGCAATGGCCTACATTCACAGATTTGAGAAAAGGGTTCCCGCTCGTCCCATGAGGTCCGGGAAACAAATTCATATCAATGTATCACCACCAGGAGAGACAATGCAAGCAAACGAACATCAGGAAGCACCACGGTCACCACCCTCCCCACCTCTCCCTACACAACTCACTCCACCACATGACACTAGCACCACCACGTCCACTACCACCACAATCGTCATGGGAATTCCACTCTCTCCGGGAATCCAATTCGGGGGAGTCACCATGCCCACTTTCACCACTCTCTTCACTAATGTCACATCCACCCCACCCACGATCCCCATCTACACTGTCACTCAAACAGTTGACACTATGGAAACATCTCCTGCCACTGCACCGCTCCCTCCCCCCATGCCACCTCCATCTCCCATACCCCCTCCACCCACATCTCCACTTGCATCCACATCATTCACAACTCCCTTTCCCGCCCCCATTCCCCCTGCATCTTCACCCCTCCCAGCATCATTTAATGTAAATAGCATATTTCTAGCATTAAATCAATGTGTATATCAGCTTCAGAATGAGTACAGAGCTCTGGACGGCCGGTATTAACAACTGACAACACATCACCAGAACTTACAAAGGCAATTTAAAATTCTGGAAGAGGAAAATGCAGATGTGAATCAACGTTACACAACGCTTGAGCAGGCTCACCAAACACTATTGGAGGCACCCCAACCATCGATAGAATCAGGCGTCAAACAACTAGAAGCCTTGTTCGAAGTATACCAGGCCGATAACCTACGAGTCAGACGTAACTTGGCGCTACTCAGGAAACATATGGCCACAGCACTGGAAGAGAACAAAAGACTGCAAAAACAAAATGAAGAGAATCTGGAAGCGGCAATGGAAGGCTCTCCCCACGAGATAGATCCAGAGCAGTTCAAAGCAGTTCCCACGGAGACGATGAAAACCATTTTGGAAAGCTATGCAGATCTCCTGGACGCCCATGATGACTTGGAAAGAGAACGTGACACACTACAGAGCAGACTTAAGGAACAGGAAGAACAACCGAAGAGTGTCCCATCAACCTCTACCTCCGACGAAGTAAAAGCCTTAACTGAGTAGGTAGCAGAATTACAAAAGAGGTTACTGACATACGAGAGGCAGCCCTCTCCGGTGGTAGAACCAGAGCCAGAAGAGTTGGTCCCTATTGAGGTAGATGATTCGTACGAAGAACCGTATGTTCCTATGCCAATGCCAGGCGGGCGACGAACCTCAGAGGGACTAGACACCTTGGAAGTGGAAGCACCCGAGTGGCTTCAGACACTGGAAAGGACAGCGAACACCCACAAAGAACGGGTGGCCATTCAGATCCAATCACTAGCAAACCTAGAAGAAACTGTCATAAAGTCAGAATATTTCAGAAGCATGTCTCATCATAGATGGGTCGGCACCAATAATGACCAATATGTGCCATACTGCATACTGTTGGCCGATTACAACGCCGAGATTCAACGACAATGCGGCAAGCCTCCCACATTCGCTACACAATTTGGTCCAGATGATATACCGGAAAGTGCTACGCGTGGGTCCATCCATCAACCCACCTGGAGAATCAGGCTTTTGGAAACATATCCTGAAATGGTCCGAACCTGGAATAATATGCCGTTATTTATTAAATATAATCCTTGTTACATTCTAGTTCTTCGACGACGCACCTGGCCTGAATTCACTATTGCCGTCCGAGACATCAAAGCCTGCACAAAATGGTTAAATTACGTTTATCTAGCACCTCCACGAGGACCCCCCACAGTGAACTACATGATTTCTACAATCCGTCACTGGAGTATTCGGCTACGCAATAATCCTGATGTGATGGCCCAGATGTGTATGAAAATATTCGAATTAATGCTGATCACTTTCAGGAAGTTTAAGAACATTAAGGACCCCCACTTCTTAGGAGCAGGCTTTGTGACAGGAAACCAGGATCTAGTGTACGATATGAGTACCACCCCATCAATTGAAGTAATATATGCTTGGCACGCCAGAATCAAGTACCTCCCAGCTTGCTTTAGACAGACATTTGAGGAAATGTTCATCACAGGATTCTGGGAATACCACTCCGAAATCTTTATACCCAGGCCATCACATCTCCTCCAATTATTTGCTGTGGAGAGAACTATTTACTCAGAACAATTGAGGGTGCCTCATCCAGATGTTCCCGGACCTGTGAATTGGGATGATTTGCTCACAGATCTAGCATGCGGCTTGCGCCTCGAAGAACACCACCTAGCCTCCGATGTCGTCCAATATTATGTTCAAAAATCCTCTAGACAAGGGTCTATCAGGGGCGACAGACGCGAGAGTGGGGGGGGTGTTGGCAGCAGTCAGGGAACCGAAGGAGCCACAAGACGAAGAGAATCAAAGCGAAGGGACAGCACAAGCAGACATGGCAGTCAAAGAAGATCTGGCAAGTAGGCCAATAGTTTTCTTCATGAAGATGCAAGTACGAGCATTCACGCAAATCTAGCACTAAGGCAACCTTTATTTTTTCAAAACCTTTACACCAATTAAAAGTGATTCTCATCACTAACAACCCCTGTAAATACCATGTTCACCTTTTTGTAGCTCCATTTTGTGCAAGCCAAGGAGTCCTTGAGCTTGAGGAGCTTTAGAAGTATCTACCTGCCAATTTTCATATTTTTTAGATCTCGTTTGAGCCCTCTAATAAGCCCTGGAACCTAATTTTTAACTAGGCCGGACACTAGGTCTGAACAGGGCCAAAGCTAGTCAAAAACTATAAAAGGAGCTAGAGAGCTCATTTTTGAGGTTGGATTGTAATTGAAACGAACTTGTAAGAGCTTTTTGAAAGTAATCTAAGAACTCCATTGCTTCTCACTCTTTGTCTTGCCGTGTGTGCGCGTGTGTGTGTATGTGTGTGCATGTTTGTGTGCTTCTCACTCATGCACTTGTGCCTCCACTTGCTCGAGGTCTTCATACCATCCTCACGTCTTCCCGGATTGACATTAAAGGAGGTGCTACTCATCACTGAGCTACACCAACATACCTCTCAATTCTGCACATTTTAGACGATCGCAGTAAGCACTAAGCACGTTGAATAATTGGATGGGGAAAAAACTTATGTGATAATAACATTGCGATTCATTAAAATTTGTCTTCTCTATGTCTATTTAAAAAGTCCATGTAGAACATTTTTTTGTGGGTACATTGGAGGATGGTCCATTGATCCTCTCTTGAGTCCGAACTGAAGTTTGGTATGCGTGAAGCTTGCTCGCAATCAAGAAAAACTCACCAAGGCACACATCGAATTACCTATGCGTGTAGGTCGCAATGAGATCGTTCACCTATCTATAGACTGATGAAAACCAAAGGCACATCAACAGTGCATTTTGATTACCTTAGATTCCATTCCTTCACATTTCACATAGAAAGATAGTGAAGATGCATATATTTTATCTCTACGGAATGCACCTAGTGAAAGAATTGTGAGTCCGCTCATCTTCTCTCTCTATCTCTCTCTCTCTCTCAAAATCACACATAGAGAAGCATGTCCTTCGGCCTACACAACAATCCTCTCACTTCAGCACACACATTGAAAAAGCATCTTGTTTCAGTATGTCGAAGCTCAAGCAAATCTACCATACTCTAGACCAGTCTATTGAGTACATTCCATAAGAGCATGTGTACAGATAACATCCTTCGGAAACACACATTCCAGGCAACAATAGCCTTTGTAGGCATATCATTAAATAAAAATCATGCTTCCACAATGCCTATGCATGTCAAGAACGGATGTACTCATAGTAAAATGATGATGGAATGTGTAGGCGATTTTCTATTCTTCTCTACATCAAAACTTAATAACAACATCATCACCAATAAACCCTTTCAGAGTTTTACTCACAATGATATCAACAATCCTACTGAACCGAGACATTACAAGTCTCAGACCCGTTGATGGCGAAAGCTATGCTTTGTTGAGAACTCCTAAACCTAAACTCGGACCTACTGATGGCGAAATCTATGCTTTGTTGAGAACTCATAAAGCAATGGAGATGGTGAATAAAAACCGTCACTGTGAGAATACAAATTCGTGAATCTGGCGAATATTGCAAGATCATCGACTTAGGGTTTCTTGAAATTGGGCTATTTTAATGCTCCTAATTTTAACCAAATATAGCAAATACTTTTTCATATCAGTTTAAATTTGCCTTTGGGCTAATATTCGCCCCTAAATATTTCACTGATAATCACATAGTACATAAATATTAAGCCTAACACATAGGCACACATTCAATCGTATTAACATGTATACATGTATATGTTCTTCATAAGAAAGACCAAACAATTCATAGGTTTACTTGAATTCATACACATCATGAACTCCTATATATATTCATGCTTAGGTAGACAAAAATACACAAACACATAGATATAAATGTACACATATGTATCTCTTGGAATACATATGCAAATACATACATATGGCATAAAACCCACATTCTCATTCACTCTCATAGGCATATAAACACATACCCCATTAAGTGCATTTCACATATAAATATAGATGCGCAACCCTATAATCATTGGCACATATAAATAACCATACTTAAATTCTCCTTTATTCTCACATAGATGTATTCTTATGATCATGAATGCATATGCAGATGATCTCATAAACATATAGTAGTCATAAAATGAAGAGTTAAAAATAAGGATCAATTATCACTTCATTCTGAATATATTTTCTTCTTTTTTCTACAGGTACCCAAGAAAAAAGTTAGTCAATTTAGACCAAAAAATATGTGAGAGAGATATCAACTAATTAACTTTAAATCAAAACATTTTTATTTTTCCATAAGCTAACTCAAGTGAAGAAATCCTTCTGACACCGCAAGTTTCTTTACCTCCAAAGGCTCAACCAGTTGTTGAAAGAGAAAGCACACCACCAATGAAAGTTTATGTTCTTGATTCCATGGATGATGGTAAACCTCTTTAAATTGAACAGTACTCTCAAGAGTTGTTGGAGGAAAGAGAAGAAGAGAAATGGGCCAAGGAGAAGGGTGATCCCCTCCTATTCTTGAAATTGATGATCTTCATGATCAATCTCCCTAGGACATTACATCTATTTGTGGAGACCAAGCAGAGCAACAAGATGAAAGATTAGATTTTGAATCTAATTCTTTACAGGAATTTCCATAATTCACAAGCCCATGGGAATCTAAATCTCTTCAAATCAGAGCTCCCACAATACTGATAAGAAATGAAGACTCGGTGCTTCCAAGAAACACTAAAGTCGTGAAAAACATTATGGTGCAATGTACCTTAGAAGAACTAATCAAAGTAAAAACCGAGCTATGGAAACATGTGGTGAATCAGGTTCCAAAACTTGGTCCCAATATGTCAAAAGTAGGTTTTAAGTTGGAAGGACCAGAGATACCTCTAGACAAAATAGGAGACATGAGTGAAGGTGAAGAAGGTAATACTTACCTTCCAATCACCTACCAAGGTTACACAACCAAAGTTGTCTTAGATTCAAGTGTTGGTGTTGCAATTGCTATTGCCTCCTTGTGGAAGTAATGGAGCAAGCCTACATCAAGACCAACTAGAATGAAGCTTCAAATGGCTGACGACCATATTGAAAGACCACAAGGATTGCTAGAGGGGATAACTCTAACCACTTGCAGTGTAGAGTTTGAACACGCCTTTGCTATATGTGACTTTGGAAATAATGTTATGAAATGATCTTAGGAAGGCCCTTCCTACCGCGATTGCCAATAGTACAAAATTAGGGAACCAACTCCTTGTCCTTGCAACACTTAGGGGTCACAATAGGGTCAATTTGAAGAATTATACCTTTAGAAACGTACCACCCATATAGTGGAATCCTCTCCACAATGCACAAGAAGATTCAATCTCTATGCATTCTAGAAGTTGTTCTGATCCATCCTAGATGCATGAAGATACTCACTTGTGGATGTGCAAGCTTGCAGAGGAAGAGGAAAGACACCTAAAAGCAAGAGAAGAAGGAACTTCTCAATAAGCCAAACTGGTTAGAGACCCAACCTACACATTGATGATCTTTCCAGATGAGGAATTTGAGCCTCGTGGTTGGGCAGAAATCTTATCCACCATGGACATTGATATCAATTAAGAACAATGGATGTCTCATTGTGATGAAGAGGGTTATGATATCTCTTTGCTCATGTGTGAACCCTTGCTAAAGGAGTATGACTCTAATGAGGTCATAGAAGAAGAAGAAGAGGATGGCGATGATCTACATTCCATTTTGATGAATACTTGCTTTGACTGAGAGGAGCACTATCTAGAAAACGTAGGAGTATTTACCCAAAAAGAAGAAGAACCTCTCACAATCATTAAAACTATAAATTAAAGGGATGAAAGTGAAGGTAGTCAAAAGAAAATGAAAAGAAAAGCAGTGAAACAAATAGAGGAGGAATCATTGTTTAAAGTAGCAGAAAATTTCAAGAAATATGAAGTTGAAGACCGAAAAATTTTGGTATGAATGCCTAAGAAAGGGGCCATCACATGAGCATTGTATGATAATAAAGAAAAGACAAAAAATTTGTAATAACCATTGCAAGGAACAAAGAACGATGTGCGTGCATAGGACAAGACCTAAGTGCAGAAGAAGAAGTAGAGCTTGTAGGTTTATGAAGGGAATATATGGACATGTTTGTAGATCAATAGAGACCTAAACGGAGTAGATGCCAAAATATGCTCTCATACGATCCCCATGACGGGTGATGCCAAGCCCACCAAAGAAAGTCCTACACATATAATGACACTTATGCAGCCAAAATAAAAGAAGAAATTGACAAATTGATTGAAGCTGGATTTATCTATGAAATTGAGCATACTGAATGGGTGTCCCCCATTGTAGTGGTGCCCAATAAGAATGTGTGTATTAACCTTAAGAAATTTAATGTCGCTACAATCAGATATAGTGCCAAACATTTATTAGAGCGTGTTACAGGCAAGGAAATTTGTAGCTTCCTTGATGGATTTTCAGGTTACAACCAAGTATCCATTGCTCGAAAGATCAATACAAAACAGCCTTTGCAATAGAGTGGGAGATCTTTGCATTTCGTGTGATGCCATTTGGGCTCACCAATGCACCTCCAACATTCCAAAGGCTCATGTGTCATGTCTTCAAAGAGTTCTTGCAAAAAAGCTTAGAAGCATATGTGGATGATTTATGTGCTCATTCCCAAATGAGAAGACATCACATCCCTGAGCTGAGATAGATCTTCAACAAGTGTAAAGAATATCAAGTTTGTCTGAACCCAAAAAAGTTTGTGTTCATGGTACGTCAAGGTAAGATCTTAGGTCATATTGTTTCTAAGAACGGAATATCAACAGATGAGGACAAAGTAAGAGCCATAGAAGAGTTGCATAGGCCAAGGAACATCAAAGAGATACAAACCTTTATGGCCCATTGTGGATATTACCGCAGGTTTATCCATATATATGCGATCATAGTTAAACCTCTTTATGTTTCTTGAAAAAAATTGAGTGGAATTATGAATGCGAAAATTCCTTCAATGAGCTGAAGAGATGTTTGTGCAAAACACCAATATAGACTAGTCCAGATTGGAATAAACCATCCATGTCCATGTAGATGCATCCAATTATGCAATAGGATGTGTGCTAGCACAATCCACAGGTGAAGGAAATCTGGATTTTCCTATAGCATATGCTAGCAGATAATTAAACACAGTTGAACAAAACTATACAACAACTAAAAGAGAAGTCTTAGGCATGGTATATGTCATAAAGAAGTTTAGAGACTATCTATTGGCCAGCAAGTTAAAGTTTTTCAATGATCATCAAGCTTTATTACATTGTTTCAATAAACCTTGCAATACAAGATGTTTAGAAAGATGGTTCCTCTTACTAATGGAATATGAATTTGAAGTGGTTGTTAGGAAAGGTAAGACCCACCTCAAGGCAGATCACCTTTCTCACATCACCTCAGGAGAGTCAAAGCAAGGAGTGTCTGATGAATTGCCCGATGCTTATTAAATGGGCAAATAAGTTGGTATTTTTCCTAACCTTCGAACCCACAAATAACAATGTGAAAACAAACAAAGAGGATATTATAAAATCACAAAAATATCAAATATTGGCAAGAAGTATATACAAACAAGATATAGAGGGTGTATTAGCTTGTTCTGCCAAGGAGGATGAACATAGCAGTTGGTTGTAACAAGCCCATGAAGGATTGATAGGAAATCATTATTCTACACAATGAACATTGTAGAATCTGGGATATTTAGGAGTGTATTGGACTAGTAGGGATAGAAATACACGAGTGGATTAAGAATTGTCCATGATGCTAGAAGAGACCCCTAGTGAAGTTTGCTACTCTTTACCATGTGTCGCTAATTGTAGAATAGAGTGCTCCATCGGTGGATATTATGAGATCGAGAACACTACCCAACGAGGCTAGACTAGCAAGAAAACAAAGATGGAACAAGAGGCTCAGGAATATGCCTTAGTAGGAGACCAACCTATACTAAAGAGGCAAAGGTGGTTAGTTAAGACTATGCATTCACGAATCAGACTATTTGACAATCTTAGAAACTACACATAGCAGTGTTGCAGGTGGACGCAGGTGGACACTTCAGGCTTGACCAAGTAATTAAGACTAAGGTATTTTGATGGTGATGCACCATAGTGTGCTCTTTGTCTTGAGAGCTCCACAATGATATGCTCAGAGTAGTCAATCGAGCTCTGAGGCCGCACACAGTACTTCGCACAGATGTTGCAGATTACACAAAAAACACAGTACACAAGGAGCACGAAGACAGACTTCTTAGGTCTCACAAATGCGGTCAAACTTATAGTCTGTGTCTGATCAAGCCACTATATGTTTAATTAAAGAACATATACAAGGAAGTGTCCAGTATCCATTTGGCATTTCACATGGACACTAACAGTAACAATCTCCCACTAAAGGCCAACATGGCCAAAGTAACTATGGGAGAAAAATAAAGAATGATAAAGAATACATGAGTGAAAGTATAAAACTTACCTCCCACCTGATGGGCATGTTACATAGTCTACAAGTGACTATGGAAGATCAACAATCAAGTAACCCCCATCAAGTGACAACAATGTCAAAAGCTATCCTGTGGTAGAGCTTTATCAAAGCATCTATAGCATTATCTTGAGTGTGAACCTTCTAAAGAATAATGCACTCAGTGGCTAAGCAATCTTTAATGAAGTGATACCTTACCTCAATGTGCTTGGTCTTTGCATGATAGACCGGATTCTTAGCCAAAGCAATGGCACTATGACTATCACTGAGAAAATGAGGTACATGCTGAGGTAAACCCATATCACAAGCAAGACGACAAAGCCACAATGCTTCCTTACATGCCTCACTTGTTGCAACATACTCTGCTTCTGTCATGGAAACAACTATACATTCTTGAAGACGAGATCTCCAATAGATAGCACCTCTAGCAAAATGAAAAATGTACCCTGATGTAGACTTACGATTGTCTACACAACCAACATAATCAGAATCTGTGTAACCAATAATGGATGCTTTCCCTCTACCTAAACATAGACACTTATCCTTAGTGCCACTCAGATATCTCAAAATCATCTTGACCACTTCCCAATGTTTCTTGCCAGGATTAGACATGTATCTTCTCACAACTCGCACTACAAATGCAATGTCTAGTCTCATAGCTACCATAGCATACATGAGACTACCAACAGTAGACTGATAGGGAATTTCGGTCATGAATTCCTTTTCCTCATTTGATTTGGAGCAATCACCGTTGCTCAATTTCACATATGTGGGTAAAGGTGTACTCAATGCCTTTCCACCCTGCCTATTGAACCTGTGAAGTACTTTGGATATGTACTCACTTTGAGACAAGTATATGCATCTTTTACTCCTATCACGAGTAATGCACATGCCAAGAATATGTTTGGCATCCCCCAAATCCTGTTGAGATATCAAGCTCAACATGTGATGATCCAGGATGACATGTACCAGTTTTTCGTTTTTCTGACATGTATAGTGGTCATGCCAGTATATGTCAGGGATACTTCATTGAGCTTTATTAAATTTATCTACCGAGAGTGATGTCACATTTGTTTCTTGCCAGCTCACTCATTCGCGGACATTAGGTTTTTCCTTATGTACTTGTCTTTATATATTGCACTTGTTGTATTCTTGTTTTTAGGTCATTCTTGTACATTCCTTTTATGTAATAGAAGAAGAAGAAGAAGATCATTCTTCCCTGTCTCAATTTGTGTGTGTGCTTCTCCTTGAGAGTGAGAGTGTGTGTGTGAGCTCTCTTCCTTATCTCCTTCCTCATGACATGGTATCAGAGCCAGCGTGGCTGTAGAGAGCTCGTGGAGAAGGTGACGGTTAAGACTACACGGCAAGGAGTGGACAAAACGCGATTTCACAAACGGCCTCCGTTTGCTACGAAAATCGTCGTGAAGATAGAAGACATCTCGACCTCCGTTTTGAGCCCGCAAGGTTGTTGGTGCAAGGCAAGCCAACACACATTGGCTTGGAACCTTGGACTCATTGAAGATTAGCATGGATAAGGATTTATCAAGGCTTCACTTAAAGCAAGACTCATGTGAACATATGCTTATATGTTCCTACCCTTTACCTCTTGTAAAAGTCTAATTGACTTATCATTTGTTTGTAACTACTTTAAGTCATCCACCTACTTCTAGAGTCGTGGAAATTTGAATGTTGAGATGGAGAGAATATCTCCCTATTTTTAGAGGAGAGATTCAAGGGAGCCTAAGTTTGAATTTCAAACTCAAATGAAGATCAAACTTCTATAAAGGATGTAGTAAAAAGTCGCGGGGAAGACTACCACTTCAGCTCACTCCCCGAGGCATATTTTTCCTTGTAAATCATTGTGTATGAAGGCTACTCTATTGCCAACATCACAATACCTCATTTAGCTGTGCTTGGCAAGCTAATGAGATTGTACAAACACATTTATCAATAGAAGTATACATTCATCATCTCTGTTTTGTCTGAGTGTTCTACTTCAAGTCTGTCAACTTCATCAGGCCATTTCTCTGGATCTACTGAACCAAATCAAGTGTTCTATAGCTCATTGGAATCAGCTCAGAGTCTACTACAAGCATACAAAATTTCAAAGGATTTCATTCAGCCAATTGGGAGAAAAGCAAGTCGAAGTGCACACTGGTATTTGTCTACAGAGTTCCTGAAAAGTCGGGGGTGATTATATTTTTGCTAAACTTATTTCTCAGTGCATAGTTTATCAATTGAAGTGATTCCACTTGTGATTGGTAGCTTACTAAGATACATTAATACTCCCAAAAGGAATTGTTCCAATTTTAAGTGTGCTGGACACACTGAGTAAAAGTCTGAGCAGGTATCACTACAGGAATAGAAAGTTTTTGCTTGATTTTTGAAGTACAAAGTTATCTGTTTTGGTTTGATCATTACCTAAACCATTTCCAAAGTACATATATGGTTTCTTTGTGTCATTTGGAAGCTAAGCAAGTGTACTAAGCATATCTGAAGAGAAAAGAGGGCAGGTGTGAAGCAGGTTTTGCAGCAACAACTGATTTCCTGAGTGCATCTATCCATCACTCTCAACAGTGGTATCAGAGCAAAACAAGGTAATCATGGGTGATGGTTTCCCTTCTTTCATTGACAAATTGGACAGAAACAACTATCAAGCTTGGTCATTGAGAATGAAGACCTATCTACAAGGGAGAAGTCTATTTGGATACATATCAGGAGATGAGGAGTTGCCCTCATTCAAGACCAGAGGACTGCCTACAAAGGATGAGCATGAAAGACTTAACCAATGGTGTGCAAAGGATGCTTTGGCAAGGTCTTATCTCTTAAACTCTATATCTGACTTTCTTTTACCTCATGTAAGGAACTGTAAGACTTCCCAAGAGACTTGGGAAACCTTGTCAAACTATTTTTCTTCCAACACAAGGGCTAGGAAGAACCAATTATGGATAGAGTTCACAACACTTAGAAAGCAGCCCAAGCAATCAGTCTCAGATTATGTGACAAAGATCAAAGATGTGGCAGACCAACTAGCAAGCATTGGAGAGGAAATTGAAGAGGAGCAAATAGTCAGGCAAGTGACAAATGGACTCAAGGCAGATGATAAGTGGGAAAGTTTCACCACTGCAATGGACCTCTACATGGACATGCATACCCCTGATCTCACAACACTCATGGGCCAACTATTTACACATGAAGCAAAGTTCACCAAAGCTGGAGATCAATCAAAAGGTAATAACCCCTCTGCTCTCTTTACTGATAAGAAAGTTAAAGATAAAGGCAAGAAGAAACAGGATGAAGAAGGCTCTACCTCTCAAGCCAATTATGCAGGGAGAGGTAGATCATCTAGAGGAAGAGGCAGAGGAGGTAAGTCAGGTAGGGGGAGACCCTACAACTCATCACCTTGCAACATCTGTGGATTGTCCAATCATACCACAGATGAATGCTACAAGAACTACAAAAATCAGAGAGGAAGAGGCTACTCAAGAGGTGGATACTCTCAAGGAAGAGGCAGATTCAACCAACATCAAAGCTACAATGGGTACAACAACCAATACAACAACAATTACAACAACAACCACAATGGTAGTTACCAAAGTGGATTCAGAAATAGAAGAGACTACAACAACTACACAGAGGAGCAAGATGACTCCTTATTGATCATGAACATGACCTCCAAGATAGGTACAAATGATGATCATTTATTTTACATTGACTCAGGATGTTCTAACCATGTAGCTGGCAATGTGGCACTACTTTCTGATTTGGAAGAACCCAAGGGCAAACATCAGGTACAAACAGGTGATGACACTAAGCACTCTGTTGTCAAAATTGGAAATGTGAAGACATGTGATGGTAATCAAAACCTATTAAGCAGGGTACTTTATGTACCAACAATAACTAAGAATTTGATGAGTGTTGGTCAGATTGTGGAGAAAGGTTTGCAGGTCAGATTCACACAACATGGAGCATATGTGGAGGACCCAAAACAAGGATTCAGAAGGATAGCCAAAGGGGAGAAATCAGGTAGACTATTTACATTTGAGCTAGAAGATACAAAAAACATTGCTTTGTATAATTACAAGGATCAGACACTTTCAGAGTTAGAGATATGGCATAAAAGATTAGGGCACATAGGTGAAAGGACTCTAAAGCAAATGTGCAGGGATCAATGTGTGCTTGGGATACCTAATGTATCCAAGCAACACATGATTTATAAATGTGGATCATGTCAATTTGGTAAGTCTCACAGATTACCCTACTCAAGGAAAGGTTTCATGCATGAAGACTACCTAGACTTGGTACACACAGATATTTGGGGACCTAGCAAGGACCCTTCCATTTCTGGTTCAAGATATTATGTGTCTTTTATTGATGACTATAGCAGGTGGACCATTTTATACTTTATGAAGCATAAAGATGAAGTGTTTAATTGTTTCAAGAGGTATCTTGCACTTGTTGAGAATCAAACAGGTAGAAGCTTGAAGAGGCTAAGATCAGATGGTGGAGGAGAGTACTTCTCCAATGAGTTTGAAGATTTCTTGCAGGAAAGAGGCATCAAGAGGGAGATCACTACAAGGTACTCACCTGAACAAAATGGGGTAGCAGAAAGAAGGAATAGACTTATAGTGGAAACAGCTAGGTCTATGCTCAATGAAAAAAAGTTGCCAAATTACCTATGGGCAGAGAGTGTGTCCACTGCCACTTACCTCATCAATAGGTTGCCATCCAAATCACTTGATGGCATGACTCCATATGAAGCTTGGCATGGTAAGAGACCCTCTCTGGATCATTGCAAAATCTTTGGATGTGTAGCATATGTGCATATTCCCTCACAGGTAAGAGGAAAGCTAGACCCAAAGGCAGAGAAATGTATCTTCATTGGTTATGATCTGAACCAAAAGGGATACAGATTCTACAATCCCACAAACAAAGGGTTCAAGGTAAGCAGAGATGTCATATTTGATGAAAATGACTCATGGTATGAGAATGAATGCAGGAAAGTGAGTTTACCCTATGATATGGAGGAAGATTTTCCAAAGCTTACCAAGGAAGAGCCAACTCAGCAAGAAGACTCAAGCTCAGATGATGATACCATAAACCTTGAAGAGTTCAAGGCTTGGAAATCCAAAGGAAAGATGAAGATGAAGCAATTGGAGGACAAGGCAGAAACTTCTACTCAAGCAATGAGGAGATCACAGAGAGAGAAGAAGAAGCCTATCAGATTTGGGTATGATACATCACTTGTAACTAAACATTCTGTATATCTTGCAAAAGACCTATTGAATGAAGAACCAGGTACCTATGAAGAAGCAATTACAAAGCCAGAATGGAGAGAAGCCATGGATGAGGAGATAGAAGCCCTCAAAGAGAGTGATACTTGGGACTTGGTACCCAAGAAGGACACTATGAAGGTAATAGGATCCAGATGGATCTACAAATTGAAGAAGAATTCAGATGGAACAATTAACAGGTACAAAGCTAGGTTGGTAGCCAAGGGTTTTGCACAAACCCAAGGCATTGATTATGAGGAGACATTTTCTCCTGTGGCCAAGATGCCAACTATCAGAGTTTTGGTGAGTGTAGCTGCATCCAAGAATTGGAACATGTACCAATTGGATGTGAAGAATGCATTCTTGAATGGATGGATATCTGAAGAAGTCTACATGTCACAACCACCTGGCTATGAAGATCCAAAAAAGGTACATTATGTTTGTAAATTGAAAAAGGCTCTGTATGGTTTGAAGCAGGCACCTAGAGCATGGAATTACAGATTGACCACCTACCTTCTAGACCAAGGATTTGTGATGAGCAAAGCAGACACTTCTCTATTCATAAAGAGAAGTAGTACAGAGGTAATCTACTTATGTGTTTATGTTGATGACATCATCATTACAGGTAATGATGTCAATGGGATTAGACACATTAAAGGACAGATGATGAAAGAATTCAAGATTAGTGATCTTGGATTACTAAAATATTTCCTAGGTCTTGAATTGATCTATACAGATACAGGTATCTACATCACTCAAAAGAAATATGTACAGGATATGGTCAAGAAGTTTGGTTTGCAGGATGCTAAGGTATCTACTACTCCAATGGAGGTTAACCAAAAGCTAAGTGCTCATGAAGGAGAAGAAATCAAAGACATTACAGGATACCAAAGTATGCTGGGTAGCTTGAACTATGCTACCTTGACAAGAATTGACATAGCATATGGAGTAAGTGTGCTTAGTCAATTCATGCACAAACCAAGGGTACCTCACCTAGAGGCAGCAAAGAAGATCTTGAAGTATTTGAAGGGAACACAAAGTCATGGTTTGTATTTTCCTTATACATCAGATATTGACATAAAGGTTTATTCAGATGCAGATTGGGCAGGATGCAAGGATGATAGGAGAAGCACCTCAGGATATATTTGTTTTGCAGGAGATAAGCCTATCTCTTGGTCAGCTAAGAAGCAACCTACAGTGGAATTGTCATCCACTGAAGCAGAGTATAGAGGACTTGCCAATGCAACTCAAGAAGCTATCTGGTTGAAGCTTCTATATACAGAGTTAGGTCTTTTCACAAGACCACCTATCATATTTGGAGACAACACTAGCTCTCTTCACCTTGCAGCAAACCCAATTTATCATGCCAGAACAAAGCACATAGAGGTTCATTACCACTATGTGAGAGAGAAATTGCTAAGTAAAGATATACAATTGACATATGTATCTACTAATATGCAATGTGCAGATTTACTTACAAAGGCATTGGATGGAAACAAGTTATGCAGATTCAAATCTATGATTGGATTGCAGGAAGTAATTGAAGAATGAAGAAGAAGACTTAAGCCAAAGTGTTTGGCTTGAGGGGGAGCTGTTGGTGCAAGGCAAGCCAACACACATTGGCTTGGAACCTTGGACTCATTGAAGATTAGCATGGATAAGGATTTATCAAGGCTTCACTTAAAGCAAGACTCATGTGAACATATGCTTATATGTTCCTACCCTTTACCTCTTGTAAAAGTCTAATTGACTTATCATTTGTTTGTAACTACTTTAAGTCATCCACCTACTTCTAGAGTCGTGGAAATTTGAATGTTGAGATGGAGAGAATATCTCCCTATTTTTAGAGGAGAGATTCAAGGGAGCCTAAGTTTGAATTTCAAACTCAAATGAAGATCAAACTTCTATAAAGGATGTAGTAAAAAGTCGCGGGGAAGACTACCACTTCAGCTCACTCCCCGAGGCATATTTTTCCTTGTAAATCATTGTGTATGAAGGCTACTCTATTGCCAACATCACAATACCTCATTTAGCTGTGCTTGGCAAGCTAATGAGATTGTACAAACACATTTATCAATAGAAGTATACATTCATCATCTCTGTTTTGTCTGAGTGTTCTACTTCAAGTCTGTCAACTTCATCAGGCCATTTCTCTGGATCTACTGAACCAAATCAAGTGTTCTATAGCTCATTGCAATCAGCTCAAAGTCTACTACAAGCATACAAAATTTCAAAGGATTTCATTCAGCCAATTGGGAGAAAAGCAAGTCGAAGTGCACACTAGTATTTGTCTGCAGAGTTCCTGAAAAGTCGGGGGTGATTATATTTTTGCTAAACTTATTTCTCAGTGCATAGTTTATCAATTGAAGTGATTCCACTTGTGATTGGTAGCTTACTAAGATACATTAATACTCCCAAAAGGAATTGTTCCAATTTTAAGTGTGCTGGACACACTGAGTAAAAGTCTGAGCAGGTATCACTACAGGAATAGAAAGTTTTTGCTTGATTTTTGAAGTACAAAGTTATCTGTTTTGGTTTGATCATTACCTAAACCATTTCCAAAGTACATATATGGTTTCTTTGTGTCATTTGGAAGCTAAGCAAGTGTACTAAGCATATCTGAAGAGAAAAGAGGGCAGGTGTGAAGCAGGTTTTGCAGCACCAACTGATTTCCTGAGTGCATCTATCCATCACTCTCAACAAAGGTGGGGCCCACAAAAAAACCAGGTCAATTTCAGAAACTGTAACTTGCGTTGTGTTCGGGGACACTCATATATTCCAGATCCAGAACTTCAAGCGATTTCGTGTACTGTTGATACACGAAAACTGTGTTTTTCTGAGATCGAACTGTCACGTCATAGTGCGACAGTGTTCAAGCAGAAGTGCTGCTTGTAGTGTGTTGCGGTGTTGTGAATTGTTGTAGAAATGGCAAACGCAGATGGAATGAGTCAGCTTATGAGCGTAAGCTGGACAAGAACAACTTCCATGCTTGGAGATTCATATGACCAATTTCTTGATGGGAAAAGGCTACTGGAAGTACATCGAAGGAGAGAATGAAAATGCTCCGCAGTATACCAGAAAGGAATCGGACTGCAGAACAGTTAAGAGCATATGAGGAATGGAATCAAGGAGCACGAAAGGTAATGTATTGGCTATCTGTTAGCATACAGGATAGCATGATTGGACACATACAGGATGCCAAGACTCCAAAAGAGGCTTGGAACAGTTTGGTCACTTTGTACGAGACCAATACAAAGGCACGGAAATTGCAACTCAAGAACGAGCTGCATATGTTGGAGAAAAAGAGCATGTCGGTAAGTGACTACACTCTAAAAATCAAAAGCATATGTGAGTCACTTGCATCTATTGGCGTGAATGTAGATGATGATGATAAGGTGGAAGTGTGCCTTCATCGTTTAGGAGCTGCATATAAGCAGTTCAGAACTTCTATACAGACCAGAAAAAATATTCCGAATTTTACTGATTTGGTATCTATGCTGATTATTGAAGAAAAGAATCTTGGTGAGGATTCAAACTCCCAAGGAAAGCCCAGTTATGAGCAGGTATTCTACTCTGGCAGAGGAAGAGGCAGAGGTAGAGGTTTTGGAAGTGGAAGAGGAAACAATAACCAAGACCAAGGTCAACAACAGAATCATGCAAGAGGAAGACGACAGTTTCGAGGCAGGGGGAGTCAAAGAGGTCGTAGAAATTTCCAAAGAAATGATTCAGGTAATGATAGTAAAGAATGCTGGAAGTGTGGTAAACCTGGACACTTTGAACGTGATTGCAGGTTGAAGAATCAAAATAACAGAAGGCAGCAAAACAACTATGCATCCACAAGTGCAGATGATTCTGAGAAGTTGTTTATGGTTCAACATCACATGATGAATACGATGTCTGTTGGTGTTTCAAAATCGAATGATAATGTCTGGTATGTTGATTCAGGTGCTTCAAATCACATGACCAGTCATGCAGAATGGTTTAGTAGTTTGCAGAAAATGCCAGTTCCTGGATATGTTGAAACAGGTGATGATACATCGCATCCTATTGAGCATACAAGAAACATAGCATTGTCTATGGAGGACGGAAAGGTAAAACATCTCGCTGATGTGCTGCATGTTCCAAATATAACAAAGAATCTAGTTTCTGTTGGAAAAATGGTTGACCAGGGATTACAAGTCAGGTTCAATGCTGATGGATTATATGTAGAAAAGTACAAGCAGGATGGACGATTGGTTGCCAAAGGAAACAAAGTGGGTAGGATGTTCACCTTAAATGTGAAGATTCCTGAAATGAATGAAGCCATGTTTGCAAAAGGTGCAGGAGTTATTGCAGATATAGAGATATGGCACAAACGGATTGGACATGCAAACTTGCAAAGGCTGAAACTGATGCAGTCAAAGGAGATTGTCCATGGACTACCAAATTTCAAAGTTGCTGAAATGCAAAAGGTATGTGCAGCATGTCAATTTGGTAAACAGTCAAGAGCATCATTTCCACATGACAAGCATGTTAGTGAGAATGTACTAGAAGTAGTACATACAGATGTTTGGGGTCCAACAAAGACCATATCTATGGGTGGTTGCAGGTTTCATGTTACTTTCATTGATGACCATACACGCAAAGTATGGGTATATTTCATGAAAGAGAAGAGCGAGGTGTTTACTCACTTCCAGAGTTTAAAGTTATGGTGGAAAAGCAAACAGGGAAGTACATTCAGACATTAAGATCTGATGGAGGAGGCGAATACATGTCAAATGAGTTCAGCAGTTTTCTAAAAAATCATGGAATTCGGCATCAGTTTTCATGCAGATACACACCACAACAGAATGGTGTTGCTAAATGCAAAAACAAACATATTGCAGAAATAGCAAGAGCCTTAATGGCTGAGAAGAATATGCCTCATTGTTATTGGGCAGAAGCTATGCATACTGCTGTATACATCATGAACAGAACTTCGACTACTGTTGTACATCAAGTTACACCTGAAGAGAAGTTTACAGGTAAAAAGCCAAACTTATCACATCTGAAAGTTTTTTGCTGTATTGCATATGTACATGTCCCAGATGAATTGAGGACGAAGCTGGATCCAAAAGCAGAAAAGTGTGTCTTCATTGGATACTCCCTTGAGCAAAAGGGATATAAATGTTATAACCCACTCACACGACAGGTAAAGGTGAGCAGAGATGTGGTATTTGATGAAATGTCAAGCTTCTATGCAGATGCCAAAGAAGGACTGAGTCTTGAACCAAATGACAAAGAAAATGCTGAAAAATCAAGTGCACAATCTCAGGTTTTGAGTGGACCGGATGCATCACCAAGCAATAGTTCCAACTCAAATCTATGGAGTTGAAGATTACGTGGGAATTTCAGTCCAGCAAATTCATCAAATACATCCAAGAAAGGTAAAGAAAAGCTTTCTGCTGGTCATAAAACATGTGCAGATTTTGAAGAAGTTGATGGAGATTCAAGCAGTTCAAAAAAGAGTCGAGTCTTGATGAGGAACTTGGATTGCCCTCTGTGAAGACTCCAGGAGTAAGAAGGGCACATGCAGATGATACAAGGAGAAGTGACCCAGGACTAAGAAGATCTGGGAGGATGCGTAATTCAGTGCAACGGTTGACATATGATAGTTACATGGCTCGCCATTGTGCCTACATGATAAAGGTAATACAAGATGTTGAACCTTCTTGTTTTGAAGATGCAATTGGTAATGCAGATTGGGAAAAAGCTATGGATGAGGAGATGACTGCACTTTATGGAAATGATACATGGAAGCGGGTTCCATTGCCGCAAGGAAAGAAACCAATAGGTTGTAAATGGGTTTACAAGGTAAAGCATAATGCTGATGGTAGCATAAGCAGGTATAAAGCACGATTGGTAGCTAAAGGATATGCACAGACATATGGCATTGATTATGAGGAAACATTCAGCCCTGTAGCTAAAATGTCTACTGTTAGGACACGTTGCATTAGCTACAGCAAAAGGATGGACTTTGCATCAGATGGATGTGAAGAATGCTTTCCTACATGGTGAGTTATAGGAAGAAGTATATATGGACTAGCCACAAGGATATGAAGATTCAAAGCATCGAGAATATGTTTGCAGGTTGCAAAAGGCTTTGTATGGGTTGAAGCAGGCTCCGCATGCATGGCATGCAAGGATTGCTGATTACTTAACCAGCATTGGGTTTTCTATGTGTGATGCAGATCACTCACTATATGCAAGGAAGGCTGATGATGGCATCACTATTGTGGCTATTTATGTTGATGACCTAATTGTAGGTGGTGATAAAGAAGAAAGCATCAAAGAGGTAAAGAAACTTCTTATGCAGGAATTCGACATGAAAGATCTTGGTGTGCTGCGCTATTTCTTGGGCATTGAGTTTATACATACAGAAACAGGTATATGGATGTCACAAAGGCAATATGCCTTGAATATGCTGCAAAAGTACGGTATGGCTGATTGTAAGACAATTTCTATGCCTTTAGATCAGAATTTGAAATTGGACACTACATCAGGTGAAGCATTGGAAAATGCTACTATGTACAGGAAAATTGTGGGAAGTCTTATATATCTTACAATTACAAGACCTGATTTAAGCTACACTGTTGGACTTGAAAGTCAGTTTATGCATGTTCCCAAGAAGCCACATTTGGATGCTGTGAGGCGCACTCTACGTTATGTAAGTGCTACTTTGGATTGTGCATTGTTTTATGAAGCTGGTGTAGATTTGCAGGTTCATGGATACACCGATGCAGATTGGGTTGGTAGTACTCCAGATAGAAGATCTACTAGTGGCTTTCTTTTCTTACTTGGAGGTGCAGCTATTACATGGAGCAGTAAGAAGCAACCCACTGTTGCTTTATCGAGTACAGAGGCTGAGTATAGAGGTGCTGCAATGGCAGCATGTGAGGCAACATGGCTGGAGATGTTACTTGCAGATTTAGGTGTGGAAGTGTAAAAGCCTATCACTATCTATTGTGATAATCTTAGCAGCATACAGTTAGCACAGAATCCTATTTTCCATGCTAGAACAAAGCATATCGAGGTACATTATCACTTCATCAGAGAGAAGGTATTAGCAGGTGATATTGATCTTGTTTATGTGAGAACAGATGAGCAGGTTGCTGACATTTTCACCAAAGCACTTGGAGCTGAGAAGTTGAAGAAGTTTTGGAAGATGCTTGGATTACAGGATATGGCGTTGAGCTTAAGGGGGAGTGTTGAGATATCAAGCTCAACATGTGATGATCCAGGATGACACGTACCAGTTTTTTGTTTCTCTGACATGTATAGTGGTCATGCCGGTATATGTCAGGGATACTTCATTGAGCTTTATTAGATTTATCTACCGAGAATGATGGCACATTTGTTTCTTGCCAGCTCACTCATTCGTGGACATTAGGTTTTTCCTTATGTATTGGTCTTTATATATTGCACTTGTTGTATTCTTGTTTTTAGGTCATTCTTGTACATTCCTTTTATGTAATAGAAGAAGAAGAAGAAGATCATTCTTCTCTGTCTCAATTTGTGTGTGTGCTTCTCCTTGAGAGTGAGAGTGTGTGTGTGAGCTCTCTTCCTTATCTCCTTCCTCGTGACAAATCCTTCATATCAAATGTCTGACTCAACTTCTTTTTGAGAATTGACAAATCATAAGAGGACTTCCGAGCAATCAACATATCATCGACATAAAGTATCAAACATATCAAGCTGCCATCTGAGCATCTCTTTGTGTAGAGACAATGATCCTCATTACTTCAAGAATAGCCTTGAGACTTCATAAAAGCATCAAACTTTTGGTACCATTGTCTAGGGGACTATGTAAGTCCATACAAGTTCTTCTTAAGCTTACAAACTAGAATTTCCTTGTCAGGAACTACATAACCCTCTGGTTATTCCATACAGATCTCATCTGTAAGATCTCCATGCAAGAAAGCAGTTTTCGCATCCATTTGGACTACCTCTAAGTCCTCCATTGCAACGAATCCAAGCAACATGCACAGGGTAGTCATCTTGACCACTAGAGAGAAGATTTCCTAAGAAATCAACACCATGTTGTTGCTTAAAACCATTTGCAACGAGTCATGCTTTATACTTTGGAGAAGCACTATCTGATGTGAGTTTCAGCTTATGTACCCATTTACATGGTAAAGCTTTTCTGCCATTTGGCAAAGGTAGTAAATCCCAAGTACCATTCTTGTGAATAGAATCCAACTCTCTTCATGGCACGCTCCCACTTGACATGATCCTCTATCTGCATAGCCTCTCTGTAGCAAGAAGGCTCACCAACATCTGTTAACATAACAAAATCTAAACCTGGAACATATCTATCAGGTGGATGTGAGACACGTGCAGAATGTCTCAATGGTTGTTGAACACGAACATGTGCAGACTAATCTGAATGGACATTCTCTTGAACATCCCTATGTGTAGCATTTTTATGCATGCTAACCGGAGGACTAGTATCCTCAAACACCAATCTTCTCACTTCAACCTCCTTAATGGGCTTTTTATGCATCTTAGACTCATTGAAAATTACATCACTACTTCTGATCACTGATCATGTTTCAGGATCTCCATGTTAGTAGGCTTCTTTGAAATCCCATTTACTCGCTTCCATTGCCTCCTTTGAATCAGCACATCTTTAATCTGATTCTTCCATAGAGCGAAGTTTGTGCCATCAAATTTTCGGATCTCAAAATGGTCTTTCCCTTGAAAGTTATAGGTCATCCTCAGAACACTAGCACTAGACCCTGATCCATCAGATGTGCCTGAGACCTCTGACGCCATGATGGTAGACAACTAAATGGAATGATAATAGAGGTAGAAGAGTCCGAACACCAATGAATAAGTGTATCAAGGAGTAAATCAACCACTCTATAGTTGACAAAACCAAAAATCTAGAAAAACTTTGCTAGAGTATCCTTTGCAAACTGAGTGTATGACCAGTATCAAAATATCATAAAAGTGCAAGTACCGACATGTTTGCCTACATAATGAATCACTGACTCCACTGCATATAATTAGTTACCCAATAGAATCCAACTAGGCTTATCGAGCACCTATGAACAACTATCATAAATCTCCTTTGGCAAGGCTAGGTAAGTCTTCCACCTGCATCAGTGAAGAGACCGCGACATCTGGGTGTCTCCCAGTTAAGAAAACCTCACCATGACCCTCTTTATCAAACGTAAAAGGCTCTATGCAAAGAGCGTAACCGCTATATCAATGACCACATGGATGTACATAAGCGATATCCACATAAGCGGTATCCACAAAAGCGTACATGATGTGTATGTGCTCAATATATGCAGTAAAATGACACTAAAAGGCTGAATGCACAGCCCAAAAACTAGCCAATACTTCAACAAGTGTCTATCAACTCTGATGTTTTTGGCTCAAAAACCTGCATAAATTTGCAGCGGCTGCTCCCACCAAAACTGAAAACCTTTCTAGAAACCTATAGTTTTGTGAGTGTGGTTGAAAAACACAACCCCAAAGGTTGATATTTATTGTCAGAGAAGTACAAAGAACACTCTTCTTGATGTTTGTGGACCTATGTGAAGAGAACTATGTGCAAAAGTACTCCAAAATGGCTCCACAAGACACCCAAAAATGCTTCAAAAATCAGCTTTGAAAGCAAAGAATGAAGCCTTCAGGGACCAAAACATGTTCAAAGGTAATGTCAACCTTAGTCTTGCCCCTTGTTCAGACACCACAAGAGGGCATCTTAGTGGCAAGATATTGTCATGGTTAAGCGAGCTCTGGGGAGAACAGTACTGGGATGGGTGACCTCTTGGGAAGTACCAGGAACCTCTATCTTCCTTGATCATTGAAGTCCTCTCTCATGCGCAACCAACAGTGCCAATGGTGATTTCGGTGACTCGGATGACAAGGTATGCCAAATTCTATGCCTTGGTTGCCACCTTAGTCGTAAGCCTTGGAGAAAGCCTTAGGGGGGATGCTTGCTTTGCTCGCATAAAAGGAACAAAGCTTTTTTACGTCGAACTGCTCTGATACCAATGAACTATTTCAACAACGATGCACCACAGTGTGCTATCGTTCTCAAGAGCTCCACAATGATATGCTCGGAGTAGATAACCGAGCTCTGAGGCCACACAAATGTTGCAGAATACATAGAAAACATAGTACACAGGGAGCACGAAGATAGACTTCTTAGGTCTCACAAATGGGGTCGCACTTATAGTCTGTGTCTAACCAGACCACTATATGTTTTATTAAAGAACATATACAAGGAAGTGTCTGATGGCCATTTGGCCTTTCACATGGACACTAATGGTAATAAAAACCATTCTATTCTCAGGACTTTGTAGGCCCACTCTTCATATGGATGCACATACGTATGTGAAGAGATGTGATACATGCCAACATGCACAACATCCGATCAGAAAAGATGAGATTCCTTTGAGGCAAATGATGGGAGGATGTGCATTCTCGAAGCAGAGAATAGACTTTGTAGGTCCTACTAACCCCCTAGCTAGAAACTCCCATGCAGAGTACATTATCATAGCCACATATTACCTTACAAAGTGGGTAGAAGGAAAAGCCACAACAAAGAATAGTGCTCAAACAATGGCTAAGTTCTTATTTGAGAATGTGTTAGCAGATATGAGTTACCAATAGAGTTAGTAAGTGATAGAGGTATGCACTTCTTGAATGAATTCATTGAAAACCTTCTCCAAGAATTCTTGGTGATACATAAGAAGTCTGCCCCCTATCATCGACAAGAGTAACAGACAAATTGAGAGCACAAATAAGATCATATGCAATGTACTGACAAAATTGGTAAATAATAAACGCTCTAATTGGGATAAGCAACTTCATCATGTTGTTTGGGCTTATCGAGTTGCCTACAAAACGTACTCAATGCCACCCCATTTCATATGGTCTTTAGTCAGAATGTTGTGTTACCAGTAAACTTCTTGATCCCGACTTTAAAAATAGCACAAGAGCACAAGTGGAATGGACATGAGTTGTCCTCTAGGATATTTGATCTAGAATGCCGAGGTGAGATGATGCTATGAGTGGAAGCAGCCATCTACACTACAAAGAAGAGGCAAAAGGCATACTTTGATGCACACATCAAGGATAAAGGATTGAAAGAGGAGACCTGGTGTTGGTTTATACACTAAAGCAGCATGCCCATAAATTGGAAAAATGAGGATATGGACCTTTGATCATTAATAGATTCTCCACTAGCGGTGTGCTTCAATTGGTCACTCTAGAAGGTGACATCTTGCCAGGCTATATTAGTGGATGCAGAGTCAAGCTATATCAAGAACCTCGTATAGAGGATATGCTAATGAGACTCAACACTACTAAGAAGCGAAAGGTATAAGAGCTAAGGGTTAGAGAAGAAGCTCAAGAAAAGCCTAGAGAGCGCATTAGGTGAAATATAAGTTAAACCAACAAGGCCTAGAGGTCAATCCCAATGCCCCAAGATATCACATGGCCATGTGCCAACCATTGGGTGTGATTGCTCCTCGAATAATCGACTGACATCCCTTTGTGAACATAGAGGTAGGACAAAAAAAGAGTGTAAGTATTGTGATAGCCTTTATTGAATCAGGTGCAGCAACTAGTGCAGTTAGACTCTCATACCGCCAAGATCTACAATTGAATATCAATTCCATAGAAGCCTATCTCATAGGATCGGGAGGTGTGGAAACCCCTTGTTTGGGCGAGGTGGAACTTCCCATCTACCTTCAAGATGTCCCAATGATGGTCAAAATGCTATTGTGTCAAGATGAGGACCTTATGGAACCACTTGTCTTGCATAAAGATTGGATCTATGACCATACAGTCAACTTAAATATGAGAATTCAACTTCTTGAAGTTTGGGTACATGAACACTGCACTACATTAAATTAGAGAAGTATAGGATCACAAATCTAGGTATCACATATTCTCTTAGTTCTTCTAAGGATAATCTTAGAGAAGAAGATATTGTACGTGTCAAAAGTTCTATGATGCAAAAGGCATCAATCATGGAAGAACAGGCTCGACAGCAAGTGGATCTCTCTTCTTTTTCAAAAACTAATGTAGTTATAGTAGTTCAACCATAGAGGCAAGCAAAACAATACATGACAACTGATCTATCAAATAGATAAATAAAATTCAAGAAGAAAGTAGTTTTGGGCATGAAGCAGATCTAGGTAGAAAAGGAAGAGCAGTGAATCACACCATTTGAGTCAAATACATTACCAAAGAAGTAGCAAATAAAGTCAAGGGAACAAGTAGCAGAACAACGAAGATCTCTATCTCAAAGAGTACTCCAAATTTGGGTACCAAAGTGGTCGATGAAGGACGACCACAATAACATACAAATTTGGGTACCTAAGGAATTAGTTGAAACTCAACAAGGGAGATTGCACATGTGGGTACCCAAGGAAATCTTATATACACAAAACCCTAGGCTCTCACTCATGAGAAAAATCTCAACAAAGAATCCAAGAAGAAGCAAGAGTTAGAACCAAGCATAAAGATCAAAAGAACATCAACTGACCTCTTCGACAATAGTAAAAAGACAATCATCAAGGGTATGGGTTTGGAAGCCAAAAGCACTAGTAGTACCCACAGAACCAAAGAGCCAACCACGAGGGATACAAAATTTAAGAAACTATCAAAAGATGAAGAGGCCAAAAGTGATCTATACATAGTTGAACATTGTTCTATAATGGATCCCTATAAGGAGGAATAATCGAGACCCAATGGATACCCAATAGACTTGAGAGGTGGGGAGTGTTGGCACTCAAGGTCAAGCACAAGGTGTGGAAATGCATCAAAGAAGTGGACACACAAGAAGAGGGAGCATGTAGGGAGCTCCAAGAACTATATGTCAGATTTTTAGAAGAAATCCCTATAAAAACAATGAATTAATCACTAAAAACCATTGTAAATATCATTTCACATTTTTGCAACTATATTTTGTTCAAACTGAGGCATTATCGAGCTTGAGGAGTATTAGAAGTACATATGTGTCAATTTTCATAATTTTATGATTCCAATCGAGCCATCAAATAAGCCTTGGAACCTAATTTTTAACTAAGTCAAACACTAGGTCTGGACAGGACCAAAACTAGTAAAAAAACTCTAAAAAGAGCTAGAGAGTTCATTTTTGGGGTTACTCAGTTGAGGAGAGCATTTGGATGTTAGCAAGTTAGAGAGAGAGAGAGAGAGATTCTTGTAGAGTGTATTTGAGTTATTGAGAATCAAGCTTCCATTGTTCCTACCTTTGTTATCTTGCCTTGTGTGTGTGTGTATGTGCATGCATGTATGTGCTTTTCACTCACCTTTGCTCACCACAATTGCTCATGTTCTTCATATCCTCCTCATGTCTACACAGATTGACAAGGAAAGGAGGTGGTGCTCACCCTTGGGCTACACCACATACACATTGTATATACACATACATACACATTGTATATACACATACATAAACTTATACATTTACAAATACACACACATACATACACATACACATACACACACATATATATATACATACACATAGACACACATACACTCACATATTTACATACACATACACATACATACATACACATATATATACACATACACACATACATGCACATACACATACACACATATACACTCACATACACACATACATACACATATATACAGATACATACATACACATACACATACACATACACATACACATACATATACACATACACATACACACACACATATATACACAAACATACACATACACATACACATATAGATACACACACATACACATACACACATATACATGCATATATGCACATACACATACACACACATATATACACATACACATACACCCATACATACACACACATACACATATACACAAATATATACATACACATACACATACACACACATATATTTATTTATTTGTTTATTTATTTATTTATATTCATAATAGTTTTTTTTCATGAACTTATAGGTTACTATTTGAAATATTTTTACCAAGAAACAATGTTCTTCTTATATCACATGATGAAATGAAGAAGATAATCAACAATCTTGGTATACCATTGAATTTTATATAGAGGTGGATATGTAGAATCTTTGGCATGTCCAAAATGTCAATCTCTTTGATATAAAGACGGAGGGTAAAATCCCAAAAAAGGTATTTATACATTTTCCATCAGCTCGATGAATTAAACATATGTTTCAAATCCCTGAATTACCAAATATTTTGACATGGGGATTTGATCATAAAAGAGCAAATAGTGAAGTGTAGCTTCTCAATATATTGATTCTAAATGGCCTGATTTTGCACAAGAGCCATGCGATATAAAGTTAGATGTTGCATTAGATGGGGTTAATCCATTTTTTATGAAATCTAGTAAATGGTGAACATGACCAGTGGTAATCATCAACTACAATCCCTCACCATATCTTAGCATTAAAAGATTATTGATATATTTAGGTAGTGATGTGTGTGAACACACTAGGACCACCGAGGCACTTTTTTCCCTCTTTAGGAGGTTTTTTTCCTCCAGCTTGTATATATGCCTATTGCCCTAATGGGCTACTCATCTTTGTACATTCTCTAGTAATACATTCAGTATTGTGTGTTGTGCTCCAAGCTTCTTCTTCTTCCTTGTGTTGTTCATGTGCTTCCGCAGACGTCTAACTCCAACAATTGGTATCAAAGCAGGTCGTCGGTTCATCTAGGCTGTCATCCGTTTGCAGTCTCAGATTCGCATGAAATTTGGTGAGCATACTCAGGTTGTTTCAGAGATCAAAACAGCTTCACTATGTGGTGCCAAAATCGCGGTCTGAGCTCATTTCGGCCTCTGAATGCACTATAGCAGTGCTTCCATAGGCTATTTCATCTTTCTATGCCAAAGGTATATACCAGTTTCTGTTCGCCAGTATAAGCGTCTTGAAGTCTGCTACAGGTCTAGCAGAATTCATCTAGGCAGTTATGTTCAGCTTTTTGAGATACAGTCAATTTTTTGCATCAAGGTATTTTAGTCACCGGCCATGGCTGGAAGCAGTGATGTATTCCGTATGTTGGCTGTTGAGGATAAGTTGGACGGTACCAACTACCCATTATGGGATTATATGATGTGACATGTATTGGTTGCAAAAGGATTGTGGAACATTGTGCAGGGTATTGAAAGACATCCTGTTACACCTGTAACAATAGGTACTGCAAATAGAGGTGTTGGAACTGATGGAGATGGTGTCGAAGATGATATTGTGCAGATTCCTGTTCGTGCTACTATTTCTGCTACACCTACTGCAAAGCAAATTTGTTGGGATGGCAAAGATGCCCAGGCACATGCATTGATAGCTTTGTCTATCAAACGTGCCATTATTCCTCATATTCGCTCTTACAGAACAGCTAAGGATGCTTGGGATACACTTACCACATTGTACCAAGCTAGGAATGAGGCTCGTGTTGCTTACCTCCAAAAATAGTTGGAGAGTGAGCACATGAATGAAGGTGATTCTATGGAAAATTTCTTAGCAAAAATCAAAGACTTGAAGGAACAGTTGATTTCTACTGATGAGGTTATACCAGATAGCTCACTTGTGCAGACCGTTCTGAATGTTCTTCCTCATTCATATCAGAGTTTTGATTCTACTCTTTGGTTGATGATGAAAGGCAATCCAAATGCCTTATCATTTGAGGAGTTAGTCTCTGTTGTGTTGCAGGAAGATCAGTCTAGGCAGAACAGGTCCATTATGCGTGTTGCAGATCAAGCTTTCCTAGCTAGTCAGAAGGGCAAAGGAAAATGGAGCTCTTCTACTAGTAAGCAAAAATCTGCAAATGCTGCACATTCGAAGAACCAAGACAAAGATGAGAAAAAAAATCAAAAAAGCAGAAATTGTTTAGTAAGTATTGTAAAGGGAATGATCATATCATAAAGAACTGTCCAAAACTGGCTGCAAAAGAGGCAAAGAAGGAAGAGGCTGGAATGGTTGTTGCAGAAGCCTCTACACCAAAAATGGAGTCCACTAATCTTGTGCAGGAAGAAGAATGGGCATTCACTACTGTTTGCAGTTTTGACCCATCTTCTCATGAGCAGTGCATGTCTGCAATAGACTCAGATGTTTGGTACTTTGACAATGGGGCGACCAAACATATTACCTCGTAGTGCAGTTTCTTCTCTTCACTCGAGCCTGCCCCTATAGGGAATACTGTTACATGCGCCAACAACTTCTCTTATCCTGTTATGGGAGTTGGTAAGATCATGTTGACTACTGCTGATGGTAGTTCTTTCACTTTGTCAGATGCTTTATTTGTGCCAAGGATCAAGAAGAATATGTTATCAATTTCTGCATTAGCCAAGATTGACTTGGTTGTGAAATTTATTGATGACAGATGTACAGTTCATGATATGTCAAATGGCGATGTTATTATTGCTTCTAGAATTTTATGTCATGGGTTGTATAAGCTCATAGACTATGAAAGATCTGAAAATGATTTGGCATGTGCAGTAAATGATTCTCATGCTATGTCAGATGCAAAGCTTTGGCATGCATGCTTTGGTCATCTGAATTTTGCTAGTTTGCTATGCCTACAGAAATCTGAAATGGTGTCCTCTTTGCCCAAACTTGAGGCACTTGGAAAACATGTTTGTGAAGGCTGTATTTTGGGAAAAATGAACTGTTCCTCCTTTCCAAAAGATGGTTCAGTTCGGGCTACACAGAAATTGCAGCTTGTACATAGTGATGTCTATGGTCCTATGTAAACACCCTCTTTTGGAAATTACCTTTACTTCCTGACTTTTATTGATGATTTTTCCAAGCATGCATGGGTATATCCACTCAAAGCAAAGTCCGAAGTATATGTGCTTTAAATAGTTTATGGTTCTGGCTAAAAATCTATCAGCATGTAAAATGGGCACCCTCTGTTCTGATTGAGGGGGGGAATATATGTCTTCTGATTTTAATGCATTTCTGGCTGAACGTGGGATAAAACACCAGTGTACAGTGCCATATACACCTCAACAAATTGGATTTGCTGAACGAAAGAACAGGTCACTCATGGAGATGGCGAGGTGCATGGTCAAGAGTCAGGCTTTACCACATAGTTTCTGGCTTGAGGCTCTCATGTGTGCAACATATGTACTGAACAGGTGTCCCACTAAAGCGCTACAGTCTATCACTCCATATGAGGCTTGGCATGACCGCAAGCCATCTGTTGCTCATCTGCATGTTTTTGGTTGTTTGGCATATGCACTAGTGCCTGAACAACATCGCACAAACTTGGATGATAAGGCAGTAAAATGTATTTCTGTTGGGTATAGTTCTGAAAGTAAAGGCTATCGTCTGTATCATCCATAGACTAAATGCATTCTGGTTAGCCGTGATGTTGTCTTTGTGGAAGATGCTATTCAGCCATTGCTTTCATGTACTAAGGAGACATCTGTTAGCTCCAAAGGCATGTATGATACTTTGATGCCTCTTTTTATAGGTGGAGAGTCTAGTGTTGTCCTAATGAGGCAACTTCTCAGCCTTTGCAAGTTTCATATGATCATGCAAATCATTCCATTTCTGATGCAGATTTACATGATGCACTTGTTGATGAGAGAGCTGAGATTGAGCAGGCAAAAACTATGCCAAAATGGCTGGTGCAAACTTTGCATGACGGCAAATTAGATGCACCTTTGTCATATTGTACTCGTTCAGGCTCTCATAGTGCCTCCTTTGCATCAGATTGCTATGTTATGGCTGCGTCTAGTCTCTGTGATGAGAATGAGTCTGTTTCTTTTGATGAAGCACAGAATTCAAAAAATTGGATGGCTGCTATGCAATCTGAATATGCTGCTATAATGAAGAATGGTACATGGTCTTTATGTGACTTGCCCCTGGCAAGAAGGCCATTGGCACTAAGTGGGTATACAAGCTGAAGCGTAAACCTAATGGTACAGTTGACAGGTATAAGGCTAGGCTTGTTGCAAAGGGTTATGTGCAGGAAAGAGGCATTGATTTTGATGAGACCTTTGCACCTACATGTCGTATGACTACTGTTCGGAGCATTTGTGCACTTGCAGCCCATCATGGTTGGAATGTACATCAATTGGACATTAAAACAGCATTCCTGAATGGTGACTTACATGAAGAAGTGTATGTTTTTCAGCCATGTGGCTTTGTGCAGAAAGGACATGAAAACCAGGTGTGCAGGTTAAGGAAGGCATTATATAGTTTAAAGTAAGCACCACGTGCTTGGTATGAGAAGATACATGCCTATCTAGTTGCACATGGTTTTGAGAACAGTCCAACTGAAAGCACCTTATATGTTAAGCGTGCTAATGATGTGCTTCTGATAATTGTTGTATGTGTTGACGACATGCTGCTCACTGGTCCTATTGAGAAGCATATTGCTAATGTCATGGCTGATTTGCATGTCTCATTTGAAAATGTGTGATTTGGGGCATTTGCATCACTATTTGGGCATTCAATTTATGCAAGTTGATGGTGGAATGCCTTTGTGTCAAACGAAATATATTGACACATTATTGCAGCATTTTGGCCTTGAAGACTGTAAGCCTATTGCCATTCCTATGGAGATAGGTTTACGATTGAGTCTTCATGATGCTGGAGATGCATTTGATGTTGTTCTCTATCAGCAGGTTGTTGGATGCTTGATTTACTTATGCATTACTCAGCCAGATATTCAGTTTGCTGTCTCACAAATGAGCAGGTTTATGCATTGCCCAAGAGACACGCATTGGAAGGCAGTTAAGCGCATCTTTCGCTACTTGAGTGGTACTCGATTACTTGGGTTGTTTTATCCCAAGGGGGGATCACTACCACCAGATTTGCATGCTTTTTCTCACTTAGATTGGGTTGGTTGCTATGAGAATCGTGTGTCCACCAGTGGTTTTTGCTTCATGCTTGTTAGCTCATGTATATCTTGGTTGAGCAAGAAGCAGCCTACTGTGGCCACTTCCAGTTGTGAGGCTGAGTATAGGGCAGCGTTCACAGTGACTGTTGAGTGTGTGTGGCTTAGATGCCTTATGGTTAATTTGGGTGTTGGCCAGTCTTCTGCCACCACCATCTTCACTGACAGTCAGAGCGCATTGGTAGTTGCGAGGAACCCTGTGTTCCATGCTCGCACTAAGCACATTGAGGTGCATTATCATTATGTCAGGGAGAGGTTCTCTACTGGGGAGATCAGCTTGGCATATGTGCCCACGCAGGAGAACATTGTAGACCTTTTTACGAAGGCTCTGCCTAGGGAGAAGTTTGAAGCTTTCCACAAAGCTTTGGGCTTACTTCCTTTTGTGGAGTGATTTCCACATAGCTTGGCACTTCCTTATACATGAGTGCCAGCTCCTTGTTCACTGCATCACTCCTAGGGGGGATTTGTTGATATATTTAGGTAGTGATGTGTGTGAACACACTAGGACCGCCAGGGCAATTTTTTCCCTCTTTAGGAGTTTTTTTCCCCCCGGCTTGTATATACGCCTATTGCCCTAATGGGTGTTGTAGTATGCCCTTGGGGAGCCAAGACCCACACCACCTTACATGGAAGCAAGAAGGAAGGCCCAAGAAAGACTCTCCTTTCATCCACCCCAACCTCCATCTTGTTCAAGCCATTGGCCATCAGCCCGCAGCTATGCCACATGCTTGAAAACTTGGAGAGATGGAAGTCAAGGATCCTAATCACATATGTAAAATACAAGAAAGTTGCAACACTCTACTTACACACATAGGAAATGCTAGCATGCACACACACCTCACTCTCTCACACTCCAAGACTAAATACATATATGCACAAAACCTTAAGAGAAAAGAGAGTTCTTCCATTGAAAGGATTTTACATGAGAGCACGTCGACCAAAAGCTCCCTCCTTTACAAAAATGAGCTTATATTTATAGGCTAAGCTCTATTCCCCATGTGCTTCTTTGAAAAGTCAAAAAGGTGATTCTCTCTCTAATTGCCAATCTTCTAGGATATTCCAAGATCAAATATATAACTACCAAATCCCAATGAAGGGCATGCGTGAGAAATTCTACGTGGGATTTTCTAGAGATCCAAAAAAGGTGAAATAAATGAGAGACCTCTTCACTATGGTATATAAGAGAATATTAAAAAGTGCTCTAGGAGAGTGTTCACATGTGACACTCACATATATACAAAAAGGGTTATTCTTATGGTCTAAGGAGGGTTCTCATGCACAAATGAGGATGTGTGCATACCTACAAGCCAACACTCTCCCCTCCCTAGACTTTGTCGTACCCAACAAAGTTAAGAGGAGAGGATCATACACAACTGAACTTTATCCAAGTTGAAATCTTCAGGTCTTCAAAATATGCAATTCTTCAATCTGCAAGGCTTCAGGCTGCAAGTCTTCAGTCTTTACTTCAAGCTGCAAATCTTCAATCTTCAAAGCTGGGCAACACAATCCCCTTGGGGGGGCAGTCAGCCCAACATGCATCCCACTTTGCAGTCCTTTGTAAGGCTGAAAATGCCTTCTCCAAAAGCTCCCAAACTTGAAATGACATACAAAAGAGCAAGTAGACTGCATCTAGTAATGAGACTTCAAATTTAGTTCCTTCTTTAGGGGAATCCTCTTCTGCAAGACTTTTCTTCTAGAGAGAAGTCCTGAAATTCTTATTGTTCCTACAATCCAAGAAGTACAGCTACAAAGCAAGGATCATCACAAGAACCTATATATCCCTCATATCTTCATTCCTAAATATGCTATCCCCAAGTGAGTGTGTGACATATTGCATTGTATAGAATGAGATGAATGTGGTGCCATGATTAACTTATGTTCTTGCCATCATTTTAGACTATGCTCATATCAGCAAGATTACTAATTGAGTGTTATGCATTCAAAACTGGATTGAAGCAATAGTGCAACAACTAGGCTCAAATTCCCTTCCTCAAGAGAGTTTCTAAATAATTGGTTTTGAAACAGAGGGCCCTAAGTGGTGTGACCACTTAAAACGTGAGTAGGCACAATGTCATGCAAGCATAAGAATTGTATAAAACGAATGTAAAGGATCAAGTAATCTTATCATTCTTCAAGCATTTATGAAATGCAAATAGTTTTATCCAAAGCTATTCCTGCAAATCATCTTATAGGATCCATGAAAGAACAATGTTGGAATTCTGTGTAAGTCTGTCAATGCATTATGAGAACATTGTAAAACCAGAGAGTCACTTCTCTGGCAAAAAACAATCACTCAGGTCTCTATGACTTTCACACTTAATTAGTAGTTTCACTTCCTGCTTCATGCCACCTATTAATCTCAACAGTGTTGATCCTGTCAGTTTTGAAACATCGTAGATTATGGTAGTAGCAAAAGCCTCAGTTATTCCACTCGTTGGCCTGTAGCACTCAGAGATTCAAGCTTCATCTAAGCAACTAAAGAAGCCTTATTTATTTGTAACATTATGGACATAAACCTCCTGATCAGTCAATCATGAGACCAGCTCATTGTGATATCAGAGTGATGCAGAAGTGCATTACCCACCAGTTCTTCCTAGTCATGGAGTGCCTTACCCACAAGATTTCCTTGGATGCAGTCCAAAACCACCTTAAAAGCATAGTCAAGGATTACTTTTACTTTGCTAGAAATGATCTTACATTATGTTCTAACATTGCTAGCCCTAGCCCCAAATTATGAAGCAACAGTAGGTGTGACTAGTTGCAATGTAAACATACAATGAAAGTGCCTCAAAAATGTGTTTCAAAACTGAGGAATCATCAACAATCAGCCTTACGTGGGATAGTCACGTAACTCCAAACATCATGCTTACCATGTTGCCAAAACCTGCAAAACATATGTCATCAGGCAGATAATCATACATTATGAGGATGCCTAAAAATCGGAGGGTGCATTCTGCATGAGAAGGATTCCACTTTGGTCCTATAGGTCTTGCTCATCTAGAAAGAAGTTCCCAAAAAAAATAGCTTCATGTTCCAGTGACTTGATGTAATTGGGAGTCATCGACCAATACCACCTAGGTTAATCTTCAGGATCATTGCAAAAAAATTCTGGGAACAATCAATGATAACCTCTTCCATAGTGACCTTGCCTTCTCCTAATCCGAACTTAATACTTATTTAGCATCGTTATATTTGAAGATTCATCCTTCACAAAACCATTCAGGTAGCAAAAAGTGTATATAGATGAAAACATAATAGGAAAGTGTTGTTCAGTCAATACCAACAATATAAGACTCGTATTTATCGGACAATTATAGTCACATGATTCCACAAATTATGACATGAAGTCCATCACTAAAAATCAAAACACCAAGGAGTTACCAACAATTATTTCCAGGATGCAATTGATTATGTCAATATCAGGATTCTATCCCATCCACCAGGTTCCTCATCTGTGAAACCTTTGAGGAAGAAATGATACCCCACCAGCATGACTACACGGACCTGTAATTTGTTCATAGAAATAGACAAAGTATTACACATCAAAGGGAAATCAAAGTTTTGGTTAGACAAATTGTTGTTTTTCTCTAGGCAAGGCAATGTGGCCACCATCCCTGTACAGGGAAATCACACAAATCCTAAGCAAGCCATACTTCCATGTTGCCCATTTGCCAAACCTGGCCACGGAAGCAAGCCTAACATGAATAAAGTGGTAAGTATCCCTGGTTGTGTAGCACTTTTTGAAAATTTTCACCTTCAAAGAGCATAAGTCAAGACAGTATGAGCATTAAGACAATATGAGCATTCATGATCTTTAAGAATGAGAATCTCCTCCATTGGGAAGCTTCAACAGGTATTAGTTTGAGAAAGAAAAGGGTCATTTAATCATCATTGAAAATAATCACTTGCTTCGAAACCAAAACTTGGCAGCTAGATATATTCCCTTCACAATATGATAACACTTTCAACATAATCAGGACATAAATTAGATCAATGTTATGAGATAGGAAATGCAAAAGATGGACCAGATCCATTTAGGAAACAAGCTCTATCATAATCTTCGACCAATCATATCAAAAAGTCATCGGTCGCTTAAAAACACCTTGTGGGCTTTTGTCAAGGACACCAACCTGAATTAGGGCACTGAGAAACCTCAAGCTTGATTTTTAAGTCAAAACAACTAAGTCTAGAAAGGTGCAACCATCTTTTAGTGTGTCCACACATACGTAGGGAGGTAGAAATGCATAACAAAATGATCCCCTTGTCATCCTTGTTTACAGAGAACCAGTTCAAAAAAGGAAGTTACAAACGACTATTAAATAAAGATAGAGCCCATATGAAACCGTTATGCCAGGCTAAAACTTCAAGAGGGAAACAAACGTAATCCATCAGCAATCTTTTCAAAAGTCCTCAAATTTCTAGCATTAAGAGAGTGATGACAAACCCATTATAACCCTCAAGACGTGGGAGAGTAGACATGAGGTAGAGACGATCATGAAAAAGACCAGATATAGGTCCTTGGAGAACAAACAGCACCAACCACCCGCCATGCAACTGAGATGGACAGTTCACATAGAGGGCTGTAGAGCCACATTCAACCTATATAGTCCCCGAGCAATTGGTTCCACCTGCAGTCCTCCCAAATCCTATCAAACACTTTACATTCATCAAAGACAACCGTTATGTTGCATTTTGCTGGAAGTGGGATAGAGACAAACATATCACCCTAGATAGAGTTTTCCTGCATTAGCATTCAAAAATTCATCATTTCCAGTCCAACATTTTAGGTTACTTCAGGCCTTCAAAGCTGTCGTTCCTGCAAGAACTCTTCAAAAAAGTATTAAGAAATCACATGGTTGTCTTCAAGACCAGTAGACATTTATAAAGCTACTAATTGAACACTCTTTTCTAGTTCATGAAGCCAATTTGTTTGAGAGCTTGTCGTAAAAGCCAGAAAAATCTAATATCTTCATCTATTATCGTTTGTAGGAAGCATCTTCAGCTCTTGATATAGTCCTTTTAGTGGTAGCCATTCTGAGCAGGTAGGGAGAGAATCTGATACCAGCTCTACCATTCATATCTGATTATCGCTTGACATAGTTGAACAAAAACAGCAAGGGAAAATGTCGGACAGCCCAATCGAAGTTCTGGATTCCTCACACCATTATGGTCCTGAAAAGAAAACATAGAGATCATGGGGAAGGTTGATGCCTGAGCCAAGTTAAACTCCCTTTCCCCATCATGCCCATAAGCGCTCAAAAAAAATGAGTCACCAACTGCCAGTTACTTCCATGCGATGTCGGCAGTCAGACCAACGATCATAATTGAAGCACGACAATAGTCAGAAATATCACTTAGATCTTAACAATAGTATTAAGAGTGTTTGACAAGTAGGAGGCCCTATACATGAACAAAATCAAACAAAGGACAATCCCACCAGCATCGACGACTTAGGGCTCGAGTGTTCAGAGGGGCGTAGGAGCAAGGAGATGGTGCCGAATCAATTGCGGATGGGATCTCTGCGGGGACAGAAACGTGCTTTTGCAAAGATTTTGGAAGGACACACACTACTACTGACCAAGTTTAGCATATGGTCCAAATGTCACCAACACCCGACCCACAGAAGTGAGGTGGAGACTAGGGTTTTTGTAGATAAGCCACCATAGTATTTTGAAGGCCACCAACCTTTAATTCATAGCTGCGAAAAATCACGGGGTGGGCGAAGCAGACCTCTGCCAAGTGAGCAGACAAGCACCAACAAGAATCACGCTCTTCTCCATCAGAAGCCAAGCAGGGAGCTCAAAGATGAAGCTCAACCCCCTTCCATATGAACTGTTGGAGCAAGTCTATGACAAGCCTAAGTATTGGCTTGAGTCCCACAAAGTCATAGAAAAAACCTTAAAATGAAGACTATGTATACTTCACTTGTGAACTACCTCTTGTAACTTTTGAAGAGTTTACTTAATGTAAAAGTAAGAGAATCTTAAGTGGTTGAGTCCACTTGATCAAGAATGGAAAGAGGAGCCACGAATTCGTGATTTGTGGTAGGTAGAGAATCAAATCAATCATTGATTGATTGGAGAGTGATTGAGGGAAGTTAGCCTCCCAAACTCAACTATAAATAGATGGCAGTTTTAGTCGTGGTTAGAGAGACCTATATGAAGACCTCCAAGAGCTGAGCTTTATGCCATATCAAGGTGTGATTACAAGGCACACATATGTATCAGTAAGTCATTGTATTGTACAAGCAATATACTTTCATTTTCATGATTATTTCAATTCATCTTTCCATGTTCTTGTGAAGTGTACTACTCACTGCCATTACTCTCAGTTTTCTCAGTCAGCTTGCAGAGATGTTTTCTCTGAGCTTGGTGCATCATTTTCAGTGATTTAACTTGGTAAAGTTGTCTCTATAAGTCTACTATATGCTCACAAATTTTCATGTCATTTGGATGTTGCAATCTTCAGTTATGTTCATTTGAAGTCAACAGGGTCTGTTCATTTTCACTTCTCTGTCAGGTACCCGACTTTTTTACTCATCTTGTCAGAGGTGTTTTTCAGTGGTTAATTATTCAAATTCAGTGATTTAAATCTTGTTGGATTCATCTTACTGTCTAGTATAGCCATACAAATTTTCATAATCATTGGATTTTTACATTTTGAGTTATGTTGATTCTTCTGCTCACTGGTCTCAAACTATAGCAGCCCATGAAAATCGGGATGATGTCATCAGTTGTTAAACTCATTCTCAGTGTGTGGCTCATTATTTTTTATGATATTACTCTTGAAAGTTAGCTCTTTAAGTTACCTATACTTCCCCAAGAGGAATTAAGCTAATTGCTGCTGTGCTCAGAGAATTATGTAAAACACTGGACAAGTGTATGAACCAAGAATAGCAAGTTTTCACCTCTGAGCTAACTCCAACTTATCTGTTTTGATCTATCTTTTTGAGAGTGAACTTCCAAGGTACATAGGGTGTCTAATACATCCATTGGCAAGCTAAAAGGGCCCACCATATACTCTTGGAGTTCAATTGGCTGGTGTAGATCAAGGATTTTGCAACACCTCTTCATCTTCAAGCACATACCTATCCATCTCTTCACAGTGGTATCAGAGCAAGGTTGGACAACATGGCAGATGGATTTCCTTCATCAATTGACAAATTGGACAGAGGTAACTACTCAGCTTGGTCATTAGAATGGAAGCCTATCTCCAAGGTAGAAGTTTATATGGTTATGTGGCTGGAGATGAAGTTATGCCAAGTTTCAGGAACAAAAGTCAACCAACACAAGAAGAGCAAGAAAGATTGAGCACATGGTGCTCCAAGGATGCACTTGCAAGGTCTTATCTCCTCAACTCTATCTCAGATTTTTTGTTGCCTCACATTAGGAGTTGTAAGACATCTCAGGAAGTGTGGGATGCACTTGAAGCTTTCTTTTCTTCAAGTACCAAAGCTAGGAAGCATCAACTATGGCTAGATTTCACAACTCTCAAGAAGGCTCCCAAACAAAATGTGATTGATTTTGTCACAAAGCTCAAGGACATAGCGGATCAATTGGGAAGCATTGGAGAGGTAATAGATGAAGAGCAAATTGTAAGGCAGGTCATCAATGGCTTGAAGGCAGATGACAAGTGGGAAGCATTCACCACAGCTATGGATTTGTACATGGACATTCATGTACTTGATTTCAATACACTCATTTGACAACTACTTACTCAAGGGGCAAAGCTTATCAAAAATGGAGAAAGCTCTAAAGGTAATCAATCTTCAGCTTTATACACGGATAAAAGCAAGTCTAAAGATAACAAAGGAAAGGCAAAGAAAGTGGATGATGAAGCAGGTACATATCAAGCTAACTATGCAGGTAGAGGAAGACATGGCAGAGGTAGAGGAAGAGGAGGTAGACAAGGCAGGGGGAGATCCCAAGACTCCAACTCATGTTCTATTTGTGGATTAACTAATCATACAACTGAAAATTGCTTTAGGAATTCCAGGAATCAAAGAGGCAAAGGATACAATAGAGGAAGTTATGGCTACTCAAGAGGAAGGTTCAACAATTATTATGGCAACTACAACAACTACAATCATTCAAACTATCAAGGAGGCTACAAAGGAAGGAGAGACTACAATAACTACACAGAAGACTCAAACAAAGAGGATTCATTATTGATCATGAACATGGCTATGCCACAAGGTAAATTTGATGAGCATGTTTTCTACATAGATTCAGGTTGTTCAAATCATGTGGCAGGAAATGTGGCACTCCTATCAGATTTAGAAGATCCAAGGAATAAGCATGAGGTACAAACAGGAGATGATACAAAACATCCAGTGGAGAAAATAGGCAATGTCAAAGCACCTGATGGAAACATCAACCTACTCAGTAAGGTACTCTATGTCCCTACCATTACAAAGAATTTGATAAGTGTTGGGCAGATAGTAGAGAAAGGGTTGCAAGTCAGGATCACAAAAGTAGGAGCATTTGTTGAAGATCCAAGTCAAGGATTCAGAAGAATTGCAAAAGGTGAAAAGACAGGTAGATTGTTCACATTTGAATTACAGGACACTAGAAATATTGCTCTCTTTAATTATGGTAGTCAGACACTCACAGAATTGGAAGTATGGCACAAAAGGTTAGCACATATTGGTGAAAGGTCATTAAAGCAAATCTGCAGGGACCAAAGTGTACTTGGACTTCCTAATTTGTCAAAACAACATATGATTTATAAGTGTAGTGCATGTCAATTTGGAAAGTCTCACAGGTTACCATTCATGAAGAAAGGTTATATGCATGGAGATCTCTTGGAGTTGGTTCATACAGATGTATGGGGACCTAGCAAGGAAGCTTCAATATCTAGATCAAGGTATTATGTTTCCTTTATTGATGATTGCAGCAGATGGACTATCCTATTCTTTATGAAACACAAAGATGAAGTTTTTTCATGTTTCAAAAGATATTTGGCTCTTGTGGAGAATCAAACAGGTAAATCACTAAAAAGGCTAAGGTCAGATGGAGGGGGAGAATACTTCTCCCATGAGTTTGATTCTTTTCTTCAAGAAAGAGGAATCAAAAGAGAGGAAAACTACAAGGTACACTCCTGAGCAAAATGGAGTGGCAGAAAGGAGGAATAGGACAATTGTTGAAGCTACAAGGTCTATGTTAAATGAAAAGCATTTACCTAATTACTTATGGGCTGAGGCTGTATCTACAGCCACTTACTTGATTAACAGGTTGCCTTCAAAATCCCTTGATGGGATGACTCCATATGAGGCTTGGAATGGAAGAAGACCAAGCTTAGATCATTGTAAAATTTTTGGATGTATTGCTTTTGCTCATGTTCCTTCACAGGTTAGAGGCAAGATGGATCCAAAGGCAGAAAGGTGTGTATTTATTGGATATGACAACAATCAAAAGGGCTACAGGTTATACAACCCTACCAACAAAGGATTCTTGGTAAGCAGAGATGTAGTTTTTTATGAGAACAATTCATTGTATGAAGATTCATGCAAGAAGGTCAATTTACCATATGATCTTGAAGAAGATTTTCCAAAGCTTGGTAGAGAACAACCAAAGATTGAAGAACAAGACACCTCGGAGGATGATGAAGAATCTCATATGGAAAAGATCAAAGCATGGAAGTCTAAAGGTAAAGCAAAATTGCAGGAACTTGGACATGAGGCAGAATCATCACATCATGGCCTAAGAAGATCTATGAGGGAAAAGAAAAAACCAGAAAGGTATGGGTTTGACACCTCATTAGTAACTAAACATTCTATCTACATAGCACAGGACATAAACCAAGAGGAGCCATCATCATTCGAAGAGGCCAAAGCAAAAACAGAATGGAAGCATGCAATGAAGGAAGAGATTGAAGCACTTGAAGAAAACAACACTTGGGATTTGGTGCCCAAGACTTCATCCATGAAGGTAATAGGCTCAAGATGGGTCTATAAACTCAAGAAGAATTCTGATGGTTCCATTAACAGGTATAAGGCAAGGCTTGTGGCAAAAGGCTTTGCACAAACTCAGGGAATTGATTATGAGGAGACCTTCTCTCCTGTGGCAAAGATGCCTACTATTAGGGTTTTGCTTAGTATTGCCTCTTCCAAGAATTGGAAGATACTTCAACTAGATGTAAAGAATGCATTCTTGAATGGTTTGATAACAGAAGAGGTATATATGGCACAACCACCTGGTTTTGAGAATCAAGTTTATCCTGATTATGTGTGTAAACTTAACAAAGCATTGTATGGTCTCAAGCAAGCTCCAAGAGCTTGGAATTTCAGGCTTGTTTCATTCTTTCAGGACAAAGGCTTTCAACCAAGCAAGGCAGATCCTTCACTCTTTATTAAAAAGAGTAATTCCGAGGTCATCTACCTATGTGTATATGTAGATGATATTATATTGACAGGAAATGATGCAGATGGTATGAAGAAGATCAAAGATCAGATGAGAGAAGAGTTCAAGATAAGTGATTTGGGTTCACTTACCTACTTCCTAGGTTTGGAAGTTGTCTACAAAGATCATGGTTTGTTTCTCACTCAAAGAAAGTACATTAAGGACATGTTGGCAAAATTCAAGATGCAAGATTGTAAGATTGCAGGTACTCCAATGGAGGTCAATCACAAATTGAGCTCACATGAAGGTGAACTCATAGAGGACATCACATCATATCAAAGTCTAGTGGGTAGTCTCAACTATGCCACATTGACAAGAGTAGATATATGTTACAGTGTGAGTGTGCTAAGTCAATTTATGCACACACCAAGGAAACCACATATGGATGCTGCCAAAAGGATTCTCAAGTATCTCAAGGAACCATAAATGAAGAACTTTATTATCCTTATGTATCTGATTTAGATTTGAAGCTATTTTCTGATGTAGATTGGGCTGGCTCCAAGGAAGATAGAAGGAGCACTTCAGGTTATCTTATCTTTGCAGGTTCAAAGCTTATTTCATGGTCATCCAAGAAGCAACCCATAGTTGCTCTCTCTTCTACTGAAGCTGAATACAGAGGTCTTGCCATAGCTACTCAAGAAGCTATGTGGATGAAGACATTGTTCAAAGATCTTGGATTGGAGTTTGGAACTCCAACTATTTTTGGTGACAATATGAGTTCTATTCATTTGGCTGCTAATCCTATTTTTCATGCAAGGACTAAACATATTGAAGTTCATTATCACTATGTACGAGAGAAGGTTCTAAGCAAAGAGATTCAAATATCATATGTGTCCACTCATCAACAATGTGCAGATATTCTAACCAAAGCATTGGATGGTACAAAGCTTTGCAAATTCAAGGCTATGATTGGTTTGCAGGTAATCTTGGAAGATTGAAGACCTCAAGCATACTTGGCTTGAGGGGGAGCTGTTGGAGCAAGTCTATGACAAGCCTAAGTATTGGCTTGAGTCCCACAAAGTCATAGAAAAAGCCTTAAAATGAAGACTATGTAAACTTCACTTGTGAACTACCTCTTGTAACTTTTGAAGAGTTTACTTAATGTAAAAGTAAGAGAATCTTAAGTGGTTGAGTCCACTTGATCAAGAATGGAAAGAGGAGCCACAAATTCGTGATTTGTGGTAGGTAGAGAATCAAATCAATCATTGATTGATTGGAGAGTGATTGAGGGAAGTTAGCCTCCCAAACTCAACTATAAATAGATGGCAGTTTTAGTCGTGGTTAGAGAGACCTATGTGAAGACCTCCAAGAGTTGAGCTTTATGCCATATCAAGGTGTGTTGGCAGCAGTCAGGGAACCGAAGGAGCCACAAGACGAAGAGAGTCAGAGCGCAGGGACAGCACAAGCAGACATGGTAGTCAAAGAAGATCTGGCAAGTAGGCCATCTAAATTTTTCAAGCATCAAGGAGTTGAGCACACAAGAAGACAGAGCAAGTAGGGAGCTCAAAGGTATGTATGACAAATCAATAGAGGAAATCCCTACACAAATAGTGATTTTCATCACTAAAAACCATTGTAAATATCATTTTGTATTTTTGTAGCTCCATTTTGTGCAAGTCAAGGAGTCCTTGAGCTTGAGGAGCTTTAGAAGTATCTACCTGCCAATTTTCATATTTTTTAGATCTCGTTTGAGCCCTCTAATAAGCCCTGGAACCTAATTTTTAACTAGGCCGGACACTAGGTCTGAACAGGGCCAAAGCTAGTCAAAAACTATAAAAGGAGCTAGAGAGCTCATTTTTGGGGGTGGATTGTAATTGAAATGAACTTGTAAGAGCTTTTTGAAAGTAATCTAAGAACTCCATTGCTTCTCACTCTTTGTCTTGCCGTGTGTGCGCGTGTGCGTGTATGTGTGTGCATACTTGTGTGCTTCTCACTCACGCACTTGTGCCTCCACTTGCTCGAGGTCTTCATACCATCCTCATGTCTTCCCGGATTGACATTAAAGGAGGTGCTACTCATCACTGAGCTACACCAAATTTTGGCGCCGTTGCCGGGGATCGAGCTTTGAGGACGAGCGTGTGATGGTAAAACGTAGATTGGAGACGTTGGCGTTGTAGGTAATTTCTTTACTTTTCCTATTTTTTCTCTTTCTTACCTTACCACCATCATCACCATCATCATCATCACCATCTTCCACCTCCATTTCCATCATCGCGAAAAATTCAGTTTTTTTATCATATCACCATCTCCACCTCATTTCCCTCATTCTACTTGTGAGAGAGAGCGAGAGAGCGATATTGCGTGCGTTGTTTTTTGCATGTTTTTTGAGCATTCTGCAGGTTCTTGCTGTATCACCATCCCCAGCACTCTGCACAGGTACGGAATTGTACGGTCTTGTCTCTGTGTCACCCGGCTCTGTCAATCACGACCGACAGAAAAATTGCTCTATTTGCTAAACAAAGTGCATATCCATGACCTACAGGCCTAGAGCTTCCCAAAAATGTGTTTAGTTTCTTGAAATTCCTCAGATTTCTGTCAATCGCGATCGCTCTGTCAATCGCGATCGACAAACCACGACGGACAGACCTGTCAATCGCGATCGACCAGTCAATCGCGACGGACAGCCCACGACGGCTCTGTCAATCGCGACCAACAGAGTCAACGACCGATTGACCACGACGGACAGAAGCTACACGTGACACGTGTCAATCGCGATCGAGCCATCAATCGCGATCGTCCTGTCAATCGCGACGGACAGCCACGACGGACCTATCAATCGCGACTGACACAGTCAACGACTGTTTGACCACGACTGACCGAGCCTTCGCGACGGACCTGTCAATCGCGATCGACACATCAATCGCGATCGACAGAGTCAACGACCCTTTGACCACGATTGACTGAATTTTCGGCCACGTGTCAATCGCAACTGACCAGTCAATCGCGACTGACAGCCACGACGGACCTGTCAATCGCGATCGACACGTCGATCGCAACTGACCTGTCAATCGCGACCGACAAACTTTGCGAACACGTTAGAAGGGCAAATTAGGTTGACTATACCCAGGGGGAACAAAATTCAGGGATCTCTAGAGTTGTGTCCAAAAAGTCATAGTGCAAATTGGTGAAGTGTTACATGAATGAAAGTGATTGGTTCTGTCTTTTGAATTTAAGTCTTGAGCTAACGATGGGCCTTTTACAGGTCCTTTGAGAGCAGCGAAGGGTACGCAAAGCAAGATTAAGTGCAGGCTTGGGAACACGTGTCCTGGGCACACCAGGGCAACAACACAAGGAAAGGAACTCAAGGTTGGAAAACCTGCAACACCCTCTGTCGATTCTTAGTTTAGGCTAAGTGCGGGTAGTGTTAGAAGTAATTCCAAGCAACAATAGGCACGAGATAAATCAAAGACTATCTAAGAAATCAAGTTCAAGTCAAGAGATAACCTGTGTGTGTGAACAACAACCTTAAAGGAAAAGAACCTAACGTGAAACGACCAAACTAAAGTGCGGAATTAAACTTAAGTATTCCTAACGACGTGATATCAGACAAGAGTTTAAACACGATAATCAACATAAAAAGGAGATTAAGTAATTGATACAAAGGACTCAGAAACGTGGTTGTACCTGGAAAAATTGGGTTAATCAGTTAGGCATATGAACCTTAGATCAGGACGACATCTAGTAAGAGATAGACAAAGCCTTAGGTCTTCAGAGGCTAGTGTCAATCATACTGCGAGGTCTTGGGCCCAGCAGTTGAGTCACCACTCGCATTACCCTAGCTCTGATACCAGTGAATCAGAGATGTCTCAAGGCATGGATAGACCTACGGGAAGTTCAGGAGTGCCATACTTGCACAGAGTAGAAGGCCCTTACAAAACACAGTTGGAATACATTAGGACCAACCGATTAGGTGCCAGCATCTATGAGGATGGCCTAGGAAGATCTGTGGTACAGATTAAGAATCCTGATCAATCCATTGGACTAGAGCGCCCAGCTGTCAAGTTTGAAAACGGAGCATACTTGGACAAAGAAGGAACCATATACGTAGTCACCAGTCACCCAGATAGGACGGACGAATTTGGAAATGTGATCCCAAAAGCGGATTTAGGTGACCTAGAGCAAGGAAACATGGGTACAGAACCTAGAACCCCTCGAGGCAAATCGGTTCTCACTAGGATTATCATACCAGAGTGGATTCCCCAGGATAACAAGAGCATAGATTTGCTCCTCAATCGAGAAACTGACGAAGCCTTTTGGAGGTATAAATCTGATCAGCCAACTGATATAGGAACAATCATGATCTATGAGTTTAAGGATCCTGATAGCCCAGGCAGAGTGACCTACTTAGATCACGCTTCGGAGAGGATCTTTGTGGTGACAGAACATGATAGACATGCTTACACTTGGAAGGGTGAATTCGTTTTCCCCCAACCAAGATCGAATGTGTCCTATGGTCACCCTAGAGCTGGAACATCCCAAGCTCATGGAACTCCAAGAGATAGAAGTAGAGATAGGCCAGAAGTAAGCTTTGCCAACTCAGGGGGCAGAGAAAGAACGAGAATGGAAACGAATAGAGTACAACCTGAGATGCTTAGAGCTCACAGGAATCAAAGAAATGCGGATGAATTCCCTCTACCACGACCTAGAGAGCACACAAGGTCTTGAGACCAACTCAGTTAGTTAAGTCCATGAAGAACTACTTCGATGGCACTGGAGATCCATACGATCATGTGGCTGAGTTTAGACAAGTCTTGAGAGCTGAACAAGTGGAGGATCTATTCACGCAGTACAATGCCTTTGGTCTAACCCTTAGGAACACTGCCCTGACATGGTTTCAGCCACTAAACGAGAGACAGTTCAGGAGCATAGACCAACTCCTAGAGGCTTTCATTATTGAATTCTCTAAGAGTGGCATAAGGCATAATACTTCCTCATTGATTCACAGCTTCAAGCAAACCCCTCAAGAGACCGTGAGACTTACAGGAAGAAGATTCAAGCAATACTTAGAGAGATGCCCTACCCCTGAGTTACCCACGCCAGCTAAGCAAGTGGCTTTATTCCTGGATGGATTGCTAAGTGCCAAATTGAGATCCTATGTGTACTTGAAGGACCCTAGGACCATAGAAGAGTGTGTACGCATGTGTATTGACATTGAGGACAACCTAGGGGAGGAGTTAGAGCTTGCCAAGATATACAAAGATTCAGATAGTGCCTCTAGCCTCTCTTCCACGCAATCCCCATCGATTGAGGAACTTGCAGAGAAAGTTGCTCAAAAACTAGGTGTCTCTAGCAAACAAATTTCGAGATTTGCCCCGGTGAAAAGATGCTATAATTGTGGAGGCGACCATATGGCAAATATATGTCCTATTATGGCTCAACCCCAAGTGAATCCTAGTAGCCAGTACTGCACCATAGAACGAAGGTACACCAATCACACCGCGCAAGATTGCCCATACAACAAGCAGGCGGTTAGGCAACCCTACCCTCAGCAGGGAAGATACCAGAACCCGTACCCTCCACAGCCATATGGCAGGCCACAACAACCTTATCAGCAACCATACCAAAACCAACAAAGGCCTCAGCCTGTGTTAGCACAACAACCCCCTGCCCCAGCTAATGTGATCCCAGTAAAATATGCAGCAGCAGAAGAAAACTTGAATAGAGCTATAGTCCCTGTAACACCATTGCTTTCTGAAAGTGACCCCAGTGACCATAGCTTTGATTCTACACATGTCGATAGTCCCCAGGCTTACTACATGCAATCTCCTGAACATGGTGAGTCCTACTACAGTGAGGAACCGAGTGAACCTAGTTGGGAGTCAGATTACACAAACGTCATGTATGCAAACCCCAACCCTAGGCCTCAACCTAGGCAGGTAAGACCCCCATTCCCTAGAGGACCATGCTACAGATGTCAGGGAGATCACCTCATTCGTGATTGTCCCTTACCTCCACTTACACAACCCCAGTCAGTAACAATTTAGGGCTTTTGCCAAGAATGTGGAAAGGAGCATCTCTTACGAGATTGCCCTAAGAATCCTAATAATATGCCAAAAATCACTCCTATCAACGTTGTTGGGTTGGTGGTAGACTCCACAGGAAGTGTGACATCCACCGCACCGGTACAGGTAGTGACTAGAGCTCAGGCATTGCAGCAGAACCAAGGGGTAAACCAGGATAAGAACCCAGAGGCTAGTGAAACCGAGAGCATGACAAAGAAAAGGACTAGAGCGTGGAAAGATAGTCGGGAAAGAATGAAAAGACAATGGGCTAAAAAGATGAGTGAACTTGAGGAAAGCATAAGAGAAACCAAAGCCAGGATAACTGAACTCACATCTCAAACTCCCTCTCACACTACCCCACCACCACCATTCCCATCGCCATCCGACCCGCCACCTTCCAACCCACCTCATACAATTCCACCACCCCCTAGAGTAGGATCAGTATTAGCTGATCCCACTCCTGAAGACATAGACATGATGCTTAAAGCATATCAGGCCAGAATCCAAGAAGGGCCAAATGTCACAGATCATGACAAGTGCTACCCTAGAGCTGACCTAGAGATAGAAAGAACCAAGCTTTGCGTGAAAATGGTCGCATTGGCTCAGACTATGTTTGAAGCCAGTCGCCTTTTCAATTACTCGGGCTCAGCCAAGACGCAATTACACTTGGATGGAGTTCTAGAGAAGTTAGAGGGCATAATTGCAAGATCTGCCAAGGAAGAAAAAAATCAAGAAAGAGATAAAGCAAGCAAAAACATGACCCATCCCCCATCAAAAGCTTATGAGCCCAATTCCACTAAACTAGACAACCCCCCCTCCCTAGAAAGAATAGAGAATCTAATGGCACAATCACAATAGGAACTCGCCCCTCAACACCATGACAAGGCTAGTGAAAGAGCAGGTCTTCCTACCCAGAAAGCCTATGTGCCTGAGGCCTACGTGCCTAACTCTACGGAGCCAGACACCTCTTCTTCTATGAATCAATACACACCAGAATTCTTGCGAGAGATTCAAGAAGAGAAATGGGCTAAAGAGAGTGAAGTTCCTCCTCCCATTGAACTGGTGGATGACACACACGATCGATTCCCACAAGACCTTCCTTCCATTTATGGAGAGCAGGAGAGTGCCCATTCTCAAGAAAGATTAGACTTCGAGTCTAATTCTTTACAAGAACTACCCCATTTCACAGGCCCATGGGAAGCAAAGTCCACCTGTATGAGAACACCTACAGTCATGGTAAGAAACGAAGATTCAGTCATACCTAGGAACACAGAGATAGTGAAGAACACCAAAGTGCAGCGCAATCTCACTTTGGAAGAGCTGCTTAAGGTTAGACCAGAAGTGTGGAAACATGTAGCCAATCAAGTGCCCGAGATAGCAAAACCTCGTTCCCAAGTAGGATCACATAGGACAGTCCCAGAGATACCCTTGGATAAGATAGGAGATATGTGTGAAGGTGAAGAAGGGAACACCTATCTTCCCATTACCTACCAGGAGTACACCACGAAGGCAATTTTGGACTCAGGTGCAGGAGTTGCAATTGCCACCACTTCCCTATGGAAGCGTTGGGGCAAGCCAGCACTCAGGCCAACGAGAATGAAATTGCAGATGGCCGATGGTCATATTGAGAGACCCTTAGGATTGCTAGAAGGAATAACTCTCACCACCTGTGGTGTCGAGTTTGAGCATACATTTGCTATATGTGACTTCAGCAAAAATCATGCCTATGAAATGATCTTGGGAAGACCATTTATGCGGAAGTTGCAAGTGGTACAGGATTGGGGAACCAATTCTTTGTATTTGCAGCACTTAGGTGTTACAACCAAAGTCAATCTCAAGGATTACTCTCATAGAGATGTACCTCCTATCCAATGGAATCCCATCCATAGAGCCAAAGATGATACAGAATCGGTGCATTTCATAGGGTCAGGATCCTCATGGATGCATGAAGACACCCACTTATGGATGTGCAAAGTAGCAGTAGAAGAAGAGAAGAGAGAAAAAGCCACGGAGATAGGTGCAAAAGAAACCCATAGATCAATCCAAGACCCAGCCTATGCACCTGTAGTTTTTCCTGACGAAGAATTTGAACCCCACGGTTGGGCAGAAATCCTAGCAACAATGGATGTAGCCATCAATGACGAACAATGGACACCCCACTGTGATGAGGAGGGGCAGAAATCCTAGCAACAATGGATGTAGCCATCAATGAAGAACAATGGACACCCCACTGTGATGAGGATGGCTATGACATTTCAGTCTTCTCCATAGAGCCAATCATGGGGGAGGCAGTTCTAGAAGAATGCGAACCTAGCCCTGATGCATTTGAGGATGCAAGTGACTCCGATCTAGAGTCAATCATTATGGACCCACCTTTTGCATCAGATGAAGAATACTTCCATGAAGTTGAATTTCAACCCCAGAGGCATGGAGAGCTTACAAATGATGTAAGATTAGCCACACATGTGACCCCGAAGGAAGAAGGAAAGAAACAAAAGAAGAGAGAAGTCTCACCAGAAGAGGAAGAATCTTTGTTTGAGGTCCCGGAAAATTTTAAGAAGTATGAGATAGACGACAGGAGAGTCATGATCAGAATGCCTAAACGAGAGGCACAATCAGGAGAGGCCTATGATAACAAAGAAACCACCAAGAAAATAGTAGTGGCCCTAGAAGAAGGAGAGGAGAGATGCACGTACATAGGCCATGACCTAACAGAGGAAGAAGAGCATGCGTTAATAGCCTTGCTAAGAGAATACAGAGATGTATTCGCTTGGAGTTACAAGGATTTGAAAGGTGTTGATCCAGACATATGCTCACACACCATCCCCATGACCTCAGATGCTAAACCCTCTAAGCAAAAGCCCTATACATATAACAATAATTACGCTGCCAAGATTAAAGAGGAGATAGATAGACTGGTTGAAGCTGGATTCATCTATGAAATTGAGCACACTGAGTGGGTATCCCCCATAGTAGTGGTGCCCAAGAAGAATGGCAAGCTGTGTGTATGCATTAACTTGAAGAAGGTCAATGCAGCCACAATTCGAGATAACTATCCGCTTCCCATCACAGAACATCTCTTAGAAAGAGTAGCAGGCAAGGAAGTGTACAGCTTCCTCGATGGATTTTCAAAAGTAGCCATAGCTCCAGAAGATCAGCATAAGACAGCTTTTGCCACAGAGTGGGGTATATTTGCCTTTCGTGTAATGCCATTTGGGCTTACCAATGCACCAACTACCTTCCAAAGGCTGATGTGCCATGTATTTAAAGAGTTCCTGAGGAAGAACTTAGAAGTCTATGTTGATGATCTTTGTGCTCATTCCAACATTAGGCAAACCCATATTCCCGAACTCAGACAAATCTTTGACAAATGTAGAGAATATCAAGTTTGTCTAAACCCAGAAAAATGTGTTTTCATGGTCAGGCAAGGCAAGATTCTAGGGCACATAGTGTCAAAGAATGGCATATCTACTGACAAAGAGAAAGTGAGAGCCATAGCAGAGCTACCCAGGCCAAGGAATGTCAAGGAAGTACAAACTTTCATGGGACATTGTGGTTACTACCGCCGGTTCATTCACATGTATGTTGTCATTGCAAAGCCCATGTACGGACTTCTGACAAACTTTGAGTGGACTGAGGAATGTGAGAATTCCTTCAAGGAGCTTAAACGAAGATTATGTTCAGCACCAATCTTGACCACACCAGATTGGAATAAGCCATTCCATGTTCACGTGGATGCATCCAATTATGCTATTGGGTGTGTGCTTGCTCAACCTACTGGTGAAGGTAGTATGGATCTTCCAATTGCCTATGCCAGTAGACAATTGAATGTAGCTGAACGAAATTATACCACTACAGAGAGAGAAGGCTTAGGCATGGTATATGCAGTCAAGAAATTTAGACACTATTTGCTTGCAAATAAGTTTAAATTTTTTACTGATCACCAAGCATTGTTATATCTCGTGAACAAACCATGCAATACAGGAAGATTAGTAAGATGGTTTCTCTTACTAATGGAATATGATTTCGAGGTTGTGGTAAGGAAAGGGAGGACTCATTTGAGAGCTGATCATCTTTCTAGGCTCACATCTGGAGAAGCCCCACAAGGAGTATCAGATGACCTTCCTGACGCTTACTTGTTTAATTTGGAAGTGGTGCCGCAGTGGGCTAAGCCATTAGTGCCAGTATTGACATACGGACCTAACCATCCAGTAATAAACACGCAAGATAGAGAGGTAGTAAAAGTCCAAAAATATCACATCATGGCAGGAAGTATGTACAAGCACACAGATCAAGGAATCTTGGCTTGTTGTGTGGAAGAGGATGAGTACACTAAATGGTTGCAATTAGCACATGTAGGTGCATTAGAGCAACACTACTCAAAACAACGAACCCTACAGACACTAAGGAGACTCGGAGTGCATTGGCCAACTATGGAAGCTGATGTCCAAAAGTTGTGCAAGGAATGCCCAATCTGTGGCACTAAACCACCTGTGGAACATGCCACTCTTTATCAAGTGTCCATAGTGCCGGATTGGAGTGAACCACTAGTATCCTTTCTGAGGACGAAAACATTCCCTCCAGACATGACTCTTGCTAGGAAAAGGAGTTTAGAACAAGAAGCCCATGATTACTCACTTATTGGTGATAATCTCTACAAGCGTGGTAAGGATGGTTACCTTAGACTATGTGTCCATGAGAGTGAATATCTTAAGATCTTGGAAACTGCTCACCAAGGTGTAGCAGGAGGACACTTTGGACCAGATCGGGTGATCAAGGCAATACTATTTGCGGGCTTCTGGTGGCCGACCCTTCACATGGATGCACATACCTATGTGAAACGATGTGATGTCTGTCAGAGAACTCAGTATCCTATACGTAAAGATGAGATGCCACTGAAACCTATGATGGATGGACGTGCATTCTCTAAGTGGGGAATAGACTTCGTAGGTCCTATTAATCCCCCAGCTAAGGGTTCCCATGCAGAATATATCATTGTTGCGACAGACTATCTAACAAAGTGGGTAGAGGTAAAAGCCACGACGAAGAACGATGCTCAAACAACTGCTAAATTCTTGTTTGAGAATGTGTTCACTAGATACGGGCTACCTATAGAGCTAGTTAGTGATAGAGGCACTCACTTCTTGAATGAAGTTATTGAAAATCTGCTCCAAGAATTCTTGGTAGTACATAAGAAGTCTGCCCCCTATCACCCTCAAGCAAATGGCCAGGCTGAGAGCACCAACAAGATCTTATGCAATGTACTGACGAAATTAGTGAACAATAAACGCGCTGATTGGGACAAACAGCTACACCATGCTGTTTGGGCATACAGAGTTGCCTACAAAACGGTACTCCAAGCCACTCCCTTTCAAATGGTGTTTGGTCAAAATATTGTGCTACCTTTAGACTTTTTGATACCCACATTGAAAGTGGCACAAGAGCATGAATGGACGGGTCATGAACTCTCCTCTAGACTTTTTGACCTTGAACGATTAGGAGAAACAAGACTGAGAGCAGCTGCAGGGATATATGCAGCAAAGAAACGACAGAAGGCATACTTTGATGCCCACGTTAAGGATAAAGGTTTAAAGGCAGGTGACTTAGTTTTAGTCTACACATTGAAGCAACATGCGAGGAAACTCGAGAAGAGAGGCTACGAACCCATGATCATTAACAGAATCTCAACAAGTGGAGCAGTGCAACTAGCCACATTAGAAGGCGATGTTCTCCCAAGTTATATCAGCGGATGCAGAGTCAAGTTGTATCAGGAACCTCTCACAGAGGAAATGCTAAGTCGACTCAATACTGCTAAGAAACGCAAAGAGGAAGAAAAACGAATTCGAGAAGAAGCTCAAGCAGAAGCCCTAGAGCGCATACGGAGAATGAAATTAAGAAGACAAGGTAGAGAGCACCCTAGGCAAGATGCATATGCAGATCAAGGATATGACGTGGCTATGTGTGAAGTTTCAGGTATTAGCTCACATAGGATAACTGATCGACGTCCTTTCATAACCTTAGATATAGGACAAGGAAAGAGTGCGAGGACTGTAAGAGCCTTGATTGACTCAGGTGCAGCCACTAGTGCTGTTAAATTGTCCTACTGTCAAGAGTTGCAATTAACTGTCAATCCTGTGGAAGCATATCTCATAGGATTGGGAGGCGTGGAAACCCCTTGCATGGGCGAGGTGGAACTTCCCCTCTATATTCATGATGAGGCAATGACAGTTAAAGTACTAGTATGTCAAGATGAGGACCTCACTGAACCCCTTGTCTTGGGTCAAGACTGGATCTATGACCAAGCAGTCAACTTAAACCTAAGGAATGGACTTCTTCAGGTATGGGTGAATCAAACTAGAATTACAATTGAGTTAAATAATGGAGCACTCAAGGAACTAGGAAAGGCACAGACTCCTGGTCCCTCCAGGGGTACACATGAACTTGACCATGCTGTTCTTGTCTAAGGCTATGTGATACAGAAGAACGAAGATCTCAAAGAAGGAGTCAGAAACACAATGGAACTCCCTTCTTTTCCAAAGGCCAGAAGGAGGCAACAACTAAGGGCAGATCAATCACTGAAGACTCTCCAGGCGAGAGACCAAAAGAACGCGCGAAGCAGAACAACTCAGCCGATGAAACAAATGTGGGTGCGGAAAGACGAGCTGCCGACAGTAACTAAGTCGCAACAACGGTCTCAACTTCCTATTAGTAATCAACGACTTGATGCTAATAAGAGGACTCCTAAAACCTCTGTTGAGAAAGTGAAATCCATTTGGGTACCCAAGAAGTCGATGAGGGCTGACCCACAATCAAGACAAATTTGGGTGCCTAAGGCTTGCTTGCGGGCTCAACTAACCCCACACAATTCACATCATACACGACAGGGTTCACTCGCTCAAGCGGCCGCCACCCACTCTTGTCTGATACACTCGAACACGCTGCCACCTAGAAGCACGCACAGACTCACTCGTAAATGGGTCCCAATGACACAACAACTCCCAGCAGAATACTCATGCAACCCTCCCGAATCTCCACAAAACCAAGACCAAAAGCCATCCACGGAGTTCGACAACCTAAGACTTGTAATAAACCCCCGACCCCAATCTGTGAATTCACCTCCACTTACTAACTGCACTAGTCAGACTGTGCATCTTTCCATCTAGCTCCTAGGACTATCCAGGCATTAACTACACACACTGTCATTGTGCACTCACTGACCACTGATTCATCATCTACCTCATATTAATGTTGTAACGAGGCAACAACGGGTTTATTCTGTCCATTACAATGTTAACACATGGTTCTATATTCTCACAGAACCAGCAAGCAAGCAGGGCCATGGCAGAAGCCGGAGGTGCCAGTTCTCACGCCGGATCCAGCGCACAGATTGTGGATATAGAAACACTCCTCCTCGAATCACATCTCACCGAAAGACCGCAAGAACTTCAAGCTGTGCATGTACTCCCAGTTCAGGATCCTCCCCAGGGGCACACCTCTCAAGTGGGCAAACACGCTCATTGGTTCAGTGATGTTGCAGGACCATTGGGTGATGGAACCTATTTTTGGGAAGCTGAATTGGAGTTTAATGGTAAATGGGGACGCTACCATTTTTTCACGCGTGAATTTGAGAGCTATCAGAATGCCGAAGTAATGCGTGCAGTATGGACCAAAGCTGGCCTGGACAGTTATTTCAGGGCCCACTTACCGAAGCCGATTTCTTACGTTGTTCTTATCTGATCAGTGCCATCACTCCTAGCAGGGCCAAGGGAGGCGACAACACTTTTGTGTTACCCTCACTATTGCCGCGCCACGAACTTAAAAGATTCAAACTGACCCTCAATCTGGTACGAGAAGCATTGGGCATGTATGGTATGCACATTCCTACTGAAAAGGAAACAATGGTTCCAGGCAGAATGAAACATAAAGATCTCAATAAGCTGAAGGATATGGTAGCAATGACACCGACCATCGCTCTTCACCTACGGACCATCATGCAGCATTTTGCTTTTCCAGCCCAGGAAAGATTCACCATGCCACCAAAGAAGATATGGTTTAGCTTGTATTTGGCAGAGACAGAAAACCTCCCTATCAACGTACCACATTGGATCATAGATCAGATCCACCTAGCCCATCAACGGTGGAACAAGAAGCAGAAAAATGTGCTCCACGGATGTTGTGCTCTGACCAAGATAATCTATCGATGTCTAGCCTATGACGTGCCTATTCAGCGGGCACTCGTATGGTCCCGGGCCCAGGAGTTCCAGAGAAGGCTATCAGCGGCAGGTCCTCCATCAAAGAAGATGAGAGGGGGAGTCCAATTACCCTGCGCTCAACCAAGGGGAGCCACCACTACACCAGAAATTACCCCTCCCCAGACACGACGCATTAGACCATTCACCATTCGGCTACCAAGACCAAGTACAGAGGGACCCAATCTGGTGTTTCCACCCGTCCCATCGGACTTGGAATTTCCACAGGGCTTTACTCTCAATGATCTCACTGATGAAGAAGTGGCTAGGCTAATCTACGACTCTAATCTCGAAACGGAAACAGAGCAAGCTCAGGAACCACAAACCCATACAACAACGTCAGCCCCCACCCGACCGCAAGTGGTAGAAGTCGACGTAGATGAACAAGAGATCGAACAAGAGGAAGAAGCCTACGAAGAACAAGAGTATGATGAACTTTCAGAGTTAGCAAGTGCCCCCGCGTATTCGGCACAAATAAAAAGACTATATCGAACCATGCAGCTAGTTCAAGAACAGCATAAAATGTCACTTGAAGCAGGCAAGAAACTCATGAACCAATTGCTGGCAGAGGAAGGTGTGGATGATATGTTCATCGAGTCCATCAACCTACATGCAGATGCAGTAGGATTGGATGAGGCCATTCATGAGGCAATGGCCTACATTCACCGATTTCAGAAAAGAGTTCCCGCCCGTCCCATGAGGTCCGGGAAACAAATTCATATCAACGTATCAGCACCAGGAGATACAACGCAAGCAGACGAACATCAGGAAGCACCACTGTCACCACCCTCCCCACCTCTCACTACACAACTCGCTCCACCACATGACACTATCACCACCACGTCCACTACCACCACAATCGTCATGGGAATTCCACTCTCTCCGGGATTCCAATTCGGGGGCGTCACCATGCCCACTTTCACCACTCTCTTCACTAACGTCACTTCCACCCCACCCACGATCCCCATCTACACGGTCACTCAAACATTTGACACTATGGAAACATCTCCTGCCACTGCACCGCTCCCTCTCCCCATGCAACCTCCGTCTCCCATACCCCCTCCACCCACATCTCCACTTGCAGCCACATCATTCACAACTCCCTTTCCCGCCCCCAGTCCCCCTGCATCTTCACCTCTCCCTGCATCATTTAATGTAAATAGTATATTTCTAGCATTAAATCAATGTGTATATCAGCTTCAGAATGAGTACAGAACTCTTGACGACCGGTATCAACAACTGACAACCAATCACCAGAACTTACAAAGGCAACTGACAAGTCTTGAAGAGGAAAATGCAGATGTGAATCAACGTTATACAACGCTTGAGCAGGCTCACCAAACACTACTGGAGGCACCCCAACCATCGAAAGAATTAGGCGTCAAACAACTAGAAGCCTTGCTCGAAGTATACCAGGCCGATAACCTACGAGTCAGACGTAACTTGGCGCTACTCAGGAAACATATGGCCACAGCACTTGAAGAGAACAAGAGACTGCAGAAACAAAATGAAGAGAATCTGGAAGCGGCAATGGAAGGCTCTCCCCACGAAATTGAATCAGAGCAGTTTAAAGCCGTACCTTCAGAGACAATGAAGACCATCTTAGAAAGCTATGCAGATCTATTAGATGCTCATGATGAGTTGGAAAGGGAACGTGATGAGCTACGTGGCCAGCTCAAGGAACAGGAGGCTCCAACCAAAGTAATAGAGTCGACCTCGACTTCAGAGGAAGTGAAGGCATTGACAGAGAAGGTGGTTGAGCTCCAGACAAAGTTACTAGAGTATGAAAGGCAACCCTCTCCAGTTATTGAACCTGAGCCAGAAGACTTGGTTCCCATTGAGGTAGATGATTCGTACGAGGAACCATATGTTCCTATGCCAATGCCAGGAGGGCAACGAACCTCAGAGGGACTAGACACCTTGGAAGTGGAAGCACCCGAGTGGCTTCAGACACTGGAAAAGACAGCGAACACCCACAAAGAACGGGTGGCCATTCAGATCCAATCACTAGCAAACCTAGAAGAAACTATCATAAAGTCAGAATATTTCAGAAGCATGTCTCATCATAGATGGATCGGCACCAATAATGACCAATATGTGCCATACTGCATACTTTTGGCCGATTACAACGCCGAGATTCAACGACAATGCGGCAAACCTCCCACATTTGCTACACAATTTGGTCCAGACGTTATACCGGAAAGTGCTAAGCGTGGGTCCATCCACCAACCCACCTGGAGGATCAGGCTTTTGGAAACATATCTTGAGATGGTCCGAACCTAGAATAATATGCCGTTGTTTATTAAATATAATCCTTGTTACGTTCCAGTTCTTCGAAGACGCACCTGGCCTGAATTCACTATTGTCGTCAGAGACATCAAAGCCTGCGCAAAATGGTTAAATTACGTTTATCTAGCACCTCCACGAGGACCCCCCACGGTGAACTACATGATTTCTACAATCCGTCACTGGAGCATTCGGCTACGCAATAATCCCGATGTGATGGCCCAGATGTGTATGAAAATATTTGAATTAATGCTGACCACTTTCAGGACGTTTAAGAATATTAAGGACCCCCACTTCTCAGGAGCAGGCTTCGTGACAGGAAACCAGGATCTGGTGTACGATATGAGTACCACCCCCTCCATTGAAGTAATATATGCTTGGCACGCCAGAATCAAGTACCTCCCAGCCTGCTTTAAACAGACATTTGAGGAGATGCTCATCACAGGATTCTGGGAATATCACTCCAAAATCTTTATACCTAGACCATCACATCTCCTCCAATTATTTGCTGTGGAGAGAACTATTCACTCAGAACAATTGAGGGTGGCTCATCCAGATGTTGCCGGACCTGTGAATTGGGATGATTTGCTCACAGATCTAGCACGCGGCTTACGACTCGAAGAACACCACCTAGCCTCCGATGTCGTCCAATATTATGTTCAAAAACCCTCTAGACAAGGGTCTATCAGGGGCGACAGACGCGAGAGTGGGGGGGTGTTGGCAGCAGTCAGGGAACCGAAGGAGCCACAAGACGAAGAGAGTCAGAGCGCAGGGACAGCACAAGCAGACATGGCAGTCAAAGAAGATCTGGCAAGTAGGCCATCTAAATTTTTCAGGCATCAAGGAGTTGAGCACACAAGAAGACAGAGCAAGTAGGGAGCTCAAAGGTATGTATGACAAATCAATAGAGGAAATCCCTACACAAATAGTGATTTTCATCACTAAAAACCATTGTAAATATCATTTCGTATTTTTGTAGCTCCATTTTGTGCAAGTCAAGGAGTCCTTGAGCTTGAGGAGCTTTAGAAGTATCTACCTGCCAATTTTCATATTTTTTAGATCTCGTTTGAGCCCTCTAATAAGCCCTGGAACCTAATTTTTAACTAGGCCGGACACTAGGTCTGAACAGGGCCAAAGCTAGTCAAAAACTATAAAAGGAGCTAGAGAGCTCATTTTTGGGGGTGGATTGTAATTGAAATGAACTTGTAAGAGCTTTTTGAAAGTAATCTAAGAACTCCATTGCTTCTCACTCTTTTTCTTGCCGTGTGTGCGCGTGTGTGTGTATGTGTGTGCATACTTGTGTGCTTCTCACTCACGCACTTGTGCCTCCACTTGCTCGAGGTCTTCATACCATCCTCATGTCTTCCCGGATTGACATTAAAGGAGGTGCTACTCATCACTGAGCTACAAGGTGTGATTACAAGGCACACATATGTATCAGTAAGTCATTGTATTGTACAAGCAATATACTTTCATTTTCATGATTATTTCAGTTCATCTTTCCATGTTCTTGTGAAGTGTACTACTCACTGCCATTACTCTCAGTTTTCTCAGTCAGCTTGCAGAGATGTTTTCTCTGAGCTTGGTGCATCATTTTCAGTGATTTAACTTGGTAAAGTTAGCTCTATAAGTCTACTATATGCTCACAAATTTTCATGTCATTTGGATTTTGCAATCTTCAGTTATGTTCATTTGAAGTCAACAGGGTCTGTTCATTTTCACTTCTCTGTCAGGTACCCGACTTTTTCACTCATCGTGTCAGAGGTGTTTCTCAGTGGTTAATTATCCAAATTCAGTGATTTAAGGCTTGTTGAATTCATCTTACTGTCTAGTATAAAGATACAAATTTTCATAATCATTGGATTTTTACATTTTTAGTTATGTTGATTTTTCTGCTCACTGGTCTCAAACTGTAGCAGCCCGTGAAAATCGGGATGATGTCATCAGTTGTTAAAACTCATTCTCAGTGTGTGGTTCATTATTTTTGATGAGATTACTCTTGAAAGTTAGCTCTTTAAGTTACCTAGACTTCCCCAAGAGGAATTAAGCTAATTGCTGTTGTGCTCAGAGAATTATGTAAAACACTGGACAGGTGTATGAACCAAGAATAGCAAGTTTTCACCTCTGAGCTAACTCCAACTTATCTGTTTTGATCTATCTTTTTGAGAGTGAACTTCCAAGGTACATAGGGTGTCTAATACATCCATTGGCAATCTAAAAGGGCCCACCATATACTCTTGGAGTTCAATTGGCTGGTGTAGATCAAGGATTTTGCAACACCTCTTCATCTTCAAGCACATACCTATCCATCTCTTCACATGAACCACGAATCTAGAGCAAGAATACTTGACAAAGGAGTGAATGGGGGCCAAACAGAGTGCACAAACCCTCGGTACAGGGATAGAATGCGGGTAAGCTCCAGTTCAGCGTAGCTATGTCGTGGAGTCCTAATGAAACGTGACCCCAGAGTAGGTAGAGGACCTATGCTCGAGCCAGACAAGGTAGAAGGTAGAAAGGAGAAGGCTCAACGTCACTCTGGTAGGGGACAGAGCTCCAGCCACCATGGCCAGGTTACGCAGACAAGAAGGGGGAGCCCATTAGGCTCAACCTTGAAATGGGGGATTCGAGAAAGGTTGGGAGGGAGGGAAAGAACCACTCGCCCAACTACCCACGTTCGCACAGACACAAAGGTACTGGAGAGAAGTTAATGCCTCCCCTCCAACAAACTTCAAAAATGACACGGATGTCAGACCTCAAATTCTTTTGTGCCGATATCAATTTTAATTAAGGGGTGCACGACTAGAACCTTTCATAAATTTCTCGCCAATTATCTTTTCCGACTTGTTTTTCTTGAAAATGAAAATGAGGGAGGGACAACAAGAAGACTATCCCCCCCTTCTTTCCAAGCAAACACTAGGACAGGGGTGACTGAGATGGATAGTGATGCTTATGATGCGTGTGAGGAGGTGTGTATATGTGAGAGTGAGAGAGAGAGAGAAGGGGGTTAGGGGGTGTTTTTGTGTATCAAATAGAAATGAGCTAGAACTATACTAAAAAAAAACAAAAAATTGGGGAATTAATGGCCCAATAGAAGGGTGAAAGTGCCATGCCAACACACATAACCTAAGTGAATAAGCAGAAAAATTGCAAATCAATATCTTACCACATGCTCTTGAGCTCTCCAAGTGATGGAAGGCCATTCTCCCCGGCAACGGCCCCAAATTTGTTGTTGTAGTATGCCCTTGGGGAGCCAAGACCCACACCACCTTGCATGGAAGCAAGAAGGAAGGCCCAAGAAAGACTCTCCTTTCATCCACCCCAACCTCCATCATGTTCAAGCCATTGGCCATCAGCCCGCAGCTATGCCACATGCTTGAAAACATGGAGAGATGGGAGTCAAGAATCCTAGTCACATATGTAAAATACAAGAAAGTTGCAACACTCTACTTAGACACATAGGAAATGCTAGCATGCACACACACCTCACTCTCTCACACTCCAAGACTAAATACATATATGCACAAAGCCTTAAGAGAAAAGAGAGTTCTTCCATTGAAAGGATTTTACATGAGAGCACGTCGACCAAAAGCTCCCTCCTTTACAAAAATGAGCTTCTATTTATAGGCTAAGCTCTATTCCCCATGTGCTTCTTTGAAAAGTCAAAAAGGTGATTCTCTCTCTAATTGCCAATCTTCTAGGATATTCCAAGATCAAATATATAACTACCAAATACCAATGAAGGGCATGCGTGAGAAATTCTACGTGGGATTTCCTAGAGAGCCAAAAAAGGTGAAATATATGAGAGACCTCTTCACTATGGTATATAAGAGAATATTAAAAAGTGCTCTAGGAGAGTGTTCACATGTGACACTCACATATAAACAAAAAGAGTTATTCTTATGGTCTAAGGAGGGTTCTCATGCACAAATGAGGATGTGTGCATACCCTACAACCCAACAGTGGGCTACTCATCTTTGTATATTCTCTAGTAATACATTCAGTATTGTGTGTTGTGCTCCAAGCTTCTTCTTCTTCCTTGTGTTGTTCGTGTGCTTCCGCAGACATCTAACTCCAACAAAGAGAACATTTAATGCTTTCACTTTTAATCCCAAGAGAAAGACTTTCACTTTTAATCCCATGAGAATGACAAGTTAAAGATATGAATGGATGTCTTGCTCCTCTGGAATTGTGGCTTGGATGATACAAGATTTTCTAAGATATGATGTCTGTTCAGATAATGATGTAATGAGTTAACCTAATTATATTTTTATGTTTTTCATGCATGCAAGAACATCTCCTAAGGGATACAAGGCTTGTCCTTATTGTGGTGAATAGTTGAGATCAATTTATAGTAAGAATCCCAACGAAAATATTTATCCATCACATCGACAATTCTTGCCTGACGACCATCCATTATGATGCAAAAGAGAAGTGATACATTTTAATGGAAAGATTGAAACAGGTTAGTTTCCAAAACCAAGATCCATAATTCGAAATCTTCACTGAGGATGAAGATGATGAGAATATGAAGGCTAGAGGTAAGAGAAAATTATCACTAGTAGAGAATGTGTCTATATGGTATTCTTTGGAGTTTTGAAGAGAGTTAAAGATCTTTTATCTTCTTGATCCTATGTATATATTCAAGAATGTTAGTTATTTATTATGGCAACATCTTATTGGATTAAAAGACACAATCACATCAAGAAGTGATTTAAAGTATCAAAACTAAAAACTAAAGTTGTGGCCAATTTTAAATTAAAAAAAGTCAACATGAAATAGTTTATGAACCTACTCCTTGGATACTTATGACAAAGGAAATGCAAACTATCAACAATAGGATTTAGTCAATTCAAACACCTACAAGATATGGAGCATCTTTCCAAAATATTTTTACTTTGGATCATAGGAGCTTATCTAAGTTAAAGACACATGATTGCCATAACTTTCTGAAGCACATTCTACCTCTTGTTATTGATGGATGTGCAAGGAGTATGAAATATGATCTATCATCTTGGATCACTTATAAGATAGTTATCATATTTTAATGTTTAATATATAAGATTATTTGATATCTTTTTTACAAATTAATTTATTTATAATTTAATTTATGATTAGTAATAGGTGGATTGCCTAAAAAGATCCACAAAAGAAATGTGAATGCAGTGAGCTACTATGTCTAATGGAGAAAGAGCTTCCAACATCATTTTTTTATTCAGGTACATTTATTGATCCATCTTGTGGATGAAATAGAGATTGCAAAAGTTGTAAACACTTGATGGATGTTTTGGGTCAAACAATTTATGGGCATATTAAAAGGTTATGTCTAACAAAGAGAAAAACTAGAAGGATCTATGGTAAAGGGATGGATGTTTGAGGAGTGCATGTACTATGTTAGTGAATAACTTGAAAGAGTTCATGAAGAAGCTCCATGTGCACGGGCTAATGATTCTTCTTCAAAATCAATAGATGAAGCATTATCAAGTAAAAGAGTTTGATTTCAATTTATATTGCAAGAAAAAAGTGATATTTCTACTTTTATTGCATATAATAGCAAATGCATGCAACCATTTCTTAATGAGCATGAATAGGAACTTCAAAATCTTTGAAGTAAAAGATAGAGAAACAAAAGATATAGACATAATCTTGATAGTAATGAGAATACAAATGTATCTCCTTTCATGAATTGATTATATACTCGTATGCAACAAGTCAATGCAAATAATGAAGGAATCTCAGATGAGTAGAGAGAGTTAGTGATAGGTTGTGAAAGAAAGATTATTTTTTTCTACTAATATTCTATTTTGCACATATATGTACATTAGTTTCTCTTCTAATAGTTTATTTATTACTACAAGTTCAAATTCTCACTAATATGTGGGCTTAAGGATAACATATTAGAATTAAAATTATTATTCTTTGAGTAAATTAGAGGATTCTAGCATTGTTGTTTCTTTCAAGTAGTTATCATGTGTTATTTCAAAAGATATGAACTATAATTATAGATAGCAAACTTTGATACATGGGAATCATTGTTGGTATCTATGAAATATCATTTTGTATCTTCAAACTAGTAAAAAAATAATTTTTTTAATGATATAGTTTATTACTCTTCAAAGCACATAATAATGAAATTTTGTTTTTTTTATCTTTTGATAGGTCATTTTGAAGGTTGATTGGTTTCAAGTCGAGTATAAAGGTAATAATTCCATATTGAGAAGGGAATCGTTGGGTTTTGGGCAATTGACTCCTTGAAAATAATGTACTTGACAAGAGAACTGTATATTCTCCCTAGTCATAAATACACTGATGCTCATCCTTGATGGTAAATCATTCATATTCAACCTAGAGGTCACTTTATTGTTATAGAGATCAAAGAAATTCATGGTGATGACTCATCATCAAATATTGATTTACTAGCATCTCAAAGAGAAATCAAAATCATTCTACATGACAATGATAATAATCTACTAGATGAGAATGATAATACTCTACATGTTGATTCTACATATGATGAAGACGAACTACCAAAAATCAATATTAGTCCATCAATAGATGTTTTCATTGATGAGATTAGATACTTAACCATAGGAGAAATAACAAAAATCAATAAGGATAATGAAGATAAGAAAATATTGACGTTGTTAGCAGTCGGTGTGGATGACCACATTTTTGTAAACATACTTTGTAATGGGAAATGGAGATCTCAATAGTTTCTAGAGTTTGGAATTTTTGGTGTCTTTTTGTAAATTCCAAAGTATGGAATGGTGTGAAGGTTACAAAGATTATGGAGAAGGAACGGTGTAGATGTTATGGTGCAGTATTCAATAGTATCTCTATGTGCAGAGCAGTGATTTTGGAATGTCTATAAGAACCAAGCGCTCTAATGCAAACTGGTGTACACACTTAGTATTAATCTGATGTAATTGGTGGAAGTGTAAGCCAAACCTTGCTATTAATCAAATGAGTATTCTATATTTTTGAATTTCTTTATCTTTGAAGATGGTCTATGTATTCAAAGGCTCATAGTAAAAGTGTAGTGATAATAGTCTGAAAGTCTATTCAATGAAGTTCTAATAAGGAACTTAAACACATATTTATGAGTGTATTTTGCATTCATAGATCCTCTTTCGTGTACCCTTTCCTTTGGACATTTGGTGCTATCATTTATTATAGTATAGTATCATACAAACATTAAGTGACCATGATGGGATGGGATCAATGATGAAACACAACACCAAATAGATTGATGCCATTGCGGAGCAATAGGGAATACCTAAAAAGCAATTACTGTCATGAGTATTTGGACAAATTCATTCAGTAGACTATAGCAACATTAAATCTTGAAAATATTTCACTTGTAGATGCAACCAATATCCCAGAAGAATTGTTGTACTAGGTGGAAAATGGAGTGTTATCTCCAAAACTCTTGCAGGATTGTATCTTTGGGTGGAGAGATGGCAAGTTAACCAAAGCCTCATGGCAAGGGGAATCCAGCAAAGCTGACGAGTAGAGTCTTAAGCAAGAAGAAGAGTACCCTGCAAATTTAGACCAAAGCGGCGGCAATGAACCCCAATCGGAGTTAGCATTAGCCCTAGTTCCTTCTACTCAGCTTAGTACCTTACAGGAGTTTGAAGACATGATGGCATATTGAAACTAACTTCCAAAGTTGAATTATACCCACTTTTATGGAAGAACATATAATATTTTCCCCAAATGTTTTCGCTAAAACAAAGTCTCGCATCATAGATATAGTTTGCATCAGTAGAGGGCTTTCCAATCCTTGGAACCAATGAGAATTGTTGTGTACTTTTTCTGTTCTTCCAAGGGGAGGATCATTGATGGGCATTGGTCCCATGAAACCTTAAAATTATGGTCATTGCAATGTAGGGTAAGTGTTCACAGTACAAGACCAGGTACAGGATCTTGTCAAAGTCGCAGAGGAAGCACATAGGTCATTTCATATTCCAAAAAGTGATTTCTATCACGAAACCAATGTAATATATGTACATACATCCAATTACCACATGTACGACTCCATTTTTTGCAAGTTGAGGAGTCCTCAAGCTTGAGCAGTCTAAGTAGGTAGTTCATACCAATTTTCATAATTTTTGGAAGCCATTAGGTACCTCAAATTAGATGTAGAACCTATTTTTTAACTATGCCCATCACTAGATGTGAAACCAGTCAAAACAAGGCAAAAACTATAAATAGAGCTAGAGAGCTCATTTTGAGGACTTTTGAACTTTTGAAACTAGTAGCTTTTGGGGTAGTAGAGCTATTGTAACTAGTTTGTGATGAATAAGAGTTCCTTTCTTGCCTTCCATTGATCTTCATCGCCACTTTCCTCGTGTGTGTGTGTGTGTGTATGTGTGTCTATGCATTTGTGTTTCTCACCATCACCTTCGCACACTTCAATTGCTCTCAATCTTCATATCGGCCTACCCTCTTCACGGATTGACAGTTACGAGGTGGAACTCCTCACGTTGGTACTCACCATTGTACTAGAGTGACACCAAATTTGGCGTCATTGCTGGGGACGAGCTCTAGGTTGAGCGTGTGATGGTAAGTGTGTTGGAGAAAATCATTGAAAGGTAAAATTTTCTTGTTGTTTTGTTGTTAGTAGTTAATTTATTCACACTTTTACTCCACTTTCCCTCTAATTTCATTTCCCATCATCATCTCAAGCTCCAAAAAATATCAAAAAATCTATCATATTTTCTCTTTCTCTTCACTTTTCCTCATTTGTGTGTGTGAGAGAGTGAGAGAGAGATTTTACAGGTGCTTGTTCGCGTTTTTTGGTACTCTAACATTGCAGGACAGCCTTTGGACATCAAGAATCTACAAGAAACACAGGTAAAAACCTTCATTTTTCTGACAAAAATTGCCATAGAAGCTGACCATCATGAATGTTAGATAAAGGTGAGTATTTAGGTGAAGTTTTTGCATGAAAGTGGAGCTAAGGTAAGTGTCCTCGTAGATCTAAGATTAGTTTTTTGAAATTACAAGTTTGGCTGACCATCGCGATGGTGACTCATCATCGTGATTGTGGCTGACTATCACGACGATCACTGACCATCGTGGCGATTGGCTCACATCATCACAATCATGTCACATCATCGCGATGATGGCACACCATCGTGATGGAGCCTGACAATCATGATCTTGGTGACCATCATGCTCCTGATCATTGCAAATTTCTTGATCATCGCCACTTGACCATCGCATTCTGACCATCACGATTGTGACTCATTGTTGTAGTCTCACCATCACAACGACAACACACCATCGCCACTTAATCATCGTGACTTGATCATCGTGACTTTGATTGATCGTAGCTTGACCATCATGATCTCTAACCATCGTGGGCTAATCATCGCGAGTGTTCACACCATCGTGATGGTGACACACCATCGCAATTGTGTCTAACCATTGCGATGGTCACATAGAATGCTAAAATTAGGGTTTTTTCAAATTTTTGGGGGTATTTTTTACCATTAATTTTGAACTCTTGTATGCTTGGCATAGGGCAAGGTGAGAAGCGGCTTATATTGCGAATTCTTGGACAAACAAGAATAGCCTCTTCAAGATTCTAGGAGAACTCCGTAAGTGGAATTTCAATTTCTAATTTTGTTATATTCCAGAGATGTACATGCTTGGAGGAACGAGAAGTTCCTTGCTCAGGGGATAGCCAAGGTCAAAAGCCAGAGAATTCATACGAGGACCTACTCATGATGGCCAGATGAGTAGAGGGACCTTAGAGAGAACTCTAGATGGTGACTAGCCAAGGGCTATAAATAGGTAGGGAGGTGAGTCCCAAGAGCAGCCACCATCCTTGCCCCCACAAATCCCATCTAGGAAAGCCAACCAGGCTAGAAAACAAAGACAAAAGCTCGAACAAGCTCAATCACAAGGTATCCGACAAGTTTGGATGCCTAAGAAATTAGCTGCAACTCAACAAGGGCGATCACAGATGTGGGTACCTAAGAAGCTCTTACATCCACAACAACCTATGTTCTCCCACATGCGAAACGTCTCAACAGAGAAGCCACAAAGAGAAAAGGGTGCGAACCACATACAGAGATCGAAAGAAGATCAAATCACCTCTTCAACAATAGTAGGAAGACGTGCAAAAAGGGTATGGGTTTGGAAGCCAAAAGTACAAGTAGCCTCCACCGAACCAAAGCGCCAACCACATTGGATACCACAGTTCAGAAAGCATCCAAAGAGGAAGATGCCTGAAGTGATCTCTACAGTGCCAAATGTTGTTCTAAAATGGACCCCAAGAAGGAGGATTACATCATTTCGAGACCCAATGGATACCTCCACCAAATCCGGCATCAACATCTACAAGTAACATCGAAAGCCTCGACGAGCGACAACCATGTGCTCCTTGGACAACCCTGTCTTTTGCACCATTCAGGTTATGCATTTCCAAAGTATGCATTAATATAGGGCCACATTACACGGCTGTGCATAGACACACTTGAGAATCCCAAGCACAAGAGCACATTGACATATGTCAAATATTTTTATTGATACCAACTTTTTTCTTCTTGTTTTGTGACATTGTTTCGCAAAAAAAAAAAAAGGAAAGAGAGAAGAAAAGAGAGAGAGCTTGTTCCAAGGTTTGGCTCATGGAACATGAATGAGTCATGCTTAGTTGAAGGTGGAACCATTGATTACTGGACATTTATCAGTTTCGATAGAAGTGTGTCTCGGTTAGCAGATGATATTATTGTTGCTTTATCTGGTAGATGTCAAGAACTTGACAGGAACATGGCATCCACAACTTTGTTTCCCCTTACCTTGGTAGGAGGGAAGATCTCGATGGCCCGCAACTTGAGAGATGCTTAACTACTGTATGTTTGAGAGCATCCAAGGTGGTATCTGCAAGGGGTAGTTTTGGTACCCTGCAAATCCTTGTATGTATACCGAATGAGAAGACTCATGCTTAGGGTGAGCTAAAGAGAATACGTGAAACTAAGCTTGGTGTAGTTACCCAATGTTGTCTGTCAAGGAATATAAAGAAATTCAATTCTCATTATTTAGCAAATGTTGCTTTGAAAAGAGGAGACGGACCAGGCACTCAGGGACCATCAACACGGACACTCATTGACTATGTTCCATCACAAATGTCGGGTGTACAACATGAAGAGAAAAACATCGATCGACCCTTCACCATGGTAGTGTATCTTTACTCTGGAAACACCATAACCATGATAGATTAGGAAACCTCTTTGTCGGCACACCCTTGAGCACTTAGCTCAAGACCGCCAATTTTTGCACCATACTTCTTCCAATGCATTTCCCAAGTAAGCATTCATAGGGCTACATTACAAGGCCATGCACACGGCACATATTTTCCTCAACCCATGCATGAACACACTTACCCATCACTCAATATGGATTATGAGTACTTGGCATGACTACTATGAACATCAACTTTGGAAGATCTAGAGGACATCAATGGAGACTCACAACGACACAGTCATGTTGGAATCCAAGGAAGAAGCACATACCAAGGGACTACAACTTGCAAAGACTCGCAGTGACAGATGAAGAACCAGACAACCAACCCTACCACATCTGGAAGTCAGACGACTTTTGTTCATACAGAAGGGACACTCCCTCTCAAAGCACTACTTGGAACAACCACTACAACAAGGGTATGTCAGGGATGATAGACTCGAGAGGGGGGGGAGTGTTTGAACTCAAGGTCAAGCACAAGCATGGAAGCACATCAGAAAGGTGGACACACACAAGAAGAAGGAGCAAGTAGGGAGCTCCAAGAAGTACATGTCAAATTTTTAGAGGAGTCCCCTACAAAAATAGTGATTTTCATCATTAAAAACCATTGTAAATACCACTTTCCATTTTTGTAACTCCATTTTGTTCAAGCCGAGGAGTCCTCGAGCTTGAGGAGTATTAGAAATATCATCCTACCAATTTTCATAATTTTTAGACTTCGATTGAGCCCTCAAATAAGCCCTAGAACCTAATTTTTAACTAGGCTGAACACTAGGTCTAGACAGGGCCAAAACTAGTCAAAAAACTATAAAAAGAGCTAGAGAGCTCATTTTTGGGGTTACCTTGTTAGAGAATAGAGCTTCTGTAAGACAACTCTTTTGCAATCGAAGCTTTCCATTGTTCCTCTCTTTGATCTTACCTTGTGCGCATGTGTGTGTATGCGTGTGCATGTTTGTGTGCTTTCACTCATGCACTTGTGCCTTCACTTGCTCGTGGTCTTCATACCGGTCCTCACGTCTCCGCAAATTGAAAAGTAAAGGAGGTGGTGCTTATGCTTGAGCTACACCAAGGGAGAGACGGTTATCTGAGGATATGTGTGCATGAGAGTGAATATCTCAACCTCTTGGAAGTTGCCCATCATGATACAGCAAGAGGCCATTTTGGACATGAACGTGTTATTAAGGCCATACTATTTTTGGGATTATGGTGGCCCACTCTCCATATGGACGCCCACACATATGTAAAATGATTTGATGTGTGTCAAAGGGCTTAGTGTCCTATACGTAGAGACGAAATGCCCCTATGACCCATGAGGGGAGGGTGCACATTCTCAAAATGGGGAATAGATTTTGTTGGACCTACCCCTTGCAAAGAACTCCCATGCCGAGTATATCATAGTTGCCATAGATTATCTCACTAAATGGGTAGAGGCCAAGGACACAAAGAAGAATGATGCACACACAACTGCAAAATTCTTGTTTGAGAATGTCTTCACAAGGTATGGGCTTCCTATAGAGCTTGTAAGTGATAGGGTACTCATTTTTTGAACAAGGTTATTGAAAATTTATTACAAGATTTCATGGTAATACACAAGAAATCTACACTGTATCATCCACAAGCCAATGGACCGTCTCAGAGTACTAACAAAATTTTATGCAATATACTGACCAAGATTATGAATAATAAACATTCGAATTGGGATCAACAAGTGCACCATGCCTTATGGGCCTATCAAGTGGCATATAAAACAGTGCTCAATGACACAACATTCCAGATGGTATTGGGTCCGAATTTTGTGTTGCAATTGGATTTTTTGATACCCACCCTCAAGATCACTCAGGAGCATGAGTGGATAGGTCATGAACTCTCCTCAAGAATACTTGACTTAGAATGACTAGGAGAGACTAGATTGCGTGCAGCAGCAGGAATTTATGCCGCTAAGAAAAGATAGAAAGCCCACCTTGATGCTCATATCAAGCAAAAAGTATTAGGAGTAGGAGATTTGGTGTTAGTTTATACCTTGAAACAAAATGCCCGTAAGTTAGAGAAATGAGGATATGAACCCATGATCATCAATAGGATATCGACTAGCAGTGCTGTTAAACTAGAAACTTTAAAAGGAGAGATAATGCCTAATTATATCAGTGGATGCAGAGTTAAGCTATATCAAGAACCCTTGATTGAGGATATGCTTAAATAGCTAACTCTTTCCAAGAAGCAAAAGGAAGAGGAGGAATGAATCTGGGCAAAAGCCCAAGCGAAAGCTTTAGAATGCATTAGGTGCATGCGATTAAGAAGGAAAGGGCTAGATAGAGAACCTCAATCAGAGGATGCTCCACGATATCCAACGAAAGGAAGAGGAGGAACTAATCTAGGCAAAAGCCCAAGCGAAAGCATTAGAATGCATTAGGCGCATGCAGTTAAGAAGGAAAGGGCTAGGTAGAGAACCTCAACTAGAGGATGCTCCACGATATCCAACGGCCATGTGTCAAATCAAAGGAAAGGATAGTATTGTTGATAGGAGACCGTTTGTTAACATCACTCTAGGTCATGACACCAGGTGTATGCAAATTAGGGCTTTAATCGATTCTAGTGCAGCAACGAATGCAATTAGGTTTTCTCATTGTCAGGGATAGGAACAGAAGGTGAAGCCTATTGAAGCCTATCTCATAGGATTAGGTGGATTAGAAACCCCTTGCATAGGTGAGGTGGAGTTACCAATCTCAATCAAGGAGGTGACCATGACAGTTAAGCTTTTGGTTTGCCATGAGGAAGACCTAATAGAACCCATGATCCTAGGTCAGCAATGGTTATACAACTATTTGGAGAACTTAAATCTTTGCAAGAGTGTCTCCAGCTGGAACTTGCAGGGCACTTCCATGAGCTACCACTCAGAGGTTAGTGTTGAGCCCTGGCAAGGTCGAAACCAGGAAAAGTCAAGATCAAAGTAAAGTCAAGGGTCAAAGTGCACGGGTAGTGCACCTTCAATGGTCATAAAAAGAAGACTTTAATTGTTCATTTGGCAATATTGCAGAAGTATTTTATGAAGTCTCTTAAGGTCAAAAGGTGTTTTTTAAGTAATGTGGAGGGTCCAGGTGAACCCCTCTTGGGTACAAAGGTGACAAATTAAAAAGAGAGAAAAGTAAAGGTACGTGAAGCGGCTAGGTATGCACATGTGGGAATAAGGCCACCCAATCAAAATTTTTCTTTTGTCTAAAGTTCCTACAGGACAAAGAAGCAATTCGTTGGCCGCCAACTAAAAAGAGAATCTTGGGACATCAAAGGAAGCCCAAGAGTCCATGGCAGTTAGAAGTCACGAGACCGGCGAATTCAAAAGGGGACAAAGGCTATTCTTGGACACACACATTGAGAGTAAGGAGCAAGAGAGAGCTTCAGAGGAAGCAAGAAAGGAAAGGAAGAGCCACCAGTGTGCGACGACACTGAAGAGTGCAAGAGGTGTGTAGCTCAATGATGAGTAGCACCTCCTTTAATGTCAATCCGGGAAGACGTGAGGATGGTATGAAGACCTCGAGCAAGTGGCGTCACAAGTGCGTGAGTGAGAAGCACACTAGCATGCACACACACGCACACACACGCGCACACACGGCAAGACAAAGAGTGAGAATCAATGGAGCTTTTAGATTACTTTCACAATGCTCTTACAAGTTCGTTTCAATTACAATCTACCCTCAAAAATGAGCTCTCTAGCTCTTTTTATAGTTTTTGACTAGCTTTTGGCCCTGTCCAGACCTAGTGTCCGGCCTAGTTAAAAATTAGGTTCCAAGGCTTATTTGGGGGCTCAAACGAGATCTAAAAAATACGAAAATTGGTACGCAACTACTTCTAAGGCTCCTCAAGCTCAAGGACTCCTTGGCTTGCACAAAATGGAGCTACAAAAATGTGAAATGAGATTTACACTGATTGTTAGTGATAAAAATCACTGTTGTTGTAGGAATTTCTTCTAGTGATCTGCCATACATATCTTCGAGCTTCCTACTTGCTCTTCCTCCCTGCATGTCCATCTCTTTGATTTGCATTAATGTCTTGAAAAAATATTGGCCTACTTGCCAGATCTTCTTTGACTGCCCTGTTTGCTTGTGCTGTCCCTTCGCTCTGACTCCCTTCTTTGACTTTCACGTCTTGTAAGTCCTGGTGTACCAAGGCTACTGCCAACACCCCCCCCACTCTCGCGTCTGTCGCCCCTGACAGACCCTTGTCTAGCTGCTTTTTGGACGTAGTATTGTACAACATCGGCAGCGAGGTGGTGTTCTTCTAACCTGAGTCCCCTTGCTAGATCTGTCAGCAATGCATCCCAATTGACTGGCCCTGGGACATCTGGATGTGGCACCCGTAACTGCTCTGAGTGAATGGTTCGCTCCACAGCAAATAAATGGAGGAGATGTGAGGGTCTGGGTACAAATATTTCTGAGTGGTATTCCCAGAACCCTGTTATGAACATCTCTTCGAATGTTTGTTTAAAGCAGGCTGGGAGGTATTTTATTCTGGCGTGCCAAGCGTATATCACCTCTATGGAAGGAGTGGTGCTCATGTCATAAACTAAATCTTGGTTTCCTGTAAGGAATCCGACGCCTGAGAAGTGTGGGTCCTTGATATTCTTGAATGTCCTGAATGTAATAAGCATTAACTCAAAAATTTTCATGCACATCTGGGCCATTACATCAGGGGTATTCCTTAATCGGATGCTCCAGTGCCGTATAGTGGAAATCATGTAATTGACTGTGGGAGGCCCTTGAGGGGGTGCTAGATAGACGTAGTTTAACCATTTGGCGCAGCCCTTGATATTCTTGACTGCAATGGTAAACTCTGGCCATGTGCGTCTGCGGAGTACAGGAACATAACAAGGGTTATATTTAATAAAAAGAGGCATATTCGTCCAGGTTCGAACCATCTCCGGGTAGGTTTCGAGGAGTCGGATCCTCCAAGTGGGTTGATGAATGGATCCTTTTTGAGCGCTCTCTGGGATGTCATCTGGCCCAAATTGTGTAGCAAACGTTGGAGGTTTGCCACATCTTTGTTGGATTTCTGCATTGTAGTCCGCCAGGAGTATACAATATGGCACATATTGATCATCATTGGTTCCTATCCATCTATGGTGGGACATGCTGCGGAAGTATTCTGATTTAATAATAGTGTCCTCTATCTTTGCCATAGATTGGATTTGAACTGCCACTCAATCTTCATGAGTTGATGCTGTTTTCTCTAGTGTCTGGAGCCACACAGGTACTTCAATTTCTAACGTATCCATTCCTTCTGCGGTTTGCTCACCACCTGGCATTGGCATAGGAACGTAAGGTTCCTCATACGTCTCATCTACCTCGATGGGTACCAAATCCTCGGGTTCTGGTTCGACAACTGGAGAGGGTTGCCTTTCATGTGTGAGTAATCGTGCCTGTAATTCGGCCACCTGCTCTTTCAATGTCTTGACTTCCTCTGAGGTCGTGGTCGTTTCTGTGACTTTGGGTGCTGTCTGTTGCTCTTGGAGTTGATTGCGCAGCGCATCACGTTCCCTTTCCAGGTCATCATGAGCTTCTAATAGATCTGCATAGCTGTCCAAGATGGTCTTCATTGTCTCTGAGGGCACAGCTTTAAACTGCTCTGGATCAATTTCGTGTGGAGAGCCTTCCATTGCTGCTTCTAGATTTGCTTCATTTTGCTGCTGCAGTCTCTTGTTCTCTTCAAGGGCGGCCGCCATGTGTTTTCTGAGAAGTGCCAGGTTACGCCGGACTTTGAGATTATCGGCTTGGTATACCTCGAGCAAAGCTTCTAGTTGTTTGACACCTGATTCTGTCGATGGTTGGGGTGCCTCCAATAATGTTTGGTGAGCCTGCTCAAGCGTCGTGTAGCGTTGATTCAGTTCTGCATTTTTTGTTTGTAGAATGTGAAATTGTCTTTGTAAGTTCTGATGGTGCGTTTCCAGTTGCTGATACCGGTTGTCCAGAGCTTTGTACTCATTCTGGAGCTGGTATACACATTGGTTTAATGCTAAAAATACGTTATTTACATTAAATAATGCTGGGAGGGGTGAAGGTGCAGGGGGAATGGGGGCGGGAATGGGAGATGTGAATGATGTGGATGTAAGTGGAGAGGTGGGTGGAGGGGGTATGGGTGATGAAGGTGGCATGGGGGGAGGGAGTGGTGCTGTGGCAGGTGATGTTTCCATCGTGTCAACTGTTTGAGTGACGGTGTAGATGGGAATCGTGGGTGGAGTGGATGTGACATCGGTGAACAGGGTGGTGAAGGTGGGCATGGTGACTCCCCCGAATTGGATTCCCGGAGAGAGTGGAATGCCCATGACAATGGTAGTGGTAGTGGACGTGGTAGTGCTAGTGTCCTGTGGTGGGGTGAATTGGGAAGTGCGAGGTGGGGATGGTGGTGACAACAGTGCTTCCTGATATTCTCCTGCTTGCGCTGCCTCGCCTGGTGCTGATACATTGATGTGAATTTGCTTCCCGGACCTCCTTGGACGAACGGGAACCCTTTTCTCAAACCTGTGAATGTAGGCCACTGCCTCATGAATGGCCTCATCCAGTCCTACGGCGTCGGCATGAAGGTTCATGGACTCAATGAACAACTCGTCCACACCTTCCTCAGCTAGCAAGTCGTTCATGAGTCTTTTGCCCTGTTCTAGAGACATCTGATGCTGTTCCTGAACCAGTCGCATGGTTCGATATAGTCTCTTGATTTGTGCCGAATATGCTGGGGCACTTGCTAACTCGGAGAGTTCGTCATATTCTTGATGTTGTTCTTCGTCGGCTTCTTCTTCGTCTCCTCCTGCCTCTTGTTCATCTACATCAACTTCTACAACTTGTGGTTGGGTGGGGGCCGATGTTGTTGTTTGGGGTTGTGGTTCCTGAGCTCGCTCGGCTTCAGCTTCGAGGTTAGAGTCATAGATTAACCTGGCAATTTCTTCATCCGTGAGGTCCTCAAGAGTAAATCCCTGTGGAAATTCCAAATCTGATGGAATGGGTGGAAACACCAGATTAGGCCCCTCTGTGCTTGGTCTTGGTAGCCGGATTGTGAATGGCCTAACTCGTCGTGTCTGGGGAGGGGTGATTTCCGGTGTAGTGGTAGCTCCCCTTGGTTGAGCACAGGGTAATTGGACTCCCCCCCTCATCTTCTTTGATGGGGGGCCTGCTGCTGATAGTCTTCTCTGGAATTCTTGGACTCGGGACCATACGAGTGCCCGCTGAACAGGCACGTCATAAGCCAAGCATCTATAGATTATTCGGGTCAGAGCACAACACCCGTGGAGCACATTCTTTTGTTTCTTGTTCCACCTTTGATGCGCTAGGTGGATCTGATCTATGATCCAGTGTGGCACATTGATGGGCAGGCTTTCTGTTTCTGCTAGATATAAACTGAACCATATTTTTTCCGGGGGCATTGTGAATCATTCCTGGGCGGGGAAAGCAAAATGTTGCATGATGGTTCGCAGGTGAAGCGCAATGGTAGGTGTCATCGCTACCATATCCTTCAACTTATTAAGCTCCTTGTGCTTCATTCGCCCTGGAACCATGGTTTCCTTTTCTGTTGGGATGTGCATGCCATACATACCCAATGCTTCTCTTACCAGATTGAGGTTCAACTTGAACCTTTTAAGCTCATTACCCGGCAGCAGTGATGGCAACACAAAGGTGCTGTCGCCTCCCTTGGCCCTGCTTGGCGTGATGGTACTGATCAGATATGAACATCGTAAAAAATCCGGCTTTGGTAAGTGAGTCCTGAAATAACTTTCCACACCCGCTTTGATCCAAACTGATCTCATGACTTCGGCATTTTGATAGCTTTCAAACTCGCGTGTGAAAAAGTGGTATCGACCCCATTTGCCATTGAATTCCAATTCTGCTTCCCAGAAATAGGTTCCATCGCCCAGTGGTCCAGCAACATCACTGAACCAATGCGCATGCTTACCTACTTGAGAAGTGTGCCCTTGAGGAGGATCCTGAATGGGGAGCACATGCACGGCTTGAAGCTCTTGCGGTCTTGCTGTGAGACGTGGCTCAAGGAGAAGTGTTTCTATGTCCACAATCTGGGCACCAGATCCGGCTTGAGAACTGGTACCAGCTTCTGCCATGGCCTTGTTTGCTGATTGGTTCTGTGAGAATATACAACCAAGTGTTAACATTGTAATGGACAGAATAAATCCGTTGTTGTCCCCGTTACAACATTAACATGAGGTAGATGGTGAGTTAGTGGTTAGTAAGTGCATGAAGACAGTGTGTGTAGTTAGTGTTTGTGTTGTCCTAGGAGACTACTGCAGTTAGTAAGTGGGTATGAATTTACAAATTGGGGTCGGGGGGTTTATTACAGGCCCTAGGCTGCCAAATGCAGTGAGTGGGCTTTGCCTTTGGTTTCGGAGAGTCTCTACAGGGCTTTCTCGGTGTCGTGGTTTGAGAATGAGGCCTTTTTGGGACCCATTTACAATTGATTACATGCACGCTCTTGGGTCTTGGTGTGTTCTTGAGAGTTGAGAACGAGTGAATACTGGCAGTATGCGTAGCTGCGTTATGCTGTTTGGGTTGTGGTCTCAGCGTAGCTACTTGTGCCCTCAAGCAAGCCTTAGGCACCCAAATTTGTCTTGATAGTGGGCTAGCCTTCATCGACTTCTTGGGCACCCAAATATATTTCACGTTAGTAGAAGAATTTCCGAAAGACTTCTTATTAGTGTCGTGTTGTTGGTCACTAATAAGAGGCTTTGCTCGTGTGGTTGGCGTGAGTGCAACCGGGTGTTCGCCTTTCCGCACCCACACTTGTTTCACTTGCTGGGTCATTCTGCTGCACAGGTACTTTTGATCTCGGACATAGGTAGTACTCTGCTTCTGCTGCCTTTGATCCACCTTGGGTTGCTGTCTTCTTTTGGCCTTTGGAAAAGAAGGGAGTTCCTTTGCATCCCGGACTCCTTTTTTGCTAATATCCTTCCTCTGCAACACATAGTTTTGGACAAGAACAGCATGGTCAACTTCATGTGCACCCCTGGAAGGACCAGGAGTCTGTGCCTTTCCTAGTTCCTTGAGTGCTCCATTGTCTAATTCTACTGTAACTCGACTATGATTGACCCATACCTGAAGAAGTCCACTTCTTAGGTTTAAGTTGACTGCTTGGTCATAGATCCAGTCTTGACCCAAGACAAGTGGTTCAGTGAGATCCTCATCCTGACACACCAGTACTTTAACTGTCATTGCCTCATCATGAATGTAGAGGGGAAGTTCCACCTCGCCCATGCAAGGGGTTTCCACGCCTCCCAATCCTATGAGATATGCTTCCATAGGATTGACAGTTAACTGCAACTCTTGGCAGTAAGACAACTTAACAGCACTAGTGGCTGCGCCCGAGTCAATCAAGGCTCTTACGGTCCTTGCACTCTTTCCTTGTCCTATATCTATGGTTATGAAAGGACGTCTATCAATTATTCTATTCGAGCTTGTTCCTGCAACTTCACACATGGCCATGGGATATCCTTGATCTGCATAGTCATTTGTTCTAGTCTGATCTCGGCCTTGCCTTCGTAACTTCATCCTTCTGATGCGTTCTAAAGCCTCTGCTTGAGCCTCTTCTCGAATGCGCTTTTCTTCCTCTTTGCGTTTCTTAGCAGTGTTTAGTCGGCTGAGCATTTCCTCCGTGAGGGGTTCCTGATACAACTTGACTCTGCAACCGCTAATATAGTTTGGGAGAACATCACCCTCTAACGTGGCTAGTTGTACTGCTCCACTCGTGGAGATCCTATTGATGATCATAGGTCCGTAGCCTCTCTTTTCTAGCTTCCTCGCGTGTTGTTTTAGTGTATAGACTAAGACTAGATCTCCTGCTTTCAAGCCTTTATCCTTCACATGGGCATCGAAATATGCCTTCTGTCTCTTCTTGGCTGCATATATTCCAGCAGCGGCTCTCAGTCTTGTTTCTCCTAATCGTTCAAGGTCAAAGATCCTAGAGGAGAGCTCATGACCTGTCCATTCGTACTCTTGTGCTACTCTCAATGTAGGGATCAAAAAGTCCAAGGGTAGCACAGCGTTTTGGCCAAATACCATCTGAAAGGGAGTGGCTTGGAGTACCGTTTTGTAGGCAACTCGGTATGCCCAAACAGCATGGTGTAGCTGTTTGTCCCAATCAGAGCGTTTAGTGTTCACCAATTTCGTCAGTACATTGCATAAAATCTTATTAGTGCTCTCAGCTTGTCCATTAGCTTGAGGATGATAAGGGGCAGACTTCTTGTGTATTACCAAGAATTCTTGGAGTAGATTTTCAATCACTTCGTTCAAGAAATGAGTGCCTCTATCACTTACAAGCTCTATAGGTAGCCCGTATCTTGTGAATACATTCTCAAACAAGAATTTGGCAGTTGTCTGAGCATCGTTCTTTGTTGTAGCTTTTACCTCTACCCACTTGGTGAGATAATCTGTAGCCACAATGATGTATTCCGCATGAGAACCCTTAGCTGGGGGATTAATAGGACCTACGAAGTCTATTCCCCACTTAGAGAATGCACGTCCACCCATCATAGGTTTCAGTGGCATCTCATCTTTGCGTATAGGATACTGAGTCCTCCGACAGACATCACACCGTTTCACATAGGTATGTGCATCCATGTGAAGGGTAGGCCACCAGAAGCCCGCAAACAATATTGCCTTGATCACCCGATCTGGTCCAAAGTGTCCTCCTGCTACACCTTGGTGCGCAGTCTCCAAGATTTTGAGATATTCACCTTCATGGACACATAACCTCAGGTAACCATCTTTACCACGCTTATATAGATTATCACCTATGAGTGAGTAATCCTGGGCTTCTTGTTCTAAACTCCTTTTCCTAGCTAGAGTCATGTCTGGAGGGAATGTGTTTGTCCTCAAGAATGATACTAGAGGTTCACTCCAATCTGGCACAATGGATACTTGATAGAGAGTGGCATGCTCCACAGGTGGTTTAGTGCAACAGATTGGGCATTCCTTGCACAACTTTTGGACATCAGCTTCCATAGTTGGCCAATGTACTCCGAGTCTCTTTAAGGTCTGTAAAGTTCGTTGCTTTGAATGGTGTTGCTCTAATGCACCTACATGTGCTAATTGCAACCATTTAGCGTACTCATCCTCTTCTACGCAACAAGCCAAGATCCCTTGATCTGTGTGCTTGTACATGCTTCCGGCCATGATGTGATACTTTTGGGCTTTTACGATCTCTCTATTCCGTGTGTTTACCACTGGATGGTTGGGCCCGTACGTCAATACTGGCACCAATGGCTTAGCCCACTGCGGTATAACTTCCAAATTAAACAAGTAAGCATCAGGAAGGTCATCTGACACTCCTTGTGGGGCTTCTCCCGATGTGAGCCTAGAGAGATGATCTGCTCTCAAGTGAGTCCTACCTTTTCTTACCACAACCTCAAAGTCATATTCCATTAGCAAGAGAAACCATCTCACTAATCTTCCTGTATTGCATGGCTTGTTTACGAGATATAACAATGCCTGATGATCAGTAAAAAATTTAAACTTATTTGCAAGCAAATAGTGCCTAAATTTCTTGACTGCATATACCATGCCTAATCCTTCGCGCTCTGTAGTGGTGTAATTCCGTTCAGCTGCATTCAATTGTCTACTGGCATAGGCAATTGGAAGATCCATATTACCTTCACCAGTAGGTTGTGCGAGTACGCATCCAATAGCATAATTGGATGCATCAACGTGAACATGGAATGGCTTATTCCAATCTGGTGTGGTCAAGATTGGTGCTGAACATAATCTTCGTTTAAGCTCTTGGAAGGAATTCTCACATTCATCCGTCCACTCAAAGTTAGTCAGAAGTCCGTACATGGGCTTTGCAATGACAGCATACATGTGTATAAATCGTCGATAATAACCACAATGCCCCATGAAAGCTTGTACTTCCTTGACATTCTTGGGCCTAGGTAGCTCTGCTATGGCTCTCACTTTTTCTTCGTCGGTAGATATGCCATTCTTTGACACTATGTGTCCTAGAATCTTGCCTTGCCTGACCATAAAAACGCACTTTTCTGGGTTTAGGCAGACTTGATATTCTCTACATTTGTCAAAGATTTGTCTGAGTTCAGGAATATGGGTTTGTCTAACATTGGAATGAGCACAAAGATCATCAACATAGACTTCTAAACTCTTCCTCAGAGACTCCTTAAACACGTGGCACATCAGCCTTTGGAAGGTAGCTGGTGCATTGGTAAGCCCAAATGGCATTACTCTAAAAGCAAAGATGCCCCATTCTGTGGCAAAGGCTGTCTTATGCTGATCCTCTGGAGCTATGGCTACTTGATTGTAACCCGAAAATCCATCGAGGAAGCTGTACACTTCCTTGCCTGCCACTCTTTCTAAGAGATGTTCTGTGATGGGAAGCGGATAGTTATCTCGAATAGTGGCGGCATTAACCTTTTTCAAGTTAATGCACACACGCAGCTTGCCATTCTTCTTGGGCACCACTACGATGGGGGATACCCATTCAGTGTGCTCAATTTCATAGATAAATCCAGCTTCGACCAGTCTATCTATCTCTTCCTTGATCTTAGCAGCATAGTTATCGTTATATGTATAAGGCTTTTGCTTAGAGGGTTTGGCATCTGAGGTCATGGGGATGGTGTGTGAGCATATGTCAGGGTCAACACCTTTCAAATCCTTGTAACTCCAAGCGAATACATCTCTGTATTCTCTTAGCAAGGTAATCAATTTGTACTCTTCTTCTTCTGTCAGGTCATGGCCTATATACGTGCATCTCTCCTCTCCTTCTTCTATGGCCACTACTATTTTCTTGGTGGTTTCTTTGTTATCATAGGCCTCTCCTGATTGTGCCTCTCGTTTAGGCATTCTTATCATGACTCTCCTGTCATCTATCTCGTACTTCTTAAAATTTTCTGGGACCTCAAACAAAGATTCTTCCTCTTCTGGTAAGGCTTCTCTCTTCTTTCGTTTCTTTCCTTCTTCCTTAGGGGTCATATGCGTTGCTAATCTTACATCATTTGTAACTTCTCCATGCTTCTGAGGTTGAAATTCCACTTCCTGGAGATATTCTTCATCTGATGCAAATGGTGGGTCCATAATGATTGACTCTAGATCGGAGTCACTTGCATCCTCAAATGCATCGGGGCTAGGTTCGCATTCTTCTAGAACTGCCTCTCCCATGATTGGCTCTATGGAGAAGACTGAAATATCATAGCCATCCTCATCACAGTGAGGTGTCCATTGTTCTTCATTGATGGCTACGTCCATTGTTGCTAAAATTTCTGCCCAGCCATGGGGTTCAAATTCCTCGTCTGGAAAAACTACAGGTGCATAGGCTGGGTCTTGAATGGGTCTATGGGTTTCGTTTGCACCTATTTCTCTGGCCTTTTCTCTCTTCTCTTCCTCCACTGCTACTTTGCACATCCATAAGTGAGTGTCTTCGTGCATCCAGGAGGATCCTGATCCTATGGAATGCACAGATTCTGTATCATCTTTGGCTCTATGGATGGGATTCCATTGGATAGGAGGGACATCTCTATGAGAATAATCCTTGAGATTGACTTTGGTTGTAACACCTAAGTGCTGCAGGTACAAAGAATTGGTTCCCCAATCCTGTACCACTTGCAACTGTCGCATGAATGGTCTTCCCAAAATCATCTCATAGGCATGATTTTTGCTGAAGTCACATATGGCAAAGGTATGTTCAAACTCGACACCACAAGTGGTGAGAGTTATTCCTTCTAGCAATCCTAGGGGTCTCTCTATGTGACCATCGGCCATTTGCAATTTCATTCTCGTCGGCCTGAGTGCCGGCTTGCCCCAACGCTTCCATAAGGAGGTAGTGGCAATTGCAACTCCTGCACCTGAGTCCAAAATTGCCTTCGTGGTGTAGTCCTGGTAGGTGATGGGAAGGTAGGTGTTCCCTTCTTCACCTTCACACATATCTCCTATCTTATCCAAGGGAATTTCCGGTACTGTCCTATGGGATCCTACCCGGGAACGAGGTTTTGCAGTTTCAGTTACTTGACTAGCTACATATTTCCGCACGTTTGGTCTATCCTCAGGCAGCTCTTCCAAAGTGAGATCGCGTTGCACCTTGGTGTTCGTTACTACCTCCGTGTTCCTCGGTATGACTGAGTCGTCGTTCCTTACCATGACTATGGGTGCTCTCATACATGTGGACTTTGCTTCCCATGGGCCTGTGAAGTGGGGTAGCTCCTGTATGGAATTAGACTCAAAGTCCAATCTCTCATGAGATTGAGCACTCTCATGTTCCCCGTAAATTGATGGGATGTCTTGTGGGAATTGGTCGTGTGCATCGTCCACAAGTTCAAAAGGAGGGGCGACCTCACTTTCATTATCCCATTTGTCTTCTTGAATCTCTCGTAGGAAGTCTGGTGCAAACCGATTCATAGAAGAAGAAGTGTCTGGCTCCGTAGAATTAGGTACATATGCTACCTGGGAAGGAGGGCTTATTCTATCGTTGGCTCTTTTCTCGTTGTCATAGATAGCTGAAGCACAAGCTTCTTGGGGAGGATTACTTATGCTATTACTTTTCCGAACAGGCTCATACGCTCTCTGGGAAGGAATGTGGGTTACCTGTGGAGGTACATATGCTTTCGAGGGAGGCTCCTGTGACCTTTGGGGAGGAAGATAGGCTCCTTGAGGAGGCACATGGGCTTCCTGAAGAGGCTGGCTTATCCGTTCTCTTGCCCTTTCCTTTCTTTGAGGGGTAGGCTCCTTTTCTGGCTGTGCAATTAGCCTCTCTAATCTTTCTAAGGAGGGAAAGGAGTCTGGTTTAGTGGAATTGGCCACATACACTTCTGACGGGGAATGCTTCATGTTTCTGCTTGCTTTATCTTTTTCTTGATTTTTTTCTTCCTTGGCAGATCTTGCAATTATTTCCTCTAACTTCTCTAGGAATCCATCCAAGTGTAATTGCGTTTTGGCTGAGCCCGAGTAATTGAAAAGGCGACTGGCTTCAAACATAGTCTGAGCCAATGCGACCATTTTCGCGCACAGTTTGGTTCTTTCTATCTCTAGGTCAGCTCTAGGATAGCACTTGGCATGATCCGTGACGTTTGGCCCTTCTTGTATTCTGGCCTGATATGCTTTGAGCATCATGTCTATGTCTTCAGGAGTGGGATCAGCTAACACTGATCCTACCCTAGGAGGTGGTGGAATCGTATGACGTGGTGGGGAAGGTGGTGGGTCAGATGGAGATGGTAGGGGTGGCGGCGGGGTATTGTGAGAGGGGATTTGAGAGGTGATTTCAGTTATCCTAGCTTTGGTTTCTCTTATGCTTTCCTCAAGTTCACTCATCTTTTTAGCCCATTGTCTTTTCATTCTTTCCCGACTATCTTTCCATGCTCTAGTCCTTTTCTTTGTTATGCTCTCGGTTTCACTAGCCTCTGAGTTCTTATCCTGGTTTGTCTCTTGGTTTTGCTGCAATGCCTGAGCTCTAGTGACTACCTGCACTGGTGCAGTGGAAGTGACGCTTCCTGAGGAATCTACAACCAAACCAATCACATTGATCGGAGTGATTTTTGGCATATTATTGGGGTTCTTTGGGCAATCTCGTAAAAGATGCTCTTTTCCACAATCTTGGCAAAAACCTTGGATAGTCACTGACTGGGGTTGTGTAGGTGGGGGTAAGGGACAATCACGGATGAGATGATCTCCTTGGCATCTGTAGCACGGTCCTCTTGGGAATGGAGGTCTTACTTGCCTAGGTTGAGGCCTGGGGTTGGGGTTTGCATACATGACGTTCGTGTAATCTGACTCCCAACTAGGTTCACTTGGTTCCTCACTATAGTAAGACTCACCATGTTCTGGAGACTGCATGTAGTAAGCCTGGGGACTATCGACATGTGTAGAATCAAAGCTATGGTCACTTGGGTCACTTTCCGAGATCAATGGGGTTACTGGTACTATGGCCCTATTCAGGTTTTCTTCTGCAACAGCATACTTTACTGGAATCACGTTAGCGGGGTTTGGGGGCTGTTGAGCTAGTACCGGTTGGGGTCTCTGTTGGGCCTGATATTGTGGTTGGTAGGTTTGTTGGGGTCTAGCATATTGTGGTGGTGGATTTTGGTTTTGGTATCTGCCTTGTTGGTAGGGCTGCGGGTAGGGTTGCCTAACTGCCTGCTTGTTGTATGGGCAATCTTGTGCGGTGTGATTGGTGTATCTCCGTTCTATGGTGCAGTACTGGCTACTAGGGTTTACTTGGGGTTGAGCCATAATAGGGCAGACATTCGCCATATGGTCACCACCGCATGTATAGCATCTTTTCACAGGGGCAAACCTTGGGATTTGTTTACTCGATACACCTAATTTCTGAGCTACCTTTTCGGCAAGTTCCTCAATTGATGTGGACTGCGTGGAAGAGTGACTAGATGCACTATCTGAATCTTTGTAGATTTTGGAAAGCTCTAGTTCTTCCCCTAGGTTATCTTCAATGTCAATGCACATGCGTACACACTCTTCTATAGTCCTAGGGTCCTTCAGATACACATAGGATCTCAATTTCGTACTCAGCAATCCATCAAGGAATAAGGCTACTTGTTTAGCAGATGTGGGTAACTCCGAAATAGGGCACCTTTCCAGATATTGTCTAAATCTTCTTCCGGCCAATCTGACAGTCTCTTGGGGGGTCTGTTTGAAGCTGTGGATCAATGAGGAGGTATTGTGTCTTATGCCTCTCTTAGAGAACTCTACAATGAATGCCTCTAGGAGTTGGTCTATGCTCCTGAACTGACGCTCATCTAATGGCTGAAACCATGTAAGTGCCGTGTTCCTAAGGGTTAGACCGAAGGCATTGTACTGCGTGAACAGATCTTCCACTTGTTCAGCTCTCAAGACTTGCTTGAACTCTGCCACATGATCATAGGGATCTCCTGTGCCGTCAAAGTAATTCTTCATGGACTTAACTAGCTGGGTGGGTCTCAAAGTTCTTGTATGCTCTCTAGGCCTCGGCAGAGGGAATCCATCTACATTTCTTTGGTTCCTGTGGGCTCTATGCATCTCAGGTTCTACCCTATTCGTCTCTGTTCTCGTTCTTTCTCTGCCTACAGGGTTGGCGAAACTTACTTCTGGTCTATCCCTACTTCTGTCTCTTTGCGTACCATGAGCTTGGGAAGTTCCAGCCCCAGGGTGACCATAGGATACATTTGATCTTGGTTGGGGGAAAATAAATTCACCCTTCCAAGTGTAGGCATGCCTATCATTTTCTGTCACCACGAAGATCCGTTCTGAAGCATGATCTAAGTAGGTCACTCTGCCTGGGCTATCCGGATCCTTAAACTCATAGATCATGATATTTCCTATGTCTGTTGGCTGATTAGACTTATACCTCCAAAAGGCTTCATCAGTTTCTCGATTGAGGAGCAACTCTATGCTCTTGTTGTCTTGGGGGACCCACTCAGGTGTGATAATCCTAGTGAGAACAGATTTACCTCGAGGGGTTCTAGGTTCCGCACCCATGTTCCCTTGTTCTAGGTCCCCTAAGTCCGCCTCTGAGATTACATTCCCAAAGTCATCGGTCCTATCAGGGTGACTAGTGACTACATATATAGTTCCTTCTTTGTCCAGGTATGCACCATTTTCAAACTTGACAGCTGGGTGTTCTAGTCCTATGGATTGGTCAGGGTTTTTAATCTGGACCACGGATCTTCCTAGGCCGTCCTCATAGATGCTAGCACCTAGTCGGTTGGTCCTAAGATATTCCAGCTGTGTTTTGTAAGGGCCTTCTACCCTGTACAAATAAGGCACTCCTGAACTTCCCGTAGGTCTGTCCATGCCTTGAGACATTTCTGACTCACTGGTCTCCGAGCTAGGGTAATGAGAGTGGTGGCTCAACTGCTGGGCCCAAGATCTTGCAGTGTGATTGACACTAGCCTCTGATGACCTAAGGCTTTGTCTTTCTCTTGCTAGGTGTCGTCCTGATCTAAGGTTCATATGCCTAACTGATTAGCCCAAATTTTTGCCCAGAGTACAACCTCGTTGCCGATCAATTGGTATTAGTCACTTGATTCTTTTTAGTTATTTTAGCACGTTTGAGTTCTTGTCTGATATCACGTCGTCGGAATACTTGAGTGTTCTTCGTAATTTCAGGTTGATCGTTCCACGTTAGGTTCTTTTCCTTTAGGTTATCGACAGTACAGTAACTAAGTTTTTAGCTTGAACTTGAGTTTTTTAATAGTCTTCAACTTGATAACTGCCTATCGTCGCCCTGGCTTACTCCTATCACTAGTCGTTCTTAGCTTGAGCTAGGAAATGACAGAGGGAGTTGAGAATATTCCAACCTTACTTGTTGATCCCTTGCTTTATGGTGCTCAAGAACCCGGTTCTCAAGCTTGCAAAGAATTCTTGCTTTGTATGCTCCAAGTTGCTCTCAATGGACCTATAAAAGTCCCCCGGTTAGCTCAATGCTTATATTCAAAGGACAAAACCAACCGCTTTCATTCATGTGACACAAACACACATCTGCATTGTGACTTTTAGGAAAATAATTCTAAAGACCCCTGACTTTGATCCCCCTGGGTATGGTCAACTTCAAAATACCCTCTCTGAAAATCAACGCATTATCTTTATAAAAAACAGTTGAGGGCGTGTAGTATATGCCACGAGCTTTCCAACAAGCCCAAGAGCTCAAAAATTGGATTTCGTATGAAAAAGTTAGGACTGTTCAGGGTTTAGGGAGTTAAATCAGAATTCAATACAAGCTAACAGTCAAACAGGAATACTCGAGTAGCTTGTGGCACGGCCTCGCGATGCAATACTACACCCTAGTGTTGTCCCACACTCAATCAAAATTTAGACCAATAATTTTGCCTTGAAAATTTGACCTAATTTGCCCTTCTAACGCGTTCGCAAAGTCTGTCGGTCGCGATTGACAGGTTAGTCGCGATCGACGTGTCGATCGCGATTGACAGGTCCGTCGTGGCTGTCAGTCGCGATCGACTGGTCAGTCGCGATTGACACGTGGCCGAAAAGTCAATCAATCGTGGTCAAAGCGTCGTTGACTCTGTCGGTCGCGATTGATGAGTCGATCGCGATTGACAGGTCGGTCGCGAGGGTCTGTCGATCGTGGTCAAACAGTCGTTGACCGTGTCGGTCGCGATTGACAGGGCCGTCGTGGTCTGTCGGTCGTGGTCAAACCGTCGTTGACTGTGTCGGTCGCGATTGATGACTCGATCGCGATTGACACGTGTCACGCGTATGGTCAGTCGGTCGTGGTCAATCGGTCGTTGACTCTGTCGGTCGCGATTGACAGAGCCGTCGTGGGCTGTCGGTCGCGATTGACGTGTCGATCGCGATTGACAGGTCTGTCCGTCGTCGTTTGTCGATCGCGATTGACAGAGCGATCGCGATTGACAGAAATCTGTGGAATTTCAAAAAACTAAACACATTTTTGGGAAGCTCTAGGCCTGTAGGTCATGGATATGCACTTTGTTTAGCAATTAGAGCAAGTTTTCAGTCGGTCGCGATTGACAGAGCTCGGCGACACACAGACAGTTACTCAGATTTCCGTACCTGCGCAGAGTGCTGGGGATGATGATGCGGCCTGTACCTGTAGGATGCTCACAAAACATGCAAAAAATAGCACATGCAAATTCGCTCTCTCGCTCTCTCTCACAAGTGAAATGAGGGAAATGAGGTGGAGATGGGGATATAGTCAAAAAACTGAAATTTTCGCGATGATGGAGATGGACGTGGGAGATGGTGATGATGATGATGAAGATGGTGAAGAAAGTAAAAGAAAATCGATGAGAGTGAAGAAAATACCTACAACTCCAACGCGTCAACTCTACGTCTTACCATCACACGCTCGTCCTCAAAGCTCGATCCCCGGCAACGGCGCCAAAATTTGGTGTAGCTCAATGATGAGTAGCACCTCCTTTAATGTCAATCCGGGAAGACGTGAGGATGGTATGAAGACCTCGAGCAAGTGGCGTCACAAGTGCGTGAGTGAGAAGCACACTAGCATGCACACACACGCACACACACGCGCACACACGGCAAGACAAAGAGTGAGAATCAATGGAGCTTTTAGATTACTTTCACAATGCTCTTACAAGTTCGTTTCAATTACAATCTACCCTCAAAAATGAGCTCTCTAGCTCTTTTTATAGTTTTTGAATAGCTTTTGGCCCTGTCCAGACCTAGTGTCCGGCCTAGTTAAAAATTAGGTTCCAGGGCTTATTTGGGGGCTCAAACGAGATCTAAAAAATACGAAAATTGGTACGCAACTACTTCTAAAGCTCCTCAAGCTCAAGGACTCCTTGGCTTGCACAAAATGGAGCTACAAAAATGTGAAATGAGATTTACACTGATTGTTAGTGATAAAAATCACTGTTGTTGTAGGAATTTCTTCTAGTGATCTGCCATACATATCTTCGAGCTTCCTACTTGCTCTTCCTCCCTGCATGTCCATCTCTTTGATTTGCATTAATGTCTTGAAAAAATATTGGCCTACTTGCCAGATCTTCTTTGACTGCCCTGTTTGCTTGTGCTGTCCCTTCGCTCTGACTCCCTTCTTTGACTTTCACGTCTTGTAAGTCCTGGTGTACCAAGGCTACTGCCAACAAGGTGTCAAGAGGAAGGTGTGCAGAGAAGGCGGGGTTGGATTCCAAGAGTCCCAAGGTCTATTGTGTGTGCGCGACCGAGATACCAATTCCTTAGCTTGGTGGAAGCTTAGTGCAAGGTGTGCACAAGGGAAGCGTGAAGCAAGTGAAGGATTGGTGCAGGAGAGGCCGCTGCCAGAGGACTTGAGATAATTGGTCTTCTGTAATTGACATTCTCTGAAGTTGTATTTAGTCATTGATTGGACTGTATTCAGTCATTGTAATTGTTGCAAGATAATCAATATTCAAGGTTTCCAGGAGTACTCCTTTGCAGAAGTTCTCACTGTTATTCCAATTTCATCATCTCCTTTTTCTCCTACAAACCCTCAAACTCCTTCTTGTCCACGAATCCCCAACAAATTTGGCATGCACGGTGGGACCTCCAAGGAGCTTTGAGCATAGGAGAAGATATATTGCCATTGGAGAGCAATATTCCAGTGTTGACAACACTACTCCAGTGGGCCAAAAGGTACATACTTTTATCAAGTGTCTCATTTTAAGTGGACTATGAGTAGCTCATGACCGCGACCCGGTCACAAACATTGAGGGTCAAGTGCAAGCAGACAAGAAGAAAGACGGTCAGAGGATCATCAAGTCCACTTTCATCAACTTCATCTGTAGGAAGCATGGCAGGACAGGTAGATCTAGAAACCTTACTCTCCAGATTAAACATAAAATTTCCCTCTTTCAGAGGTTTAGCTCATGAGGATCCAGATGAGCACATTCGAAGATTTCAAGCATTGTGTAAGACTAGACGTCTAATGGGTAGGGAAGATGCCTTCTTGATACTCTTCCCTGCCACATTGGAGGGATTGGCAGATAAGTGGTTTAGTCAGTTTGCTGAAAACCACTTTACCTCTTGGGATTTGATGAAAGAAGCCTTTAAGAATCAATTCCCGCATGGCAACACTGCGGAAATCATTATAGAAGAGCTAGAAAACCTAAGGTTGGGTCCAGGAGAAAAGTTCCCAGAGTTTGTGACCAGGGCAAAAGCATTGATGGCTAAACTACCAGATCCACCGCATGACTTCTTTGTCAAGAAGTGGTTAGCCAAACCTCTACTTGTGGTCACTCAATGCAAAATAAAAGAGTTGGTGTTACCTACCGCCTCTGTTGAGGAGTTCATCAATACGGCCACTGGATTGGAGCAGATAAGGCACCAGTATGGTGCAACTTCCTCCCAACCAACCTATGGTACAGAACTGGAGGACCCAGTGATCCAATTAAGAAAGGAGTTGGAGGGCTTGAAAAGAAATAAGCCCTACACAGAGGAGGATACTGCAGTGACTCAGTTGAGAAGGGAGATTGAGGCACTCAAGCTCCAAAAGGAAGAGGAAGCCCAAGCAGAAGAACTAGCTCAGCTGAGACAGGAATTGCAAGAACTCAAAGGAGGCGGCATTAAGAACGGACTCTGGTGCTCCATATGCAGCAAGCAAGGGCACATAGTAAGTAAAATGTCCTCTGCTAAATGTGACTTGTCAATTATGCAGGAAGATTGGGCATGAGGCCCATGAATGCCAAGTAAGGGGAATGTCGACAACGACATACTGGACACAAGGAGGACTCTTGCCACCAGCAAATGTAATGGCAGCAGCAGCAAACCAAGGTAACAACTATAATCCTAGACCGAGAACTAACTTTGCAAATGGGCCTAGAAGGCCAATTATTTGCTTCAGATGTGGAGAATGCGGGCACTACCAATCTAGGTGCACTCTCCCAAAAAATGCACCTCCTTGCAGGAACTGTCCAGAGGCCAGGGATCACTATACAAACTGTTGTCCTAAGAATCAAGCCTCTACTTCCGGACCCCATCTTCAAATGATCTCTATATTCAAGGAGGAAACACTACCTCAGGTGAATGAACCCTCACCATCTACCAGAGTGGTACAATTAGAAGAACTCGAATCTTTTGCAGTACAGACAAGAAGCAAGGAACGGCAAAAGTGGTAGAAAATCAAGAATCGATAATTAAGGAATTGAACAAAGACAGAGTTGCAATTGAAGACAAAGCTACCACAAGTGAAGACACAAACCAAAATGAATGTCTCATAGGCACCAGTGATGCCATTGGGCATGCCTTCAACAGGGCTCAAGAAGAGTTTGGCAAAGCAAATGAAGCTCACTCTCTTAAAGAATTATTGCAGATAATTGATGAGGCTTCTACTACAAGCTTAGTGGCCAAGACTGCTATTTTACACAAGGGGATAATTAGGGGGGAAGCACCCCTTACGGATTATAAAAGTCCTCGGCTTACAATATCAATCAAGGGTCATGAATTTCAAGGTGTTATTGTAGATGGTGGTTCTGGCATTAACTTGATGCCTGAACATACCATGAAAAGGATTGGACTCCACCCTTCAAGACCTGCAAATTTCACGGTTACTTTGGCAGATCAGAGCAAAGTAAGGCCCTTGGGGGTAATCCCAAAATTTCCACTTGAAGTACAAGGTAATCTATTCATTCTGGATTTTGTGGTTTTAAGATTGCCCCAGGTTGAAGGAGGATTTCCTCTCTTAATTGGAAGACCTTGGCTGAGGCATGCCAGTGTCATTCATGATTGGGGTAAGGACACTATGTGGGTACAAAAGAAAGGGCAGGAGCTGACACAAATTCATTTAGAAGAAGGCCCAGACAATCAAGGAAACACTAGTATGATGCAAACAGTGAGCATTTGCATGGAAACAGAAGTGGAGGATCAACCCCAAATAGATTTTGAGGAAGAAGAGGATATTCTAAGTTGGCTCCAAGCAGGCAACTCTTCTTCTTGTTTTGGAATTTTTCTTGATAATCCTGGCACGACTGAAGATTATGATGAAGACAAGGAAAAGTTCTAGGTTGATGGATTGGGAGAGCCCATCACTGACCACAGAAGGGGCAGGAAGATACCCCTCAAATACAAATTGGAGGAGGATGTGTCAACAACGGATAACAAAGTTTCTAAAGCTAAAAACAAGGTAAAAATTCTGAGGTTGAATGTTCTTTCCCAATTCAAGAAATCCCTGCAGGATGGATGCAGGACAAGGAGGAACACATCGAAGTCCAAAATACACCTGCTTATGAAGCAATGCACGAAAAGCTAGTAGAAGAAGACAAAGAAGCAGATGCACACGGAGATAATATGGTAACAAGAAATCCGGTCCAAGAAATACACATATGCACTCAAAACAATCATCAACCAGTTCTGGTAGCCACTTGGTTGTGGAGCCACCCAGAGCTCTTGGAAAAGGTAAAATCATTCTTGACCCAGTATGCAGATGTTTTTGCCTGGCATTATAAAGACTTAGAAGGAGTGCTTGCATCTTATGGAGAGCACAGAATCCCTCTGGTTGAGGGAGCCAGACCCATCAGAGGAAGGAGTTATAGACTTAATCCAAAGTATACCGAAGCCGTCTATGTGGAAATCCAAAAGATGGAGGATGCAGGAATCATCATTCCTGTAGAACACTCAGAGTGGCTCTCACCTATGGTTATAGTTCCGAAGAAGAATACTAATAAAATCAGAATTTTTGTTGACTTTAGAGCTCTCAACAAGGTGACCATTCCAGATGGGTTCCCTATGCCTTTTGCAGAACAGGTCATTGAAGAAGTGGCTTGGCATGCCTTATATAGTTTTATGGATGGATTCAGTGGCTATAATCAAATATCAATACATCCAGAGGATCGGGAAAAGACTGCTTTTATCACACCTTGGGGAACATATGTGTATGTAAAAATGCCATTTGGGCTCAGAAATGCTCCAGCCACCTTTAACAGAACGGTCAATCTCATTTTTGGCCCCCTATTGCTGGAATCACTTAGAATCTTCATGGATGACTTCTCTTCGTTTTCAGGATCTCACAAGGAAACTCCTCTAGATTGTTTGGACCACCACTTGAGGCAGCTGCAGAATGTTTTCAAAAGATGCAGGGAGACTAAGTTAAAGCTCAATCCAAACAAATGTCATTTCCTTGTGACAAAAGGAACCCTCTTAGGACATGTGGTGTCGGCTAAAGGTATGGCCCCAGATCCTGACAAAATCATTTCTATATTAAAGTTGCCTAAACCTAAATCCCCTAAAGAGATCCAGAGTTTCTTGGGGCATACCGGTTATCATAGAAGGGTCATAAAAATGTATGCAGAGATAGCTAGACCTCTGACTAGACTTACAAGTAAGGAAGTACCTTTTAAATGGGAAGAAGAGGAGGAAAAAGCATATCAGACATTACGGTCACGGTTAGTGTGTGCTCCTATCTTGGTCACCCCGGAGTGGTCAAAAATCTTTCATATACATGTCGATGCCAGTGCATATGCAGTGGGGGCAGTTCTGACCCAACCAAGTGAAGAATTTAAAATGGATAGGCCAATTCAATATGCCAGTAGAATCTTGACCAAGGCTGAAAGGAATTACAGTACTACTGAAAGGGAAGCACTAGCAATGGACTTTGCCGTCCAAAAATTCCGTCATTACTTACTGGGGGTAAAATTTATTATTATATCAGATCACCAACCACTAAAATACCTCCTCAACAAACCCCAGGCCACCGGTAGAATATGGAGGTGGCTATTGTTGTTCCAAGAGTTTGATTTTTCTGTAGTCCATAAACCAGGAAAAGACAATGTTATGGCGGATCACTTATCCAGAATAAATATGATGAATCAATCTAGTGGAATCAATGATGATTTTCCAGATGCTCATCTGTTTGCTGTAAAAGCTCAAAGCTGGTATTACGACATTAAAAATTTCATTAAAACAGGATTGTATCCAGAAAAGGCTAGTGCTGTACAAAAGAAGAGCCTGCTAATCAAGAGTAGACCATATACCTTCATCGAAGATAAATTGTACAGACAGGGCAAAGATGACCGGTTCAGGAAGTGTTTGGAAGAAGAAGAAGTGAGGGAAGTCCTTCACTCTGCACATGAAGGTACAGGTGGTGGGCACCTCCCAGGACATATTATGAGTCAGAGGATACTGGATGCGGGTCTATGGTGGCCTACACTATTTAGGGATGCAGATGAATGGGGAAAAGCATGTGACATTTGCCAGAGGTGTGGACCTAAGCCAACAAAGCAGAGACATAACCCCTTGGTTATTTCCACCTCCTGGCAACCATTTGAGAAGTGGGGGTTAGATTTTGTAGGGCCAATCTACCCTCCCGCGTTTCCAAAAAGAGAAAAATATCTCCTGATAGCTACTGATTATGCCACAAAGTGGGCTGAAGCTATTGCCTCCTCCGATTGCACTGCCCAAACTGTTGCTGATTTCATTTATAGTAACATCATTTGCAGGTTTGGTTGTCCACTTGAAATTTGTACTGATCAAGGTACCCATTTTGTCAATAAAGTCCTGCAAGAAATCTTCAACAGGTATAGAATTCTTCATAGGACCTCTTGTGCTTACTATCCACGAGCAAATGGACAGGCTGAGTCCACAAATAAGGTTTTAATTGCAATGTTAAGAAAGGAGTGTATGTTGCAACCCACTTCATGGGGCATTGCGTACCTAGGTACACTTTGGGCATACAGGTTAGCCTACAAAGAGGCCACTGGATATTCCCCATTCCAATTGGTCTATGGCATATTACCTATCGAGCCCTTTGAATTTTTACATGGATCACCTAAGATAGCATTCATGCAGGGAAAAAAGGATTGTGATATCTCTCAGAGGCTAGGAGCACTACATAAAGTGGAGGAGATTCGTCTACTAGCGACCAAACAATTGATAGAGACTCAGATAAAATGGAAGGAGGCACATGATCGACATCTGTGGAAAAACAACATTGAAGCAGGCATGTTAGTTCTTCTCCATAAACCTAACCCTCATACGGCTGCAAAAGGAAAATGGATCCCTCATTGGGAAGGACCTTTTCGAGTTCTGAAAATGTTGCAATGGGGTGTTGTGCAATTGGAAACACTGGATGGTGACACCCTACCCTTGGTAAACATTTCCAGACTCAAGGTTTATCATAAAATGTCATAACCATTGCATTTTCAATTATTTTGTTTCCTAATTATTTTGGATTGTTTTAATAAGTAGTATTAATCAACATTTTTTCGGCGCAAGTTTTCTTTCTTGGTTGTTATTTCATCAATAAAATCAATAAATTTTCATAAGTCATAAAATTGGGCGCCATTTTTTTGGATGGCTCTTAATTCAGCGCAAAAACTTTCAATCATGCTCTCTTCTTTTGTTTAACTCTTGAATGGATGAGATTAGATCTTGCATCTCCTTTCTTTTGAGCTCTCTTTTGGGTTGGACCATCAATTCCTGTGAGGTGATCCCTCATTTCCCCTGGCTATATAATATGCCTTCTCTTCAGCATTGCTCCCCTCAGCAGCAGCAATTCTGTTATCATCATCAATGTTCAGGCCGAATTCAATTGTCCACGATAATGCACCTTGTTGGAGTTTATTGATCTCCAAAGTACAGCTAGAAGTAGGTGAAACCCAACAAGACCTAGTTGACTTTTTCACAAACTTGTATGCACAGACCAATTTTCTTGCAGAGCAAATTTCTCTTTACTCACTTGGAATTTTCCAAAACTGTTTCACACACATAAACTAGACTCTAAGAGCTTTCCAACAAGATATAGAACACCTCAAATGGATAAATACACAATGATCTATGACCTCTGCAATATGCAGCTTTAATGGAGACCTTGAAACAGAGATGAACCTGAGGACACACATCACTTGCAGAGACTACTGCTCTTAACTCACAACTCCAATGACATTGAACCTTTCCAGAATACAAGTAGACCTAAAGAGATTTCTAACAAGCCAAAGAACACATGATTTGGATACATACACAAGGAGCTATGACCTCTGCAAGTTTGAGGTTTAATGGAGACCTTCAGCAGGGATAAAAAACAGAGAACACACACTACTTGCAGAGAGTATTGCTCTCAGCTCACAAATCCAATGATTATGAAAATTTACAGGAAAAAAGTAGACAGTACGAGCTTTCCAATGAGCTATCAAAAATGTAATTTGGATATATAATGAGGGAGATACAAGCTCTGCAATCTCTGCATACAAAACTACAGCAGTGTAGAGATACACGACTCTCTTGGACATCCCACAAGATCACGACTTTTCTCCTCTTTTTATAGCATGGGAAACTAATCTAAAACCTTCCTAATACATCTAAATTCGTGGTAGACACTTGGATGGAGGTATTACATGACTCAAGTGCTCAAATAAGCAAAGTATTGATGGACTTTGAGAACTAGCCACATCGACCTTCCACTAGGACACCACAGAAGCTCCCTTGTGACTCACTAATTTGACTCATTGAAGCTCCCTTCTAGAACTCACGTGGTATTTTTGCTACATTTTATGAATAATATGAGCCTTCTTGAAGTATTTGAAGACTTCCCAAAGGTATTTACATAATTTGAAACTTGTACCCTACATAAAACAAATGTTCGCAACATTCTCCCCCTCAAGTTTCAAAGGGTATTTCCTTCATGCCAATAATATAGTTGAATCTTTGAAGCTTTGGTCCATCCAAGGATTTGGTGAAGATATCTGCAACTTGATCCTTTGTTCCAACAAAAGAAACCTGCACTTCATTGTTCATGGCCTTCTCTCGAACATAATGATAGTGAACCTCTATATGCTTTGTTCTAGCATGAAAAATAGGATTTGAGGTCATATGAATGCTGCTCAAGTTATCCCCATATATCAGTGGTACATCAACCTGCACATTCAAGTCATGAAACAACTTTTTAAACCACATAACCTCAGTAGTAGCCAATGCTAAGCCTCTATACTCAGCCTCTGTAGAAGATAAAGCAACTGTAGGCTATTTCTTTGAACTCCATGTTAATGTCTTGTTTCCTACTATTACCACATATCCACTTGTGGATCTTCTGTCATCTTTGCTTCAAGCCCAATCTGCATCACTAAAGACTTTAAGAGTTAGATCAGCATCATGACTATAAAATAATCCTTCGTTCATGGTACCTTTCAAATACCTAAGCACTCTTTTCGTAGCATGCATATGAGGTACTCTAGGTTCATGCATAAACTGTGACAATACTCCCACTGCATAACATATATCAGGTCTAGTTTTTGTTGCATAAATCAAAGATCCTACCATGGATCTATATACATTCATATCATGCAACTCATCACCTTCCTTTGCGCTTAGCTTTACATTACATTCCATTGGAGTAAAAACAAATTTACATTCCTGCATACCAAACCTTTTCAGCATATCACATATATACTTTCTTTGTATCAACCACATACCTTCATCGCTATACACAATTTCAATCCCAAGAAAGTATCTGAGCAAACCAAGATTTGAAATTTTAAATTCCTTTCCCAAATTACCTTTTATCTCATCAATTGCTTTTGCATCATTCCCTGTAATCAACAAGTCATCCACATAAATGCATACATAGACACACATGCCATCTACATGTTTTACATAAAGTGAAGGATCAGCATGACTCGCTGTGTATCCTTGCAGCATAAGATACTTTACCAACCTTGCATTCCATGCCCTTGGTGCCTGCTTAAGACCATACAATGCCTTCTTTAACCTGCATACATGATTAGGACATTTTGCATCCATATAACCATCTGGTTGTGACATATACACTTCTTCATTTAACTCACCATTAAGAAAGGCATTCTTTATATCGAGTTGATATATATTCCACCTTTTACTTGCAGCTAAAGCCAACAAAGTTCTCACCGTTGCCATATTTGCTACTGGACTAAATGTTTCCTCATAGTCCACACCTTGAGTTTGATTATATCCTTTTGCTACAAGTCTAGCCTTATATCTAGACACACTACCATCACTATTTCTTTTAATCTTAAAAACCCACTTGCAACCAATTACCTTTTGCTTTGGTGTACTTGGAACTAAATTCCAAGTCTTGTTATCCTGTAGTGCTTCCATTTCTTCTCTCATTGCTTTCTCCCACTTTTCATCTCCTTTGGCCTCATCATAACATGTGGGTTCATTTTCCTGCTCAACTTTTGTCATAAAAGCATAATGAGTATTCATGAAAGATTCATAAGTATACCTTTGAGGTTGCTTACTTACTCTTGAAGTTCTTCTTACCTCCAATGTAGATGCTCTTCCTTTCATATTAGGAACCTTTGATGATTCTCCATACTCACATACATCACTAATTTCCTCTCCTTCATCATTAACTTCAACAAGTTTGAGTTTACCTTTACTTTTAACACTTGGAGGTGACTCTTGCCTTAATCTTCCATTGAAAGGTGATCCTCTTTCTTCATCTAAACCACTCCTTTATCATTTAAACTTCCTGATGGCTGAACTATGCATTCATCTCCTTCAACCACACCTTCTTCATTTTCATCCATGACCTGCAAACAATTCTTATCTGCATACCATGAAAGTGATTCATCAAAGTTTACATCTCTTGACACAACAACCTTATTGGTATGAGGATTATAGCATCTATATCCTCTTTGAGTATCTGCATAACCAATAAATATACATTTTTCTGATTTCGCATCAAGTTTAGATCTCACCTCACTAGGTACATGTACATAACATACACAGCCAAATACTTTCAAATGACTTGCACTTGGTTTCCTTCCATGCCATACCTCATATGGTGTCAAATGATGAACTCCAGTAGTCGGAACTCTATTCATAATGTAAACACTTGTGCTAACAGCTTCAACCCAAAAATAATTAGGCAAACACATATCATTAAGCATGCTTCTAGATGCTTCTGCTATGATTCTGTTTCTTCTTTCTGCGACTCCATTTTGTTGTGGAGTATACCTGCATGTAACTTCTCTTTTGATACCTTCATCATACAAAAAATCAGTAAAAGCTTGAGAGAAATACTCTCCTCCTCCATCGGATCTTAGCTTCTTAATATACCTTCCTGTTTGCTTTTCGACATATGATTTGAACTTCTTGAAACAATCAAAGACCTCACTCTTATGTTTAATAAAATACACAAATGTCATTCTACTATGATCGTCAATGAATGATACATAGTACTTATTACCAACCAAGGATGCCTCTTTAGTAGGTCCCCACACATCTGTGTGTATGAGATCTAGCAAACCATCACTTACATAGCTTGAATGCTTGAAAGGTTGTCTACTCTGCTTACCCATTTGACATGCTTCACAAAGATGCACCATATGTTGCTTAGTAAGATCAGTTAATCCTTCAACAATCCTCTTCTTTGATAGCTCCTTTAACCTGTGTACATTCATGTGTCCAATCCTTTTGTGCCATAGATCAAGCTCTGCTATTCGATGCATACCATAAGAGAAATAGTTTGTATGATTTGGGTTTACCTTGAATGTAAACAATCTACCTTGTTTTTGACCTCTAGCAATTAACCTCCTTTGCTTTGGATCCTCAATGAAGCAACCTGCGTGATTAAATCTCACTTGTAGACCTTTTTCTACCATTTGACCAACCGACATCAAATTCTTAGTGATCGTTGGCACATAAAGTACATCCTTCAAGCAATTTTTCTTGCTCTTATCCTGCATAACAACATCTCCAACCTGCATAATCTTATGTGTTGTATCATCTCGTGTTTCAACATGACCTTTACATGACGGATTATGCATATTAGAAAACCATGAAGCATCATGAGACATGTGATTAGAACAACCACTATCTACATACCATACATCGCTATTGCAATTCATCTTAGTTTCTACATTCATCATAAGAAGAGAATCATAATCATCACTTTTACCTTCAACTGCATAATTTCCTTGTTGTTTACCTCTTCTAGAATAGCCTCCTCTTCGATTACCACCTTGATTATTTTCATTTTGATAACAATCTTTGGCATAGTGTCCATACCTTCCACATATATAGCAATTGTTCTTATTATCTTCACTCCTTTGTCTTTGGTTGTAGTTGTAGTAGCCTCTCGTACCTCTAGCACTTGATCTTCCTCTTCCTCTTGTGTTGAAGAAGCCACTTGAAGTCCTTTGATCATCGCTCCTTCTTCCTCGACCTCTATTTGAACCTCTTCCACCTCTGTTTCCACCTATTGATGATCCTACATAAAGAGCTTGTCCTTGAGATCCTTTTTGATTTGAAGTAGAACCATTTAGATTCATCTCCTCCGTGACCATGAGGGCAATAAGTTGATCAAAATCTGGTAATTCTCCTCTGACATAAACTGAAGTAATGAAGGGTTTCCATCTCTCATCATCTTTGAGTCCGTTGAGAGTATGTGCAACCAAGTCGTCGTCCTCCACATGAGCTTGAATTGATCCTAGTTGATCTGCAATCTCTTTAACTTTCAATATGTAATCATTGACCGATGTCCTTGTATCTTTCTTTATGTTATTCAACTCATTTTTGAGTTGAATCTTCCTTGCTCTTGTACCTGTAGCATACAACCTTTCCAATGCAAGCCAAACATCTCTACTTGTGTCTAGATCTTGTATGTGTCCTACCATTGAATCTTGAATATTTTGTGATAAAATGAATATAACCCTTTTGTCTCTCTCATTCCAAAGTCTAAACTCCCTCAATTGTTGCTGATTTGGGTCCTTTGGTAATGTGGGTTTGATATATGTGCCGTCAATCAAACCATACAAGCCTCTACCTTGCAAGTATGCTGTGATTCTAAACTTCCATGCTTGATAATTGGTCTTATCAAGCTTCTCTATTTGTGCATGTTGGTCTCCCATAATACAAATGCTAAGCTTCCTCCTTTAAGCCTCCTTTCCAATGTGTGTGATGAGAAGAAATATAATATTTACCTTGTAAATGAGGTATGTGCACCTTTCTTTGCTTGGATGTTGCTTCAGATGCCTCCTTGCAATCTTCTTCTACCTTTGTGTAGTGTTGATGATGAACTGCTTCTTTGATAGCTTCAAATTCTTCATCAAGGTATGATAACCTTCTCCAAGCCTCCAAGTACTTGCTCTGATACCAATGTTGGAGTTTATTGATCTCCAAAGTACAGCTAGAAGTAGGTGAAACCCAACAGGACCTAGTTGACTTTTTCACAAACTTGTATGCACAGACCAATTTTCTTGCAGAGCAAATGTCTCTTTACTCACTTGGAATTTTCCAAAACTGTTTCACACACATAAACTAGACTCTAAGATCTTTCCAACAAGATATAGAACACCTCAAAAATGGATAAATACACAATGAGCTATGACCTCTGCAATATGCAGCTTTAAGCGAGACCTTGAAACAGAGATGAACCTGAGGACACACATCACTTGCAGAGCCTACTGCTCTTAACTCACAACTCCAATGACTTTGAAACTTTTCAGAATACAAGTAGACCTAAAGAGCTTTCTAACAAGCCAAAGAACACATGATTTGGATACATACACAAGGAGATATGACCTCTGCAAGTTTTAGGTTTAATGGAGACCTTCAGCAGGGATAAAAAACAGAGAACACACACTACTTGCAGAGAGTATTGCTCTCAGCTCACAAATCCAATGATTATGAAAATTTACAGGAAAAAATTAGACAGTACGAGCTTTCCAATGAGCTATCAAAAATGTAATTTGGATATATAATGAGGGAGATACAAGCTCTGCAATCTCTGCATACAAAACTACAGCAGTGTAGAGATACACATATGACTCTCTTGGACATCCCACAAGATCACGACTTTTCTCCTCTTTTTATAGCATGGGAAACTAATCTAAAACCTTCCTAATACATCTAAATTTGTGGTAGACACTTGGATGGAGGTATTACATGACTCAAGTGCTCAAATAAGCAAAGTATTGATGGACTTTGAGAACTAGCCACATCGACCTTCCACTAGGACACCACAGAAGCTCCCTTGTGACTCACTAATTTGACTCATTGAAGCTCCCTTCTAGAACTCACGTGGTATTTTTGCTACATTTTATGAATAATATGAGCCTTCTTGAAGTATTTGAAGACTTCCCAAAGGTATTTACATAATTTGAAACTTGTACCCTACATAAAACAAATGTTCGCAACATTCTCCCCCTCAAGTTTCAAAGGGTATTTCCTTCATGCCAATAATATAGTTGAATCTTTGAAGCTTTGGTCCATCCAAGGATTTGGTGAAGATATCTGCAACTTGATCCTTTGTTCCAACAAAAGAAACCTGCACTTCATTGTTCATGGCCTTCTCTCGAACATAATGATAGTGAACCTCTATATGCTTTGTTCTAGCATGAAAAATAGGATTTGAGGTCATATGAATGCTGCTCAAGTTATCCCCATATATCAGTGGTACATCAACCTGCACATTCAAGTCATGAAACAACTTTTTAAACCACATAACCTCAGTAGTAGCCAATGCTAAACCTCTATACTCAGCCTCTGTAGAAGATAAAGCAACTGTAGGCTGTTTCTTTGAACTCCATGTTAATGTCTTGTTTCCTACTATTACCACATATCCACTTGTGGATCTTCTGTCATCTTTGCTTCAAGCCCAATCTGCATTACTAAAGACTTTAAGAGTTAGATCAGCATCATGACTATAAAATAATCCTTCGTTCATGGTACCTTTCAAATACCTAAGCACTCTTTTCGTAGCATGCATATGAGGTACTCTAGGTTCATGCATAAACTGTGACAATACTCCCACTGCATAACATATATCAGGTCTAGTTTTTGTTGCATAAATCAAAGATCCTACCATGGATCTATATACATTCATATCATGCAACTCATCACCTTCCTTTGCGCTTAGCTTTACATTACATTCCATTGGAGTAGAAACAAATTTACATTCCAGCATACCAAACCTTTTCAGCATATCACATATATACTTTCTTTGTATCAACCACATACCTTCATCGCTATACACAATTTCAATCCCAAGAAAGTATCTGAGCAAACAAAGATCTAAAATTTTAAATTCCTTTCCCAAATTACCTTTTATCTCATCAATTGCTTTTGCATCATTCCCTGTAATCAACAAGTCATCCACATAAATGCATACATAGACACACATGCCATCTACATGTTTTACATAAAGTGAAGGATCAGCATGACTCGCTGTGTATCCTTGCAGCATAAGATACTTTACCAACCTTGCATTCCATGCCCTTGGTGCCTGCTTAAGACCATACAATGTCTTCTTTAACCTGCATACATGATTAGGACATTTTGCATCCACATAACCATCTGGTTGTGACATATACACTTCTTCATTTAACTCACCATTAAGAAAGGCATTCTTTATATCGAGTTGATATATATTCCACCTTTTACTTGCAGCTAAAGCCAACAAAGTTCTCACCGTTGCCATATTTGCTACTGGACTAAATGTTTCCTCATAGTCCACACCTTGAGTTTGATTATATCCTTTTGCTACAAGTCTAGCCTTATATCTAGACACACTACCATCACTATTTCTTTTAATCTTAAAAACCCACTTGCAACCAATTACCTTTTGCTTTGGTGTACTTGGAACTAAATTCCAAGTCTTGTTATCCTGTAGTGCTTCCATTTCTTCTCTCATTGCTTTCTCCCACTTTTCATCTCCTTTGGCCTCATCATAACATGTGGGTTCATTTTCCTGCTCAACTTTTGTCATAAAAGCATAATGAGTATTCATGAAAGATTCATAAGTATACCTTTGAGGTTGCTTACTTACTCTTGAAGTTCTTCTTACCTCCAATGTAGATGCTCTTCCTTTCATATTAGGAACCTTTGATGATTCTCCATACTCACATACATCACTAATTTCCTCTCTTTCATCATTAACTTCAACAAGTTTGAGTTTACCTTTACTTTTAACACTTGGAGGTGACTCTTGCCTTAATCTTCCATTGAAAGGTGATCCTCTTTCTTCATCTAAACCACTCCTTTCATCATTTAAACTTCCTGATGGCTGAACTATGCATTCATCTCCTTCAACCACACCTTCTTCATTTTCATCCATGACCTGCAAACAATTCTTATCTGCATACCATGAAAGTGATTCATCAAAGTTTACATCTCTTGACACAACAACCTTATTGGTATGAGGATTATAGCATCTATATCCTCTTTGAGTATCTGCATAACCAATAAATATACATTTTTCTGATTTCGCATCAAGTTTAGATCTCACCTCACTAGGTACATGTACATAACATACACAGCCAAATACTTTCAAATGACTTGCACTTGGTTTCCTTCCATGCCATACCTCATATGGTGTCAAATGATGAAATCCAGTAGTCGGAACTCTATTCATAATGTAAACACTTGTGCTAACAGCTTCAGCCCAAAAATAATTAGGCAAACACATATCATTAAGCATGCTTCTAGATGCTTCTGCTATGATTCTGTTTCTTCTTTCTGCGACTCCATTTTGTTGTGGAGTATACCTGCATGTAACTTCTCTTTTGATACCTTCATCATACAAAAAATCAGTAAAAGCTTGAGAGAAATACTCTCCTCCTCCATCGGATCTTAGCTTCTTAATATACCTTCCTGTTTGCTTTTCGACATATGATTTGAACTTCTTGAAACAATCAAAGACCTCACTCTTATGTTTAATAAAATACACAAATGTCATTCTACTATGATCGTCAATGAATGATACATAGTACTTATTACCAACCAAGGATGCCTCTTTAGTAGGTCCCCACACATCTGTGTGTATGAGATCTAGCAAACCATCACTTACATAGCTTGAATGCTTGAAAGGTTGTCTACTCTGCTTACCCATTTGACATGCTTCACAAAGATGCACCATATGTTGCTTAGTAAGATCAGTTAATCCTTCAACAATCCTCTTCTTTGATAGCTCCTTTAACCTGTGTACATTCATGTGTCCAATCCTTTTGTGCCATAGATCAAGCTCTGCTATTCGATGCATACCATAAGAGAAATAGTTTGTATGATTTGGGTTTACCTTGAATGTAAACAATCTACCTTGTTTTTGACCTCTAGCAATTAACCTCCTTTGCTTTGGATCCTCAATGAAGCAACCTGCGTGATTAAATCTCACTTGTAGACCTTTTTCTACCATTTGACCAACCGACATCAAATTCTTAGTGATCGTTGGCACATAAAGTACATCCTTCAAGCAATTTTTCTTGCTCTTATCCTGCATAACAACATCTCCAACCTGCATAATCTTATGTGTTGTATCATCTCGTGTTTCAACATGACCTTTACATGACGGATTATGCATATTAGAAAACCATGAAGCATCATGAGACATGTGATTAGAACAACCACTATCTACATACCATACATCGCTATTGCAATTCATCTTAGTTTCTACATTCATCATAAGAAGAGAATCATAATCATCACTTTTACCTTCAACTGCATAATTTCCTTGTTGTTTACCTCTTCTAGAATAGCCTCCTCTTCGATTACCACCTTGATTATTTTCATTTTGATAACAATCTTTGGCATAGTGTCCATACCTTCCACATATATAGCAATTGTTCTTATTATCTTCACTCCTTTGTCTTTGGTTGTAGTTGTAGTAGCCTCTCGTACCTCTAGCACTTGATCTTCCTCTTCCTCTTGTGTTGAAGAAGCCACTTGAAGTCCTTTGATCATCGCTCCTTCTTCCTCGACCTCTATTTGAACCTCTTCCACCTCTGTTTCCACCTCTTGATGATCCTACATAAAGAGCTTGTCCTTGAGATCCTTTTTGATTTGAAGTAGAACCATTTAGATTCATCTCCTCCGTGACCATGAGGGCAATAAGTTGATCAAAATCTGGTAATTCTCCTCTGACATAAACTGAAGTAATGAAGGGTTTCCATCTCTCATCATCTTTGAGTCCGTTGAGAGTATGTGCAACCAAGTCGTCGTCCTCCACATGAGCTTGAATTGATCCTAGTTGATCTGCAATCTCTTTAACTTTCAATATGTAATCATTGACCGATGTCCTTGTATCTTTCTTTATGTTATTCAACTCATTTTTGAGTTGAATCTTCCTTGCTCTTGTACCTGTAGCATACAACCTTTCCAATGCAAGCCAAACATCTCTACTTGTGTCTAGATCTTGTATGTGTCCTACCATTGAATCTTGAATATTTTGTGATAAAATGAATATAACCCTTTTGTCTCTCTCATTCCAAAGTCTAAACTCCCTCAATTGTTGCTGATTTGGGTCCTCTGGTAATGTGGGTTTGATATCTGTGCCGTCAATCAAACCATACAAGCCTCTACCTTGCAAGTATGTTGTGATTCTAAACTTCCATGCTTGATAATTGGTCTTATCAAGCTTCTCTATTTGTGCATGTTGGTCTCCCATAATACAAATGCTAAGCTTCCTCCTTTAAGCCTCCTTTCCAATGTGTGTGATGAGAAGAAATATAATATTTACCTTGTAAATGAGGTATGTGCACCTTTCTTTGCTTGGATGTTGCTTCAGATGCCTCCTTGCAATCTTCTTCTACCTTTGTGTAGTGTTGATGATGAACTGCTTCTTTGATAGCTTCAAATTCTTCATCAAGGTATGATAACCTTCTCCAAGCCTCCAAGTACTTGCTCTGATACCAATGTTGGAGTTTATTGATCTCCAAAGTACAGCTAGAAGTAGGTGAAACCCAACAGGACCTAGTTGACTTTTTCACAAACTTGTATGCATAGAACAATTTTCTTGCAGAGCAAATTTCTCTTTACTCACTTGGAATTTTCCAAAACTGTTTGACACACATAAACTAGACTCTAAGAGCTTTCCAACAAGATATAGAACACCTCAAATGGATAAATACACAATGAGCTATGACCTCTGCAATATGCAGCTTTAATGGAGACCTTGAAACAGAGATGAACCTGAGGACACACATCACTTGCAGAGACTACTGCTCTTAACTCACAACTCCAATGACTTTGAAACTTTCCAGAATACAAGTAGACCTAAAGAGCTTTCTAACAAGCCAAAGAACACATGATTTTGATACATACACAAGAAGATATGACCTCTGCAAGTTTGAGGTTTAATGGAGACCTTCAGCAGGGATAAAAAACAGAGAACACACACTACGTGCAAAGAGTATTGCTCTCAGCTCACAAATCCAATGATTATGAAAATTTACAGGAAAAAAGTAGAGAGTAAGAGCTTTCCAATGAGCTATCAAACATGTAATTGGAATATATAATGAGGGAGATACAAGCTCTGCAATCTCTGCATACAAAACTACAGCAGTGTAGAGATACACATATGACTCTCTTGGACATCCCACAAGATCACGACTTTTATCCTCTTTTTATAGCATGGGAAACTAATCTAAAACCTTCTTAATACATCTAAATTCGTGGTAGACACTTGGGTGGAGGTATTACATGACTCAAGTGCTCAAATAAGCAAAGTATTGATGGACTTTGAGAACTAGCCACATCGACCTTCCACTAGGACACCATTGAAGCTCCCTTGTGACTCACTAATTTGACTCACCATGTTCTAGAACTCACGTGGTATTTTTGCTACATTTTATGAATAATATGAGCCTTCTTGAAGTATATGAAGACTTCCCAAAGGTATTTACATAATTTGAAACTTGTACCCTACATAAAACAAATGTTCGCAACACACCTTGATCTGTCGATGATGGTGCATCCCCCTAAGCAGAGCGGGGTCTAGGCGTCCACCGTGGAAAGAGAAAAAAAATAATAAAAAAAAAACCCTCCCATCACCATCAAGCTCCACCCCCTCCCACTCCATCTCCCAACGCCCCATCCTCCCCCTCCACCCTCCATCTCACCCACCCAAAACTCAAACTCCCCCTCCAATTCCCCCCACCAGAGAGCCCATCATCCTCCTCCGTCCAATCCATCCCCCCGGCCACAACCCTCAACATCCCCCTCCCTCTTCACCTGCAGACAACACTCCGTTCCCTCTCCGCCCCCTCCACCCTCCCCACGCCGAATATCTCCGCCCTCTCCCTCCTCCCCCTCGGCCCAACCCTCTCCTCTCCGCCCCCCTTCATCCCTCCCCAGGTCCTCCCTCTCCGCCCCCTCCACCCTCCACAAGCCCAACCATCTCCGCCCCTCCTCCATCCTCTCCGCTACATACCATCCCTCCGCAGCTCCCCTCCATCATCCCTCCTTCCGCCTACCTTCCCCCTCCTCACGCCGACCGCCACGCCCTGACCCGCAACCCCTCCTCCCGCCGACCGCCACGCCCCGACCCGCAACTCATCAACTCCGCCCCGCCCCGCACCTTTCCACGCCGCCTCCAACCCCAAACCTACCCGCTGGAGCCGCCCGCCGCCGCCTCCGACTCCGCAGCCGCCGCTCCGCATTAGCCCGCCCCGCCTCCGCCGACCTCCGTTGGAGCCCGCCCCCGTCTCCGCCGACCTCCGTTGGAGCCACCCGCTGGAGCCACCCGCTGGAGCCACCCCGCCTCCGCCCCGTCGGTCCGCCATCCGCCTCCGCAGCCCAGACTCCGCCCCCGCCTCCGCCGACCTCCGCTGGAGCCACACGTTGGAGCCACCCCGCCTCCGCCCCGCCGCTCCGCCTCCGAAATCCGCCTCCGCAGCCCCGACTCCGCCCTCAGTTGCTTCACTCCGCCGACTCCGCCGCCACAATCCCCTCCATACTCCGCAGACACTCCAGTTGGCCTCTCCGCCCCTATCTCCGCCGAATAATCCCGGGTACCTCCGCCCTCTGAATATCCACCTCCGCCTTCCGCCAAATGCATCCCTCCACCTCCGCCTCTGCTGGCCGACTTCAATCCCGGCCACCGAGCTAAGCCAGGCCACCCGCCCTCACCCGCCAACCATTTCCTCCTACCCCCCTTCCGCCACTCTCCTCCAAACCCACACAACCGCCACATCCGCCATCAACCGCCCACCAAACCCCAAACCACCTCCAGCCACTCGCCTTCGCCGTCCGCATCCCTCCGCAATCTCCGCCCCTATCTCCGCCAGCCCATCCCGCAAGGTACCTCCGCCCTCCTCTCCCCCAAATTCATCCCCCTATACGCCAATTCATCAACCCCTATCCACCCCTCTCCAAACCACCTCCAGCCACTCGCCTTCGCCGTCCGCATCCCTCCGCCATCTCCGCCCCTATCTCCGCCAGCCCATCCCGCAAGGTACCTCCGCCCAGCCTCCGCCGGTCATCCTCCGCAGCCCTCCGCCTAACCGTCCGCCCTCAGCCGTCCCAACCCCCTCCAACTTCCGAAGGCACCCCACTTGGCCAAATCCTATCCTCTCCGCCCCCCCCCCTCCTCCTCCCTTAGCACAATCCTCTACTCTCCGCCACCCCTCCTTCCTCCCCGGTAACCAGCCCGAACGCCCGCCGTCGCCCTCTCTCAACCACCGTCTCTGTCCTCCGCCGGTGCCCCCCGTCTCCGCCTCCCTCCGCCCTCCGCCTCCGACATCTGCCCTTCGCAGCCTCCGACTCCGCCCCTTCCGCCTCTGCAGCCTCCGCTGATTCCCGTCGCCGCCCTCATTCCGCCTGCGCCAATCCATAGCCCCACATCTCCGCACACTTCACCTTCTCTCCGGCCGCAGAATATCCGCAGGCATCCGCCCACTCCCACCGACGCTTCCGCCTCCTTTCGACACAATCCGCAAAATTCCACCAAATTCTCCCTCCAGCCAAATACCGCCCACGCCTCCGCCTATCTTCGCCCTTCTCTCCAACATTCCATCCGCACCACTCGCCACACACCAACTTCCTACGTCTGCCACCCCTCCGGCGCCAACTCCACCTCCCGCAACCAACTCCCCTCCACCCTTGCCCAACTCCACTCCACTCCATTTCCCTCCCTTCTCCACCCTCGGCTGCCTACCAACTGTTGGTGCATTTTGCCCAAGCCTACATGCTTGATATGCTTGATATTATCCTCATTTGTAAGTCACATGAGTAGTCATGTGAACACCTCTTGTAAAAGAGTACATTTTATCTCTTGTAAATGGAAAAAGAAAAAAGTAAAAGGATGGCTTACCTCATCCATGATGTAAAAGCAAATTCGTGGCTCCAACTACCAAAATCATGAATTTTTGAGCTGAGGGAATCTCTCCTAACTTTGGGGATCACTTTTAGGTGGAGCCATTCGAATTCGAATTCAAAACTCCCTCCAAGAATTGCTATAAAAGGAGCAAGAAGGAAGAGGCGATTAGCAAGCCTTGTACGTGACCACTTCATGTCATTTTGTAGAGATTGAAGAGCTTACTCCATAGCTCTATCATTCTACTTCCATTGTGCAAAGATTCATTGCCAATGTGGTTGTAATCATATGTGAATCTATACATTTATTATCATCTACCTCTCTGTTTTGTTCTCTGCTATACTCACTCAGAGCAGTAACTTCAGAAGGTCATATCTCGAGTTTTACTGAACATTTTTCAGTGTTTTAAAGTGCGTTGGATAGCTCTCACTGTCTAGTTTCTACCTATAAATTTTCAAGGTCATTGGATTTATACTTTTGGAGATATCTGCATTTTACTGCTTACTGGTCTATCTCTGCAGAGCCCCGAGAATTGTGGGAATGTTCCAGAACTTGATGAAACTTGTTCTCAGTGCTCAGTCCATCATTTGAAGTGTTTTAACTTGGAATAGGAAGCTTGCTAAGTCTATTTGCTATGCCCAAAAGGAATTTTTCTAATTCCTTCCAGGTTGAGAGCACTGTTCATTTTTTCCAGCAGGTGTATGTCCAAAAATAGCAAGTTTTGGGAGCTAGTCATTTCGCAACTTGTCGGTCTTGACTTAAACTTTTGGGATACATGTTCCAAAGTACTTGGCTGATATTTTGGTGGATTTAGGAAGCTCAAAGGGTCTACTAATCAACTCTGAAGTCTCAGTTGGCTGGTGTGAAGCTGGTTGTAGCGGCACCTACTCATCTTTGGATTGCATCCACCATCTCTCTTCACAGTGGTATCAGAGCATAGTCAAGCAACATGGGAGATGGATTTCCATCAACAATTGACAAATTGGATCGAAACAACTACCCGGCATGGTCTCTAAGGATGGAGGCTTACCTTCAAGGAAGGAATCTATATGGATTCATATCCGGAGATGAAGCAATGCCAACCATGAGGAACAAAGGGCAACCATCACATGAAGAAGTGGAAGGACTTTCGAATTGGTGTTCGAAGGATGCACTTGCAAGGTCCTATATTCTAAACTCAATCTCTGATTTTCTTTTACCTCATGTCAAGGGATGCAAGACATCAAGAGAAACCTGGAATGCACTTGCTTCTTTCTTCTCTTCCAACACTCGAGCAAGGAAGAACCAATTGTGGATGGAGTTCACAACAATGAAGAAAAGCCCGAAGCAAAATGTGACTGATTATGTCACAAAGATGAAGGAGATTTCCGACCAACTTGGAAGCATTGGAGAGGTAATTGAAGAGGAGCAAATCATAAGACAAATCATGAATGGAATCAAAGCAGACGACAAGTGGGAGTCATTCACAACAGCCATGGATTTATACATGGATATGCATGTACCCGACCTCAACACACTCATGGGCCAACTCTTCACTCATGAAGCAAAGATTAGCAAAGGTGGTGAGTCCTCAAGAGGTAATCAAACTTCTGCCTTATATTCTGATAAAGGTAAGGTCAAGGACAAGTCAAAGAATAGAAAGAATGAAGATGAAGGAAGCTCTTTCCAAGCAAACTTTGCAGGTAGAGGACGAGCTAGAGGAAGAGGCAGAAGTGGAAAGCAAGGCAGGGGGAGATTCCAATCATCTCAACCTTGCAACATATGTGGCTTATCTAACCATACTACTGAAGAATGTTTCAGGAACCCGAGGAACTCAAGAGGAAGAGGATTCAATAGAGGTGGCTATGGATCAAATAGAGGCAGGTACAATGGAGGCTACAACAACAACTACTACAACAACAATTACAACAACAACAACAACTATCAAAGTGGCCATAAAGGAAGAAGAGATTACAATAACTATGCAGAGGACCAAAGTCAAGAAGATTCATTATTGATTATGAATCTATCAACGAAGAAGGGTAAGGATGATGATCACATATTTTACATTGATTCGGGATGCTCGAACCATGTAGCAGGAAATGTGGCTTTACTTTCTGATTTGGAAGATCCTCATAACAAGCATGAAGTGCAGACAGGAGATGACACAAAGCACTCAGTGGAGAAGATAGGTAATGTGAAGACATCAGATGGGAATATGAACCTCTTAAGCAAAGTCTTGTATGTCCCTACAATTACCAAAAATTTAATAAGTGTTGGACAGATTGTTGAAAAAGGATTGCAGGTTAGATTCAATCGATTTGGAGCATATGTTGAAGACCCAAGGCAAGGCTTTCGAAGGATTGCCAAAGGAGAAAAGACAGGAAGGCTTTTCACTTTTGAAGTGGAAGATACAAAGAACATAGCTTTGTTTAGCTATGGATCTCAAACTCTAACAGAGTTGGAGATATGGCACAAAAGGCTTGCTCACATTGGTGAGAGGACACTCAAACAGATTTGCAGGGACCAAAGTGTACTTGGTTTGCCTAATATCACAAGGCAACACATGATTTATAAGTGTGAAGCTTGTCAACTCGGCAAGGCTCATAGACAACCTTTCAATAAGAAAGGATATATGTATCAAAATCCTTTGGATCTAGTGCACACGGATGTGTGGGGTCCAAGTAAGGAGCCATCTATATCAGGCTCAAGATATTATGTGTCTTTCATAGATGATTGTAGCAGGTGGACCATTCTGTTTTTCATGAAGCACAAGGATGAAGTGTTTAATTGCTTTAAGAAGTATATTGCTCTTGTTGAAAATCAAACAGGTAGGACTTTGAAAAGACTCAGATCAGATGGTGGAGGAGAATACTTCTCTTCTGAATTTGATGCCTTCTTGCATGAAAGAGGCATTAAAAGGGAAGTCACTACAAGGTATACACCCGAACTCAATGGTGTAGCAGAGAGGAGGAACAGAGCTATTGTCGAAGCTGCAAGGTCCATGCTCAACGAAAAGGGATTGCCAAACTACCTATGGGCAGAGGCTGTGTCTACAGCCACATATCTCATAAATAGACTTCCATCTAAGTCACTAGATGGAACCACTCCATATGAAGTGTGGAATGGAAGAAGACCTAGTCTAGAGCATTGTAAAATCTTTGGATGCTTAGCCTATGCTCACATTCCTTCTCAAGTAAGAGGGAAATTGGATCCCAAGGCAGAGAAGTGTGTATTCATTGGTTATGATCAAAACCAAAAAGGATATAGATTGTACAATCCAACCAATAAAGGATTTTCTGTGAGTAGAGATGTAATTTTTGATGAAAACAAATCATGGTTTGATGATGACAGGAAAGTGAAGCTGCCATATGACTTGGATGAAGATTTTCCATCACTTCAACCAAAGGAGCCAAAGCAGATTGAAGAAAGTGATTCGGAGATTGACCTAGAAGACTTGGAAAGACTAAAGCTATGGAAGAACAAAGGTAAAGCAAAGATGCAAGATGCTACATATGGACCCGAGAGCTCACATCAACCACTTAGAAGGTCTTCGAGGGAGAAGAAGAAACCAGAGAGGTTTGGTTATGATACTTCTTTGGTCACCAAGCACTCAATCTACATTGCAAAGGATTCAACCAATGAAGAACCTACCACATTTGAAGAAGCACAAAGCAAGAAAGCTTGGAGAGATGCAATGGATGAAGAAATGGAAGCCTTGAAGGAGAATGACACTTGGGAGCTTGTACCTAACAAGCCATCTATGAAGATAATCGGATCTCGATGGATATACAAAATCAAGAAGAATCCAGACGGAAGTATAAATAGACACAAAGCAAGGTTAGTTGCTAAAGGGTTTGCTCAAACCCATGGTATTGATTATGAGGAGACTTTCTCTCCTGTTGCAAAAATGCCTACAATTAGGGTTCTCATTAGTCTTGCTGCATCTAGAAATTGGAATCTTTATCAACTTGATGTAAAGAATGCTTTCTTGAATGGATGGATTTCTGAGGAAGTGTATATGGCACAACCTCCTGGATATGAGGATGCACATCATCCTAACTATGTATGCAAACTAAAGAAAGCTTTGTATGGATTGAAGCAAGCTCCAAGAGCTTGGAATTTCAGATTGGTTACTTATTTGCAGGACCAAGGATTCAAAGCTAGCAAGGCGGATACCTCTTTGTTCATAAAGAGGAATGGATCTGAAGTGATCTATTTATGTGTGTATGTTGATGATATTATTATCACAGGCAATGATCTTGAAGGAATCAAACAGGTAAAGAGTCAAATGAAGGAGGAGTTCAAAATAAGTGACCTCGGACCACTCACTTATTTTCTTGGATTGGAGTTGATCTACACAGATTCAGGTATACACATCACACAAAGGAAGTATGTCCATGACATGCTCGTCAAGTTCAAGATGGAAAATACCAAGTGTGCAGGTACACCTATGGAGCAAAATCATAAGCTTAGTGCTTATGAAGGAGAGCCAATTGAAGACATCACAAGCTATCAAAGCTTGGTTGGAAGTTTGAACTATGCAACACTCACAAGGGTGGATATATGCTATAGTGTTAGCATATTGAGTCAGTTTATGCATAAGCCGAAAAGACCACATATGGAAGCGGCCAAGCGAGTCCTCAAGTACCTAAAGGGGACCATGAATGAAGGTTTGTTCTATTCATATACTTCAGATATTGAGCTAAAGGTCTACTCAGATGCAGATTGGGCCGGATCTAAAGATGATAGAAGAAGCACATCAGGGTATATATCATTTGCGGGTTCAAAAATCATTTCTTGGTCATCGAAGAAGCAACCAACCGTGGCATTATCTTCTACTGAAGCTGAATATAGAGGTTTGGCTAATGCAACTCAAGAAATCATGTGGTTAAAATCTTTGTACACAGATCTTGGACTTCATTCTTCAACACCTCACATTTTTGGTGACAACACAAGCTCACTACATCTAGCAGCTAATCCGGTATACCATGCTAGAACCAAGCATATTGAAGTCCACTACCATTATGTAAGGGAGAAGCTAATGAGCAAGGATATTCAACTATCCTACGTCTCTACAGATATGCAATGTGCAGACATGTTGACGAAAGCTCTTGATGGTACGAAATTAAGTAGATTCAAGTTGATGATTGGCTTGCAGGAAATCAAGGACAATTGAAGACTAATTTGGAGGCCAAGCATGTTAGGCTTGAGGGGGAGCTGTTGGTGCATTTTGCCCAAGCCTACATGCTTGATATGCTTGATATTATCCTCATTTGTAAGTCACATGAGTAGTCATGTGAACACCTCTTGTAAAAGAGTACATTTTATCTCTTGTAAATGGAAAAAGAAAAAAGTAAAAGGATGGCTTACCTCATCCATGATGTAAAAGCAAATTCGTGGCTCCAACTACCAAAATCATGAATTTTTGAGCTGAGGGAATCTCTCCTAACTTTGGGGATCACTTTTAGGTGGAGCCATTCGAATTCGAATTCAAAACTCCCTCCAAGAATTGCTATAAAAGGAGCAAGAAGGAAGAGGCGATTAGCAAGCCTTGTACGTGACCACTTCATGTCATTTTGTAGAGATTGAAGAGCTTACTCCATAGCTCTATCATTCTACTTCCATTGTGCAAAGATTCATTGCCAATGTGGTTGTAATCATATGTGAATCTATACATTTATTATCATCTACCTCTCTGTTTTGTTCTCTGCTATACTCACTCAGAGCAGTAACTTCAGAAGGTCATATCTCGAGTTTTACTGAACATTTTTCAGTGTTTTAAGGTGCGTTGGATAGCTCTCACTGTCTAGTTTCTACCTATAAATTTTCAAGGTCATTGGATTTATACTTTTGGAGATATCTGCATTTTACTGCTTACTGGTCTATCTCTGCAGAGCCCCGAGAATTGTGGGAATGTTCCAGAACTTGATGAAACTTGTTCTCAGTGCTCAGTCCATCATTTGAAGTGTTTTAACTTGGAATAGGAAGCTTGCTAAGTCTATTTGCTATGCCCAAAAGGAATTTTTCTAATTCCTTCCAGGTTGAGAGCACTGTTCATTTTTTCCAGCAGGTGTATGTCCAAAAATAGCAAGTTTTGGGAGCTAGTCATTTCGCAACTTGTCGGTCTTGACTTAAACTTTTGGGATACATGTTCCAAAGTACTTGGCTGATATTTTGGTGGATTTAGGAAGCTCAAAGGGTCTACTAATCAACTCTGAAGTCTCAGTTGGCTGGTGTGAAGCTGGTTGTAGCGGCACCTACTCATCTTTGGATTGCATCCACCATCTCTCTTCACAGACCCCCTCCAACACAACCAAGGACATCCTCCTCCTCCCCTTGCCGCAGACGCCCCCCCTCTTCCCCTCCCCTCCAGTTCCTTCCGCAAACCTCCTCATCCACCAACCCCTCATCTTCTCCATCTCATCTCATCCGACCCCTACCTTCAATAGTCTTCCGAGACATCAACTACAACCAAGGAATTCCACCTATTCAGGACCTCCCCTTTCTCAGCCTTCTCACAATTCTTCTATGGCTAATCCACCCTCGCAGGACGATCCTTTGGACTTCACACCTTCGGCGTTTCCCACCACCACTCCTATTTTGCACGCCTCTCTTACCACACCGATTCCTCCGTCTACCGGCTCCCATTATCCCACAGCAGATGCCTCAACTTCCGCCATTCATCCTCCCATTATCAATATTCCTACTTATTCAATTCGCTCTGATTCCACCGACGCTTACTCTCCCCCTTCCCTACCTCGCCCCCCCTCCCCCTCCCCTTCTCCTTCTGCTTCCCAGATCTCGCAACCTACTTCGCCTTCAGGCGATTACATGCGCCTTTTTCTCCCGCCTGACTTAAATCTCCAAATCCGTATTCACTTATCCCTTCCCCCCATTGACCTCCGTAATCTTTTCTCGGTCGAGAATCTTCGGTATGCAGGACTCTTAGGCTTGGCAGACGTTCTGTTGCAGGATCCTTCCACACTTAATGACGTATACGAAGCTCTTCGGTTGTTCCCCAACTTTCGCACCGGCACTCTTACCATTCCTGACATTGCCAACCGTATAGGATCCTCCCTCATCGACTTCATCAGTCCTCCACTCTTATATTCGGGAGTGTCACCCGCGGAAACAATTGCTTTTTGTAAAGAGCAATTTGAGAACCAAGCCCGTTTTTCCATCCGGATGCAAGCAATTCTGACTTCATTTATCTTCTTCTTTTTACTTAGAAGCCCCACCGCTGCGCTTCCCCTTTCAGACATTCGTATTGCAGATCCACTGTACTGCTTCCTAACTAGCCGCCCCTACCCTTACGCCGCCCTACTCTATAGTTCCTTGAGCGTGCACTCTTGTAGACTCCGTGAGGCTATCCCTCGCCGCTCTCGTACCTTTAACATATATTCTGCTCCCCTCCTGGCTTGGGTCTATCAAATCCCTGCACCATTGGCTAACCCTTCCACTATTTCCCCATCCCCTCAATGCCATGTTAGCAACCCGCCCAGCGATCCCACTATCCCTTCCATATCCCGGCCTCCCCCCTCCCCTTCACTCTCCACTGGCTCAACATCCGCTTCAACCCAACCCTCTGCACCCCCGGATATCCCTCCACTTAATCCACCGTCTCCTTCCCCTATCCTCACCACATTCCCTGCCACGGCCACCATTCATCCTCCTGCTCCTGTTCCCCCACATGGCTCTTCTTCATTCCGCCCACTCATTCAAACCAAGCTGAACCCGCACAACCCCACCTGTACTCCCCCACGTCCCCTTGTTTCCCAATTTCCAACTCCAAGTAATGCACCACCCACCCAACCCCATCATTCCAATCTTCATTCCACACCCGGTCCCTCTACCATTCCAACCAATTCTCCAACTCCGTCTGTAGCACCTGTTCCTCCCTCTGATACCGAGTCTGCACCCTCCTTTTTCCTATTACTTCGCGAAGCCAGTAACATTGCTCACGGAAGTGCTGACGCTTCGAAGTTGTCCCTGGATTCCATTTCAGCTGCAGCCAGCATTCATCAACAATATATTTCGACTATAGACAACATAAATCACATGGCCACCTCACAGTGGCAATCTCTCACTGAATCCGCCCGCTTACTCAAGGAGGAGCGAGATAGGTATCGAGACATTGCGGACTCTGCGCTCCAGACTTTAGAGGATCTTCAAAATCGTTTTCAATTAGGTTTATGTGATAATGCGGCGTGTCGGCGTATAAAGCGTTAAAGGGACCATCTTCGCAATTGCCTTAGTTCTATCCAACACCTTATTGAGCAAGCTTTTGTTCCCCTCCCATCTTCCCCTCAGCCACCTCCTCAATAATCTCACTAACGGTTTAATAATGTGCTGGCCACTCTTCAATAAATTATATGGCTTCAGCCTTCGTTCTAGCTTCCCAATAATTTTATCATCCTTCTGCTTATGCCAATCAGAATTCAATAATCATGGGATATTGCTTCTATTTTTCTTTAGTGAATCAATAAAAGTACTCTTTCTCCCTTTTTCGGCTTTATTTCCTCTCTGTTCCTATAATTGTTAAATTTTGTTCTTGTTCAATTTTGTTCTTAAGCTGTTCTTGTATCAAGTGTTGTTGTCTCTCCGGGTCGGAGAGTCCTTTAGGTGGTGGGCATCTGTTGAGCCCTGGCAAGGTCGAAACCAGGAAAAGTCAAGATCAAAGTAAAGTCAAGGGTCAAAGTGCACGGGTAGTGCACCTTCAATGGTCATAAAAAGAAGACTTTAATTGTTCATTTGGCAATATTGCAGAAGTATTTTATGAAGTCTCTTAAGGTCAAAAGGTGTTTTTTAAGTAATGTGGAGGGTCCAGGTGAACCCCTCTTGGGTACAAAGGTGACAAATTAAAAAGAGAGAAAAGTAAAGGTACGTGAAGCGGCTGGGTATGCACATGTGGGAATAAGGCCACCCAATCAAAATTTTTCTTTTGTCTAAAGTTCCTACAGGACAAAGAAGCAATTCGTTGGCCGCCAACTAAAAAGAGAATCTTGGGACATCAAAGGAAGCCCAAGAGTCCATGGCAGTTAGAAGTCACGGGACCGGCGCATTCAAAAGGGGACAAAGGCTATTCTTGGACACACACATTGAGAGTAAGGAGCAAGAGAGAGCTTCAGAGGAAGCAAGAAAGGAAAGGAAGAGCCACCAGTGTGCGACGACACTGAAGAGTGCAAGAGGTGTCAAGAGGAAGGTGTGCAGAGAAGGCGGGGTTGGATTCCAAGAGTCCCAAGGTCTATTGTGTGTGCGCGACCGAGATACCAATTCCTTAGCTTGGTGGAAGCTTAGTGCAAGGTGTGCACAAGGGAAGCGTGAAGCAAGTGAAGGATTGGTGCAGGAGAGGCCGCTGCCAGAGGACTTGAGATAATTGGTCTTCTGTAATTGACATTCTCTGAAGTTGTATTTAGTCATTGATTGGACTGTATTCAGTCATTGTAATTGTTGCAAGATAATCAATATTCAAGGTTTCCAGGAGTACTCCTTTGCAGAAGTTCTCACTGTTATTCCAATTTCATCATCTCCTTTTTCTCCTACAAACCCTCAAACTCCTTCTTGTCCACGAATCCCCAACAGTTAGTGCCTTGACGTATTGGACTTGACAGAAGACCCTCCAGCTATGAGTGGCCCAACTCTAGCTATAAGTGGTTTAAATGGCTCCAACGAAAAGAAGTTGAAGACATTACCCCTCAAGGAGGTGAAACCGAGTACGCAGACAGGATCCAGACAAGTATGGCAGCATAAGGCTCACCCTCAAGTTGGGCGTGAACCCCCACAAACTCCAGGCAAGTTTGAGAGGCCACTAAGAGCTCCACAATTAGGCAGTTACACATGGGAGAACTCAAGAACCTCCATCTTATAAATCAACTTTTGTGAACCCGAGGAAAACCTTTCTTGCTAGCAACCTGACACCCTACAAACCCACTTGTGTATATTCCACTTCATCTTTTGTACCCCATCATGTTGTATAGAAATGGATTCCCAAGACTTCACTAATCATGATTGCACCTAACCAAGCCAATCCTTACCAACAACATTGTGATGAAGCACCCACTAACTAATCCATCCATCTCCAGCTTTGTCAACTCATCTAAATACCAACCTTATAACTTACACTAACTTAGTAGGCAGTGCTCACAAGCTTTTGATTGTAAAACTATGCACCTCACACACAATCACTCATAGTCAAATCACCATGAATAATGTGTTTTCGTCTTCACTCTTGTCGAGGTTCATTCACAGGACTTTGTCATGCAACCGGGAAGTTCCATTAGTGTGGTACTTGGATGACTAGTGGTCGATTTCTCAACTCTTCCATTCCAGAACATGTTAATAGCCATGCCACTAGAATTCCAAGGTTTTACACGCCCCATGCCAATTGCAGACCCACCCATGGGTAAAACAGTGAAACTGAGCAATCAAATGCATTGGTTCCAAGGACTTATGGGTCCACTAGGTGAAGTAGATTTTATCCATGAGGCTAATCTGACATACGGAGCCAATGTTTGGCAGTGATATCAGTTCTTCTCTCAAGATATGTTCACTATTGGATTCTGGGAATACCACTCAGAAGTCTTTATTAGCCGACCCACTCACCTACTCCATTTGTTCGCATGTGAATGCATGATGTACTCCGAAAATTATCAAATGTCACCTCCTAATGAATCCCAACCCATTGATTGGGAGAAGTTAGAAAAAGATCTTATTAGGGGCATTCGAGTAACGGAACACACCCTTGCCACAGACCTCCTCAATAACTACATTGCCCACGCACGATCAAGCTCTATCAGGGATGCCAGAAATGAGAAGGAGGGAATTGTTCATAGTACAAGACCAAGTACAAGATCTCGTCACAGACACAAAGGAAGCACATAGGTCATTTCACAACTCAAAAAGTGATTTTTATCACTAAAATAATGTAATATATGTACATACATCCAATTATTGCATGTACGACTCCAGTCTATGCAAGCCGAGGAGTCTTTGAGCTTGAGGAGTCTAAGTAGGTAGCTCATACCAATTTTTATAATTTTGGGAGTCGTTTGGTACCTCAAATTAGATGTAGAACCTATTTTTCAACTATGTTAGTCACTAGATGTGAAACCGGTCAAAACTAGGCAAAAACTATAAATAGAGCTAGAGAGCTCATTTTGATGACTTTTGAACTTTTGAAGCTAGTAGCTTTTGGGCTAATAGAGCTATTGTAACTAGTTTATGATGAATATGATTTCCTTTCTTGCCTTCCATTGATCTCCATCGCCACTTTCCTTGTGTGTGTGTGTGTGTATATATATGTGTATGCATTTGTGTTTCTCACCATCACCTTCATGCACTTTACTCACTCTCGATCTTCATATGGTCCTATCATCTGCGCGGATTGAAAATTACAAGGTGGGACTCCTCATGTTGGTACTCACCATTGTACTAGAGTGATAGTAAGACTCAGCTAGCAAATTAACAAAATTCACTACTTGCATACTAGTGCCAGCCTCTGAGGTTCCTTCCATTCGTATTGTGATCGACTCTGAGTGAGTAAGATCTGCTACAAAAGGATAACACATTAGTATGGAAATTAATTTTGATCCCAATAAAGTGAGACCACAATCCCTTTCCATAGTCGATGTGATGTGTAAACCATGTAGCCGAGTGTCATGAGGTGGTTTATGTAGTGATTTCTCATAAACTAATGTAGGTCACTAGATAGCCTACATGCTTTAGATAGTGCATACATTGCTCTTGATGAGGTTTGATTACAAGTGATGATGAGTTAGTATGGGAAAATTCGTGTAAGGTTTAGTGGTTGGTGAATTATTACAAAGGTAAGGGTTAGTCTAGAGAGGGGTTAAGTCATACAAAGGGTTGTGTGGAGGTTTATGGATGTGTTTCATCATCCATTTCCTAAGAACTGATGAGTGAGTTTGGTTCTTTGACAGATGTACAAAGGATGATACTGGTATCGATGGTGTTGATGGTTGAAGGGATTTTGAAGGGGTATATGTTACATGGCTTGGATTTTGAGCTAAAAGACAACTCTTAGGTACCCAAATCTACATGGGTGTGGGTCGGTTTGTCATGTACTTCTTGGCGATCCAAATCCATCCAGTTCTTGTTGATGGAGAAGAAGGTCAAGGGTAGGTTGGATGTTGACTCTAATTCTTCCTTGACTTCTTGGTGTCATAGCATGTGCTATTGGAAACTGATGGTGCTTTTTGACCTTTTGGCACCCATACTTGCTTTGTGCCCATTGTTTTTTCATGATGGTACTACTTTGACCTTTGGATTGTTTGATATGATCATCATTTTGGGTTCCTAAGTCGTGGTTGACTTCTTTGTGGGTGAGTTTGAGAGATCTGATCAACATTATGCTTTGGAAAAGAAGGGAGGTCCAACACTTGCGTGATTTGCCCATCAAGAAGTGAGGCATTTTGTACCACAGATCTAGGTTGTTCTGTCGGAAGTGTGGAGGATGGGCCTAGAGAGGCAACAGTGCCCATTTGGCCTTTGATGCAACCCACTTGACTATTGATGTAATCATTTGCTTGCTCAAAGGAAGACTAGAGGAAGATCTCTTGACGTCCTCCTAAGTGGCAACTACCCATCGTCAAGCTCGCATGTGTTGAGATTAGATCAATCTAACTTATCTGACTCATTTGTCCAAAAATCTTCTGGTCCTCCTTCATAGTCATTCCATATGGTCTGGTGTTACATCCCTCACACGGGGTATTGTTAGGGAATTCAAGCAGTATCACTCACCACTGGTCTATGGTCCTGAGCTATAGGGAGCATTTCCTAATATTTAAGTCCACTGAGTGATCATATAACCAATCTTGACCAAGGATTAGGGGTTCTATCAAGACATCATCATGGCACACTAGGATTTTCACATTCATGGTCATCTCGTGTATGAGGATAGGAAGGTCCACCTCACCCATGCAAGGGGTTTCCATGCCTCCTAGCCCTATGAGGTATGCCTTAATTGGCTACATTTCTATTCCTGAGTCCTTACTATGGGACCACCTAATCACACTAGTTATAGCACTTGAATCAATTAAAGCCCTTAGCTCACAACAGGTGTTGCTTTGTCTTAGCATGACTGTAATGAATGGTCTCCTATCCACTATGCTAGGATGAGCAGTTGACTTTGTTTGACACATGGCCATGGGATATCTCGGTGTTTCTTCGAGATGGTTATAGTGTTCTCTTCCTAGTCTTTGTCTTCTTAGTTTCATATGTTTAATGCATTCTAGAGCTTTGGCTGTTGGAATTTGGGGCCCTAGGATCATTCCAAACTAAAACCTTTTGAGCATACACAACTTAATTGACAAGATGATAAGTGAGATAGAGAAAGATAGAGATCTTGAGACAAGGATAGGGAACGTAAGCTGGATGCTTACTCACTAAAACCTAGATGTCCAAATTACAACATGGGAGTACTACTCAACCATATAAAGTGGTGCACTCACTAATGGAAGAATATCCAAGAAGATGATGATACAAAATTTAGATTATGTCAAAATAATCTAAGTGTGTGAAGTGAATGAAGCAACGAAGCTAACCTTATTCTCACAAAATATTGTAACAAAATTGTAAATCAACCACAAGGTTAACTCACAAAAGATAGTTACCACCACCTTATAGAAGACTTCTTGCTCCAATGAGAGTAGCCTCTCCTTCACCAAATCTCCATCTCCTCAAGAGTGTGAGACTCTTTCTCCACTGTCAGATTCTGCATGAACCTTGATACTTGAGAAACTGCAAACTATATATCAGGACGTGTATTACAAAGATATATCAAGCAACCAATTGCTTGACTATATAGAGTACCATCAAATGGATCTACATCTGCTACCATTTGTAAAGACATGTTCTGATCCATAGGTGTTTGCGTAGGTTTAGAATCACCCATCTGAAACCTTTCCAAAAGTTTCTCAATGTACTTCTGTTGTGTCATATAGATACACTCATCTTGAAACAGAAACTGAATCCCAAGATAATAATGTAAAATGCCTAAATCATTCACATCAAATGTTTGCTTCAATTCTTCTTTGAACATTTGCAAATCTTCATCTCTAGGACCTGTGACTATAATATCATCCACATAAATGATTGCTATAATCATCATACCTATTTCAGCTTTGACATAAAGAGTTGGAGCTACATTTGAGTTATGGAAACCAATGGATAAAAGATATGTATGTATCTTTTCATACCATGCTCTAGGTGCCTGCTTTAAACCATATAAAGCTTTTACAAGCTTACAGACTAAGTGTTCTTTACCTGTCTCTACAAAACCTTCTGGATGTTGAATATACACATCCTCATGTAAATCACCATTTAGAAAAGTTGTCTTAATGTCAAGTTGATATATATGCCAACCAAAATGTGGTGCTACAGCAAGTATTGACTTGATAACAGTCATCCTAGATGTAGGAGTGAATGTCTCATCATAATCAATACCTTTCTATTGTGCATATCCTTTGACAACCAATGTGGCCTTGTATCTATCAAGAGTACCATCTACTTTCCTTTTGATTTTGAAGATCCATTTTACACCTATAGCCTTCTTTCCCTCTGGTAACTCACATAGCTTCCAAGTTTGATTCTTATGAATGGAATCAATCTCTTCTTGCATAGCTTCTCTCCAAATAGGAATGGTAAGTGCATCTTTAACACATGCAAGTTCATCTTCAACAATCGTAAGTGCCAAAATATCATGAATCTCAAAGTCTTCAGCAAAACTTACATGATCTGTTTGTTGTTGCTATCTAGTCTGACTTCTTATTCTTACATGATCTTCTTGTTGTTGTTTGGTCTGACTCCCTGTTCTTCTAGTAAAAATTTTTATATCACTATCTTTCCACGTCTAATATAACCAAGTAGGTGTATCCTTAAATAGTGGTGAAACTCTTTCTGGACTTTCAACTTCCACAAGTTCTGGAACTTGTCCTTCGAAGGTTCTAGGACTTTGTGAAACTCTAACTTCTTCCATTTCTGGAACTGAATCTATAGAAGGTTTTGAAATTCCTTTTTCTGCAACTTTTTCTTGAATACTAGGAATTTTTAACTCCCTCCTGATATGGCTAAACATGTACATCTAGAATCTTTCTAAACTCCATAGTCATTTTCACTAATGAACTCTGGAATTTCCGCATCTTTATCATAAACCTTATTTTCAGCAATATAAGCATTACGTGAAATAATAACTTCACCTCTATCACTTCTGAGAATCTAGATAGTTTCCTGACTTTCATTTTCAACCATAACTACAAACTTCTTGAACATAGGAAAGACTTTTGACTTCAACTTAAGACCATAGATCCATGTGTATCTTGTAAAATCATCAATGAATAGAACAAAATACATGAATCCCTGAATAGATTCTACTCTCATAGGTCCATTCATATCTGAATGAATGATCTACAATTTCCTGGTAGCTGTAATATGACCATGTTTCTTGAAAGGTAGTTTATGCATCTTACCTTCAAGACATCCTTCACATATATCCAAATCACCTGGTAGCTTGAATGAGGGTAAACTCTCAACCATACCTCTATCTTTGATACTATTGAGAGCTCCAAAACTGATATGTCCAAATCTTTCATGCCATAGCTTCATATCTTCCACCGGTGACGAAGATTTGACTACATATGCCTGATTGATTTTTGACAAAACAAAGATCCCTCCTCTATGCTCACCTTGTAAAAGACACTTGTCTCATAATGTGGGTTTGAATTGACTCACCAGCCTTCATCCTTGTATTTGCTAGTTGTCTCCTCAAGTGAGCTTTCTTAGCAGGATTTTCGCTCTGAAAAAGATTCTCAAGCTTTAACCAAGCTTGTCTAGAACTTTTGCTAGATCTGATCTATGGTAGAATATGCTTTTTGATACTCATTACTATGAATGAAAGTGCTTTAGCATCTCTAGCATCCCATCTTATCTGATCTTCAGTAGGAGGAACTCTAGGTAAAGACCTAGCAGTGACCCTGGATGTCAAAGTGGTTACCTCTTCTTCAGTTGGTTCTGCAATTGTGACTTCAGCACCTCTTGAAGTTGTTGTATCCTCTTCTTCAACTTCTCATCCTGGTCTTGTTAAGGATCCATTGAGGATTCACCATAAATCCTTTGTCACTAAAATATTCATCATCATGAAACTCCACATGGGATAATTAGAAGATCCATCTAACTTGTCTTCAATCTCAATTCTAATCTCACTCATGTTAACTAAGTGTGTATGTCAATTATGTAGCTCTGATACCAAGTTTTGGAATTTGGGGCCCAGGATCGTTCCAAACTAAAACCTTTTGATTATACACAACTTAATTGACAAGATGATAAGTGAGATAGAGAAACATAGAGATTTTGAGACAAGGATAGGGAACGTAAGGTTGATGCTTACTCACTAAAACATAGATGTCCAAATTACAACATGGGAGTACTACTCAACCATATAAAGTGGTGCACTCACTAATGGAAGAATATCCAAGAAGATGATGATACAAAATTTAGATTATGTTGAAATAATCTTGTGAAGTGAACGAAGCAACGAAGCTAACCTTATTCTCACAAAATAGTGTAACAAAATTGTAAATCAACCACAAATTAACCCAAAAAAGATAGTTACCACCACCTTGTAGAAGACTTCTTGCTCCAATGAGAGTAGCCTCTCCTTCACCAAATCTCCATCTCCTCAAGAGTGTGAGACTCTTTCTCCTTGATCTCCTTGAGAGCTTGAGTGAGTGATTATACAATGAGCTTGGGCTCCTTATATAGTTTAAAGTGCCCAATGAAAAGCATAACTCAAAAGCTTCCTTCGCTAAGAAAAACCACACGATCGTTGTAGTTATCCTTCCATGAAAAGCTATGCCAAAATCAATGCCCAAAATCTACTTATTAAAGCAATCTTTATAAATAACTTGCGCCAAATGGGTTTTGAACCCGGGTGGGTACTATGAGAACATGTTAGTGTAGCCACACTACCACGTTATTTTATGTGTTCATATATTCTCAATGGAAATCTAATATGTTGTTGCACCCATCTAGAATTGAATAGAGAATGGTATAAAGCTTTTGAACTATTGTTGGACCATATGATATTGACTCCAACATCGGCATGAGTTTCCTCTCGTATTCTCTTTTCTTCCTCCTTATGCGTTTTTGGTAACGTGAGTCATCTAAGCATATCCTCAGTAAGAGGTTCCTGATAAAGCTTGACTTTGTAGCCACTAATGTAATTAGGCATAATCTCTCCTTCTAATGTGGCTAATTGAATTGCTCCACTTGTCGAGAGTTCGTTAATAATCATAGGTCCATAACCATGCTTCTCTAGTTTCCGTGTGTGTTGTTTCAACATAGACACTAGGATGAAATCACCTTATTTTAAGCATTTATCTTTCACATGTGCATCAAAATAGGCTTTTTGTTGCTTCTTGCCTACATATATGCCTTCTGCTGCTTTCAGCCTAGTTTCTCCTAATTTTTCCAAGTCCATTATCCTTGATGATAATTTGTGGCCTATCCATTGATGTTCTTGTGCAACCTTAAGATTAGGTATCAAAAAATCCAAAGGGAGTACTGCATTTTGACCAAAAACCATCTGAAATGGAGTTGCATTGAGCACAGTCTTTTATGCTGCTCAATATGCCCAAACAACATGATGTAATTGTTTATCCCAATCTAAACATTTTTCGTTCATGAGTTTCGTCAATACATTACAAAGGATCTTGTTAGTACTTTCTGCTTGACCATTATCCTTAGGATGATATGGTGCAGATTTCTTGTGAATCACCATAAAATCTTGTAGCAAATATTCAATGACCTAGTTTAGAAAGTGAGTTCCTCGATCGCTCACTAGTTCTATAGGTAATCCATGTCTCGTAAAGACATTTTCAAATAAGAATTTTGCAGTCATGTGTGCATCATTCTTTTTGGTAGCGTTAGCTTCTACCCATTTGGTAAGATAATCTATTGCTACTATGATGTATTCAGCATGTGTGCTAAACATGTGTGCCTTTAGCAGGGGGTTAATGGGTCCTACAAAGTCTATACCCCACTTAGAGAATGCATGTCCTCTCATCATGGATTTTAGTGGCATTTCATCTCTGCGACTAGGAAACTGAGTTCTTTGGCACACCACATCTCTTAACATAGGTATGTGCATCCATGTGAAGAGTGGGCCACCATAGTCCTGCAAATAATATGGATTTGATTATCCTATCAGGGCCAAAATGACTTCCTTCAACACCTTGGTGCGGAATCTCTAATACGCTCAAATAATCACTCTCATGAACACACTGTCTTAGGTATCCATCTCTCCCTCATTTGTATAGGTTATCACCAATAAGTGTGTAGTCTTGAGCTTCCTGTTCTAGACTTCATTGTCTTGCTAAACTCATTCCTTGAGGGAATGTTTTCGTCCTCAAGTATGTTACCATTGGTTCACTCCAGTCTGGTGTAATAGACACATGATACAGCATGGCATGCTCCACAGGTGGTCTTTCACAACAAACTAGGCATTCTTTACATAGCCTATAGATGTCTGCTTCCATAGAAGGCCGATATACTCCTAGTTTGTGCAGAGTCTGCAATGTATGGTGTTTTGAATGATGTTGCTTCAATGCACCTACATGTGCTAACTGCAACCAATTCTTGTGTTCTAATTTGCTTACAAAACAAGCAAGAATTTCTTAATTGTCTTTTTTATATATGCTTCATGCTAGTATCTAGTATCTTCATGACTTGGTGCTCTCTCTTTCTTTGATCTAATCTTCAGATTCTTGGGTGCAAATGTGAGAATAGGGACAATAGGTTTGGCCCATTCGGGTACTATCTCAATATTAAATAGGTATGCATATGGTATCTCATCCGTTATTCCTTGAGGAGCTTCTCCCATATTTAAACTTGAAAGGTGGTCTACTCTAAGGTGGGTCTTTCCCTTCCGGACTACTACTTCAAAGTCGTATTCCGTTAGTAATAGAAACCAACATATCAATCGTCTAGTGTTACAAGGCTTATTGACTAAGTACAACAATGCTTGATGATCTATGAAGAACTTGAATTTATTTGCCAATAAGTAATGCCTAGATTTCTTTATCATCTAAATCATTCATAATCCTTCACGCTCCATCATGGCGTAATTTTGTTCTACTACATTTAGTTGTCTACTTGCGTAAGCTATGGGAATATCCATATTACCTTCATTCGTTGGTTGTGCCAACACACATCCTATGGCATAGTTACATGCATCCTACAGATTTTCCTCTAGATGTCCTAGGTTCATCTCCTAATGGTTCTTGTCCTTGGGTTTCTGCTTCTATCTCAAAAATTACTACACCAAACACATTAGTGATATTAGGTTGATTCGTTATGATGTACATTGTTCCTTCCATGTTTAGGTAAGCATCTCTCTCAAACTTAACCACTGGATGTTCCAATCCACTGGGTTGGTCAGGGTTGTGCAATTGGACCACTGATCTCCTCAAACCATCCTCATAGATGTGAGAACCTAAGTGGTTGGTTAAGACATATTCTAATTGGGTCATGTAAGGTCCTTCAGGTCTTTCTAAGTAAGATATGCTCAACCCTCCTTCCCATCTCTCCATGCTATAAGCCATTTTTGACTCACTAGTCTTTGAACTCAAGTTGCCATGTTCAAGTCCTTGTTCCATCAAAATTAAGTTCTTTCCTTTAGGGTTTCTGTATTCCGGTCTCTTATCTTACATTTGGACTTGAGAAACTAATGTTTCTATCACAATCCTATTTCAATCAACAATGCTACATGCACTTAGCCTAAACTAGCAATCGGCTGAGGGGGTTGAGAGTTCTTCCAACCTCAAGTCAGCTTTGTTGGTTGCTCTAGTGCTCAAGGAGGTAAGGAAGAGAGCTCACACACACACTCTCACTCTCAAGGAGAAGCACACACACAGATTGAAGCAAGGAAGAATGATCTTCTTCTTTTTCTTCTATTACATAAAAGGAATGTACAAGAATGACCTAAAACAAGAATACAACAAGTGCAATATATAAAGATCAATACATAAGGAAAAACCCATAACTTCCATACAGACCAAGGAAAATATTCTGAATTTTGATGATCTGGTATCTGTGCTGATTATTGAAGAAAAGAATCTTGGTGAGGATTCAAACTCCCAAGGGAAGCCCAGTTCTGAACAAGTATTCTACTCTGGCAGAGGAAGAGGTAGAGGTAGAGATTTTGGAAGTGGAAGAGGAAACAATAACCAAGACCAAGGTCAACAACAGAATCATGCATGAGGAAGAGGACAGTTTCGAGGCAGGGGAATCCAAAGAGGTCACAAAAATTTCCAAAGAAATGATTCAGGTAATGATAGTAAAGGATGTTGGAATTGTGGTAAACCTAGACACTTTGAACGTGATTGCAGGTTGAACAATCAAAATAATAGAAGGCAGCAAAACAACTATGCATCCACAAGTGCAGATGATTCTGAGAAGTTGTTTATGGTTCAACATCAGATGATGAATACGATGTTTGCTGGTGTTTCAAAATCGAATGATAATGTCTAGTATGTTCCAAAATGGTTTAGTAGTTTCAAAATCGAATGATAATGTCTAGTATGTTTCAAATCACATGACCAGTCATGCAAAACGGTTTAGTAGTTTGCAAAAAATGTCAGTTCTTGGATATGTTGAAACAAGTGATGATACATCGCATCCTATCGAGCATACAGGAAACATAGCATTGTTTATGGAGGACGGGAAGGTAAAACATCTTGCTGATGTGTTACATGTTCCAAATGTAACAAAGAATCTGGTTTCTGTTGGACAAATGGTTGACGAGGTATTACAAGTTAGGTTCAATGCTGATGGACTATATGTAGAAGAGTACAAGCAGGATGGACGATTGGTTTCCAAAGGAAACAAAGTGGGTAGGATGTTCACCTTAAATGTGAAGATTCCTGAAATGAATGAAGCCATGTTTGCAAAAGGTGCAGGAGTTATTGCAGATATGGAGATGTGGCACAAACGGATCGGACATGTAAACTTGCAAAGGCTGAAATTGATGCAAAGAAATGAGATTGTCCATGGACTACCAAATTTCAAAGTTGCAGAAATGCAAAGGTATGTGCAGCATGTCAATTTGGTAAACAATCAAGAGCTAATTTCCACATGACAAGCATGTTAGTGAGAATGTACTAGAAGTAGTACATACAGATGTTTGGGGTCCAGCAAAGACCACATCTAGGGGTGGTTGTAGGTTTTATGCTACTTTCATTGATGACCATACATGCAAAGTATGTGTATATTTCATGAAAGAGAAGAGTGAAGCGTTCACTCACTTCCAGAATTTTAAAGCTATGGTGGAAAAGCAGACAAGAAAGTACATTCAGACATTAAGATATGATGGAGGAGGTGAATACATGTCAAATGAGTTCAGCAGTTTTCTAAAAAATCATGGAATTTGGCGTCAATTTTCATGCATGTACACACCACAACAGAATGGCATCGCTAAATGCAAAAATAGACATATTGTAGAAATAGCAAGAGCCTTGATGGATGAGAAGAATATGCCTCATTGTTATTGGGTAGAAGCTATGCATACTATTGTATACATCATGAATAGAACTCCAATTATTGTTGTACATCAAGTTACACGTGAAGAGAAGTTTACAGGTAAAAATCCAAACTTATCACATATGAAAGTTTTTTGTTGTATTGCATATGTACATGTTCTAGATGAGTTGAGGATGAAGCTTGATCCGAAAGCAGAAAAATGTGTCTTCATTGGATACTCCCTGGAGCAAAAGGGGTACAAATCTTATAACCCACTCACACGATAGGTGAAGGTGAGTAGAAATGTGGTATTTGATGAAATGCCAAGCTTCTATGCAGGTGCCAAAGAAGGACCGAATCTTGAATCAAATGACAAAGAAAATGCTGAAAAATCAAGTGTAGAATATCAAGTTTTGAGTGGACCAGATGCATCACCAAGCAATAGTTCCAAATCAAATCCATGGAGTAGAAGATTGCGTGGAAATTTGAGTCCAGCAAATTCATCAAGTACATCCAAGAGAGATAAAGAAAAGCTTTCTATTGGTAGTAAAACATATGCAGGTTTTGAAGATGTTGATGGAGATTCAAGTGGTTCAGAAAAGAGTCTTGATGAGGAACTTGGATTGCCCTCTATGAAGACTCTCGGAGTAAGAAGGGCACATGCAGAGGATACAAGGAGAAGTGACCTAGGACCAATAAGATCTGGGAGGATGCGTAATTCCGTGCAACAATTGACATATGATAGTTACATGGCTTGCCATTGTGCTTACATGACAAAGGTAATACAAGATGTTGAACCTTCTTGTTTTGAAGATGCAATTGGTAATGCAGATTGGGAAAAAAATATGGATAAGGAGATGGCTACACTTTATGCAAATGATACATGGAAGCTGGTTCCATTGCCACAAGGAAAGAAACCCATAGGCTACAAATGGGTTTACAAGGTAAAGCATAATGTTGATGGTAGCATAAGTAGGTATAAAGCATGATTGGTACCTAAAGGTTATGCACAGACATATGGCATTGATTATGAGGAAACATTCAGCCCTGTAGCTAAAATGTCTACTGTCAGAACACTTATTGCATTAGCTACAGCAAAAGGATGGACTTTGCATCAGATGGATGTGAAGAATGTTTTCCTACATGGTGAGTTACAAGAAAAAAAAGTATATATGGACCAGCCACAAGGATATGAAGATTCAAAGCATCTAGGATATGTTTGCAGGTTGCAAAAGGCTTTGTATGGGCTGAAGCAAGCCCCTCGTGCATGGCATGCAAGGATTGTTGATTACTTAACCAACATTGGGTTCTCTATGTGTGATGCAGATCACTCACTATATGCAAGGAAGGCTAATGATGGCATCACTATTGTGGCTATTTATGTTGATGACCTGATTGTAGGTGGTGATAATGAAGAAAGCATTAAAGAGGTAAAGAAACTTCTTATGCAGGAATCGACATGAAAGATCTTGGTGTGCTGCGCTATTTCTTAGGCATTGATTTTATAGATACAGAAACAGGTATATGGATGTCACAAAGGCAATATGCCTTGAATATGTTGCAAAATTATGGTATGGTTGATTGTAAGCCAATTTCTATGCCATTAGATCAGAGTTCGAAATTGGATACTACATCAGGTACTATGTGCAGGAAAATTGTGGGAAGTCTTATATATCTCTCAATTACAAGGCCTGATCTAAGTTATACTATTGGACTTGAAAGTCTGTTTATGCGGGTTCCCAGGAAGCCACATTTGGATGCTCTAAGGCAGACTCTACGTTAAGTGATTGCTACTTTGGATTATGCATTGTTTTATGAAGCTGGTGTAGAGTTGCAGGTTCATGGATATACCGATGTAGATTGGGCTGGTAGTACTCCAGATAGAAGATCTACTAGTGGCTTTCTTTTCTCACTTGGAGGTGCAGCTATTACATGGAGCAGTAAGAAGCAACCCATTGTTGCTTTGTCAAGTGCAGAGGCTGAGTATAGAGGTGTTGCAATGGCAACATGTGAGGCATCATGGCTGGAGATGTTACTTGCAGATTTAGGTATGGAAGTGCAAAACCCTATCACTATCTATTGTGATAATCTTAGCAGCATAGAGTTAGCACGAAACCCTCTTTTCCATGCTAGGACAAAGCATATCGAGGTACATTATCACTTCATCAGAGAGAAGTTATTAGCAGGTGATATTGATCTTGTTTATGTGAGAATAGATGAGCAGGTTGCTGATATTTTCACCAAAGCACTTGGAGCTGAGAAGTTGAAGAAGTTTCGAGAGATGCTTGGATTACAGGATATGGCATTGAGCTTGAGGGGGAGTGTTGAGATATCAAGCTCAACATGTGATGATCCAGGATGACACGTACCAGTTTTTCGTTTCTCTGACATGTATAGTGGTGACACCGGTATATGTCAGGGATACTTCATTGAGCTTTATTAGATTTATCTATCGAGAGTGATAGCACATTTGTTTCTTGCCAGCTCACTCATTCGTGGTTTATATGTAGCTCCTAATCCACGAAGGCACACTTCCACCAACATGCTCTTCTTTTCCAATGTATGCAACTCGTTCTTGAGTTGCAGTTTCCATGCCTTTGTAGTAGTCTCATACAAAGTGACCAAACTGTTCCAAGCCTCTTTTGGAGTCTTGGCATCCTGTATGTGTCCAATCATGCTATCTTGTATGCTAACAGATAGCCAATACATTACCTTTCGTGCTCCTTGATTCCATTCTTCATATGCTCTTAACTAGTCTACAGTCTGATTCCTTTCTGGTAATTGTGGAGCAAATTCATTCTCTCCTTCGATGTACTTCCAGTAGCCTTTTCCCATTAGGAAATTTGTCATTCTGAATCTCCAAGCATGGAAGTTGTTCTTGTCCAGCTTATCGCTCATAAGCTGACTCATTCCATCTACGTTTGCCATTTCTGCAACAATTCACAACACTGCAAAACACTACAAGCAACACTTCTGCTTGAACACTATCGCACTATGACGTGACGATTCAATCTCAGAAAAACACAACTTTCGTGTATCGATAGTACATGGAATCGCTTCAAATTCTGGATCTAGAATATATGAGTCTTGCCGAACACAACGCAATTTACAGGTTCTGAAACTAACCTGGTTTTTCTGTGGGCCCCACCTTGCAAGCTCAAAACAGAGGTTGAGATGGCTCCGAAACTTCGATCTTCTAACTTCACACCGATTTTCATAGCAAATGGAGGCTATTTGTGAAATCGCATTTTCTCCATGCCTTGTCGCATAGTCTTCACCGTCGCCTTCTCCACGAGCTCTCTACAGCCACTCTGGCTCTGATACCATGTCAGAAGGAAGGAGATAAGGAAGAGAGCTCACACACACTCTAACTCTCAAGGAGAAGCACACACACAAATTGAGGCAAGGAAGAATAATCTTCTTCTTCTTCTTCTTCTTCTTCTTCTTCTTCTTCTTCTTCTTCTTCTTCTTCTTCTTCTTCTTCTTCTTCTTCTTCTTCTTCTTCTTCTTCTTCTTCTTCTTCTTCTTCTTCTTCTCCTTCTTCTTCTTCTTCTATTACATAAAAGGAATGTACAAGAATGACCTAAAACAAGAATACAACAAGTGCAATATATAAAGATCAGTACATAAGGAAAAACCTAATGTCCACGAATGAGTGAGCTGGCAAGAAACAAATGTGCCATCACTCTTAGTAGATAAATCTAATAAGGCTCAATGAAGTATCCCTAACATATACCGGCGTGACCACTATACATGTCAGAGAAATGAAAAACTGGTACGTGTCATCCTGGATCATCACATGTTGAGCTTGATATCTCAACAAAGAAATCGTGTTTCCCAAGCTTTGCTTAGCTTTGCCCCCGGACAACCGCTCATAGACCAGCAATATTCCAAAGTTTAGACCAACTTTTAACTTTAATGTACAAACACTTTGATTCATACACCTTTAAGGGTCCTAGTTCTCCTTGTAAAATGCTCAGGTGCCCCCTTGCTTTTGTAATCCCATAGAAGGGTCAACTTCAATCTATCCTATCTAGATATTAGCATGTTATTCTTAAGAAAAATAGTTAAAGATATGTAGGATTCAAAACGATCTTTCCAAAGAGCTCTAGAGCTCAAAAAACGGTTTCGAATGAAAAAGTTATGGACATTCAAGCTCTGCAGAATTAAAACAGGTAGATGGGTTTTCTCCAAATATGAGCTAAGAATCCCCTCAAATTCACCAATGAGTCAAAAATTCCCCCAAACTAGCCTTGCAATTGCCAAAAAATCAAAACCCTAAAACTATGTTTTAGTCAAACCATCGTGATGATCTACAATAATTGCGATGGTCTGGTTGAACCATCACGATCGTTCACACAATCAGGATGGTCCAAAGATGATTCATCACGACGGTCGGAACTTACCGAAGTGTCACGATGATTAGGCGAGCCGTCGTGATGGTCTGACCTCTCGAGGCATCGCGATGGTCGAACTTGGTTAAGCCGTCGTGATGGTGGGGTACCATCGTGATGGTCAAGGGTCAAGTGAACCATTGTGATGGTCCAAACGACACGTGGGCAGTGAGGTGTTGCAATGGCATGAGCCAATCGCGATGGCATAGGGGCAGCCTGATCGTCACGATGGTTCGTGACCGTCGCGATGGTCTACCTGAACTATCGCGATGGTCCGATCAAGCCATCACGATGGTGTGGGCCAATCACGATGCTGACACCCCATCATGATGGTGTGAGCCAATCATGATGGTCCACCAAAGTGATTATTTTGCATATGCATCTATAGATTTGTATATGCACAAGGATGCTCTACGCCATCCTATTGATGCAATCCAAAAATATTGAAGTCCTCAAGCCATCATGATGGTCCAAGGCACATGACAGAGATGGTAGAAAGTTGCAGATTTTACCTATTCAAGGCTTCCTTGCTGTAGTGGAGTGCTTTTCTTGCAAGAAAACTCAAAAACACACAAGCATGTACTCGCTCAAGAGCTCTCTCACTCTCTCTCACATGCGCAAATGAGGAAAATGGGGAGAATAGGTTTATATAGTGAATTTTTTGATTTTTTTGGAGTGGAAGAAGATGATGTGGGAGTATAGCGGAGATGAAAAACACTAAAAAAAACTATGCAAAAACAACAACAAAAACTTAAATAATTACCTTCCAACACCAATCCTCACTCTACTCTTACCATCAAGTGTTCATCCTAACATTCAGAACAATTAATTGAGTTCACAGTATTGGATACTCAGAGGTTAACTCTTACGGACCAAGAGCTTGGTATTGGAATTTGGACCTAGATGATTTTGGAAGAACAAAACTCGAATAATATGTCTCCAATAGCACCTAAGGAAGGTACCTCTTGTCAGTTATTACAGAATTCACACATTAAATTATCACTAGGAGCACTATTGGAACTCATTCTAGCTTTTAAGGAGAAACTATTAAAGCAACTACAGAAGAAATATTCACTGGCCTCGAGTCAAGAACTGACAGTTAGTATGGTAAAAGATGTTTCGGATAGAATAGTGGATTATGTAGTGCCCACCATTACGGTGTGGTATAAAAATAAATACATTCCAAAGCTCTTGATTGATGGGGGATCAAGCATAAATATCACTTCAACAACTACATGTAAGCAAATAGGTTGGACTAGTATTGAGCCAGCCCCATTTTTCGTACAGATGGTTGATTAGTCGTGAGTGTAGCCGGTGGGGATGATCAAGGATATTCCCATCCGAATTTCTCAGGTGATGTTTAATATTACATTCATAGTACTAGAGCTCAAAGGAAAGAATCTTGATTACAATTTACTACTTGGACGACTTTGCTGAGGAATGCCAAGGTTCGATAGAATTAGGATGCGAGGACCATTACATTCCAAAAAGGGCATGCTAAATTTTTTGTCCAATTAGAAGATGAACCATATTGTCTAGCAGAACATAAATCATTATTAGTGAAACCCCCACGCATGCTAGAAGGACTCGAGGATGACAAAGAGCGACAATTCTTGAAGCTAACAGACTCCTCTTATCCTTTGGAGTTGTAGATGTGAACTCAGTTGTCAGTTCAGTTTGTGATGATATGGTGGCCAGTGTTTGCACAAAACTCTTGGAACCAAAAGAAGTAGATATTTCTAGGGAAAATATGTGTTGAAGAACATTCCTTAGAAGTTGTGAATCTCAAAACTATGGAAGAACATAAAACTATCCAAATTTGTGCAAAGCTTTCTCTAGAATCCAGGATGGCACTGATTGCTCTCCTATAGCGGTACAAAGACGTGTTTGCATGGACATATGCCGATATGAAGGGTCTTGATCCAAAATATACCATCATCAAATCTTGTGAGAAGAGATGGTGGATACTTCCAAGGATGAGCATGGTGTTGCAAAAACCTGGTCTACACCTACAAAGATCACTTTAGGGATAGTGAGTAGACACCTTGAGCTTGCTAAGGATTCTTAAAGACCACCTTAGTGCTTTGGAAGATCATTCTCAAATTGTTACATCAAAACAAATAACTTAATTCAAAACAAATGACTCAAAACTTGTTATTTTGGGATGAGGTGACCTATGGAATTTCACTCAGAGCTCAGAGCCTGTTGAGAATTGTCCAGAGATATTTTGCACACTTTAAATAAGATATATGATGAATCTAAAGCAACGAATTTGATGAATTTTGATGAACCATATTGAGAGAATTTAATTTAGGAACATTGGGGTGTCATCTTGACATTTCAGGGAATATCTGCTTGCATACGTAGGTCACTTCAAATAGATGTATCTCATAGAATATTGAACCAATGATGATGAAAATTGATATAATGCAAATAGACTTATCAATTTACTTATACCAATTTAAATCTCATCAAAAGACTAAATATACACAGACAAATCAATGATCAATATTGATTGAAAATATGAAAATTGACCTACAGCAATAGTTGAAGAGAACTCCAAGAGATGACCTGAAAGATCAATCTATAACATATTGTACATGGAAATAATGGGAATGAAGCTTGAGGATAAGGATCACAATGTGTGCTTCATCAATGGTATAATACTTGTCTAGAACCTCCTCTAAATGTAGCAAAAAGGTATGCTCTAATCCATGACTCATTTTGAGTGTATATATAGAGGTATTTGAATTCAAACTTTGGAGGGATGCTACCTAAAAGTTCTTTGTGCTACAAGAATCTTATCTAATCAATTTCTCCAACTTCAACTTCTTGATTAGTACCTAACAAGGTTGTAGGATTCTCTGCTTCCTTTTACTTTTGGTGAATTTATATTTCAACTATTACAAGAGATAGTTTCTATGGCTTCTCTCATTGAGAGTACAAATAATATCATTGCACCAATGATTAATCAAGCACTAGGCTTGTATGAAAATGCACCCAAAGCTCCCCCTCAAGCCTAGCATACTTGAGCCTTCATTCTTCCTTGATTTCTAGCAACCCAATCATTCGTTTGGATCTGCTAAGCTTGATACCATCCAATGGCTTAGTTAACATGTCTGCACATTGAAGATTTGTAGACACATATGATAATTGAATATCCTTGCTCAACAACTTCTCTCTTCATAGTGATAGTGGTCTTCAATATGCTTTGTTCTAGCATGGTAGATAGGATTAGCTGCCAAGTGGAGTGAGCTTGTGTTATCACCAAAGATGTGAGGAGTTAGGGTATGTAACCCCAAATCTGAGTATAGACCTTTCAACCATATTGCTTCTTGTGTTGCATTGGCCAATCCTCTGTATTTAGCCTTAGTAGATGATAGAGAAATAGTTGGTTGCTTCTTTGAAGACCATGAGATGAGCTTTGAACTTGCAAAAGATAAATAACCTAATGTGCTCTTCCTATCGTCCTTTGATCCAGCCTAATATGAATCTGAGTAGAGTTTGAGACCAATTTCTGAAGTAAAGGGTAGAAAATTGCTTCATTTATGGTACCCTTTAAGTATTTGAGCACTCTTTTGGCTACTTCCATGTGTGGCTTCCTTGGCTTGTGCATGAATTGATTGAGTATGCTAACACTATAGCATATGTCCACCCTTGTGAGAGTTGCATAGTTCAAGCTTCCTACCAAGCTTTGATAGCTTGTGATGTCTTCAATGGGTTCTCCTTCATAAGCATTGAACATACGGTTCAACTCCATGGGTGTACCTGCACACTTAGTATTCTCCAAATTCAAGATCTGAATAAGGAGGTGTCAAATCCATATCTTTCTGGTTTCTTCTTTTCTCTCATTGACCTTCTGATTGGTTGAAGACAGCTTTCTGAGCGTTGAGCTAGATCTTGAAGCTTTGCTTTCCCTTTGTTCTTCCATAGCTTCAATTTCTCCAACTCTGCCAAGTCATCTTCAGAATCACTATCTTCAAGTTGCTTTGGTTCCATTGTTGGAAGAGATGGAAAGTCGTCTTCCAAGTCATAGGGTATCTTTACTTTCTTGTCATCATCAAACCAAGATTTATTTTCATCAAAGACTACATCCCTACTAACTAAGAAACCTTTGTTAGTGGGATTATAAAATCTGTATCCCTTTTGATTTTGATCATAACCAATAAAGACACACTTCTCTGCCTTGGGATCCAATTTCCCTCTTGCTTGAGAAGGAATATGAGCATAGACTAAACATCCAAAGACTTTGCAATGCTCTAAGTTGGGTCTTCTTCCATTCCACATTTCATAAGGATTCATACCTTCTAAAGACTTTGATGGAAGTATATTTACAAGGTATGTGGCTATTGATATAGCCTCTACCCAAAGATAGTTAGGTAGATATTTTTCATTTAGCATAGACCTAGTTGCTTCTACTATAGTCTCGTTCCTCCTTTCAGCTACTCCATTGAGTTCAGGTGTGTATCTTGTAGTTACCTCTCTTTTGATGCATATTTCTTGTAGGAAAGCATCAAATTCATTTGAGAAGTATTCTCCACTACCATCTGATCTAAGTCTCTTGAGACATCTACCTATTTGGTGTTCTACAAGAGCAAGATATCTTTTGAAACAATTGAAAACTTCATCTTTATGTTTCATAAAGTACAGAATTGTCCATCTACTGCAATCATAAATAAAAGATACATAATGTCTTGAACCTGAGATAGAAGATTCTTTGCTTGGACCCCACACATTTGTGTGTACAAGATCCAATAGATCTTGATGGATATAGCCTTTCTTGTTGAAAGGTTGTCTATGTGCTTTGCCAAATTGACAAGCTCCACACTTGTAGATCATATGTTTCTTTGTGATGTTGGGAAATCCAAGTACACTTTGATCCCTAAAAATTTGTTTCAAGGTTCTCTCACCAATATGAGCAAGCCTTTTATGCCACACCTCCAATTCAAAGAGTGTTTGAGATCCATAGCTAACAATGCTATATTCTTGGTGTCTTCCACTTCAAAAGTGAAGAGTCTTCCTGTCTTATCTCCTTTGGCTATTCTTCTAAATCCTTGCTTTGGGTCTTCCACATATGCTCCATGTCTTGTAAACCTAACCTGCAATCCTTTCTCCACAATTTTTCCAATGCTTATCAAGTTATTGGTTATCGTAGGTACATAGAATACCTTGCTTAGAAAATTCATATTGCCATTTGATGTCTTGGCATTACCTATCTTTTCCATTGAATGCCTTGTATCATCACCTGTCTGCACCATGTTTGTCACGAGGAAGGAGATAAGGAAGAGAGCTCACACACACACTCTCACTCTCAAGGAGAAGCACACACACAGATTGAGGCAAGGAAGAATGATCTTCTTCTTCTTCTTCTATTACATAAAAAGGAATGTACAAGAATGACCTAAAAAACAAGAATACAACAAGTGCAATATATACAAACCAGTACATAAGGAAAAACCTAATGTCCGCGAATGAGTGAGCTGGCAAGAAACAAATGTGTCATCACTCTCGGTAGATAATCTAATAAAGCTCAATGAAGTATCCCTGACATATACTGGCATGACCACTATACATGTCAGAGAAACGAAAAACTGGTACGTGTCATCCTGGATCATCACATGTTGAGCTTGATAGCTTTGGTGAAAATATCAGCAACCTATTCATCTGTTCTCACATAAACAAGATCAATATCACCTGCTAATACCTTCTCTCTGATGAAGTGATAATGTACCTCGATATGCTTTATTCTAGCATGGAAAACAGGGTTCTGTGCTAACTGTATGCTGCTAAGATTATCACAATAGATAGTGATAGGCTTTTGCACAGCTTCCACACCTAAATCTGCAAGTAACATCTCCAGCCATGATGCCTCACAGGCTTCCATTGTAGCACCTCTATACTCAGCCACTGTACTCGACAAAGCAACAGTGGGTTGCTTCTTACTGCTCCATGTAATAGCTGCACCTCCAAGTGAGAAAAGAAAACCACTAGTAGATCTTCTATCTGAAGTACTACCAGCCCAATCTGCATCGGTGTATCCATGAACATGCAATTCTACACCAGCTTCATAAAACAATGCATAATCCAAAGTAGCACTCACATAACGTAGAGTGCGCCTCAGAGCATCCAAATGTGGCTTCCTGGGAACCTGCATAAATTGACTTTCAAGTCCAATAGTGTAGCTTAAATCAGGTCTTGTAATTGTAAGATATATAAGACTTCCCACAATCTTCCTGTACATAGTAGCATTTTCCAATGCTTCACATGATGTAGTATCCAATTTCAAATTCTGATCTAAAGGCATAGAAATTTGCTTACAATCAGCCATACCATACTTTTGCAGCATATTCAAGGCATATTGCCTTTGCAACATCCATATACCTGTTTTTGTATGTATAAACTCAATGCCCAAGCAATAGCACAGCACACCAAGATCTTTCATGTCGAATTCCTGCATAAGAAGTTTCTTTACCTCTTTGATGCTTTCTTCATTATCACCACCTACAATCAGGTCATCAAAATAAATAGCCACAATAGTGATGCCATCATCAGCCTTCCTTGCATATAGTGAGTGATCTACATCACACATAGAAAACCCAATGCTGGTTAAGTAATCAGCAATCCTTGCATGCCATGCACGCGGAGCCTGCTTCAGCCCATATAAAGCCTTTTGCAACCTGCAAACATATTCTTGATGCTTTGAATCTTCATATCCTTGTGGCTGGTCCATATATACTTCTTCCTGTAACTCACCATGTAGGAAAGCATTCTTCACATCCATCTGATGCAAAGTCCATCCTTTTGCTGTAGCTAATGCAACAAGAATAGGATGCGATGTATCATCACTTGTTTCAACATATCCAAGAACTGGCATTTTCTGCAAACTACTAAACCATTTTGCATGACTGGTCATGTGATTTGAAGCACCTGAATCAACATACCAGACATTATCATTCAATTTTGAAACACCAGCAGACATCGTATTCATCATGTGATGTTGAACCATAAACAGCTTCTCAGAATCATCTGCACTTGTGGATGCATAGTTGTTTTGCTGCCTTCTGTTATTTTGATTCTTCAACCTGCAATCACGTTCAAAGTGTCCAGGTTTACCACAATTCCAGCATCCTTTACTATCATTACCTGAATCATTTCTTTGGAAATTTCTGCGACCTCTTTGACTCCCCCTGCCTCGAAACTGTCCTCTTCCTCCTGCATGATTCTGTTGTTGACCCTGGTCTTGGTTATTGTTTCCTCTTCCACTTCCAAAACCTCTACCTCTGCCTCTTCCTCTGCCTGAGTAGAATACCTGCTCAGAACTGGGCTTTCCTTGGGAGTTTGAATCCTCACCAAGATTCTTTTCTTCAATAATCAGCATAGATACCAGATCAGCAAAATTCGGAATATTTTCCCTCGTCTGTATAGAAGTTCTGAACTGCTTATATGTAGCTCCTAAACCACGAAGGCACACTTCCACCTTATCATCATCATCTACATTCACGCCAATAGATGCAAGTGACTCACATATGCTTTTGATTTTTAGAGTGTAGTCACTTACCGACATGCTCTTTTTCTCCAATGTATGCAGCTCGTTCTTGAGTTGCAATTTCTGTGCCTTTGTATTGGTCTCGTACAAAGTGACCAAACTGTTCCAAGCCTCTTTTGGAGTCTTGGCATCCTGTATGTGTCCAATCATGCTATCCTGTATGCTAACAGATAGCCAATACATTACCTTTCGTGCTCCTTGATTCCATTCCTCATATGCTCTTAACTGTTCTACAGTCCGATTCCTTTCTGGTAACTGCGGAGCATTTTCATTCTCTCCTTCGATGTACTTCCAGTAACCTTTTCCCATGAGGAAATTCGTCATTCTGAATCTCCAAGCATGGAAGTTGTTCTTGTCCAGCTTATCGCTCATAAGCTGACTCATTCCATCCGCGTTTGCCATTTCTGCAACAATTCACAACACCGCAACACACTACAAGTAGCACTTCTGCTTGAACACTGTCGCACTATGACGTGACAGTTTGATCTCAGAAAAACACAGTTTTCGTGTATCAACAGTACACGGAATCGCTTGAAATTCTAGATCTAGAATATATGAGTGTTGCCAAACACAACGCAAGTTACAGTTTCTGAAACTGACGTGGTTTTTCTGTGGGCCCCACCTTGCGGGCTCGAAACGGAGGTCGAGATGGCTCCGAAACTTTGATCTGACAAAAACAAGTGACCCTAAAGGGATAACTCTCGAAAATATTTTGAGGTCTTCTACCTTCACGGCGATTTTTGTAGCAAACGGAGGCCGTTTGTGAAATCGCGTTTTCTCCACGCCCTACCGCGTAGTCTTCACCGTCGGCTTCTCCACGAGCTCTCTACAACCACGCTGGCTCTGATACCATGTCACGAGGAAGGAGATAAGGAAGAGAGCTCACACACACACACTCACTCTCAAGGAGAAGTACACACACAGATTGAGGCAAGGAAGAATGATCTTCTTCTTCTTCTTCTATTACATAAAAAGGAATGTACAAGAATGACCTAAAAAACAAGAATACAACAAGTGCAATATATAAAGACCAGTACATAAGGAAAAACCTAATGTCCGCGAATGAGTGAGCTGGCAAGAAACAAATGTGCCATCACTCTCGATAGATAATCTAATAGATCTCAATGAAGTATCCCTGACATATACTGGCATGACCACTATACATGTCAGAGAAACGAAAAACTGGTACGTGTCATCCTGGATCATCATATGTTGAGCTTGATGTCTCAACAATGTTTGTTATTGGGATCTTCTAAGTCAAAGAGCAATGCTACATTTCTTGATACATGATTGGAGCATCTTGAATCAATATAAAAGACATGATCGTCATCCTTACCCTGCTTCAATTATAGGTTCATGAGTAGGAGTGAATCTTCTTGACTTTGATCCTCAATGTAGTCGTTGTAATCCTTCCTTCGTCTGAATCCACTTTGATGGTTGTTATTGTTGTTATAATAGTTATTGTTGTATCCTCCATTGTATCTACCTCTATTTGATCCATAGCCACCTCTATTGAATCATTTTCCTCTAGAATTTCTTAGGTTCCTATAACACTCTTTAGTAATCTGATTAGAATAACCACATATATTACAAGGTTGAGATGTTTGGGGTCTCCCTTGCCTTGCTTTCCTCCTCTACCTCTTCCTCTAGCTCTTCCTCTACCTATGAAGTTGGCTTGGAAAGAGGTACCTTCATCTTCATTTTTCTTAGTGTTTGAATTATCCTTAGCTCTAGATCTATCAAAGTATAAGTCAAAAGATTGATTACCTCTTGAGGATTCACCATTCTTGTTTATCTTTGCTTCATGTGTGAAGCGTTGGCCCATCAAGGTGTTGAGATCAGGTACTTGCCATGTATAGATCCATGGCAGTTGTGAATGATTCCCACTTGTCATCAGGTTGATGCCATTGATAATTTGCCTTTAATTTTCTCTTCTTCAATCACCTCTCTAATGATTCCCAATTGATCAAAAATCTCCTTCATCTTGGTGACATAATCAATCACACTTTGCTTGGGATTTTTCTTCAAGGTAGTGAACTCCATCCATAATTGGTTCTTCTTAGCTCTAGTGTTTGAAGAGAAGAAGCCAGCAAGTGCATTCTAGGTCTCTCTTGAGGTCTTGCATCCTTTCACATGAGGTAAGAGAAAGTCAAAAATTGAGTTTAGAATATAGGACCTGGTGCATCCTTTGAACACCAAGTTGTAAGCCTCAAGTATTCTTCATGTGATGGTTGCCCTTTGCTTCTCATTATTGGCATGACTTCATCTTCAGATATGTATCCAAATAGATTTCTTCCTTGAAGGTAGGCCTCCATCCTCATAGACCAAGCTGAGTAGTTGTTTCTATCCAATTTGTCAATGGTAGAAGGAAAAACATCTCCCATGTTGATTCAATTATGCTCTAATGCCAGAGAAGAGATGGTGGATACTTCCAAGGATGAGCCTGATGTTCCAAAAACCTACTCTACACCTGCAAAGATGACTTCAAGGATAGTGAGTAGACACCTTGAGCTTGCTAAGGATGCATAAGGACCACCTTAGTGCTTTGAAAGATCATTCTCAAATTGGTACATCAAAACAGATGACTCAAAACTTGTTATTTTGGGATGAGGTGACCTTTGGAATTTCATTCAGAGCTCACACACACACACACACACACACATATATACCTACTGAGAACATTTGCACTAGCATTTGCATCTATTTTGAGTTAGCATTTGAACCCATAGGCACATAAATGAGATTAGGAACACTTAAATATCACAACCTATAAAAAAAATTTGAATTTTGACCTTCCTAAGCCCAAATATTGTGATTGGTTGAGTTCAGGTATTATGATGCTAGAATTCTTGAGTGTCATGATATTTGGCAAGTATCGTGTATCACTAATACCTCAACTCCCCATGTATCATGGTACCTCATAAGTATTGCCTATTATCAGGTTGAGTATCATGAGACCGTGTATCACGTATCATCGATACTCATTAAGTATCATGTATCGTAGCATTGTGGCTTAAATATCATGTATCATGAGGCTACAGAGTATCGTATTGTGGAAAGTTGATATCGTGTATAAAGTATCATGGCCATCTCATATCATATATCATCAAGTAGAGAAGCATCATATCATTAGAGTTAGTATTGTGTATCATATACCCTACAAGTATTGTCTATCATGACAATTGTAGATATTGTATTCTCGAAGCTGATGTGTTGTGTATCATCCAGATCAGCTATCATGTATCATTTAAGACTCAAGTATCGTATCATGAAAGCCAGTATCATGTATCGTCCCTTTTGAGATATCGTGTACTGTATACTTGGCATATCGTGTATCGTTCTACCAGCAAGTATTGTGTATCATACCATTGGTGTATAGCAAGTATCATGTATCATACCATTGGTGTATCGTGTATCACGGGTAAAAAGGAAAAGTGAACAAGGAGTTTTGGAGGAGAAAATTGAGGGATCTAATACTCAAGCAGTGCCCAGGAATAGTCAATTGAGTTAACAAATTACCCAAAAGGGCCTATGAGGTAAAGAGTGAATGAATTTAAGATTTGAATGGGTATTATTGCACCCAAACTATTTTGCAAACATTGAAAAAAAATTCCAAGAATTCATTTGTGAATTCATCAAGAGGGGTATCAAACACAACTCTTGTTCATTGATCCATAGCTTTAAGCAGACCCCTAATGAGACTATAAAAATTGCTACCAATCGATTTGATAAGTATGTAGGTAGGTGTCCTGTGATTGAGAGACCCTCCCAACAAGGGATGATATCTTTGGTTTTAGATGGTCTAACCAATGGGACATTAAGAACTTTGGTTTAAGTGAAATGATTATAGACATTGAGTGACTATCTACAAGAGTGTACAGATTTGAAGTACAACCTAGTAGATGACCTAAAAATTCCACAAAACCCCAAAACATCAGAGGATACGGTGAGCAATGCTACCTCTAACACTAGCAATGTAGAAGAACTTGCAAACTTAGTGGCTAAGAAGCTAGGTGCTCAGGGATAGAGAAGCTACCAAAATCCTCCTTTGAGAGTACCTATGTTACGAAGATGCATGCATTGTGATGGAGACCATCCATCTCACAATTGTGTAAGGGGAGGATCGGTACCCCCACAACCCTTCCAACATAATCGGCTACAAGCCCAGGGAGCTAGCTTGTATTATCACATTGAATAGAAGTACACAAACCATAGCACTAAAAATTGCCCCTCTAATAGACAACCTAGACCCTCTACACCACCACAATATCAACCTTATGGATACCCACCCAAGGATCAGGGCAGAGAGGTTCTAAGATACAACCCATACCAAGGACCACCTATGGCATCAACACCATATGAGTACACGAGATACAACCACCCTCAACCAATATTAGGGCAGCAACCCCCACACCCTCAAAATGTAGTGCCAATAAAGTACACGCAAACAAAAGAAAATTTGGAGAGAGCCATTGTACCAGGTACTAAATTGACTAGTTCAAAAAACTTAGGCCAAGGGTTTGACCAAATCCAAGGGGACTACTAATCCTATGACACCGGTCTTGTGGAATACGATTAGGCCTATGAGCAACATTACTACAGATATGAGGGATATGAGATTTCTTATGGACCAAAATATGCTAATCTCAAGTACACCACCTCAAGGGCCCCAATTCCAAATAGACCCATGGCAAGACCACCAATGCCAAGGGGACCATGCTATAGATGTGGAGGAGATCATTTCACTAGGGAACGTACTTCGCCTTACAAGCCACTGATGGAGAGTGTTAATCTCCAAAAGAACAACCTACTCTTGAAATTAGAGCACCTCTATATCAAGAGTAAGTCAAAACCTTTACCAATTTGGAGGATCAACATTCAATTATAAGGATTCTGGAAAATTTGTGAAAAGGATGATTCTACAGAAAGTCTGTTGCACATATCTTTCTCATTGACTTATCAAATGTGTAAAGTTTTTTATAAAACTTTGCACAAGGTGTCGCTTAAAGGTTGCACACCTCCTCCAAGTGGAATCACTCCAAAAGATTTAGTAGATTTTGAGAAATCAACTTGACAAGTCACCTATGTCTAAAACTATACTTCTAAGCAGTCGATTTAGACACCTATAACTTCTAAGACATGGTTCTCCAAGAATAGAAGCCGTTTAAGCAAATGCTTTTAGCCACAAGTAGCTTACCTTCCAACTTAAAGATTAAGTGCTTACTTGCTCAAAAGTTTAAACTATGGAAGGAGAACTGATCAAAACATTGACTTCAAATTTTGTGTCTGTTTCAGGAACCAGTAAACACTTCTTCACATACAAATGTTCCTACACATAATTCTCTCAACCTGATCACAATTGGAAGCTAAAAATTTGTACAGAGGTCAATCACCTATAGACTTAGACTTGAAAAGCATTCCACAAAAGATCTAACACAGAGGGAGAAAACTCAAAAACATCGGGCGCAACATTTTCTTCATTTCTGAGAATTTGACATCTAAGTGATGAGAGAGTCTTAACTCACTTCTAGGATGGCTAAAAACTTCATACAACTTCTGATTACTCTATCTCATGCTCTCTCATACTTGTCCCGACATTTTCCATAGTATTTATAGGCAAATATTTACAAACTTATGACTAATCAAAAGTATAAGTGACTTATATCTGAACTAATGTACATATGTGTACATTTCTTTCAACTCCTGAATGTAAACTTCTTCTATGCTTCAAAACTTGATCTTGTCTTCATTCTTTGACTTCCAAAACTTCAATTGTTGATTGCTCTGTACCAACAGCTCCCCCTCAATCATCAATTGAGGTTTTCTCTATTTTCTTTATGCCTGCCATGTCTTTGAATCTCTGTAGCCTTGGTCCATCCAAGCTTTTGGTAAGCATATCAGCTATCTGATCTTTAGTTGAAGTATGTATGACTTCAATCTCTTTGTCCATCACCTTCTCTCTTAGAAAGTGATACTGAATCTCAATGTGTTTGGTCCTGGCATGAAAAACAGGGTTAGCAGCTAGATACAATGAACTCATGTTATCTCCATGAATAGTAGGAGTACTCAAAATGATATCAAAACTCTTCATCAGAGTCTTAAGCCATATCACTTCCTTTGCAGCTTCAACCATGCCTTTGTACTCAGCTTCTGTAGATGATAAAGCAACTGTCTGTTGCTTCTTTGAACACCAAGAAATTAACTTATCTCCCACATAACACATGTATCCATAGGTTGACCTTCTATCATCAGGATTACCTGCCCAATCTGCATCACTATATATTTTGATGTTTGTATCTGATGTAAAACCATAATACAAACCCTCTTTGAGTGTACCCTTAATGTACCTCAACACTCTTTGACCTGCAATCCAATGTTCTTTTCTAGGACAATGCATGAATTGAGACAAAACCCCAACTACATATGATAAATCAGGCCTAGTTAATGTAGCATAGATAAGACTACCAACCAAACTCTGATATAACTTCATATCCTTGAATTCTTCTCCACCATATCTGCTCAATTTGTGATTCATCTCCATTGGAGTAGGTGCTACCCTGCAGTCATTCATTTTAAACTTGATTAACAAGTTCTTCAAATACCTTTCTTGAGTCACATACACTCCATGTTGAGTATATGAAATCTCCATGCCCAAGAAATATGACAAATCTCCCAAATCACTGATTTTAAATTCTTTCTCCATTTGCTTCTTTAGGCTTTGTATGCCTTTCTCATCTGTACCTGTAAGAATTATATCATCAACATATATGCACATGTATATGAACCCATCATCACTTGCTTTAACAAGCAAACTACTATCTGCTTTTGATACTTGAAATCCAAGTTCTTTCAAGAACTTCAGAAGTCTATAATTCCATGCCCTTGGGGCCTGCTTCAACCCATACAAAGCTCTCTTGAGCTTACACACATGATCTGGATACCTTCCATCTCTGAATCCTTGAGGTTGCTCCATGAAAACATCATCTGAAATGTAACCATTCAAGAAAGCATTCTTCACATCTAATTGACATAATTTCCAACCTTTACATGCAGCTATAGCTATGAGTGTCCTGATGGTTGTCATCTTTGCCACAGAACTATAAGTTTCATCATAATCAATACCATATGTTTGAGCAAACCCTTTCACAACAAGTCTAGCTTTGTACCTAGACACATTTCCATCTGCAAATCTCTTTGTCTTGTAGACCCATTTGCATCCAATGATTTTCTGGCTATTTGGTTTAGGAACTAATTCCCAAGTCTGATTCTCCATCAATGCATCATATTCTTCCTGCATAGCTTTCTCCCAATTTTCCTTACCTTTTGCCTCTTCATATGTAGAAGGGTCTTCATCTGCTTTAATCATATAAGCATAATCTTTTGTAGCCAAAAAAGAAGTGTCATAGCTATACCTTGTAGGTTGCCACTTGTGTCTTGATGACCTTCTGAGTTCTTCACTCCTTGAGGTTTCTGGTTCTTCACACTCAGGATCAAATCTTGGCATTTCTTCAACTTCAACCTGCACTTCATTATTCTCTTGTTCATCAAATATCTGAACCTTTGATTTACCTTTCTTTTGACTCACAATTTCTTCATCATCTGTATTAATATTGATAGTACCTGCATACCAAGTACCTTGCTCATCAAATGTAACATCCTTAGACACAATGAATTGCTTTGTGGCTGGACTCCACAATCTATAACCCATCTGCTTATCATCATAACCAATGAATACATACTTTTCAGCTTTAGGTTCCAATTTGTGCCTTAATTGTGATGGCACATATGCATATGCCAAACACCCAAATACTTTACAATGATCCAATGTAGGTCTCTTACCCCACCATGCCTCATATGGTGTCATACCTTGCAAGGCTTTACATGGCAACCTATTGACCAAATAAGTAGCTGTATTTACAGCCTCAGCCCACAAATAATTTGGGCAATTTTTCTCCTTCATCATGGATCTTGCAAACTCAACAAGAGTTCTATTCCCTTTTTATACCTGCATTCCACAAGTAATCACTGAACTCATTAGAGAAATACTCTCCCCCTCCATCTGACCTTAGTCTCTTCAATTTATGGCCTGTAATTCTTTCTGCATACACATAATAATGTTTGAATGTATTGAATACCTCTGACTTACCTTTGATCACATAAATAGTGATCCATCTGGTAGCATCATCAACATAAATCACATAATACCTTGAACCATTGATACTGAAATCCTTTGATGGTCCCCACACATCTGTGTGTACCAACTCAAGCTTCTCTGAATACATAAAACCATGCTTGGAGTAAGATTGCTTATGAGCCTTACCTAATTGACATGCCTCACATCTGTATGTCATATGTTGACCTGTAACATTAGGTAATCCAAGCACTGAACCACTGTTAATCATATCTTTGATACCTCTTTCATTGAAGTGTCCAAGCCTCTTGTGCCAAAGATCTAACTCAGAGATCTTATGTCCTCCATAAGTGAACAAGGCATGACCAACATTACCTTGAATCTTCAATGTGAACAATCTTCCTTCTTTCTTCCCTGAAACAATTTGTTTATACCCATTGCTAGGGTCTTCCACAAATACTCCTTCATTAGTGAATCTCACTTCATAACCTTTTTCAACAATTTGTCCTACACTTATCAGATTCTTAGGAATTGTAGGAACATACAAGACCTTACTCAATAAGGTGCTACCATCCTTAGCCTTCACTGATCCAATTGACTTCACATTATGCTTTGTATTGTCACATGTTTGAACAACATGATTAGATACCTTATTTTCTAAATTAGTCATCAATGCTATGTTACCACTCAGGTGATTGCTACACCCTGAGTCAATGTAGAAGAATATTTGGTCTTCACTTTGCCTTTCACAAGTTGCATTCATTATCAATGTTGAATCCTTCTTATCTGAAGCATAATTGTAGTAGGTATTGTTGTATTGTTGACTTTGGAATCCTCTACCTGCATTTCTTCCAAAATAACCCCTACTACCTCTACCTCTGAAATTACCTCTTTGGTTTCTGCCACCTCTTCCTCTTGAATTAAAATTCTGATTATATCCACCATTATTCTGAGTATTATGCCAACAATCATTAGCTAAATGATTTGTCTTACCACAAATCTAGCAAGCTTTGACTCCATCTTTGTTGTTCCTGCCTCTTCCTCTACCTTTGCCACCTCCTCTTCCTCTTAGGAAGTTGGCTTGACTAGTTGTGCCTTCATCTTCATTTGCTTGTTGCTTTCCTTTGCTAATTTTCTTCTTAATGCTCCTCCAAAGCATTCCCTATATCACTTGCACTTTCAAGACCTCTAATGTGAGGTAGCAAGTAGTCATTGACTGCCATATAGATAATGCTCCTAGCTTGAGCATCTCTCTTCATCCAATTCTTCAAATCTGACAATTCCTCCCTAGTTGGAACACTAGGATCTCTGAATTGAGGTTTTTCTTCTTCACCTGTAATATATCCTATCAAATCTTTGCTCATTAGATGAGCTTCCATCCTCATTGACCATGCTGGATAGTTCTCTCTATCCAATTTCTTTATCTGAAGAGAATCTCCCATCCTTTCTTGTCCTGTGTATTGAATTCTTTAAACTTTATGAGTAACAGATGTACCTTTACTTCGAATTACTTCGAATAATACTCCTTCTGGCTTAATTGGTGTCGTATGACCTCCTTCTCAAGCTTTTCTCTCAAGCTTTGCTCTCAAGCTTTCACCTTTTGAACCTTCAGATGTTGAATTCTTTGCACCTGCAGCAGTCAGGATCCTCCTTCCTTCAATTTTGATGCTTCCTGCTCTGATACCATTGATGGAGAATGTTAATCTCCAAAAGAACAACCTACTCTTGAAATTAGAGCACCTCTATATCAAGAGTAAGTCAAAACCTTTACCAATTTGGAGGATCAACATTCAATTTTAAGGATTCTGGAAAATCTGTGAAAAGGATGATTCTACAGAAAGTCTGTTGCACATATCTTTCTCATTGACTTATCAAATGTGTAAAGTTTTTTATAAAACTTTGCACAAGGTGTTGCTTAAAGATTGCGTACCTCCTCCAAGTTGAATCACTCCAAAAGATTCAGTAGATTTTGAGAAATCAACTTGACAAGTCATCTATGTCTAAAACTGTACTTCTAAGCAGTCGATTTAGACACCTATAACTTCTAAGACATGGTTCTCCAAGAATAGAACCCGTTTAAGCAAATGCTTTTTAGCCACAAGTAGCTTACCTTCCAACTTAAAGTTTAAGTGCTTACTTGCTCAAAACTTTAAACTGTGGAAGGAGAACTGATCAAAACATTGACTTCGAATTTTGCGCCTGTTTCAGGAACCTGTAAACACTTCTTCACATACAAATCTTCCTACACATAATTCTCTCAACCTGATCACAATTGGAAGCTAAAAATTTTTACAGAGGTCAATCACCTATAGACTTAGACTTGTACAAAAGCATTTCACAAAAGATCTAACACAGAAGGAGAAAACTCAAAAACATCGGGCGCAACATTTTCTTCATTTCTGAGAATTTTACATCTAAGTGATGAGAGAGTCTTAACTCACTTCTAGGATGGCTAAAAACTTCATACAACTTCTGATTACTCTATTCGCATGCTCTCTCATACTTGTACCGACATTTTCCATAGTATTTATAGGCAAATATTTACAAACTTATGACTAATCAAAAGTATAAGTGACCTATATCTGAACTAATGTACATATGTGTACATTTCTTTCAACTCCTGAATGTAAACTTCTTCTATGCTTCAAAACTTGATCTTGTCTTCATTCTTTGACTTCCAAAACTTCAATTGTTGATTGCTCTGTACCAACAGCCACCAACCCCACGTGTTTGGGAAGGATACTATAGTGACTGTGGCAAAGAACATTTGTTTAGAGATCGCCCAAAGATCCCTAATAAGGTCTCAACCATGGCTCAAATCAATGTGATTGAAGTCATCAAGTTCTCAAGAAGTGATAAAGAATACAGAGTGCCATTGAAAGCCATTACCTAATCCAAGATGAGGGAAATCTTGGAAAAAGTAGCAACATGTAATTCCAAATGAAGGAAGAGCCAGAATCTAGGAATTTAATTGTCAAGGACTTGGAAGAAATTGGTAATAACCCAAAATATAAGAAGGCTCAAAGATGGAAGGCAAGGCGAGAGAAAATTAAGAACAAATGGATGAGAGAGGAAGAGAAAGTGTGAAAGATGAAGGACACTAAACCTAAGGGAAGCCAGTATGTAATCAACAAAGCACCTATGGTGATGAGGAATCAAATGGAAGAATAGGCAACATCAATTCTAGTGGATCCCATGCCTAAAGATCTTAATATGTGGCTAAAAGCATATCAGTTTAGGTTAGAGACAGTACCTAGTATATGTTGGTGCATTTTGCCCAAGCCTACATGCTTGATATGCTTGATATTATCCTCATTTGTAAGTCACATGAGTAGTCATGTGAACACCTCTTGTAAAAGAGTACATTTTATCTCTTGTAAATGGAAAAAGAAAAAAGTAAAAGGATGGCTTACCTCATCCATGATGTAAAAGCAAATTCGTGGCTCCAACTACCAAAATCACGAATTTTTGAGCTGAGGGAATCTCTCCTAACTTTGGGGATCACTTTTAGGTGGAGCCATTCGAATTCGAATTCAAAACTCCCTCCAAGAATAGCTATAAAAGGAGCAAGAAGGAAGAGGCGATTAGCAAGCCTTGTACGTGACCACTTCATGTCATTTTGTAGAGATTGAAGAGCTTACTCCATAGCTCTATCATTCTACTCCCATTGTGCAAAGATTCATTGCCAATGTGGTTGTAATCATATGTGAATCTATACATTTATTATCATCTACCTCTCTGTTTTGTTCTCTGCTATACTCACTCAGAGCAGTAACTTCAGAAGGTCATATCTCGAGTTTTACTGAACCTTTTTCAGTATTTTAAACTGCGTTGGATAGCTCTCACTGTCTAGTTTCTACCTATAAATTTTCAAGGTCATTGGATTTATACTTTTGGAGATATCTGCATTTTACTGCTTACTGGTCTATCTCTGCAGAGCCCCGAGAATTGTGGGAATGTTCCAGAACTTGATGAAACTTGTTCTCAGTGCTCAATCCATCATTTGAAGTGTTTTAACTTGGAATAGGAAGCTTGCTAAGTCTATTTGCTATGCCCAAAAGGAATTTTTCTAATTCCTTCCAGGTTGAGAGCACTGTTCATTTTTTCCAGCAGGTGTATGTCCAAAAATAGCAAGTTTTGGGAGCTAGTCATTTCGCAACTTGTCGGTCTTGACTTAAACTTTTGGGATACATGTTCCAAAGTACTTGGCTGATATTTTGGTGGATTTAGGAAGCTCAAAGGGTCTACTAATCAACTCTGAAGTCTCAGTTGGCTGGTGTGAAGCTGGTTGTAGCGGCACCTACTCATCTTTGGATTGCATCCACCATCTCTCTTCACAGTGGTATCAGAGCATAGTCAAGCAACATGGGAGATGGATTTCCATCAACAATTGACAAATTGGATCGAAACAACTATCCGGCATGGTCTCTAAGGATGGAGGCTTACCTTCAAGGGAGGAATCTATATGGATTCATATCCGGAGATGAAGCAATGCCAACCATGAGGAACAAAGGGCAACCATCACATGAAGAAGTGGAAGGACTTTCGAATTGGTGTTCGAAGGATGCACTTGCAAGGTCCTATATTCTAAACTCAATCTCTGATTTTCTTTTACCTCATGTCAAGGGATGCAAGACATCAAGAGAAACCTGGAATGCACTTGCTTCTTTCTTCTCTTCCAACACTCGAGCAAGGAAGAACCAATTGTGGATGGAGTTCACAACAATGAAGAAAAGCCCGAAGCAAAATGTGACTGATTATGTCACAAAGATGAAGGAGATTTCCGACCAACTTGGAAGCATTGGAGAGGTAATTGAAGAGGAGCAAATCATAAGACAAATCATGAATGGAATCAAAGCAGACGACAAGTGGGAGTCATTCACAACAGCCATGGATTTATACATGGATATGCATGTACCCGACCTCAACACACTCATGGGCCAACTCTTCACTCATGAAGCAAAGATTAGCAAAGGTGGTGAGTCCTCAAGAGGTAATCAAACTTCTGCCTTATATTCTGATAAAGCTAAGGTCAAGGACAAGTCAAAGAATAGAAAGAATGAAGATGAAGGAAGCTCTTTCCAAGCAAACTTTGCAGGTAGAGGACGAGCTAGAGGAAGAGGCAGAAGTGGAAAGCAAGGCAGGGGGAGATTCCAATCATCTCAACCTTGCAACATATGTGGCTTATCTAACCATACTACTGAAGAATGTTTCAGGAACCCGAGGAACTCAAGAGGAAGAGGATTCAATAGAGGTGGCTATGGATCAAATAGAGGCAGGTACAATGGAGGCTACAACAACAACTACTACAACAACAATTACAACAACAACAACAACTATCAAAGTGGCCATAGAGGAAGAAGAGATTACAATAACTATGCAGAGGACCAAAGTCAAGAAGATTCATTATTGATTATGAATCTATCAACGAAGAAGGGTAAGGATGATGATCACATATTTTACATTGATTCGGGATGCTCGAACCATGTAGCAGGAAATGTGGCTTTACTTTTTGATTTGGAAGATCCTCATAACAAGCATGAAGTGCAGACAGGAGATGACACAAAGCACTCAGTGGAGAAGATAGGTAATGTGAAGACATCAGATGGGAATATGAACCTCTTAAGCAAAGTCTTGTATGTCCCTACAATTACCAAAAATTTAATAAGTGTTGGACAGATTGTTGAAAAAGGATTGCAGGTTAGATTCAATCGATTTGGAGCATATGTTGAAGACCCAAGGCAAGGCTTTCGAAGGATTGCCAAAGGAGAAAAGACAGGAAGGCTTTTCACTTTTGAAGTGGAAGATACAAAGAACATAGCTTTGTTTAGCTATGGATCTCAAACTCTAACAGAGTTGGAGATATGGCACAAAAGGCTTGCTCACATTGGTGAGAGGACACTCAAACAGATTTGCAGGGACCAAAGTGTACTTGGTTTGCCTAATATCACAAGGCAACACATGATTTATAAGTGTGAAGCTTGTCAACTCGGCAAGGCTCATAGACAACCTTTCAATAAGAAAGGATATATGTATGAAAATCCTTTGGATCTAGTGCACACGGATGTGTGGGGTCCAAGTAAGGAGCCATCTATATCAGGCTCAAGATATTATGTGTCTTTCATAGATGATTGTAGCAGGTGGACCATTCTGTTTTTCATGAAGCACAAGGATGAAGTGTTTAATTGCTTTAAGAAGTATATTGCTCTTGTTGAAAATCAAACAGGTAGGACTTTGAAAAGACTCAGATCAGATGGTGGAGGAGAATACTTCTCTTCTGAATTTGATGCCTTCTTGCATGAAAGAGGCATTAAAAGGGAAGTCACTACAAGGTATACACCTGAACTCAATGGTGTAGCAGAGAGGAGGAATAGAGCTATCGTCGAAGCTGCAAGGTCCATGCTCAACGAAAAGGGATTGCCGAACTACCTATGGGCAGAGGCTGTGTCGACAGCCACATATCTCATAAATAGACTTCCATCTAAGTCACTAGATGGAACCACTCCATATGAAGTGTGGAATGGAAGAAGACCTAGTCTAGAGCATTGTAAAATCTTTGGATGCTTAGCCTATGCTCACATTCCTTCTCAAGTAAGAGGGAAATTGGATCCCAAGGCAGAGAAGTGTGTATTCATTGGTTATGATCAAAACCAAAAAGGATATAGATTGTACAATCCAACCAATAAAGGATTTTCTGTGAGTAGAGATGTAATTTTTGATGAAAACAAATCATGGTTTGATGATGACAGGAAAGTGAAGCTGCCATATGACTTGGATGAAGATTTTCCATCACTTCAACCAAAGGAGCCAAAGCAGATTGAAGAAAGTGATTCGGAGATTGACCTAGAAGACTTGGAAAGACTAAAGCTATGGAAGAACAAAGGTAAAGCAAAGATGCAGGATGCTACATATGGACCCGAGAGCTCACATCAACCACTTAGAAGGTCTTCGAGGGAGAAGAAGAAACCAGAGAGGTTTGGTTATGATACTTCTTTGGTCACCAAGCACTCAATCTACATTGCAAAGGATTCAACCAATGAAGAACCTACCACATTCGAAGAAGCACAAAGCAAGAAAGCTTGGAGAGATGCAATGGATGAAGAAATGGAAGCCTTGAAGGAGAATGACACTTGGGAGCTTGTACCTAACAAGCCATCTATGAAGATAATCGGATCTCGATGGATATACAAAATCAAGAGGAATCCAGATGGAAGTATAAATAGACACAAAGCAAGGTTAGTTGCTAAAGGGTTTGCTCAAACCCATGGTATTGATTATGAGGAGACTTTCTCTCCTGTTGCAAAAATGCCTACAATTAGGGTTCTCATAAGTCTTGCTGCATCTAGAAATTGGAATCTTTATCAACTTGATGTAAAGAATGCCTTCTTGAATGGATGGATTTCTGAGGAAGTGTATATGGCACAACCTCCTGGATATGAGGATGCACATCATCCTAACTATGTATGCAAACTAAAGAAAGCTTTGTATGGATTGAAGCAAGCTCCAAGAGCTTGGAATTTCAGATTGGTTACTTATTTGCAGGACCAAGGATTCAAAGCTAGCAAGGCGGATACCTCTTTGTTCATAAAGAGGAATGGATCTGAAGTGATCTATTTATGTGTGTATGTTGATGATATTATTATCACAGGCAATGATCTTGAAGGAATCAAACAGGTAAAGAGTCAAATGAAGGAGGAGTTCAAAATAAGTGACCTCGGACCACTCACTTATTTTCTTGGATTGGAGTTGATCTACACAGATTCAGGTATATACATCACACAAAGGAAGTATGTCCATGACATGCTCGTCAAGTTCAAGATGGAAAATACAAAGTGTGCAGGTACACCTATGGAGCAAAATCATAAGCTTAGTGCTTATGAAGGAGAGCCTATTGAAGACATCACAAGCTATCAAAGCTTGGTTGGAAGTTTGAACTATGCAACACTCACAAGGGTGGATATATGCTATAGTGTTAGCATATTGAGTCAGTTTATGCATAAGCCGAGAAGACCACATATGGAAGCGGCCAAGCGAGTCCTCAAGTACCTAAAGGGGACCATGAATGAAGGTTTGTTCTATTCATATACTTCAAATATTGAGCTAAAGGTCTACTCAGATGCAGATTGGGCCGGATCTAAAGATGATAGAAGAAGCACATCAGGGTATATATCATTTGCAGGTTCAAAAATCATTTCTTGGTCATCGAAGAAGCAACCAACCGTGGCATTATCTTCTACTGAAGCTGAATATAGAGGTTTGGCTAATGCAACTCAAGAAATCATGTGGTTAAAATCTTTGTACACAGATCTTGGACTTCATTCTTCAACACCTCACATTTTTGGTGACAACACAAGCTCACTACATCTAGCAGCTAATCCGGTATACCATGCTAGAACCAAGCATATTGAAGTCCACTACCATTATGTAAGAGAGAAGCTAATGAGCAAGGATATTCAACTATCCTACGTCTCTACAGATATGCAATGTGCAGACATGTTGACGAAAGCTCTTGATGGTACGAAGTTAAGTAGATTCAAGTTGATGATTGGTTTGCAGGAAATCAAGGACAATTGAAGACTCATTTGGAGGCCAAGCATGTTAGGCTTGAGGGGGAGCTGTTGGTGCATTTTGCCCAAGCCTACATGCTTGATATGCTTGATATTATCCTCATTTGTAAGTCACATGAGTAGTCATGTGAACACCTCTTGTAAAAGAGTACATTTTATCTCTTGTAAATGGAAAAAGAAAAAAGTAAAAGGATGGCTTACCTCATCCATGATGTAAAAGCAAATTCGTGGCTCCAACTACCAAAATCACGAATTTTTGAGCTGAGGGAATCTCTCCTAACTTTGGGGATCACTTTTAGGTGGAGCCATTCGAATTCGAATTCAAAACTCCCTCCAAGAATAGCTATAAAAGGAGCAAGAAGGAAGAGGCGATTAGCAAGCCTTGTACGTGACCACTTCATGTCATTTTGTAGAGATTGAAGAGCTTACTCCATAGCTCTATCATTCTACTCCCATTGTGCAAAGATTCATTGCCAATGTGGTTGTAATCATATGTGAATCTATACATTTATTATCATCTACCTCTCTGTTTTGTTCTCTGCTATACTCACTCAGAGCAGTAACTTCAGAAGGTCATATCTCGAGTTTTACTGAACCTTTTTCAGTATTTTAAACTGCGTTGGATAGCTCTCACTGTCTAGTTTCTACCTATAAATTTTCAAGGTCATTGGATTTATACTTTTGGAGATATCTGCATTTTACTGCTTACTGGTCTATCTCTGCAGAGCCCCGAGAATTGTGGGAATGTTCCAGAACTTGATGAAACTTGTTCTCAGTGCTCAATCCATCATTTGAAGTGTTTTAACTTGGAATAGGAAGCTTGCTAAGTCTATTTGCTATGCCCAAAAGGAATTTTTCTAATTCCTTCCAGGTTGAGAGCACTGTTCATTTTTTCCAGCAGGTGTATGTCCAAAAATAGCAAGTTTTGGGAGCTAGTCATTTCGCAACTTGTCGGTCTTGACTTAAACTTTTGGGATACATGTTCCAAAGTACTTGGCTGATATTTTGGTGGATTTAGGAAGCTCAAAGGGTCTACTAATCAACTCTGAAGTCTCAGTTGGCTGGTGTGAAGCTGGTTGTAGCGGCACCTACTCATCTTTGGATTGCATCCACCATCTCTCTTCACAGTATAGAGCAACATGAAAGAACCTATCCACGAGGAGATCTCAAGAAAGAACAACTATAAATATGTAGGAAATTAATTGAGATCGTTCAAACCATGCTAGAAAAACATATACCAACCCTCCTAGAATCCAGAATATCTAAAGAAAAATTCTAGGGATGTGTGGAATCTTTTGATCCATAATGAGAAAAAGAAAAGCAAAAGAACGAATTAAAATTAGACTCGAGCAATGAAAATGAGGAATGACACTCCTTAGCACTTGAAGTAGGGGCTAATTGACCACATGATCTATGGGCACTCATTCAAGAAGACTGATGGAGGAAGAATGAAAATGAAGTACCACCTTTCAAAGAGTTACATGCTTCTAGAAATCAACCGATCTTAGAACCTGGAGTGATTTATAAGGAATTATCAACTCTAGACCATGAAAGAGAGGATAGAGTGATCCTGACAACACTTCCTAATTGTATGGAAAAATATGAACAAAAATTAGAACTATTCCATGCACCCATCATCAGGGGAAGAGAGAAGAAATTATGAGATGAAGCCTTAAGCACACTATTAGAACTAAAGAGAACCAAATTTCAATGTTCTTTAATGGTTGAAGAGTCGCTTCAAGTCAAACCTCAATTATGGAAGAAACTAGCTCAATAGTAGTTGAACTTAGAAGAAACTAACCTATCTACAAGAAAAGAGAAAGTAGAAGTGACACCCATAGTAAAACTTCCAATTGACAAAGTGGGAAACCTTTCTTGATGGATTCTCAGGTTACAATCAAGTAACTATTGCTATTGAGGATCAACATAAAACTGCATTTGCTACTGAATGGGGAGTTTCAGGTAAATGCCATTTGGCTTAAACAATGCTCCAACAACCTTCCAGAGATTAATGTTGTCACGAGGAAGGAGATAAGGAAGAGAGATCACACACACACTCTCACTCTCAAGGAGAAGCATACACATAGATTGAGGCAAGGAAGAATGATCTTCTTCTTCTTCTTCTATTACATAAAAGGAAGGTACAAGAATGACCTAAAACAAGAATACAACAAGTGCAATATATAAAGATCAGTACACAAGGAAAAACCTAATGTCCATGAATGAGTGAGCTGGCAAGAAACAAATGTGCCATCACTCTCGGTAGATAAATCTAATAAAGCTCAATGAAGTATCCCTGACATATACCGGCGTGACCACTATACATGTCAGAGAAACTAAAAACCGGTACGCGTCATCCTGGATCGTCACATGTTGAGCTTGATATCTCAACACTCCCCCTCCAAGTGAGAAAAGAAAGCCACTAGTAGATCTTCTATCTAGAGTACTACCAGCCCAATCTGCATCGGTGTATCCATGAACCTGCAACTCTACACCACCAGCTTCATAAAACAATGCATAATCGACCTTCCTGTACTAGAAATGGCACATGTAGGAGCAGCTGGAGGTCATTTTTTAGTCGACAAAATTGTAAAAATGATTCTCTTTGCCAGCTTATGGTTGTTGGAGTTAGATGTCTATGGAAGCATGCTAACAACACAAGGAAGAAGAAGAAGCTTGGATCACAACACACAATGTTGGATGTACTACCACTAGAATGTACAAAGATAAGTAGCCCATTAGGGCAATAGGCATATATACAAGATAGGGAAAAAAAACCTTCTAAAGAGGGAAGAAGGTGCCCCGGTGGTCCTAGGGTGTTCACACACATCACTACCTAAATATATCAACAAATCCCCCTTAAGAGTGATGCAGTGAACAAGGAGCTGACACTCACCTATAAGGAAGTGTCAAGCTATGTGGAATCAATCCACAAAAGGAAGTAAGCCCAAAGCTTTGCGAAAAGCTTCAAACTTCTCCCTAGGTAGAGCCTTCATGAAAAGGTCTGCAATGTTCTCCCTATGTGGGCACATATGCCAAGAGAACCTCTCCTTGAAATAATGATAATGCACCTCAATGTGCTTAGTGCGAGCATTGAACACAGGGTTCCTCGCAACTACTAATGTGCTCTGACTATCAGTGAAGATGGTGGTGGCAGAAGACTAACATACACCCAAATCAGCCATAAGGTGTCTAAGCCACACACACTCAACAGTCGCTCTGAAAGTTGCCCTATACTCAGCCTCACAACTAGAAGTAGCCACAATAGGCTCCTTCTTGCTCATCCAAGATATGCATGAGCTACCAAGCATGAAGCAAAAGCCACTAGTGGACATACGGGTGGCATAGCAACCAGCCTAGTCACTATTAGAAAAAGCATCCTAATTTGGCGGTAGTGATCCCCCCTTTGGATAAAACAATCCAAGTAGCCGGGTACCACTCAAGTAGCGAAAGATGTGCCTAATCGCCTGCCAATGCTTGACACTTGGTCAACCCATAAACCTACTCATCCGTGAGATAGAAAACTGAATATCTAGCCAAGTAATGCATAAGTAAATCAAGCATCCAACAACTTGTTGATAGGGAATACTAACAAATGCATCTCCAACATCATGAAGACTCATATGTAAACCTGTCTCCATAGGAGTGGCAATAGGTTTACAATCTTCAAGGCCAAGACGCTGCCATAATGTGTCAATAGATTTCATTTGACACAGCCATTCCACCATCAACTTGCATAAATTGAATGCCCAAATAGTGATGCAAATGCCCCAAATCAGACATCTCAAATGAGGCATGCAAATTAGTCTTAAAATCAGTGATATGCTTGTCCTGAGGACCAGTGAGCAACATGTCATCAGCATACACAACAATGATCAAAGCACATCATTAGCACACTTAGCATATAAGGTGCTTTCTGTTGGACTCTTCTCAAAACCATGTGCAATCAGATATGCATGTATCTTTTCATACCAAACACATGGTGCTTGCTTTAAATCATATAATGCCTTCTTTAACCTACACACCTAGTTTTCATGCCCCTTTTGCACAAAGCCACGAGGCTTAAAAACATACACTTCTTCATTCAAGTCACCATTCACAAATGCAGTTTTAATTTCCAATTGATGTACATTCCAACCATGATGAGCTCTAAGTCCACAATGCTACAAACGGTAGTCATTCGGCATGTAGGTGCAAAGATCTCATCAAAATCAATGCCTCTTTCTGCACATAACCATTTGCAACAAGCCTAGCCTTATACCTATCAACTCTTCCATCAAGCTTATCCTTCAACTTGTTTACCCACTTAGTGCCAATGGGCTTCTTGCCAGGAGGCAAGTCACATAAAGACCAAGTACCATTCTTCATTATAGCATCATATTCAGATTGCGTACAGCCATCCAATTTTTAGAATTTTATGCTTCATCAAACAAACCAGGCTCATTCTCATCAGAGAGACTAGAGGAAGCCATAGCATAGCAATCTCATGCAAAAAAGGCACTATGAGGGCTTGAAGGAGTACAGTGTGATAGAGGTGCATCTAGTTTGCTATCATGCAAAGTCTGCACCAGCCATTTTGGCATAGTTTTTGCCTCCTCAATATCAGCTCTCTCATCAACAAGTGCACCATGTAAATCTGCATCAAAAATGGAATGATCTGCATCATCACATGAAACCTGAAAAGGCTAAGCAGTTTCCTCATTAGGACCAATGCTAGACTATCCACCTGTAAAAAGAGGTAGCAAAGTATCATACATGTCTTTGGATCTAACAGATGTCTCCTTTGCACACGAAAGTAAAGGTTGAATAGCATCTTCCACAAAGACAAAATCACAGCTAACCAAAATGTGTTTAGTGTGTTGATGATACCAACAATAGCCTTTGCTTTCAGAACTGTGCCCAAAAAAAATACATTTTACTGCTTTATCATCCAATTTCCTATGATGTTGTTCAAGCATATGCCAGACAACCAAAAACACGCAGATGAGCAACTGGAAGCTTGTGACCATTCCAAGCCTCATATGGAGTGATAGACTATAGTGCTTTAAGTACTTGTTAAGTACATATGTACTTGTTAAGTACATATGTACTTGTTAAGTACATATGTACTTGTTAAGTACATATGTACTTGTTAAGTACATATGTACTTGTTAAGTACATATGTTGCACACATGATAGCCTCAAGCCACAAACTACGTGGTAAAGCCTAACTCTTGCCCATACACCTCGCCATCTCCATGAGTGACTTGTTCTTCCATTTAGCAACTCCATTCTATTGAGGTCTATATGGCACTATACACTGATGTTTTATCCCATGTTCAGTCAGAAATGCATAAAAGTCAGAAGACATATATTCCCCCCCTTGATCAGAACAAAGGATTCCCATTTTATATGCTGACAGATTTTCAGCCAAAACCAAAAACTATTTGAAGCACATAAACACGTAAAACTTTGCTTTCAATGGATATACCCATGCATGCCTAGAAAAATCATCAATGAAAGTCACAAAGTAAATATAATTTCCAAAAGAGGGTGTCTGCATAGGACCATAGACATCACTGTGAACAAGTTGCAATTTACGAGTAGCTCCAACTAAACCATCTTTTGGAAAAGAGGAACATTGCATTTTGCCCAAAATACAGGCTTCACAGACATGTTTTCTAGGTGCCTCAAGTTTGGGCAAAGAGGGCACCATTTCAGATTTCTCCAGGCATACATAGCAAACTAGCGAAATTCAGATGAACAAAGCGTGCATGCCAAAGCTTTGCACTTGACATAGCCTGAGAATCATGTACTGCACATGCTAAATCATTCATAGATCTTTCATAGTCTATGAGTTTATAGAGCCCACAACATAAAATTCCAAAAGCAATAATCACGTCGCCATTTGACATATCATGAACTGTACATCTATCATCAACAAATTTCACAACCAAGCCGATCTTGGCTAAAGTTAAAACTGATACAGATTCTTTTTTATCCCTGGCACAAATAAAGCATACGACAAAGTGAAAGAACTACCATCAGCAGTAGTCAGAATGATCTTACCAACTCCCATGATAGGATAAGAGGAGTTGTTGGCACATGTGACCGTATTCCCTATAGGGGTAGGCTCAAGTGAAGTGAAGAAATTGCATTGTGAGGTAATATGTTTGGTTGCCCCACTATCAAAATACTAGCAAACATCTAAGTCTATTGCAAACATACACTGCTCATGAGAAGATGGGTCAAAATTGCAGATAGTAGTAAATGCCCATTCTTCATTCTGCACAAGATTAGCAGACTCTGTTTTCGGTGTAGATGCCTCTGCAACAACCATTCATGTCTCTTTCTTTTTTTCCTCTTTAGCAGCCAATTTTGGACAGCTCTTAATGACATGATCATTTTCTTTACAATATTTTCAAAATGCCCCTAGATGAAGTAGTGTCCTGCTCTAATACCAATTGTTGGAGTTAAATGTCTACAGAAGCACGCTAACAACACAAGGAAAAAAAAGAAGCTTGGATCACAACACACAATGTTGTATGTATTACCACTAGAATGTACAAAGATAAGTAGCCCGTTAGGGCAATAGGCATATGTACAAGCTAGGGAAAAAAGACCTCCTAAAGAAGGAAAAAAGTGCCCCAACGGTCCTAGAGTGTTCACACACATCACTACCTAAATATATCAACAATGGTGGCCTACTTTACACATGGATGTGGAGACTTATGTGTGGAGTTGTGATGTATGTCAACAAATAAAGTATATGATAAGACAAGATGATATGCCTCTAAGTGCAAGAGCTTTCTCAAAATGGGGTATTGATTTTATTGGACCAATAAACCCCCCAACAAAAGGATTGCATGCTCAATATATCATTGTAGCCATATACTATTTGACAAAATGGGTGGAAGTAAGAGCCACAAGGACAAATGATGCCCAAACCACAGCAATATTCTTGTTTGAAAACATATTTACTTGCTTTGGACTACCGATTGAAATTGTAAGTGATAGAGGAATGCACTTTATTAAGGAGTTCATTGATCCACTTATGAATAAATTCATATTAATTCATAAAAAATCAGCACCCTATCACCCGCAGGCTAATGGACAAGTGAATAGCTCCAATAAGGTGTTATGCACTATATTGAATAAGATAGTCAACACCGAAAGGTTGGATTGGGATAGACAATTGCATCATGCAATATGGACCTTCTGAGTAACATATAAAACTGCTATTGGAGCCACTCCCTTCAATCTAGTCTATGGGCAGAATGCAATATTGCCAATTGATTTCTTGGTCCCTACTCGAAGAGTCATAGAGAAATATGAGTGGATGGGACATGAATTATCAAGATAATTAGTTCAAATCGAGAAATTGCATGAGACTAGGTTACAGGTAGTAGCAGGCATTTATGCAGCAAAAAGGAGACAAAAAGCCTATTACGATGCTCATATCAAAGATAAGGGACTTAAAAAGTTGATCTAGTGTTAGTATACACACTTAAGCAACATGAAAAGAAATTGCAACAACAAGCATATGGACCATTGTTGTTAAACAAAATTTCTACTACTGGAGTGATCAACCTAGCCACACTCAATGGAGAAGTCTTACCCAACTACATAAGCAGTTGTAGGGTCAAAATGTATATGGATCCATTAACCAAACGAATGTTGGCCAGACTCTTAAGAGCTCAAAATAGAAAGAAAGAGGAGGAAAGAATACAAGAAGAAGCTAGAGTGGAAATGGAACAAATACAAAAACAAAAGGAATGGATACGATAACGTGATGAAAGATACTTACGAGGAAAGAACATATGCCCATGGCTAACTACAACACCAAGCAAGCAAAAAATCTAGGCAACTTTGTTTGGCAACCATAATTGGACCTAAGAATTGGTAAAAATGAGTACCAATTAGTGGATTCATTGATTGACATGGGAGCAACCTTAAGTAGTGTACGAGTCTTGTTAGCCAAGAAGCTAAAGACACAACTTGTGGCAACAAAGGTGCATATGATAGGAATTGGAAGCAACATCATCCATGTCTTTACATCTAGGAAACAATACCATGCAATAGAGACTTCTCGTTTGCAATGGGTCTGACCTTTTGGAAGAATTGGTCCTAGGAGAGGATTGGACATTTGGATTTGAAGTCAGCATCCACCTTGCCCAAGGATACATATTAGCAAAAATAGAAATATAGAGAGGTCTTTAGTCTATTGGATGAGAAACCCCTAAAAACCACAAGGGAGGAAAACCCCAAGATTATAAGTCTAGGGGATCTTGTTAAGGAAAGTCCATCAAATTCTTCGTCTACCAATTCCATTATTCTCCATACACCTACACCTTGTATTGAATTGCATGATCAACTTATCCCTTCTTTTCAAGATATTAAGCTCAAGCAAATGAGTAATGTCATTCAGCATAAAGGAACTTGCGAGGAGGTTACACTGCCTCTAGTTTCACAAGCAACATGGAAACAACATCAACATGGCTACAAACAAGTATAGGTTCATAAGGTTCAACTTCAACTACACCAATGCAAGGAAAAGTTGGAGATTCATAAGAAACCTAAGAAATGCAAAAATAATAAAGACCCACCCTTATTGCAACATAGATGAAGGATATTACAAATATGGATATCAAAGCAAAGCTCAATGATCATGCCAGCAGTTATGGATCCCAAAGGAGATAAAGGAAAAAGCAAAGGATGAAGTACGGACCTTAGACAAAGCGGTGCACAAGATGATCAAATACTTGGATACCCTACCCAAAGGCAAAGAGTGCCATGGACCAATAAAGAAAAAGAAGTGAAAGACAAGTATGTGTGGAGGATCAAATCCAAAGATGTGAAGATGACAACACAACTAAATACGACAAAGAGAAATTAGAATAAAACATTATAATGGAGACTGAAGTATAGACAAGGAGACTACAAGGCCAACAAAGGGAATCCATTTTACACTCATTAGTTAGATGCATCAAGAGTATGCAACATAGGGCCACATTACAAGGCCATGCATTTGGCACATAGCTTTTTAAACGAGTATAGTGGTGCACATTTCCTTCCAAGGAATAGGACTTAGCTTGTACTATATCGAGTCTAGGAAATCTCACTAATGCATGCTAACAATTGCGTCAACTATTATTAACCTTTATATTTTCTTTCAATAATAAAATTATGAAAATAAAAAATAAATAAATACACTGTCAGGTATCATGCACTACTAAAACTTGTGAGAGAGGAGCAGGTTTGCAATGAAAAATGACTCACAGTATACTTAAAATGAATCAATATTTCTTCAAACTTAGGATTAATTGTTAGTTTTATTTCAAGTGTAGATGGCTTCTGAAGATTTTGAAGCAACTCAACAAGAGGAGATCTTGGATTTTCATCTGGAAAGTGCTACCAAAGCAAAAGTACACTGGTTTTGCAAAGACTAGCCAGCAGGAGATCATCTGTTTCTAATCAATATAAGAATCATGGATAGGGACCATCGATTCCCTATAATGTCACAGGATTTTCAAGTGTTGCATGAAATCTCATCAACTATTGATGTATTGACAAAAGTTGGAATTGCAAAGTTCTTTACCTAGCCAATCTATAAACTTGACTTCAAAAGGTGTACTCAAGTGATGAACGCTCTACATCTTGCATTAGATATGTTGACAATGCCTAAAGCAAAGGTACTGAATTTCTAGGACGATTGGATAACAATCAAGTTCACCCATGAATTAATCAAAAGAGCATTTGGTTGGACAAAGGATGGCCTGATAGATCTTAAAGAAGAATGGCATGAAGCAAAGAAGCAAATGTTTTTATATATAAATAAAATTGATATCAAAGAAGTGGTACGACTAGTACATCAACATTTTTGTTTTTTGAACATGCATAGGTACATGGCACCTCAAAAAATCATAGTTCAACTACTCTCATATGTAACAAAACAGATTGGAAATCAAGTGAATTTCACACCATATGTCTAAGCATGATTCTTTGAAGCCAAGAAACAATGGGGTCATAAAAAGTTTCTCAATGGCAGTGTTGCATTAACCATACTCATCTATCATGGATTAAACATCCAAGAACACCTCCAAGAAATGCCCTCGACGGTTGAGATGGCAAAATATGTGAAGGTGATGATTGTCCAAAAGAAAAGAATGAGTGTAGCAATTATTGGAAAACAATGTACCATGATCAAGGTATAATATCCTATTGGTCAAATGTGTCCACAAGTGAAAGGATAGGATGCAGTTATACTCTGTCTACAAACAAATGCACCTAGCGTAGTGGATAAAGTAAAACACTTTCATCGGACTGGTGTGGGTTCGAAACCGGTCGACTATAGCTTGTTAAAAGTCAAGCTTCAAGCTACAAATTCGTGGGGAATCTTTTATGGACATGTGGAGCAATCAAAGGAAGCCAAAAGCCATGAGACTCCATCAAGAAAAGTCACTCAACCACTCCCCAAGTCATCTCAACTAATCCCTCCAAGTTAGGAGGCTGATTTGGAAAGGTAGTTCTTAGATTTTAGGGGCGCACTTCTCACTATAAAAGGAGCATGTATCCCGACTTCTTTTGGGCCATCTTCTTGGAGTTTTAGCTCATGTAAAGTGAGCACTAAGTGCTAGAGTTGTGATAAGCAAGCCCCTTGCTTAAGCTAGCCCCTTTCTTGCTTGTTTCTTTTCTTTTAGTAGGCATATATATGTGTGTGCGCAGGCAGTGTTGCAACTCTCTTGAGTTGTTAGCATTGGTTCTCCCTCATATTGTATCCATTTGATGTAATTCTTATCTCATTGGATAGCTATTAGATTCTATTTTATGCTCACAAATTCTCTGGAGCATTCTCTGAGTAATCTGGGAGCAACATTCATTTTAGTGAAGTTGTGTGATTGATATCTCTCTCTGTGTGTAGGCTCTGTTGAAAATATTTTGCTCTCTGTTATAAGGGCTGGTTCTCCTTCACTATTTATCCATTTGCTATGCTTTTGGTGTCATTGGGTAGCTATTAGAGTGCTCTAAAGTTGACCCAAGTTTGAGATTCATTCTCTGTATAATCTCTGAGAAAAGCTTGCTGGAGTGAAGTAAGGTCTCTGCTTGACTAGCAGTTGTGAGCATTCAACTAGCTCATGTTGTAGACATTGTTTCTCTTTGTGTAAGCATCCATTTGAAGTAAAATTTGTCTTGCTGGAAAGATCTTGGTGTCTACTACAGGTCTACAAAATCTCACTGGAGTTCTCTGCATAAACTCTGAGTAAGAGCACTTTTGGTGTGCAGAGATCAAAGAAGGATACCTGTGGAGGTCATTCGCACTTCATCGTTGCTTAGGGGTTGAGATACTTCCCCCATCAGTGGTATCAGAGCATTTGGGCATCTTGGAGGCATCACATACAAGAAAGAAGACCTCTTGGAGTTGGTGGTTGAAGATTTGCATCAACAAAAGCTTCTTGGAGGTAGCTCACATCAAGGGGGAGCTATTCTACTCAAAGTTTCAAGAGCACAAGGTGTCCATCTAAGGAAAGCTTTGGATTGAGGTAACCTCAGAGCCTCATTTTCATTTTACACACATTGGAGCATTATCCAAGGGCTAGTTCAAGTATCAAAGACTAGATATGGGAGACTTCAACACTCAAATTGAAAAGCTAGACAAAGGGAACTATCAACCATGGAGATTTAGGGTCTCCAACTATCTTATGGGCAAGGGCCTTTGGGGGTTGATTAGTGGAAGTGAACCAAGACCTAGGTTGGATGAGAATCCAACCAATGACCAGAGAAGGGCCTTTAGGGAATGGAATGAAAGAGACAAGAGGGTTATCTTTATCCTTTCCCAACACATTAGCAATAGCATGATCGGCCATATCCAAGACTTGGATTCAAGCATGAAGGTATGGGAGACACTTGAAAGGCTTTATTCAACAAGCAACAAAGAAAGGAAGATCCAACTCAAGAATGAGCTCAAAAACCTTAGGAAGAGCTCAGGGAGTAGCATAAATGACTACATACTTAAGGTCAAGGAGTTATCAGATGCAGTGGGATCCATTGGAAGCCACGTAGACGATGACGATCTTGTGGCTTATACTCTCAATGGTTTGAGAGATGATGAGAAGTGGAAACCCTTTACCACTTCAGTATATGTAAGGGATAATCTTCCTGATTTTGAGCAATTGGTTGCTCTCATGGTCACCGAAGAAATGAACATAGGTGGAAGTTCAACTAAAAGCAAGGATGCACAAGTTTTCTATGCAGGTAATCAAAGGGGCAAAGGAAGACGAGGACAAGGAAGTGGCAAAGGAAGGTTTGGAGGAAGGCAAGGCCACTCAAGCAATCAAGGACATGACCAAGGCACCTCATCACAAAGAGGGAGAGGAAGAACAAGAGGAAGAGGAGGACGACATCAACAAAACAGGAATCAAGATTTGGCCACTATGCTAGAGATTGCTACCAAGGAGGAAACCAAAGGAGCTATAATCAAGGTTCTTCATACAAAGGCCAAGGTAATTATGCTTCTACAAGTTCAGAAAATGACAATCTCTTGATGATGCACATGAATGGGAATTCAAGCAAAGTAGATAACACTTGGTATATTGATAGTGGATGTAGCAACCATATGAGTTGCAATTCTTCTTGGTTTACTAATCTACATGTTCCCAAAGGTAAAGGACATGTAGAAACAGGTGATGATACAGCCCATGAGATCACCCATGTTGGAGATGTAGCTTTGGATGACAAGGAGGAAGCAAGATGTCTCAAGGATGTCTTGCATGTACCTACCATCACAAAGAACTTGGTGTCCGTTGGGCAAATGGTTGAAAGAGGCTATCAAGTAAGGTTCAACAAAGGTGGATGCTTTGTGGAGAACCCTAAGCAAGGTTACAAGGTCATAGCAAGAGGAAAGAAGCAAGGGAGACTCTTCACTTTGGAGGTAAATTCTCATTCCACTCAACATGTCTACTTCACATATGGAAACAAGAGGATTTCGGAGTTGGACTTGTGGCACAAGAGGATAGGTCACATCAACATACAAAGAATGAAGGAAATGCAATTCAAGAGTCTAGTTGAAGGTCTTCCCAACTTCCAAGGACAAGGTATGAAGCATTTATGTGAATCTTGTCAACTAGGGAAGCAAGCGAGACTTCCATTCAAGAAGAGTGGCTACATAAGCCAACATCCATTGGAGTTGATACATACAGATGTGTGGGGGCCAACCAAAGAGCAATCCATTGGAGGTAACAAGTACTTTGTCACTTTTATAGATGATTGCACAAGGATGGTTTGGGTTTATTTCATCAAAAACAAATCAGATGTGTTTACATGTTTCAAAGAATTCAAGGAATTGGTAGAAAAGGAAACAGGTACATATATCAAGAAGCTAAGGTCTGATGGAGGGGAGAATATTTCTCCAATGAGTTTTCTGATTTTTTAATGGATCAAGGCATCAAGAGGCAAGTAACATGCAGGTACACACCCCAACAAAATGGAGTAGCAGAGAGAAAGAATAGATACATTGCCGAGATCGCTAGAGCAATGCTTAATGAGATGAATGTACCTAACATGTTTTGGAGTGATGCAGCAAATACCACCGTGTATCTTATGAATAGGGCTCCTACCTCAGGGATCCATGGCTTGACACCATATCAAGCCTATTATGGTAAGAAACCTAATCTTTCCCACTTGAAGATATTTGGATGTACTTGTTATGTACATGTGCCAAGTGAATTGAGGCACAAGCTACAACCAAAGGCAGAAAAGTGTGTGTTTCTAGGATATTCAAATGATCATAAAGGTTACAGGTGCTTCAACTCAAACACAAAGGACTTGAGGATATCAAGGGATGTAGCATTTTATGAGCTACTCCCTTGGTATAAGAAGTATGATTGTATGCAGGACCATGAAGAAGAAAAGCATGGACATGATGAAGAACAAATCGACCTAGAGCTAAGCGGCCCAAGGTGTTCCATCAATGAAGATAGTTCAAGCATGAACTCACCATGGAGGGGGAGATCTTGGTCAAGCTATGAAGCACAATCAATCAACAAAGGCAAAGCAACATTGGTGGAGTTGGATGAAGAAGGTAATGAAGTTGAAGATGATGAAGGACACATGATGGAGAAAGAAGCCACGTCAAAGAAAGAGATCAAGTTCCCAAGGCAAAGGAGGTTTATTCCTCCAAAAGGTGAAGAAAGGAAGTCTTCTAGAGTTAAGTATCCAACTCAAAGGTTTACTTATGATTCATACATGGCAACACATTATGCATATATGAACAAAGTAGTAGAAGATCATGAGCCCGATTGCTATGAAGATGCAAGCAGGTACACCAAATGGAAAGAGGCAATGCAAGAAGAGATCGACGCACTTGAGGAAAATCAAACATGGAATCTAGTGCCCAAGAAGGAGAACATGAAGGTAATAGGTAATAAGTGGGTGTATAAAGTAAAGAGGAATTCAGATGGATCTATTTCTAGGTTCAAAGCAAGATTGGTGGCCAAGGGTTTTGCACAAACCTATGGAGTGGAATTTGAAGAGACATTCAGCCCCGTGGCAAAGATGAGCACCATTAGGACACTCATTGCAATGGCTGCTAGCAAAGGATGGAAGCTTTTCCAATTGGATATCAAGAATGCCTTTCTCAATGGAGACTTGGAAGAAGAGGTATACATGGAGCAACCACTAGATTTTGTTCATAAAGAGTTTCCACATCATGTTTGTACGTTGAAGAAGGCACTTTATGGCCTAAAGCAAGCTCCAAGGGCTTGGAACCAAAGATTGGTGGACTATTTGATCAAATGTGGTTACAATCAATGCAAGGCGGATCCATCTCTCTTCATCAAACAAAGAGGAGAACTTGTAGTCTACATGTGTGTGTATGTAGATGATCTTATCATTACAGGTAATGATACAAAGGGCATTGAGGAGATCAAGGCAAAGCTTGGAAAGGAGTTTAGGATATTTGATCTTGGATATCTTAGGTATTTTCTTGGCATTGAAGTTGTATACAAAGAAGAAGATATTATGCTCATACAAAGGAAGTATATTCTAGACCTACTTGAGAGGTTTGGGATGCTACATTGCAAGCCTATTTCAAATGCCATGGAAGTTAATGTAAAGCTAAGCTCCATTGATGGAGAGCCATTAGAGGATGTAACTTTGTATCGATCTATTGTAGGCTCTTTCAATTATGCCACAATAACTCGGCCTGACATAGCATATGGAGTTGGAGTGTTATCACAATTTATGCATAGTCCAAGGACTACACACTTGCAAGCTGCAAGAAGAATGTTACGATAGCTCAAGGCCACTATAAATAAGGATTGTTCTATTCATTTGATGATGATATGCAGGTCAAAGATTATTCTGATGCGGATTGGGCCGGTTCCAAGGAGGATAGAAGAAGTACAAGTGGTTACCTAGTCATGCTAGGTAGCAAGATCATCTCATGGATTTCAAAGAAGCAACCCACGGTGGCATTATCTTCCACCGAGGCTGAGTATAGAGCTTTGGCTCAAGTCACATGTGAGCTAATGTGGATTAAGAAGTTATTTATGGAGCTTAATTTGCAGGTTGTGTTTGAGATTCATTCTCTGTATAATCTCTGAGAAAAGCTTGCTGGAGTGAAGTGAGGTCTCTGCTTGACTAGCAGTTGTGAGCATTCAGCTAGCTCATGTTGTAGACATTGTTTCTCTTTGTGTAAGCATCCATTTGAAGTAAAATTTGTCTTGTTGGAAAGCTCTTGGTGTCTAATACAGGTCTACAAAAGCTCACTGGAGTTCTCTGCATAAGCTCTGAGTAAGAGCACTTTTGGTGTGCAGAGGTCAAAGAAGGATACCTGTGGAGGTCATTCGCGCTTCGTCGTTGCTTAGGGGTTGAGATACTTCCCCCATCATAGCTAAGAAAGGCGAAGATTTATTTTGAAAGACAAAGCTTTTGCTTTATTAAAAGACTAATTTAGCGATGGACTTTTCATAGATTATGCGATCACAGAGCGTTTCCGATCGTAGCATTTCAAATTGGTTTTGGAGAGATATACAAAGCTATATAAGAAGAGCTTATTTCATTATTAATGTATCCTTCACCTAGTGTTCAACACAAGCATTGGTGCTTGGACCTCAATAGAGGTGGTGTTTCTTCTAGCACATGGGGCAACCATGGTGCTAACTTGAAGCATGTTGAGGAGCAGCTATGGAGTTCTTCTTGGAGGAGAAGAGTGTGCTCACTCTTGCTCATGGAGAGGACTTGGTCATTAGCAGCTTGGTGGTGAGGATTGGCCATCTACATTGTATATTTGAAGATTGTCTTCTACATGAAGATTTCGGGTTACTTCAAAGACATTGGATGGTGGTTAACATAAGATTTCCATCTTATGTTAAGTATTCAAGTACATATTCTCTTTATGCACGCAGGTACTACTTGAAGATTATGGAGGTAGTAACATTCATATCAGGAAGAGTCCTATTCGGCATAGGTACAAGAGAATCAGTATGTATATGCTTTATGCATATTTGGATGAGGTGTTTGAGAAGATATGTTCATATGAGTTTGAGGATTTCTGGTAGCAAACTTGTTAGCATTCTTTGCTACTTTTTAAGTGTGTGATCTTTTCACACACGTATTTGACTTAGAGTCTTCAATAGCCTAAGGTTAGATGAGGGTTTGTTGATTATCAGTTTTAAATTGATCCTTCCTCTTTCGGTCACTCATATTCACTCTTCAACAACCTATCAGGTCACACATCTCATGTATATTCAGATTTCATGTCCATACATCTGAATATGTTTGTTACATTTGTACATTCACTCATCCATCTGTTTCTCTTCACACAAAGTGGTTGAGAGTTTTGCTCCCACATTGTACATTGAACATTGGTATATATGATACTATGGGTAAGAAGTGGCTTATGTAACACTTTACACATGTTTTCTAGTCTTCCTCTATCTTTGTCTCATCATTTGTATGATTAAATGTGGTATGTTCATGTTTTGTCAATATTGAAGATTGCTAGATTCTATGTTGTATATATAGACCTATCGAACCATGGAACTATGATATGAGCTATGGGCCTACCTCATTTCCAACATTTGGTATCAGAGCTCTAAGGTTTTGGTATCAAAGCTTTAGGACTTTGGCATCAATGCATTCAGGCTCTTATATTCACAAGTTCCCAGACTTTCAGGTTTACAACATATGATTTTGACATTTGACATACACACTTAATCTACATGAGTAGAGATTTGAGAATTAGACAATTCAGTCACATGTGTATTCATCAGTGTGGAGTATGAAGTTGATGATCTTTTAGCATCCGAATATTTTTGGAAGAGTATGCAAATACTTTACAAAAGTATTGATTGAAGACCAAGACTTGATGAAGAGAAGGCTACTTCAAATTCAAGGAAGAACAATGGTTTGGAGAAGATGAAGGAATTAGATCAACATCAAATCACAAGTATCAATTTCTACTATCAAATTATGATTTGTAGGTCATGTCTTAGAAGAGTAGTTATGAAGAGATTTGAAGATTTCAAGGAATGCTCTTATACACTTTCATTGTTTGAAAGTTAAAGGCTACATCAAAACAGGTATCTAGAGGTTTTCTAGAGAGTTTTGAGAGATCTCTTTCATGGCAAGAAGGCTCATCTAAGAAGACAAATTTGAAGATGGGATGAGTTTTGTGTTCAGCCAATTTTTTGTCGTAAGTTGGTTGGATATCCAGGTACAAAATTTGATCTAGAGAGGTAACTCTAGAAAGGTAATTCATCATTCAGACTAAAGGTTGGTGAATTCAGTAATATCAGACATTTCAAGCAGAATTTTGATTCAGAGATATGAGGAGATGGTAAAACACGATTCTATATTCACTCCCATTGTAAACCATGTTTGTTTTGTCTCTTACTCTTAGCATTAGAGGAACAGAAAAAGGTCATTTGAAGAAGTCAAGAGTGTTTACTACTTCAAGATGAAGAGAACAAAAGGTATGGAAGAGAAGTTTGAAGATGTTGACATCATCAAGTGGAAGAAAGATGTAGAAGAAGAAAGTCCATCATTTCCAAAAGAAAAGTAAGACTTCCTGTTCTCTTATATTTTCCATATAATTTTCCTATTTTATCCTCTACACCCAAAGACAAGTCTATGAGAACATCTTGTGTGAAGATAGTTTAAAGAAGAAGCAATTTCTTGTTTTGCATGAACAAAAGCAGCAGATATATGTTTTGACTCATATATGTATGATTTATGTTGAAGCTTTTAAGCAAGTAACTTATATGTTCCCTCAAAGAATTCTTGGATTGTCAATACAGAGCTACTTAGTATATGAAAAGTTGCAAGAGAAGTATATTCTTCTATATCTAACTCTTGAGGTAAAAGAAATTTTTGTAGCAGATTTTGAAGACTTGGATTGAGGTTTTTTATGTTTGGAAAGGTTACCTCATATTCAGTATTTTCAGAAACTTTAGAAACTTCACATTTTTTAGTTAGTTGGAGAATCTACTTTCTATAATTTTCTAGATTTTTGGATACATGCTTGTATTCAAAAAGGTGTTCCATCAAATCCTAGCACTTGATTAAAAAGTGGAGTTAGCGAAAAGAAACACAAGCAAGTACTATCATATTTCACTTGGGTAGAATATGAAAAGATGAAGTATCAACTTGTAGCTTTTGGAGTTCTCAAGGTGAGAAGTCTTTCCACTTATGTTTCAAGTGAGGAGTTGCAGATTCTTGGGAAGGATTTGATCAAAGAAAATCTTTACAACTTTGTAAGAAGCATGGACACTTGGAGACATTCAGGTAATAAATCAAACGTTCAGTCATGAAGGTTTGATGAGAGTAGATTCTACACAGGTATTTTGTTGGAGAGATCATAGATGTTGTATGATCTTGAGTATTTATGAGTCAATTTTCTATCCTTTGTTTGTGAAGATTCTTAGCATTGGACAAAGTCAAATATTCAGATTCTATCATATTTGTATTGCAGAGAGATAGAAGAAGATACTTGTTATGTTACAAAAGGTTATGAATCCTAAAATGCTTTCAGCAAAGATCTTATTGGATCAGCTAACCTTATTCTAGATAAAATGCAAACATATGGATCCTAGTGTATGTTTTCAAGTTTGTGAAAACAGGAGATAGCAAGTTCAGAGTCAGTACTTGCTACATTTGTTGACAAGCAATGATTGCTTGATGTGTACACTATTGGATATCTAGTTTGCATATTTTCTCAAGGTTCATATTCAACAAGTTCAGGATTTTTCAAGGAAAGTCAAATTCAGTTTTGAAGAAGACTTTTGAAGATAAGATTTGAAGATCAATTCGAGAGCACAAGTTTAAAGACTTGTAATAGTTTGCAGCTTATAAAGTTTGCAAGATACAGTCCAGGTTGTACCATTGTGACATTGCAGGGGGGATTGTTGGTAAACAACGTCGCATGGTGAAGGTATAATGTTCTATTGGTCAAATGTATCCAGAATTGAAAGGATAGGATGTAGTTTTTTATCCCTCTACAAACAAACACGCCTAGAGAAGTGGATAAAGTAAAACACTTTCATCAGACTGGTGTGTGTTCGAAACCCGTCACCTACGGCTGAGAAAGGTGAAGATTTATTTTGAAAAACCAAGCTTTTGCTTTATTAAAAGACTAATTCAACGATGGACCTTTTGTAGATTACATGATCATGAATCATTTTTTATCATAGCTTTTCAAGTTGGCTTTTGGAGAGATATAAAAAGCTATATAAGAAGAGCTTATTTCATTATTGATGTATCCTTCACCTAGTGTTCAACACAAGCCTTGGTGCTTGGACCTCAATAGAGGTGGTGTTTCTTCTAGCACATGGGGTAGCCATGGTGCTAATTTGAAGCATGTTGAAGAGTAGCTATGGGGTTCTTCTTGGAGGAGAAACATTTGCTCACACTCTTGCTCATGGAGAGGACTTGGTCATTAGTAGCTTGGTGGTGAGGATCGGCTATCTACATGGTGTATTTGAACATTATCTTCTACATGAAGATTTCGGGTTACTTCAAAGACATTGGATGGTGGTTAACATAAGATTTCCATCTTATGTTAAGTATTCAAGTACATATTCTCTTTATGCACATAGGTACTACTTGAAGATTATGGAGGCAATAACATTCATATCAGGAAGAGTCCTATTCGGCATAGGTACAAGAGAATCAGTATGTATATGCTTTATGCATATTTGGATGAGGTGTTTGAGAAGATATGTTCATATGAGTTTGAGGATTTCTGGCAGCAAACTTGTTAGCATTCTTTGCTACTTTTAAAGTATGTGATCTTTTCACACATGTATCTGACTTAGGGTCTTCCATAGCCTAAGGTTAGATGAGTGTTTGTTGATTATCAGTTTTAGACTGATCCTTCATGTTTCAGTCACTCATATTCACTCTTCTACAACCTATCAAGTCACACATCTCATGTATATTCAGATTTCATGTCCATACATCTGAATATGTTTGTTACATTTGTACATTTCATCCATCTATTTCTCTTCACATAGAGTGGTTGAGAGTTTTGCTCCCACATTGTACATTGAACAGTGGTATATATGATAGTATGGGTAAGTGGTGGTTTACGTAACACTTTACACATGTTGTCTAGTCTTTCTCTATCTTTGTCTCATCATTTGTTTGATTAAATGTGGTATGATCATGTTTTGTCAATATTGAAGATTGCTAGATTCTATGTTGTATATGCTCGACCTATGGAACCATGGACCTGTGATATGAGCTATGGGCCTACCTCATTTCCAACATTTGGTATCAGAGCTCTAAGGTTTTGGTATCAAAGCTTTAGGGTTTTGGCATCAATGCATTTAGGCTCTTATATTCACAGGTTCCTAGACTTCCAGGTTTACAACATATGATTTTGACATTTGACATACACACTTAATCTAGATGAGTAGAGATTTGAGAATTGGACAATTCAGTCACATGTGTATTCATCAGTGTGGAGTATGAAGTTGATGATATGTTAGCATCCGAATATTTTTGGAAGAGTATGCAAATACTTTACAAAAGTATTGATTGAAGACCAAGACTTGATGAACAGAAGGCTACTTCAAATTCAAGTAAGAACAATGGTTTGGAGAAGATGAAGAAATCAGATCAACATCAAATCATAGGTATCAGGTTCTACTATCATATTATCATTTGCAAGTCATGTCTTGGAAGAGCATCTATGAAGAGATTTGAAGATTTCAAGGAATGCTTTTATACACTTTCATTGATTGAAAGTTAAAGGCTATGCTTTTATACACTTTCATTGATTGAAAGTTAAAGGCTACATCAAAATAGGTATCTAGAGGTTTTCTAGAGAGTTTTGAGAGATCTCTTTCATGGCAAGAAAGCTCATCTAAGAAGACAAATTTGAAGATGGGATGAGTTTTGTGTTTAGCCAATTTTCTATTGTAATCGTTTTTGTGCTGAATCGCTTGTTCTTGTTGCCGCAAATATTGAGAAACCTCTTGTAGTTGGTTTTGCATCCTTATGACAAAATCGGGTTGGGGATCGTCCGGTGCTTGCTCTGGACTGGCAGTTGGCAAGTTGTCGGCCATTCGTCGTTTAATGGACAGCCGAAACGGTGTCCCTACGGTCTGGTTCTGTGCGCTGTTACCTGTGTGGAAGAAAGATGCAGACGAGGTGGAGGGTTGAGCTGCTTCCTCAGGCTCTGTGTGGTGTTCTGTATCTATTCGATCATGTTCACCGGGATAAAAAGGGGGGGACCAGTGTAGCTGCTTAGCCTTTACTGATTGGACAAAATTAAATATAGCAGCTAAATAGGCTGCTAGTCTGCTGTTGGTGTGGGATCTTCTCTTATCCCCGACAATGATTTGTGCGTAGAGGTGGTTATAGAGCCAATGTGTCCAGCTAACCGGACCTCCTTCCTCGGCATGTAATAGTGGGGAAAAATTTTCTTTCGACATTAAGTCGAATTTTACTAGTAAACAGAGCTTTTCTAAATACCATTTAAATTGTTCTCGTCGGTGATAGGTGGCATTTTTCAACATGTAATACCATCGGGGGCCTTCACAGTCGCCAAATTCCTTCCTCAGATCCTCATTTGAACATTTAAGATATCGAGCGCCATCATAGAGTGGTAGTTTAAATACGGCTGAGACGAGCTGGGGCGAAAATCGTACCTGATTGAGAATGAAGCCGCTGGTTTGTCGCATGCTATGTAATTGGTCCTCTGCATCGTCATTAGCAATCCACTGCTCCCATGGTAATTGGGCAAACTGGAGGAGCCCTATCTTTCGTAGCCAGTCTTCATTCTTTTTCGACTTGATGTCGAGCTCGATTTTAAATTCGGTGGAGAATTTATGCTGAGTTCTTAGGGATGCAGAAGTTACTGCGTCATCTGCATCGTCTTGGAGGGTAGTATCTGTTGTCGTTACCACGTGGGTCGGCGTATGGGCGCGCTTTCTGAGTTGCCAGTGGCGAATGTCAGATTCCGACATGCTTGGTTAAGGGTTGCTGAGAAGAATATGTTGGAAGTTGCTAACTGGTGCTGAGTCTCGAAGAATACTAATGAAGAAAGCTATGCTCTGTATACGCATTTTATAAACACCGGTGCTTGAATGGCCATTTGCTATGCTGATTGTATGTCAGTAGGACATGACTCTTCCCTCCCTTGATAATATTTGTATCAGAGTAAAAATCATTATGCCGCGTGTTACACTGTAGATTGGTGCTAGACATAACAAGACTTTTCATGTGCGAAAATGTCAGAAAACCAAAAGTTGATTATCATATTCATACATTATGAATTTGGATGCGCGAATATTCTTATTCTTCGATGAGACCTTCGAGATACATACTCCTAGCCGATCGAAATGTGCGAGCTATCTTTTTCTTAAGTGTTTCTAGTAGTTGTTTTAGCGTGTCGGGCTCTAAAACTTGCGCATCTATTCTAACAGAGCTAAGTGCGATTGCTTCGGTGAGTACGTTTTCGGCCTGGGTCTGCACAAAAGCTTCCTGTAGATAGAAATCGTTGGATAGGGCGGCATCCTTGGAAGTCTTCATTTCGGCCAGTTTGGTCTTCAGCTCTGTAATATACTCCTTCTGGTTGCGCACTTGGTTGTCTAGTCGTTCGAACTGCTGAGTTTGGAAATCCAGAGTTTTCTTGAATGCATCTCGGTCCCTGCGCGTCTTGTCGATATCCTTGAGGTATTGGCCTTCCCGTATCAGTTGTCGTTTGAGGATATTGTTAACCTTATTTGCGCATTCTTCGGCTCGGCGTAACTGTTCTTGGATTTGTTCGGTTTCTTTCTGTTGGTCCTGATTCTTCTGGATGGACTCCTGCAATTGAGTCTTTGTCTCTGCGATCAATTCTTCGAGGGAGGCGTTGATATCTTCATTTTCGTGGAGGGTGGCCTTCAGGGCTCGGATTTCTTCATGCGCGGCATGTAGGAGTCGATCTTTGGCTGCAAGTTGCTCGAGGGCTGCATCTCGTTGCTCTACTAGGGTCTGTTCTGCCGAGAATTTGGCTTGGAGCTCTGCTAACTGCGTCTGGAGCTGATGGTTCTCAGTCTTTGTGGCTTCGATTTCTTCCTAGAGGGGGGTGATGTCATCTTCTAGGACGTCGACCTTGTATTGGTATTCGGCCTTCAGAGTGTCCGTGGCTTCCTTAAACTGGATGGGCAGCTGGTGTGATAAGTGCATGAGGAACTGCCCCATGGACGCTAGTTCCGAAAATATGGTGGGTGGTGGTGGTGGTGGTTGACGAGGCTGAGAGGAGGTATCGGTGAGTAGGTTTTGGGAGTTTGGCGGAGAGTAGTTAGGGGAGGAAGAGGAGGAGGGTGTAGGTTCAGAACCGGGTCGTCAAGATGGTTCCGGTGGGAGGTCAGGGTTGACAGGTGGGGTAGGCAGAACAGAGTCAGTGGTGGTTACCTTTGCAACGGTCGGTTGTTCGGCTTCTGTATGATTGATGGCCGCGATAAGTTCATCCAGTGCTTTTGTGGCGGTTTCCGGTTCGTCCTGTTGATGCTCGGATTCCTTTTCGGTGGACACTATCTCTGTATCTGCTTGGTTTTGCTGGTCTTGTTGCTCTGTCGAAGTGTCGTTGTGTATTGAAGTGGCGGTGTCGTGGTAAGTTTCTTCTTGCTTATCTTCTTCGGCGTCGTGTTTCTTTCCGGCGGATCCTTGGACTTCACTTTCTGAAGAGCTGATCCGGATTCGCTTAGTGCGGAAGATTTGATTGATCTCTTCGTCGTCTTCTTCAGTTTCCTCGAGCGGTTATGCTGATTCTTCGTGCCTAAGTGCTGGGCCTGTGGGTGGGGGTTGTGCAGCGAGAATGGTTGGGAAGAGGAATGAAATGATGTGGGGAAGGCGAGAGCGCGGAGAGGTGCCCTTTTGGAGTTGCTTTACTATAGCTACGGATTCCTTATGCATTCGTTGGAAGAAGTAAGAGGCAAAGTTTACGGGTTCGCGGGCGGCTAACTCCAAGGCGGAATAGAAGGGGCGAGAGATGCCGTAGGTTCGTTTTTGCAGGTTGAGAATTGCAACGAGGAACTGTAGGGCGGACCGTTCGGGTTCTAGGCGGCAGAGAATGGCATATTCGTTTGATGAGGAGCGGGGGAAGAGTTCGGTCATGCGAGCGATAGGGATGCTAGGGCCATTTTCGCGTCCTTGCGGGGTGAGGCGGTAGGCTGCAGAGAAGGCTTGGAAGGTGATGACGGTTCTATATGGGAGGGAAGGGAAGACCCACTGTCGTTCGGTGATGGGGAATTGGGCGATGGCGTGGATGATCTACGCGGAGAAGGGATGGGCTTCCACTGAGTGCCAGGGCAACTCAGCGAAGTTAGCCAACCCTCTGCAGCGTAGGTATTCGCCGACGTCTGTCGGGATACCATCACGGAAAGCAGTGTAGTTGGCTAGCACTTCCATGGTGTTCACGAGCACACTTACAGGCAACACAGAGGACAGGGATAATACGTATAATCTTGAGAACACGATAACGTTTATAGCTCGACCGAGGGGGTTAAATAAGGAGAACACGGTGGGGGTGGGAAGGGGGGGGTGGGTATCATTGTGCGGTGCGGGAATGATATTGTTTGCATGCTGGTGTGCGTGCTTGAGTGACCGGTAGGGAGGGGCGGCTGGTAACATAAAGATTTGTACAAAACACGACTAAAAAGGGGGAAAAGAAAAAAGAAAAACGCAAAACTTTATACAAAACGCGGTTCGCCGCCGAATAATTTAATGCGTACTAGTAGTGGGATAATACGGCCGCAGCTTCGACCCATTGATTACCTTTGGAAGTGGATTTCCGGTCAACGTAGTCAACCGAAAAGTTGCCGGGCCGATTTGTTCTGAGATCTTGAAAGGGCCGAACCATCGTAGTTTGAATTTTCCTGCTGCTCTATCCGATTTTGCGTTATAGAAGAGTACAAGCTGGCCTACCGAAAACATTGGAGTCTTCAAATATCGATCGTGTGTCTTGGTTTGCCTTAGTTGTACTTCGCGCATAGTTAAAAAACTGAGCCATCGATGCTCATCAAGTTCTCTGAGTGCGTCCATTCGTGCTGTCAGCGAATATTCCGGTAGCATCTTCTGAGTGATTGCTACACGCAGACTTGGGATGACTATTTCCATGGGTGCTATTGCTTCTAAGCCATAAGCTAGTTTGAAAGGTGTCAAGCCTGTTGTTACCTTATATGTAGTCCGGTATGCCCATAATACGGCGGGTAGTAGTTGATCCCATCTTTCCGGTGCTTCCATGATCAATTTTCGGAGGATATTCAATAGTGATTTGTTTGTACTTTCGGCCAATCCATTGGCACGTGGATAATAAGGAGAGCTAAATTTATGTGTGACCTGGAATGATTGTGTAAGGGCCTTCATTAGATTGTTTACAAAGTGAGTGCCTTGATCTGAGACAATTTCCAAGGGTAAGCCAAATCGTGGGAAGACATCCATGAGTAGACATTTTGCTACCGTAACCGCTGTAGCAGATCGTAAAGCCCAGGCTTCTGCCCATCTTGTTGCATAGTCTGTACAGGTTAGTATGTACTGTTGTTACTGAAGACTGTTGGGGGTGTGATTGGACCGATAAAATCTAATCCCCATTTCTGAAATGGTTCGAGTGGTAAGATGGGTTGCAGAGGAAAAAGATGCCTTTGCAAAGGCTGACCAGTTCTTTGACAAGTATCACATTGTTTAACAAACTGTGCGACATCTCTGTACATCGTTGGCCACCAGAGACCTCCTTGCAGAATTTTCCGTTGAGTTAATTCTACTGCAAAATGGCCACCAGAAGGAATTGAGTGAGCCAGAGTGATAACTGAATTAACCTCATGAGGTGGAATACAGCGAAGTAAGATTCTGGTATGATCTGCATGATATAGTTCTCCTGCTACTAGCCGGAATCGGCGGCTAAAGACTGCCAATTTCCTTCGAACTGCCTTGGTCGTCTCAGATGGGAAGCATCCTTCGGTGAGAAAAGTTAGAATCTGATCATAGTATGTAGATGGTGCTTGTGGGTTGGCCGTCTCATCGGATAGTGGTTCAGCATTATAAATCGCAGGAGTCGTGTCATCTATGCCTACCGGAGCTTCACCGGAATCCAGGCGAGATAAGAAATCTGCTAGGGCATGTGCTTTTCCGGGTCGGTGAATGACTTCATAATCAAATTCCTGCAAGAGTAGCACCCATCGGGCTAATCGTCCGCCTAGATGTTGTTGTCTTACTAGGTAAACAAGGGCAGCATGGTCCACATGAAAGGTAAACTTCCGGCCTAGTAGATAATGTCTGAACTTTTTGATTGAGTAAATCAATCCTAGACATTCTCTTTCAGTAGTGGAATAATTTTTTCTGCCGGTGCAAGCCTTCTACTGGCGTAATAAACAGGGCGAAACCACTTATCTGTTTGCTGCATCAGAATACTGCCAATTGCAATATCTGAAGCGTCGACAAAAACATGGAACGGATTGTCCCAGTCCGGTGGTTGTAAAATTGGGGCTTGCGTCAGGAGATACTTGAGCCGATCAAATGTAGTTTGGCATTCTTCAGTCCATTCAAACTGTCGGGGAGTTTTTGTGATTAGCCTGTTCAGTGGTACTGCGAGGTGAGCCAGCCACCGTAAGTGTCTGCCATGCCATCGTATTTGACCCATAAAATGCATTACTTCTTTTGGGGTTGCGGGTACCGGGGCTTCTAAAATTGCCGAAATCTTATCTGGGTCTACTCGAATACCTTGAGCAGATACAATATGCCCAAGTAGTTTGCCGCACGAAACCGCAAACACGGATTTGTTTGGATTAAGGCAGAGTCTATATTCTCTACACTTCTGAAAACAACATCGTAAATGACTTAAATGTGCTATCATCTTCCCAAAGATTGAGAAGTCGTCAAGATATACTTGCATGAATGAAGTGAGATAAGGAGAAAATATCTCCTGCATACATCGCTGAAATGTGCTTGGTGCATTTCTTAATCCGAACCACATTACGGTGCAGGCGAAGACACCCCAATTGGTAATAAAAGCAGTTTTTGGTATATCTTCTTCAGCCATTCTAACCTGATTGTAACCACTGTATCCGTCTAAGAATGAATACATTTCGTGGCCTGCTACCCTATCAAGCATGGTATCCAAAAAGGGGATCGGGAAAGGATCTGGTACTGTTGCTGCGTTCAATTTCCGGTAGTCTACACAGATTCGTAGTTGCTTATTTTTCTTTGGCACAATCACAATTGGTGAAATCCATTCAGCATGTTCTACTGGTACGATGAATCCTACTTTTAATAATCTGTCAAGTTCGGCTTTTACCTGAGATGCATAATTGGGATTCATCCGATAGCTGGACTGCCTATTTGGTTTAGCTTCAGGCTTCAGCATGACTCTGTGCTGATATATGCGCGGATCTAATCCTTTCATATCTTTGTAATCCCATGCAAAGACATCTGAGAATTCGCGAAGGAGCTGAATCAAATTAGCCTGAAAGATTTTCGGTAATTTTTGCCTTATTTTTACAGGTCGAGGATGGTCCTTGTCTCCTAGATTGTACGTGATCAGCTGGTCTTCAGGGACATAAAATTGTTGTGGGTTCTTTGTATCCTCTGTTGGCTTAAATAGTGGTTGTAATTCAGTATCTGCTTGTTCAGATTTTTCGGTGATAGCTACTACTGCACAAACTAAAGTGTTCCAATTATTAATGACGGACTGTAGATCAACAGTTCCTAGAGACATTAAATCGGCGTTATTCTTCAGAAATTGCTCTTCTTCATCATCTGATAGTCCATCTAACATATGAACTGGTTCAGCGAGATAAGGTCTGGCGTGAAGTTCGCAGGGTTGTATAGCATCTAGTTTTACCACATATTTACGATTGGCATCTTTGAATGTGAGCTCTTGCGCAGACCAGTCCTGTATTACCTTTGCATGCTTCAGCTAAGGTCGGCCGAAAAGAAGGTTGTAATCCAAGGTGGATTCGGGCAGATCTAGTATAACAAAAGTCATTTTGAAAGTCGTACCTTGTAAAGTAATGGGTACATTCCGTACAAGCCCTATGGGATGGACTCTAGATTGATCAGCCATTCTGACAAAGAATTGAATTGGTTCGATTTCGGTCCAGCCTAGCTTTTTACATAATGCTGCGGTTGCAATGTTTACGCCGGAGCCTCCGTCAATTAATACCTGCGTGATCTTCTGATTCTTATACCATACTGTAATCAAGGGCACTGCATGATCAACCGTAGAATCAGATTCTGGTTGAACTGCGGCGGTTGCCAGAATGCAAGAGGGTGCCGGGTTAAAATGTTGTTGAAACTGTTGCCGGATTCCAGGTACTAACGCCAAAAGTTGGCCGAGAGGTAAGGTGATAGATGCCTTGGATAAAATTTCCCAGGCCTGCTGAGATTGGTTATCCTGCTCCTTTGGATTTGAGGTCTCTGCTGTTGCCGATGTATCTGCTGTTATGTCTACTGCTGATGGTTGTTCTGCTGCTGCTTTCTCTTGTTGCATACCTTCCTTTGCTGACGAGGTCTGAGTCACCGGAATAGGTTCTGGGAACACTGGTGGTTCTGTGGCGGTCCAGTGACTAGCCTTGTTATACATCCTATGTTGTTCTCGTATCCCTGGTTCAAATACTTCTGCTGCTGGCTGCAGTTGTTTACCTGATCGGGTCTGGACTGTCGCAGTTTGCATTTCCACCGGTGTAATTTGTACCATGTTGGCCATTGGGTTTTGCCGCTCCTTCTTCCTTTGATCATACTCCGCTGCGTCTTTGCAATATCTTCTAATGTGTCCAAATTCACCACAAAAATGACAGCGTGGCGGTGGTAAATTGGGTTTTTCCTGTGGTGGTTCGTTCTGCCAGCGGTTTGCATTATAGTTATTGTTCCTCTGTCCTCGGTAGTTTCGATATCCTTGTGGTTGATTGTTTCTCAGTTGCGAAGGTACATAGTGATTTGCTGCCTGTCCATGTTCTTGTATAACAGCATTGACTGATGTTGTTCCTTGTATTCTGGCATTGTAGAGACAATTTTCGGTGGAGTGTCCGGCAGTGTTGCAGATAGCGCAGAATGTCTGATTTAGTGCACAGTTAGCACTTGTATGGCCTGAATTTTTGCACGTGGTGCAGTATACTTGCCTGGTTATATCTTCAGTCATATTTTTGTTTGTCCTTAACCATTCCAAGTCTTCTAAAAATCCACCAACCTTGGATTCCAACTGTAGAGCCATTGCAATGACTGCATCCAGTGTCATTGCTCCAACACATCTGATGATCATAATCTGCTTCAGTTGTGGGGTTAGTCCATTGATAAACCATTGAGAGATGACATCGTCAGGTAGATTAGCATGTGCCTGTGGTATCTGCCGTAAATGTGTTCTAAAGAGAGTAGCGTATTCCTGGACAGTCTGATTTGCCTTCTGCCGGTTGTTCTGTAGATACTCAAAGATTTCAGCAGGATTCTTCTTTAGTCTGAATCATTGTAGAAAGGCATCTCGTACTGCATCGTAAGTACCAAAATGATTAATATCATATTTCGTGAGCCATCTCGCTGCTTCATTGACCAGTGTAGATTGAAAAACAATGGCCTTATACGCCTGATCTGGTGGATGGTTGAGGACTACATAACTGATCTCGAAAGTGCGTACGTGAGCATCTGGGTCATCTCCAGGGAATCCACCAAATTTCGTGTATGTTACTCCTGTTGGAGGCAGCCTTGGTTGACCTAACTGTTGTTGTTGTTGCTGTCCGTTCATCGTGGGTGTCTCCGGTCCTTCTTCTGTATCTTGAGGTTGATTAGTTGAACTATCAGAATCTGGATCGCCGGATGGCGTGCCTTCCGGTGTGCTGTTTTTGCGCAGGATACTTCGGATCTCTGCTTCGAATAGCTCTCCTTCCTTCTGGATATCCAGTATCCAAAATCTTTCTTCCAGACACGCGGGTCTGGCTGAGGATTTTGCAAAAAATGCTAATCCTTGACCGCCAGTTGGTGTTTCTATCACCGGAATATCACCGGAATGAGCTGACAGTCTACCAGACCGTAGCGTGTTTTTGCTTTTTCTGATTTCTTTTCCTAGAGTTTGTCTAATCTCTAGCGGCGTATTGATTAATTCTGGAATCACTATACTTTGGTTAGGCTGGGTCGAGGTGACACCAGCATGTACCAAAGGCGCTGATCGTTCCACCGGAATATGGCCGGAATTAATTCTAGCGTCCTTAACTTGCTCGACCACTGAGTCAGGTCGCGTTATACCTTCTTCTCCTAGAGTTGTTTTTTGTACTTTTCTTGTTCCCGTCGTCTGGGTCCTAGGATACGTTTCGCCAGACCGAGTAACCGGCATGCGTCATTGCCTAGTGATACTATCTGAGCAGTTTGCAACAATCTGGGTCTGTTGCTACTGTCAGTAGATCATATGTTACTAGATGCTTGCTTCTTACAACCCGCTTAGTACTCTAATGCCACTTTCTCACAAGTAACTCGTAATCAAATGCTACTTTACCGCAGAGACTGGTAAACAGTTGCCACTTTCCCACAGACGGCGCCAAATGTTAATGTTAGACTAAATGTTGGACTGCTACTCGGTTATGGGTTTAAGCGTTACTCTTCTTCGATTCAGATACTTCACGTTTGATCGGTTCCAAATACTTCTAACCGCAATCCCTATCTTAGCCACGTGGGTTCTTGGGAGTGGTAGGGGTCTGTTAGACAGAGGCCCTGTACTAATTTCCCAATTTAACACACAATCTTACGGTTGTTCCGTCCTTAGCTCAGTATCCGTCCCTGAACAACGGAAGTCTGTTCAGTGTATTGGAATTAGAATTACAGGACTGAGGTTAGCCGGCCAATTACGTACTCTATATGCAAAAGATACTTCAATAACAAAATTACGTACTGCGTACTTCTTCAAAGTAGGTAGGTATGCCAATTAGACCGTATGCCTTAAAGTCATGCGGATTCGAACAGTTAATCTCCTCAACACACATACACCGCCACTGTTCTACTCATACTCAGACCGTTACAGCTACTCATCTTCCGAAGTTGAGGTAAACAGCAAATATATGGTGTACTAACAACTTCAATCGCTCACAAGGACGCTACAAACAATTAATTCGTGATTACTCTTCGCGCTACTTACTTCCCAGAAGAACTAACAAATAACATGTCACGCTTGTTCACACTCAGAATCATACTTAACCATCACCGCACAGCTTCGCCACACAATACAACTAATTCGTCATTCCATATTATGGTGAGTGTAATCAACTAGTAGGACTACAGACGGAACAGATCAAGCAGAACTTATCCCTTCAACAACATATACGCGCACATAAGACGTGATAGCAATCTCAGTGAGACTTAATCAGACAACACGCTACAATTCCCCCAAAAAACAGGGACTGCCTGCTCTTTCTTTTCATTACCTTAAATAGGGGATTTTTTACAAGGGTGCACTCTTCTGCAGTTACCTGCGCGTTCCCTGAAAGATTCTCTTTTTCATTTAAACTCCCTGTCCTCGTACTCTTGTCCTTGTTCGGTGGCCGTCCAGCACTTTTACATTTAAGGCACCTGTCCGGGTTCCTCCGTCTCTGTCCGGGTTCATCCGTCCTGATTCGGCGGCCCTCTAACAGGTTCTACTATCATATTATCATTTGCAAGCCATGTCTTGGAAGAGCATTTATGAAGAGATTTGAAGATTTCAAGGAATGCTTTTATACACTTTCATTGATTGAAAGTTAAAGGCTATGCTTTTATACACTTTCATTGATTGAAAGTTAAAGGCTACATCAAAATAGGTATCTAGAGGTTTTCTAGAGAGTTTTGAGAGATCTCTTTCATGGCAAGAAAGCTCATCTAAGAAGACAAATTTGAAGATGGGATGAGTTTTGTGTTTAGCCAATTTTCTATTGTAAGTTGGTTGGATATCCAGGTACAAAATTTGATTTAGAGAGGTAACTCTAGGAAGGTAATTCATCATTCAGACTAAAGGTTGGTGAATTCAGTCATATCAGACATTTGAAGCAAAATTTTGATTTAGAGATATAAGGAGATGGTAAAACATGATTCTGTATTCACTTCCATTGTATACCATGTTTGTTTTGTCTCTTACTCTTAGCACTAGAGGAAAAGAAAAAGGTCATTTGAAGAAGTCAAGAGTGTTTACTACTTCAAGATGAAGAGAACAAAAGGTATGGAAGAGATGTTTGAAGATGTTGACATCATCAGGTGGAACAACAATGCAGAAGAAGAAAGTCCATCATTTTCAAAAGAAAAGTAAGACTTCCTGTTCTCTTATATTTTCCATATAATTTTCCTATTTTATCCTCTACACCCAAAGACAAGGTCCACGAGAACATCTTGTGTGAAGATAGTTTACAAAAGAAGTAGTTTCTTGTTTTGCATGATACCTGGTCATGATTTAGTAGATTTGACAAAGAATCGCATTGAGAGAAACAAAAGCAACAGATATATGTTTTGACTCATATATGTATGAGTTATGTTCAAGCTTTTAAGTAGGCAGTTTATATGTTCCCTCAATAAAATCTTGGAGTGTCAATACAGAGCTACTTAGTATATGACAAGTTGCAAGAGAAGTATATTTCTTCTTTATCTAACTCTTGAGGTAAAAGAGTTTTTCGTAACAGATTGTTGGCCGTATACGAGAAGAAGCAAGTACGAGCATACAAGCAGATCTAGCACTAAGGCAACCCTTTATTTTTTTCAAAACCATTACACCATTTAAAAAGTGATTCTCATCACTAAAAACCCCTGTAAATACCATTTTCACCTTTTTGTAGCTCCATTTTGTACAAGCCGAGGAGTCCTCGAGCTTGAGGAGCCTTAGAAGTAGTTGCCTGCCAATTTTCATAATTTTTAGATCTCGTTTGAGCCCTCAAATAAGCCCTGGAACCTAATTTTTAACTAGGTCGGACACTAGGTCTGGACAGGGCCAAAGCTAGTCAAAAACTATAAATAGAGCTAGAGAGCTCCTTTTTGAGAGAGCTTCTTGTAGTTTTGAGATTGTATGAGAACTTTGTTGCAATAGAAGTGATTCCATTGTCTTACTCTCTTTGGTCTTATCATGTGTGCGCGTGTGTGTGTATGTGTGTGCATGTTAGTGTGCTTCTCACTCACACATTTGTGCCTTCACTTGCTCGAGGTCTTCATACCATCCTCATGTCTTCCCGGATTGACATTAAAGGAGGTGCTACTCATCACTGAGCTACACCAAATTTTGGCGCCGTTGCCGGGGATTCGAGCTTTGAGGACGAGCGTGTGATGGTAAGATGTAGAGAGGACGCGTTGGAATGGTAAGTAGTCGGTAAATTTTTTATTTTTCTCCATCTCCATCTCCATCTTCACCTCCTTCTCCATCTCCACCTCCACCTCCTTCTCCACTACATATTCCCTCTTCCTTGTCATTCCCCTCATTTGTTGTGTGCGAGTTTGAGAGAGAGCGAGTGTGTGTGTTCTTGTTTTGTGTGTTTTTTGCATGTTTCTTGCAGGTGGCAGCTCCATCATCATCTCCAGCAAGCTCAGCAGGTACGGAATCTGTTTGCACAGTCCCCGAGGCATTGAGCTCGAGCTATCACGACACTCCGAAAACTTCACCCAATCACGATTCTGAGTGCACCACGACACTGCGCAGGCCTAGAGCTCCCAGGATCACTAGACAGAACAGAAAAATTCACCATATCCCGAGCTATCGCGACACCTCGAGGTATCGCGACACTCACGACCTATCGCGACACCTCACGACCTATCGCGACACCTCACGACCTATCGCGACACCTCACGACCTATCGCGACACTTCGACCTATCGCGACACCTCGACCTATCGCGACACTTCCCACCTATCGCGACACTTCCCACCTATCGCGACACTTCCCACCTATCGCGACACTTCCCACCTATCGCGACACTTCGGCCTATCGCGACACTTCGACCTATCGCGACACCTCCCACCTATCGCGACACTTCGACCTATCGTGACACTTCCCACCTATCGCGACACTTCCCACCTATCGCGACACTTCGGCCTATCGCGACACTTCCCACCTATCGCGACACTTCAACCTATCGCGACACCTCCCACCTATCGCGACACCTCGACCCGACCTATCGCGATACACGGCCTTTAACACATGAAAATTTAGGGTTATTTTTGAGTGAATTGAAGGGTAGTTGAGCTTAATTTTAGGCACCTTGGTATAACTTTAGAACCTTGGAAGTGGGCAAAAGACCTAGAAACCAGAGAGGGATCTCCTGAACCCTGAGAGCCTGTTTTGACCCTTTAGTGCCTGAATGGTCATAACTTGACCATACGAACTCCGATTGATGAGATTTTGGTCTCGTTGGAAAGCTCGTTGAGAACTAGGTGGTCCTAAGATTCAGGGGGTACAGTGAGTTACTCTAGGGGGACTAAAATTATTGATGTGTGTCTTTCAAATACTTGTGGTAATAGAGCTATACTGACTGGTGAGCTTTTGCAGGAACATTGTGTGCACTCAAGGCAATCCAAAGCAAGCTAGCAAGGGTGAGTACCAAGCTTGGGAGAAGGCTTCCTAGGCTTGTGTAGCAGTCTGGTCAACCACCTAATTGAGGTTGGAAGATCTCTCAACCCTCCTTTGTCAATTCCTAGCCTAGGCTAAGTACGACTTAGGTGTGGTAATTAATTAGACCATTAGGGCAACATTAGGCACGAATCAAGTCCAAGAGTATTAATCAACCAAGTGCAAGAATTAAGTAGGTCTTAAGTGCGAAAACTCTAAGGGACAAAAGGTAAACTGGAATCGATCACTTATCAAGTGCGGAAATTCACTTAAGTACTCCTGACGACGCGATTTCAGACAAGACCGTAAACATAATATTCAACTCAAAAGAACAAAGTGGTTGGTGCAAATTAACCTGCAACGAGAGTGTGCTTAGGTCCAAGGGGGTAGATAAATCAGGCATATGAACCTTAGATCAGGCAGACACTTAGGCCGAGACAGACAAAGCCTCAGATCTTCTGAAGCTAGTGTCAATCACACTGCCAGGTCTTGGGCCCAACAGTTGAGTGATTACCCATACACTCCCAGATCAGAAACAAGTGATTCTGAGATGTCCTATCACATGGAGAGACCAGTAGGTAGTTCAGGGTTGGCTTATCTAGAAAAGCCAGAAGGACCATACAAGACTCAACTGGAATACATCAGGACTAATCGTTTAGGTGCTCGCATCTATGAAGATGGCCTGAGAAGATCGGTGGTCCAGATTAAGAACCCCGAACAACCCCATGGATTAGACCACCCAGTAGTCAAGTTTGAGAATGGAGCATACCTAGATAAAGAGGGGACTATTTATGTAGTCACCACTCTTCCTGATAGAACAGACGAGTTTGGAAATGTGATTGCAGAGACCGACATGGGTGATATAAAACAAGGAAATTTAGAGAAAGAGCCGAGAACTCCCCGGGGTAAATCTGTCTTGACCAGAATCATGACTCCAGAGTGGATTCCACAGGATAATAAAAGCATAGATCTGCTTTTAAATCGAGAAACCGATGAGGCTTTTTGGAGATATAAATCTGCTCAACCTCAGGAAGTGAGTGCCCTCGCAATCTATGAGTTTAAAGACCCTGATAGCCCCGGCCAAGTAACCTACCTAGACAATGCATCAGAGAGAATCTTCATGGTCACTGAGCATGGCAGACATGCCTACACATGGAAGGGTGAATTTGTTTTTCCCCAACCAAGGTCTAATGCGTTCTTTGGTCACCAAGGAGCTGGGACCTCCCAAGCTCATGGAGCTCAAAGAGATAGAAGTAGAGACAAACCTGAGGTAAGTTTTGCCAACTCCCGGGGAAGAGAAAGAACGGGAACGGAAAGGAATAGAGTGGAACCTGAGAGACATAGAACCCCATGGAATCAAAGGAGTACTGACGATTTTCCTTTGCCAAGGCCGAGAGAACACACTAGGACCCTGCGACCAACTCAACTGGTGAAGTCCATGAAGAATTATTTCGATGGCACGGGAGACCCTTATGACCATGTGGCAGAATTTCGACAAGTATTGAAAGCTGAACAGGTAGAGGACCTATTCACACAATATAATGCTTTTGGTCTAACCCTTAGTGTTGAAGCTCAAAGTCAAGGACAAAGCATGGAAGCACATCAAAAGGTGGACACACGAGGAAAGGGAGCAAGTAGGGAGCTCCAAGAAGTGTATGTCAAATTTTCAGAAGAATCCCCTACAAAAATAGTGATTTTCATCACTAGAAACCATTGTAAATACCATTATCTATTTTTAGTAACTCCATTTTGTTCAAGCCGAGGAGTCCTCGAGCTTGAGGAGTATTAGAATTACCATCGTACCAATTTTCATAATTTTTAGACTTTGTTCGAGCCCTCAAATAAGCCCTAGAACCTAATTTTTAACTAGGCCGGACACTAGGTCTGGACAGGGCCAAAACTAGTCAAAAAACTATAAAAAGAGCTAGAGAGCTCATTTTTGGGGTTAGCTTGTTAGAGAATAGAACTTTTGTAAGAGAACTCTTTTGCAATCTAAGCTTTCCATTGTTCCTCTCTTTGATCTTACTTTGTGCGCGTGTGTGTGTATGTGTGTGCATGTTTGTGTGCTTTCACTCACGCACTTGTGCCTTCACTTGCTCGTGGTCTTCATACCGGTCCTCACGTCTCCGCGGATTGACAAGTAAAGGAGGTGGTGCTTACGCTTGAGCTACACCAAATTTTGGCGCCGTTGCCGGGGAGAGAGCTTCGAGGACGAGCGTTGTGATGGTAAGATCGTAGATTTGCGACGTTGGAAGGTAAAAAAACTATCATTTCAGTTCATTTTCTGTTTTTTCCTCTTCATCTTCATCATCATCATCATCTCCACCTTCTCCCATCTTCTTCTTCATAGAAATTTCTTGTTTTTTAGTGCATTTTCACCATCTTCATACCATTTTTCATGCATTATTGTGTGGGAAGGAGTTAGGAGAAGCAAGGGAGAGCAAGCGCTGTTTTTTTTTTCATGATTTTCTGCTCATACGGAGCTCGCCATAGCCGGCGCTCAGAAATTTGAATTTCCCGCCAAAAAACGCGATTCTGTGATGAAAATCGCGATTCTGTGAAAATTCAAAATTTTTTGAAAAATCACGATTTTCAGTTTTCCCGCCTAAAAGTTGGTTGAAAAAATCGCGATTCTGTGTTTTTCTCAAAAAAAAACGATTCTCTGCTCAAAATCGCGATTCTCTGAAAAACACGATTCTCTGCTCAAAATCGCGATTCTCACCAATCACGATTTTCAGCAAAAACACGATTTTGTGAAAAAGGCGATTCTGTGAAAACACGATTTTTTGCTCAAAATCGCGATTTTCAAAAACACGATTTTGTGCTCAACATCGCGATTTTCATGTGAAAAATACGATTTTCAAAAAACACGATTCTCTGCTCAAAATCGCGATTCTCACCAATCACGATTTTCAGCAAAAAAAAACACGATTTTGTGAAAAACACGACTTTCTGCTCAAAATCGCGATTCTCACAAATCACGATTTTCAGCCAAAAATACGATTTTGAGAAAAACACGATTCTGTGGGACAAAATCGCGATTTTCAAGTCAAAAACACGATTTTGAGAAAACACGAATTTTTGCTCAAAATCGCGATTTTCAATTCACGATTTTCTGCTCAAAATCGCGATTTTCAGTCAAAAACACGATTTTGTGAATCACGATTCTCTGAGTCAAAATCGCGATTTTCAGAAACACGATTTTGTGATCAACATCGCGATTCTCTGAAACACGATTTTGTGATCAACATCGCGATTCTCTGAAACACGATTTTGTGATCAACATCGCGATTTTCAGAAACACGATTTTGTGATCAACATCGCGATTTTCAGAAACACGATTTTGTGATCAACATCGCGATTCTCTGAAACACGATTTTGTGATCAACATCGCGATTCTCTGAAACACGATTTTGTGATCAACATCGCGATTCTCTGAAACACGATTTTGTGATCAACATCGCGATTTTCAAATCACGATTTTCTGCTCAAAATCGCGATTTTCAAAAACACGATTTTGTGCTCAACATCGCGATTTTTTTGACTTCACAGCATCGCGATTTTCAGAAAGTTCACAAAATCGCGATTTTCTCCAAAGGTCCTGTTTGCCTGTTTTGAACCCCAGGAGCCTGATTTGACATAACTTTCTCATCCAAAGTCCATTTTTTGAGCTCTATAGCTTGTTGGAAAGCTCGTTTCAAATCCTACACGATCTCAACTGTTTTTTTCAAGAATAGTGCGTTGATTTTGAGATAGGATAATTTGAAGTTGACCCTCAGGTGGGACTAGGGAACCAAGGGGGCTCTAAAGAATTGTGAACCATACCAAAGGGAAAATTTGGACTCTTGACTAAAGCTTATGAACCTGAGATCTGGTAGACACTTAGGCAAGGATAAACAAAGCATTAGATCTTCTGAGGCTAGTGTCAACCATACATCCAAGTCTTGGGCACAACAACTAAGTGGTCATCTTTTACTCAGATCAGACACAAGTGATTCAGAAATGTCTTTTAGTATGGGAAAACCTGCAGGTGGCTCAGGGACTGCCCATCTACAAACACCGAAAGGTCCCTATAAGACACAGTTGGAATATATACGGACCAACCAATTAGGTGCTCGCATCTATGAGGATGGTCTGAGGCGATCAGTGGTCCAACTCAAAAATCCAGATCAATCCTTTGGACTTGAACACCCGGTGGTCAAGTTCGAAGAGGGTTCATACATTGATAAGGAAGGAACCATGTATGTGGTTACCAACCAACCAGATAGGACCGATGAGTTTGGAAATATCATTCATGAGAATGAGATAGGAGACCTAGAACAAGGAAACGTAGGACAAGGACCCCAGACTCCTAGAGGTAAGTCAGTTTTGACCCGAGTGATCACTCCGGACTGGATCCCTCAAGACAACAAAAGCATAGAACTATTTTTGAATAGAGAAACAGAGGAAGCCTTTTGGAGGTTCAAGCCAGATCAACATAGCCAATTGGGCATAGTGATCATCTATGAATTCAAAGATCCTGAGATACCAGGCAAAGTTGTCTACCTGGATAACACATCAGAGAAAATTTTCTTGGTAACGGAACATGATAGACATGCATATACATGGAAGAATGATATGATTTTCCCCCCACCAAGATCCGATGTTTCCCATGGCCTCCAAGGGGTAGGATCATCCCAGGCTCATGAAGCCCAGAGAGAAAGAACTAGAGAGAGACCTGAGGTAAGTTTTGCACACACCGTGGGCAGGAATAGGTCAGGATTGGAAAATGAAAGACCTGAAAGAGAGAGACATCAAGCACATAGGCAACAAAGAGATGAACAGGATTTTCCATTGCCTAGACCCCGGGAGTACCCAAGAACCCTTAAACCCAGTCACGTGATCAAGGCAATGAAGAACTATTTCGATGGGACAGGGGATCCTTATGATCATGTGGCCGAGTACAAACAAGTGCTGAGAGCCGAACAAATTGAGGACTGGTTCACCCAGTACGAGGCATTTGGTTTGACCCTTAAAGGCACTGCCTTAGCTTGGTTTCAACCATTGAGTAGAAGCAGCTATCGCGATATAGGTCAACTGCTAGACGAATTCATTGTAGAATTTTCCAAGAGTGGTATCAGGCATAACACATCGTCCCTGATCCATAGTTTCAAGCAGACACCCCAAGAAACAGTGCGACTAGCAGGTAGAAGGTTCAGACAGTACCTAGAAAGATGCCCTGCTCCAGAGCTACCCACACCAGCCAAACAAGTGGCTTTGTTTTTAGATGGCTTATTGAGCACAAAGTTAAGATCCTATGTATACTTGAAAGATCCTAGATCCATAGAAGAGTGTGTGCGGACGTGCATAGACATAGAAGATAACTTGGGTGAGGAGTTAGGATTGGTCAAACTCTACAAAGATTCGGATAGTTCTACTAGTCATAATTCAAAGATCTCCACAGAAATAGAAGAGATAGCTGAGCAAGTTGCCAAGAAGCTGGGAGTCCAAAATAAACAAACACAGGGAGTCACTTCATTGAATCGGTGCTATACTTGCGGAGGCGACCACATGGCTAATGTATGCCCAATGCAAAACCAAAACATTAGAGAAAGGAATGCTCCATATTGCACTATTGAGAGAAAATACACAAACCACACGGCTCAAGATTGTCCCTACAATAGGCAAGCTGTTAGACAGAATTATCAGCAACCTTACCCACAAGGTAGGTATCAGAACCAATACCAACAACCATATTATAGACCACAACAGCAATAGCAGGCACCATATAGGCCACAACCTGTCTTGGGAAACCAACCACCAGCTCCAGCCAACGTGATTCCAGTCAAATATGCTGTGGGAGAGGAAAATCCAAATAGAGCTTTGGTGCCACTAACCCCATTGATACCAGATAATGACTCTCATGCTCATAGTTCAGACTACTCCCATGAAGGTAGTCCACATGCTTATTACACAGAGTCACCTGAACATAGTGAGATTTACTCGTATCAATATGAGGCACCGCCTATGGAGCAAAATTGGGAGCCAGAATACTCCAATGTCATGTACACAAATCCTAACCCTAGGCCCCAGTTGAGACAAATGAGACCACTAGCCCCTAGAGGATCTTGTTTCAGATGTCATGGTGACCATTTCATTCGTGACTGTCCCCACCCACCATCTCCGAGTCAAGGACAGGCTATCACAATACAGGCTTTTTGTCCTGATTGTGGCAAAGACCATCTCCCCAGAGATTGTCCAAGAAACCCCTCCAGTGCACCCAAGATTACACCCATTAATGTGGTAGGCTTAGTGGCAGATTCAAGTTCAAGTAGTAGCAATGTGGCTCCTATACAAGCTGTCACTAGAGCACAAGCCTTAAAACAGGATAAACCTGTAGAACAATCAGAGTCGAGTGAATCAGGAGAGCCTAGTAAGAGGAAAACAAGAACATGGAAGGATACCAGAGAGAAGGCCAATCGTAAGTGGAATAAAAAGTTATCGGAACTAGAAGAAAGCTTAAAAGAAGCGAAAACAAAAATAGAAGACATTGCATCTCAAAGCCCCTCGCATGCCGAAACTCCACCCACTCCACCTCATCCCACCCCACCACCCATTGTAAAAAGACCGCAACCAGGGTCTGTTCTTGCAGATCCAACCCCAGAAGGCTTGGACATGATGTTCAAGGCCTACCAGGCTCGACTTCAAGAAGGGCCTACAGCGGCAAACCTAGACAAGAGTTACCCTAGAGCAGATTTAGAGATTGAACGGATGAAAATGTGCATGAAAATGGTAGAACAAGCTCAAGCCATACTTGAGACTAGTCAAAAGTTCAATCAGACGAACTCTATCAAATCAGATTTGCATTTCCAGGGCTTACTAGAACGATTAGAGCAGTTGGTAAACAAACCACAAGTTTCTCTACCTCCACAGGCTCAACCAGTTATTGAAAGAGGAAGCTCACCACCAAGGGGAGCTTATGTTCCTAATTCCACGGATGCTGGAATACCTCCTTCTATTCAACAGTACTCTCAAGAGTTCTTGCGGGAAATACAAGAGGAGAAATGGGCCAAGGAGAAGGGTAATTCCCCTCCTATTCCTGAGATTGATGATCTTCATGATCAATTTCCCCAAGACATTCCATCTATTTACGAAGATGAAGCAGAACAAGAAGACGAAAGATTAGATTTTGAATCTAATACCTTAGAAGAACTGCCTCAATTTCCAGGCCCATGGGAATCTGAATCACTCCAGATTAGAGCTCCCACAATACTAGTAAGAAATGAAGACTCAGTGGTTCCAAGGAACACGGATGTCGTGAAGAACACTAAGGTTCAGTGTCATCTCATTGTAGAAGAGCTGCTCAAAGCAAAACCTGAGTTATGGAATCATGTGAAGGATCAGGTCCCAGAACTTGATTCCAACATGCCAAAAGCAGGCTCCAAGCAAAGGGTACCCGAGATACCGCTAGACAAAATAGGGGACATGTGTGAAGGTGAAGAAGGTAATACTTATCTTCCAATCACCTACCAAGATTACACAACCAAAGCAATCATAGATTCAGGTGCTGGTGTTGCTATTGCGACCACCTCCTTGTGGAAGCAATGGGGCAAACCCACATTAAGACCAACTAGAATGAAGCTCCAAATGGCTGATGGTCATTTTGAAAGACCTCTAGGATTGCTAGAAGGGATCACTCTAACCACTTGTGGTGTAGAGTTTGAGCACACATTTGCTATATGTGACTTTGAGAAAAATAATGTCTTTGAGATGATCCTAGGAAGACCCTTCCTACGACAATTGCAAATAGTACAGGATTGGGGAACTAACTCCTTGTACTTACAGCACTTAGGGGTCACCACTAAGGTCAATCTGAAGGATTACACCTTCAGAGATGTACCACCCCTACAGTGGAATTCTATCCACAAAGTGAAAGAAGATTCCATCTCTGTGCATTCTGAAAGTTCACCTGATCCATCATGGCTGCATGAAGATACTCATTTGTGGATGTGCAAAGTCGCAAAGGAAGAAGAAAAACGTTTAAAGGCAAGGGAAGAAGGAACTTCACTAGGAGATAGATCAGTTAGAGACCCAGCCTACACACCGATGATCTTTCCAGATGAGGAGTTTGAGCCTCATGGCTGGCCAGAAATCTTAGCCACCATGGACATTGCTGTCAATGAGGAGCAGTGGACACCTCATTGTGATGAGGAGGGTTATGATATCTCAGTGTTCATGTGTCAACCCTTGCTAGAAGAATGTGACCCTAGTGATGTCATAGAAGAAGAAGAGAATGACGATGATCTGGAGTCTATTGTGATGGATAGTTGCTTTAACTCAGAGCAGCACTATCTAGAAGATATAGGAGTGTTCACCCAGAAAGAAGAAGAACCTCTCACAAGTATTAAAACAGTAAACTCAAAGGATGGAAGTGAGAGTAGTCAAAAGAAAAAGAAAAGAAAAGCAGTGAAACAAGAAAAGGAGGAATCATTGTTTGAAGTACCAGAAAACTTCAAGAAATATGAAGTTGACGACCGCAAAATTTTGGTACGAATGCCTAAGAGAGAGGCCATCATAGGAGAATCATATGATAATAAAGAAAAGACCAAGAAGATTGTTGTGACCATTGAAGAGAACGAAGAGAGATGCACATATATAGGAGATGACCTAAGTGCAAGAGAAGAAATGGAGCTCATAGCTCTATTAAGGGAATATAGGGATGTGTTTGCATGGCACTATAGAGACTTGAAAGGGGTAGATCCAAGAATTTGCTCTCATACTATCCCCATGACTGCTGATGCTAAGCCCACCAAACAAAAGCCCTACACATATAATGATACCTATGCAGCAAAAATAAAAGAAGAAATTGATAGGTTGATTGAAGCCGGATTCATCTATGAGATTGAGCATACCGAGTGGGTGTCCCCCATTGTTGTGGTACCCAAGAAGAACGGGAAGTTGCGAGTGTGTATTAACCTCAAAAAAGTTAATGCCGCTACGATTAGAGATAGTTATCCACTTCCAATCACAGAACACCTTTTGGAGCGTGTTGCAGGCAAGGAAGTTTATAGCTTCCTTGATGGATTTTCAGGTTACAATCAAGTAGCCATTGCCCCAGAAGATCAACACAAAACAGCTTTTGCTACAGAGTGGGGAATCTTTGCATTTCGTGTGATGCCATTTGGGCTCACCAATGCACCTGCAACATTCCAAAGGCTCATGTGTCATGTCTTCAAAGAGTTCTTGCGAAAGAGCTTAGAAGTGTATGTGGATGATTTATGTGCTCATTCCCAAGAAAGAAGGGTTCACATCCCTGAGCTCAGACAAATCTTCAACAAGTGTAGAGAATATCGAGTGTGTCTAAACCCAGAAAAGTGTGTGTTTATGGTGCGTCAAGGTAAAATCTTAGGGCATATTGTTTCTAAGAATGGAATCTCAACAGATGAAGATAAGGTACGAGCCATAGCGGAACTACCAAGGCCAAGGAATGTTAAAGAGGTACAAGCCTTTATGGGCCATTGTGGATATTACCGTAGGTTTATCCACATGTACGCGATCATAGCTAGACCCCTTTATGCCTTGTTGTCTAATTTTGAGTGGAACGACGAATGCGAGAATTCTTTCAATGAACTGAAGAAACGTTTGTGCACAGCACCAATACTGACCACTCCTGATTGGAATAAACCATTCCATGTCCATGTGGATGCATCCAATCATGCCATAGGATGTGTGCTAGCACAACCCACAAGTGAAGGGAATTTAGATTTGCCCATCGCATATGCTAGTAGACAACTAAACCCAGCCGAAAGAAATTATACCACAACCGAGCGAGAAGGGTTAGGCATGGTATATGCGGTAAAGAAGTTTAGACACTATTTATTGGCCAACAAGTTCAAGTTTTTCACTGATCATCAAGCTTTGTTATATTTGGTCAATAAACCTTGCAATACTGGACGCTTAGTAAGATGGTTCCTCTTACTAATGGAGTATGACTTTGAAGTTGTTGTCAGGAAAGGTAGAACCCACCTTCGGGCAGATCACCTTTCTCGCATTACTTCAGGAGAGTCACCACAAGGAGTGTCTGATGAACTACCTGATGCTTATCTGTTCAATTTGGAAGTTGTTCCTAAATGGGCAAATAAGTTGGTACCAGTCCTAACCTTCGGCCCTGCAAATAAGAATGTGAAAACATCACAAGAAGAAATTGTAAAATCACAAAAATATCACATATTGGCAGGCAGCATGTACAAACAAGATACTGAGGGTGTATTAGCTTGTTGTGTCGAGGATGATGAACATAGTAGTTGGTTGCAGCAAGCTCATGAGGGATTGCTAGGAAATCACTATTCTAAACAACGAACATTGCAGAATTTGAAACGTTTAGGAGTGTATTGGCCTAGCATGGACAAAGAAATACATGAGTGGATCAAGAATTGTCCAATGTGCAGAGAGAGACCACCAGTGGAGCATGCGACCCTTTATCAAGTATCATTAATTCCAGATTGGAGTGCTCCATTGGTAGAGTTTATGAGATCGGGAAGATTACCCAAAGAGGCCAGTCTAGCAAGAAGACGAAATATGGAGCAAGAGGCTCAAGGCTATGCCTTAGTAGGAGAGAACCTATACCGAAGAGGTAAAGATGGTTACTTAAGACTGTCCGTTCATGAATCAGACTATTTAAGGGTCTTAGAGACTGCACACAGTGGTGTTGCAGGTGGACATTTTGGTCCTGACCGAGTGATTAAGACCATTCTGTTCTCAGGACTTTGGTGGCCCACTCTTCATATGGATGCACATACCTATGTGAAGAAATGCGACACATGCCAACGTGCACAATATCCAGTGAGAAAAGACGAGATGCCCTTGAGGCCAATGATGGGAGGACGTGCATTTTCGAAGTGGGGCATAGACTTCATAGGTCCTATTAACCCCCCAGCTAGAAACTCCCATGCAGAGTACATCATCGTAGCCACAGATTACCTTACAAAGTGGGTAGAAGTCAAAGCCACAACAAAGAATGATGCTCAGACTACGGCTAAGTTCTTATTCGAGAATGTGTTCACGAGATATGGACTACCAATAGAGTTGGTGAGCGATAGAGGCACACACTTCTTGAATGAAGTCATTGAAAATCTTCTCCAAGAATTCTTGGTGATACATAAGAAATCCGCCCCCTATCATCCACAAGCCAACGGACAAGCCGAGAGTACCAATAAGATTCTCTGTAACGTATTGACAAAACTGGTGAATAATAAACGCTCTGATTGGGACAAACAACTTCATCATGCTGTTTGGGCTTATCGAGTTGCCTACAAAACGGTACTCAACGCCACCCCATTTCAGATGGTCTTTGGACAGAACGCTGTGCTACCATTAGATTTCTTAATCCCTGCCTTAAAAGTAGCACAAGAGTATGAGTGGAATGGGCATGAATTGTCCTCTAGGATCTTTGATCTCGAACGCTTAGGTGAAACGAGGCTACGAGCGGCAGCAGGCATCTACGCTGCAAAGAAGAGGCAAAAGGCATACTTTGATGCACACATCAAGGATAAGGGATTGAAAGAGGGAGATCTAGTGTTGGTATACACACTAAAACAACATGCCCGTAAGTTGGAAAAAAGAGGATATGGACCCATGATCATTAATAGAATTTCCACTAGTGGTGCAGTTCAGTTGGCCACTCTAGAAGGAGATATCTTGCCAAACTATATTAGTGGCTGCAGAGTCAAGCTATATCAAGAACCTCTTACTGAGGATATGCTAATGAGACTCAACACTGCTAAGAAGCGAAGAGAAGAAGAGCTAAGAGTGAGAGAAGAAGCACAGGTAGAGGCCAGAGAGCGTATTAGGCGAAATAAGTTAAGGCGATTAGGCCTAGATGTCAACTCAAAAGCCCCAAAATATCACATGGATATGTGTCAAAAGTCAGGCATTGCGACTTCTCAGGTCATTGACCGAAGACCCTTTGTGACCATAGAGATAGGACAAGGGAAGGGTGCAAGGACGGTGAAAGCATTGATTGACTCAGGTGCAGCAAGTAGTGCAGTTAAACTTTCCTACTGCCAAGACTTGGGGTTGAACATCAATCCCATAGAAGCTTATCTCATAGGATTGGGAGGTGTGGAAACCCCTTGTTTGGGCGAGGTGGAACTTCCCATCTACCTTCAAGATGTTCCAATGAAAGTCAAAGCGCTAGTATGTCAAGATGAGAACCTTACAGAACCACTTGTCTTGGGTCAAGATTGGATCTATGACCATGCAGTTAACTTAAACCTAAGAAGTCAAATTCTTCAAGTTTGGGTACATGAACAATGCATTACATTAGAATTAGAGAACTGCATGCTCCTAGATCATGGCACCACACACTCTCTTAGTTCTTCCAAGACTAATCATATGAAAGAAGATGTTGTATGTGTCAAAAGCTCTATGATGCAGAAGGAGTCAATCGTGGAAGACCAGGTTCGAAGGCGGGTGGATCTTTCTTCTTCTCCAAAGACTCAAGTAGCCACAGTAGTGAGCCCACCACACAAGCAAACACAACCGTTCACGACAACTGCTACATCAAATAGAAAGACACCATTCGATAAAAAAGCGGTTCCGGGCATGAAGCAGATCTGGGTACGCAAAGGAGAGCAACCACCAGCCTTACCCCCACAAATCCCATCCATGCACACTAACCAGGCCAGAAGACAAAGGAAGCAGCTCAGACAAGCTCCATCACAAGATATCCAACAAGTTTGGGTGCCTAAGAAGTTAGCTGCAGCTCAACAAGGGCAATTACAGATGTGGGTACCTAAGAAGATCCTACACCCACAACAACCTTTGTTCTCCCACATGCAAAAGGTTTCAACAAAGAGGCCAAAAAGAGAAAAGGGTAAGAACCACGTACAGAGACCAAAGGAAGATCAAATCAGCTCTTCAACATTAGTAGGAAGACATGCAAAAAGGATATGGGTTTGGAAGCCAAAAGTGCAAGTAGCCTCCACCGAACCAAAGCATCAACCACACTGGATACCACAGTTCAGAAAGCATCCAAAGAGAAAGACGCCTGAAGTGACCTCTACAGTGCCAAATGATGTTCTAAAATGGACTCCAATAAGGAGGATTACATCAGTTCGAGACTCAATGGATACCTCCACTAAGGCCGGCATCAACCTCCACAAATAACATCGAAAGCCTCGAACGAGCAACAACCATGTGCTCCTTGCACAACCCTGTCTTTTGCACCATTTAGGTCATGCATTTCCAAAGTATGCATTAATATAGAGCCACATTACACGGCCGTGCATAGACACACTTGAGAATCCCATGCACAAGAGCACAGTGACATATATCGAACATTTCTATTGATACTAACTTTTGTGTTCTTGTTTTGTGATATCCTTTTTCTCAAAAAAAAAAAAAAAAAAAAAAAAGGGAGTGGGAGAGAGCTTGTTCCCAGTGTGTCTCGGCCAGCAGTGAGATTATTGCTGCCTTATCTGGTAGAGGACAAGCATTTGGCATGAACATGGCATCTACAACTATGATTTTCTCTTACCATGGTAGGAATGAAGAGCTTGAAGGTCCGCAACTTGAGTGATGCTTAACTACTTCATGTACCAGAGCATCCAAGGAGATATCTGCAAAAGGTAGTTCTGGAGGAGAAGACTCCTGCATATGGTGAGCTAAAGAGCATATGTGAAACTCCGCTTGGTGTAGTTACCCGATGTTGCTTGCCAAGGAATATAAAGCAATTCAATTCTCAGTATTTCCTGAACCAGTATGGAACAGTAGCACTGGTGAATGGTCTATGTCAATCCGCATGGTAATCTCTTAGAAACCGGCACGTGTCCAATATTCCTCTGAGTGTCAATATAGGGAAGTGAACGTGCATGAGCCCAAGCTCAGAAATGCACATTGTTAGTGACAAATGTTGCTTTGAAAAGAGGAGAGGGGATCCACCACTCAAAAGATCTCATCAGTGGACAATCAACATGGACATTCATCAACAAGGTTCCATCCCAAAGGCCGAGTGTACAACACGAAGAGGCAAACATCCATCAACCTTCGCCATGGTAAGTATCTTTACTCTGGAAACACCATAACCATGATAGTTTAGGAAACCTCTTCGTCAGCATACCCTTGAGCACTTAGCTCAAGACCCGCAATTTTTGCACCATACTTCTTCCAATGCATTTTCCAAGTAAGCATGCGTAGGGCTACATTACAAGGCCGTGCACAAGGCACATACTTTTTTCAACCCAGGCACGAACACACTTACCCATCATTCATTATGGGTTATGAGTTGTTGGCATGAATGCTCTCAACATCATCTTTAAAAGAGCTAGCAGACATCATGGGAACAACATCCATATCTCGGAAGCCAATTGAAGCCAGTAGTTGCTCCAAATCACTCTTGACAACCTCTTCTGAGCAACTTGCAGTTTTGAAAGCTCACAACGACACATTCTTGCTGGAATCCAAGGAACCAGCTCATACAACGGATGGACACCACCTCTCAAAGCACTACACAGAACAGCCCTTCCAACAAGGGTCTGTCAGGGACGACAGACTCGAGAGGGGGGGGAGTGTTGAAGCTCAAAGTCAAGGACAAAGCATGGAAGCACATCAAAAGGTGGACACACGAGGAAAGGGAGCAAGTAGGGAGCTCCAAGAAGTGTATGTCAAATTTTCAGAAGAATCCCCTACAAAAATAGTGATTTTCATCACTAGAAACCATTGTAAATACCATTATCTATTTTTAGTAACTCCATTTTGTTCAAGCCGAGGAGTCCTCGAGCTTGAGGAGTATTAGAATTACCATCGTACCAATTTTCATAATTTTTAGACTTTGTTCGAGCCCTCAAATAAGCCCTGGAACCTAATTTTTAACTAGGCCGGACACTAGGTCTGGACAGGGCCAAAACTAGTCAAAAAACTATAAAAAGAGCTAGAGAGCTCATTTTTGGGGTTAGCTTGTTAGAGAATAGAACTTTTGTAAGAGAACTCTTTTGCAATCTAAGCTTTCCATTGTTCCTCTCTTTGATCTTACTTTGTGCGCGTGTGTGTGTATGTGTGTGCATGTTTGTGTGCTTTCACTCACGCACTTGTGCCTTCACTTGCTCGTGGTCTTCATACCGGTCCTCACGTCTCCGCGGATTGACAAGTAAAGGAGGTGGTGCTTACGCTTGAGCTACACTTAGGAACACTGCCCTTACGTGGTTTCAACCACTGAACGAGAGGCATTTCAGAAACATAGACTAGCTCTTAGAGGCATTTATCATTGAGTTTTCTAAGAGTGGAATCAGGCATAACACCTCCTCACTAATTCATAGCTTCAAACAAACACCTCAAGAGACGGTGAGACTAGCTGGAAGAAGATTTAGGCAGTACCTGGAGAGATGCCCGATGCCGGAGTTACCCACACCAGCCAAACAAGTGGCCTTGTTCTTAGATGGATTGTTGAGCACCAAGCTCAGGTCATATGTATATCTGAAGGACCCCAGAACGATAGAAGAGTGCGTGCGCATGTGCATAGACATTGAGGACAATCTAGGTGAGGAATTGGAACTATCAAAAATCTATAAGGATTCAGATAGCTCTAGTAACCTCACATCTGGTCAATCCACATCCATTGAGGAACTTGCATAGAAGGTAGCTCAAAAACTAGGTGTCTTTAGCAAACAAATTCTGAGATTTGCCCCAGCTAAGCGGTGTTACACTTGTGGCGGTGACCATATGGCAAGTGTATGTCCCATTATGGCCCAACCCCAGGTGAATCCTAGTAGCCAGTACTGCACCATAGAGCGCAGGTACACCAACCACACTGCACAAGACTGCCCATATAACAAACAAACTGCTAGGCAAAATTACCCTCAGCCATATCCACAACATGGTAGATACCAGAATCAGTACCCACCACAACAATACAACAGACCACAGCAAACTTATCAGCCACCTTATCAAGGGCAGCAGAGACCTCAACCAGTCCTAGTGCAGCAACCCCCTGCTCCAACCAATGTGATCCCAGTGAAATATGCATCTGCTGAAGAAAATCCGAATAGAGCCATAGTCCCAGTCACCCCATTGCTATCAGACAGTGATCCAAGTGACCATAGTTTTGACTCCACACATATTGATAGCCCACAGGCTTACTACATGCAGTCACCCGAGCATAACGAGTGATACTATTGTGAGGACCCAAGTGAAAATAGTGGGGAACCTGAGTATGCTAATGTCATGTTCACAAACCCCAACTCTAGACCTCAACCTAGGCAGGTAAGAACCCCCTTTCCTAGAGGACCATGCTTCAGATGTCAGGGAGATCACCTTATACGTGATTGTCCACTGCCTGTCCCTACACAACCTCAACCAGTAACCATTCAGGGTTTCTGTCAAGACTGCGGGAAAGAACATCTCCTACGAGATTGCCCAAAGAACCCTAATAACATGCCTAGAATCACTCCTATCAATGTTGTTGGGTTAGTTGTGGACTCCACAGGGAGTGTGACTTCCACTGCACCTGTGCAGGTGATCACAAGAGCCCAGGCACTACAACAAAACCAAGGTGTTGGTCAGGAAAAGAGCCCCGAGGTGAGTGAAACAGAGAGCATAACCAAAAAGAGGACTAGAGCCTGGAAGGATAGTCGTGAAAGAATGAAAAGGCAATGGGCAAAAAAGATAAACGAACTTGAAGAAAGCTTGAGAGAAACCAAGGCAAAAATCATAGAGATCACATCTCAACCGCACTCTCACACATTCCCACCGCTACCATCCCCATCACCCTCCATTCCTCCACCCTCTAATACACCCCACGTAACCCACCCACCACCCCGAGTAGGATCAGTATTAGCTGATCCCACTCCTGAAGGCTTGGACATGATGTTCAAGGCCTACCAGTCTCGACTTCAAGAAGGGCCAACAACTGCAAACCTAGACAAGAGTTACCCTAGAGCAGATTTAGAGATTGAACGGATGAAAATGTGCATGAAAATGGTAGAACAAGCTCAAGCTATACTTGAGACTAGTCAAAAGTTCAATCAGACAAACTCTGTCAAATCAGATTTGCACTTCCAAGGCTTACTAGAAAAATTAGAGCAGTTGGTAAACAAACCACAAGTTCCTTTACCTCCACAGGCTCAACCAGTTATTGAAAGAGGAAGCTCACCACCAATGGGAGCTTATGTTCCCAATTCCACGGATGCTGGAATACCTCCTTCAATTCAACAGTACTCTCAAGAGTTCTTGCGGGAAATACAAGAAGAGAAATGGGCCAAGGAGAAGGGTAATTCCCCTCCTATTCCTGAGATTGATGATCTTCATGATCAATTTCCCCAAGACATTCCGTCTATCTATGGAGATCAAACAGAGCAACAAGAGGATGAGAGATTAGATTTTGAATCCAATTCTTTACAAGAGCTGCCTCATTTCACAGGCCCATGGGAATCTGAATCTCTCCAGATCAGAGCTCCCACAATATTGGTGAGAAATGAAGACTCAGTGATTCCAAGAAACACTGATGTTGTGAAGAACACTAAGGTTCAATGTCATCTCACTGTAGAGGAGCTCCTCAAGGCAAAACCAGAGCTCTGGAATCATGTGAAGGATCAGGTTCCAGAACTTGAATCCAATATACCAAAAGTAGGCTCTAAGCAAAAAGTTCCAGAGATACCTCTCAACAAGATAGGAGACATGAGCGAAGGTGAAGAAGGTAACACTTATCTTCCAATCACCTATCAAGGTTACACAACCAAAGCAATTGTGGATTCGGGTGCTGGTGTTGCTATTGCGACCACCTCCTTGTGGAAGCGATGGGGCAAACCCACCTTAAGACCAACGAGAATGAAACTTCAAATGGTAGATGGTCATTTTGAAAGACCTCTAGGATTGCTTGAAGGGATAACTCTAACCACTTGTGGTGTAGAGTTTGAACATACATTTGCTATATGTGACTTTGAGAAAAATAATGTCTACGAGATGATCCTAGGAAGACCCTTCCTACGACAATTGCAAATAGTACAGGATTGGGGAACCAACTCCTTGTACTTACAGCACTTAGGGGTCACCACCAAGGTCAATTTGAAGGATTACACCTTCAGAGATGTACCACCCCTACAGTGGAATCCTATCCACAAAGCGAAAGATGATTCTATCTCCGTGCATTCTGGGAGTTCACCTGATCCATCATGGCTGCATGAAGATACTCACTTGTGGATGTGCAAGGTCGCGGAGGAAGAGGAAAAGCGCCTAAAAGCGAGAGAAGAAGGAACTCCCCCAGGAGGTAGACCAATAAAAGACCCAGCCTATACACCGATGATATTTCCAGATGAGGAATTTGAGCCTCATGGTTGGGCAGAAATCTTAGCTACCATGGACATTGCAGTCAATGAAGAACAATGGACACCTCATTGTGATGAGGAGGGTTATGATATTTCAGTGTTCATGTGTCAGCCCCTGTTGGAAGAGTGTGATCCTAGTGAGTTCATAGAAGAAGAGGAGAATGACGATGATCTCGAATCCATTGTGATGGATACTTACTTTGACTCGGAGGATCACTACTTAGAAGACACAGGAGTGTTAACCCAAAAAGAAGAAGAACCCCTCGCGAGTATTAAAACGATAAATTCAAAGAAAGGAAGTGAAGGAGGTCAAAAGAAAAAGAAAAGAAAAGCAGTGAAACAAGAGGAGGAAGAATCATTGTTTGAAGTACCAGAAAATTTCAAGAAATATGAAGTGGAAGACCGAAAAAATTTGGTACGGATGCCTAAGAGAGAGGCCATTATAGGAGAAGCATATGACAATAAAGAAAAGACCAAAAAAATTGTACTGACCATTGAAGGGAACGAAGAACGATGTACGTACATAGGAGATGACCTAAGTGCAGAAGAAGAAGCAGAGCTTGTAGCTCTATTAAGGGAATATAGGGATGTGTTCGCATGGCACTATAGAGACTTGAAAGGAGTAGATCCAAAGATTTGCTCTCATACGATTCCGATGACCGCTGATGCCAAGCCCACCAAACAAAAGCCCTACACATATAATGACAATTATGCAGCCAAAATAAAGGAGGAAATTGATAGGCTGATTGAAGCTGGATTCATCTATGAGATTGAGCACACTGAATGGGTGTCCCCCATTGTAGTGGTGCCCAAGAAGAATGGGAAATTGCGAGTGTGCATTAACCTTAAAAAAGTTAATGCCGCTACGATCAGAGATAGTTATCCACTTCCAATCACCGAACATCTATTGGAGCGTGTTGCAGGCAAGGAAGTTTATAGCTTCCTTGATGGATTTTCAGGTTACAACCAAGTAGCCATTGCCCCCGAAGATCAACACAAAATAGCCTTTGCCACAGAATGGGGAATCTTTGCATTTCGTGTGATGCCATTTGGACTCACCAATGCACCTGCAACATTCCAAAGGCTCATGTGTCATGTCTTCAAAGAGTTCTTGCGGAAGAGCTTAGAAGTATATGTGGATGATTTATGTGCGCATTCCCAACAGAGAAGTTACCACATCCCTGAGCTCAGACAAATCTTCACCAAGTGTAGAGATTATCGAGTGTGTCTGAACCCAGAGAAGTGTGTGTTCATGGTACGACAAGGTAAAATCTTAGGTCACATTGTTTCTAAGAATGGAATTTCAACAGAGGAGGACAAAGTAAGAGCGATAGCGGAGTTGCCAAGACCAAGGAATGTTAAAGAGGTACAAGCCCTCATGGGCCATTGTGGATATTACCGTAGGTTTATCCACATGTATGCCATCATAGCTAAACCTCTTTATGGGTTGTTAACAAATTTTGAGTGGAACGAGGAATGCGAGAACTCCTTCAACGAGCTGAAAAGACGTTTGTGCACAGCACCAATATTGACTACTCCGGATTGGAGCAAACCATTCCATGTCCATGTAGATGCCTCCAATCATGCAATAGGATGTGTGCTAGCACAACCCACAGGTGAAGGAAACCTAGATTTGCCGATAGCATATGCTAGTAGGCAATTAAATGCAGCTGAACGAAATTATACCACAACGGAGAGAGAAGGCTTAGGCATGGTATATGCTGTGAAGAAGTTTAGACACTATCTATTGGCCAATAAGTTCAAGTTTTTCACTGATCATCAAGCTTTACTATATTTGGTCAATAAACCTTGCAATACAGGCCGTTTAGTAAGATGGTTCCTCTTACTAATGGAATATGACTTTGAAGTTGTTGTCAGGAAAGGTAGAACCCATCTTAGGGCAGACCATCTTTCTCGCATCACTTCAGGAGAGCCACCGCAAGGAGTGTCTGATGAATTGCCCGATGCTTATCTGTTCAATTTAGAAGTTGTTCCTAAATGGGCAAATAAGTTGGTACCAGTCCTAACCTTCGGGCCTGCAAATAAGAATGTGAAAACAAGCAAAGAGGAAATTGTAAAATCACTAAAGTATCAAATATTGGCCGGAAGTATGTACAAGCAAGATACCGAGGGCGTATTAGCTTGTTGTGTCGAGGAGGATGAACATACTAGTTGGTTGCAACAAGCCCATGAGGGACTGCTAGGAAATCACTACCCTAAACAACGAACATTGCAGAATCTAAAACGTTTAGGAGTGTATTGGCCTAGCATGGACAAAGAAATACAGAAGTGGATCCAGAATTGTCCAGTGTGCCAGAGGAGACCCCCAGTGGAGCATGCCACTCTTTATCATGTGTCATTAATCCCAGATTGGAGTGCTCCATTGGTTGAGTTCATGAGATCGGGAACATTACCCAATCAGGCTAGTCTTGCAAGAAAACGGAGCATGGAGCAAGAGGCTCAAGACTATGCCTTAGTAGGAGACAACCTATATCGAAGAGGCAAGGATGGTTACCTAAGATTGTGCATTCATGAATCAGACTATTTGAAAGTCTTAGAAACTGCACACAGTGGTGCTTCAGGTGGACACTTTGGGCCTGACAGAGTAATTAAGACCATTCTATTCTCAGGACTTTGGTGGCCCACTCTTCATATGGATGCACATACTTATGTGAAGAAATGTGACACATGCCAACGTGCCCAATATCCGATAAGAAAGGATGAAATGCCTTTAAGGCCAATGATGGGAGGACGTGCATTTTCAAAGTGGGGTATAGACTTTGTAGGTCCCATCAACCCCCCAGCTAGAAACTCCCATGCAGAATACATTATTGTAGCCACATATTACCTTACAAAGTGGGTGGAAGTAAAAGCCACGACGAAGAATGATGCTCAAACGACGGCTAAGTTCTTATTCGAAAGTGTGTTCACTAGATATGGGTTACCAATAGAGCTAGTTAGTGATAGAGGCACTCACTTCTTGAATGAAGTTATTGAAAATCTGCTCCAAGAATTCTTGGTAGTGCATAAGAAATCTGCCCCCTATCACCCTCAAGCCAATGGGCAAGCCGAAAGCACCAATAAGATCCTATGCAATGTATTGACAAAATTAGTGAACAATAAACGCTCTGATTGGGACAAACAGTTACACCATGTTGTTTGGGCATACCGAGTTGCCTACAAAACGGTACTCCAAGCCACCCCCTTTCAGATGGTATTTGGCCAAAACGCAGTGCTACCGTTGGACTTCTTAATACCTACATTGAAAGTAGCACAAGAGCACGAATGGACGGGTCATGAACTCTCCTCAAGACTTTTTGACCTTGAACGATTAGGAGAGACAAGACTGAGAGCAGCTGCAGGGATATATGCAGCTAAGAAGAGACAGAAGGCATACTTTGATGCCCATGTGAAGGATAAGGGCTTGAAAGCAGGAGATCTAGTTTTAGTCTACACATTGAAACAACACGCAAGGAAGCTAGAAAAGAGAGGCTATGGACCTATGATCATCAATAGGATCTCCACGAGTGGAGCAGTACAACTAGCCACTTTAGAGGGTGATGTTCTCCCAAACTATATTAGCGGATGCAGAGTCAAGCTGTATCAGGAACCCCTCACGGAGGAAATGCTAAGTCGACTCAATACTGCTAAGCAACGTAAAGAGGAGGAAAAACGAATTCGAGAAGAAGCACAGGCAGAGGCCTTAGAGCGTATCAGACGAATGAAGTTGAGGAGACAAGGGAGGGATCAGCCTATGACTGACACTCAAGAGTCTCCAGGCTATCACATGGCCATGTGTGAGGCTTCAGGTGAACGTACCTATAAGATAGTGGACCGACGACCTTTTGTGACCCTAGAAATAGGACAAAGAGACAGCACAACAAGCGTGAGAGCATTAATTGATTCAGGAGCAACCACAAGTGCAGTTCGACTTTCTTATTGCCAGCAGCTGCAATTGGAGGTAAAACCCCTAGAAGCATATCTGATAGGATTAGGAGGTGTTGAAACCCCTTGCATGGGAGAGGTGGATCTTCCCCTCTACATACAAGAGGCCCTCATGCCAACAAAAGTGCTAGTGTGTGAAGACGAGGATCTGACCGAACCTCTTGTCTTAGGCCAAGACTGGATCTATGATCACGCAGTTAACCTCAACCTAAGAAGTGGACTTCTTCAGGCTTGGGTAGGCCAAAGCTGTCTCACGATTGAATTAGAAAATCAAGCACTCAAACCAATAGAACAGACACCAACTCCTGGTCCCTCCAGGAACCAACATGAAGATAACAATGTTGTTCTTGTACAAACTTCTATGGTGCAGAGGATTTTCAATCTTACTGAAGGTACAGGAGTCAATAAGGAGTTCCTAACTGATCCAAAGAAGATTCTAAATGAGCAGACCAAACATCACTCAACACGAAGGAGGCTGCTGATCAAGAGGCAGGAGCGCCAGCCCGTGCAACACGGAGCACCTCGTGGCGCGAAGCAGATCTGGAGACGCAAGGATGGAAAACCCACAACTCTAATAGCAGACTCTCAAGGAGACAAGAAACTAGCCTCACCATCAAGGAACAAAGTGAAGAAGCCCCCTAGGATAACCCCTAGGCATACCATTTCTATTTGGGTTCCTAAGCGGTCAATGAAGGCCATCCCTAATACTAGACAGATATGGGTGCCCAAGGCCTGCTTACAAGCCCAAATTACTTCACCTCCAGGCACTAGGATGAAGCAACTTTCACAAGCACTCGTGGCCAACAACTCAGAAAATGAAAAGATACCTACACCTCTCATTGTCTCCACTCCCATCAACCCTAGGAATGTCTGTAAATGGGTACCCAAAAGGTCCCAAATACATCACGCTCTCATCCAAAAATCTTCACCTGTCTTTAGTTCTAAGAGCTACGAATCCTCTATCAAAGTTTGGAGAATAAAACTGTGTACTAAACCCCCTGACCCAATTCTGTAAATCCGTCTACTCTAACACAGGAGCATTCTGAGCCCATTGCATGACCAAAGTATGCATCTAGGATGACACTGACCTCTAATCACCACTCACATCTATCACAAACACTTCACCACTAACCACTGACCTCCGGGATTGTCATGTTAGTATTGTGAAGGGAACACCATTACGTCTTGTTTCCTATGCAACACTAATGTGCCTTTCTTCTTCCAGCAGATAAGCAACCTACTCTCATGGCAACAGCGGCAGGCACAAGCTCTCAGGCAGGCTCTGGTGCTCCAATCAATTGGGATGCCATGCCGGTGGAAGCCCCACCAACAGCTCGGCCTGAGAAGTTCGTAAATGTGCAGAGAATTCCTATTCTAGATCCACCAAATGGCCTAACCGAAAGAGTAAAGGGGCATTCTCACTGGTTCAATGAGATGCCAGGAGATTTGGGAGACGCGGATCACATCTGGGAATCCAAGATGGAATGTGGAGGAGTGTGGTGGACCTTCCAGTTCTTCTCACGAGAATTCGAAGCATTGCAAAATGCAGCTCCACTTCAAGATATCTGGCAAAAAGCAGGATTACAAACTTATTTTAGTGCAGCTCTGCCTAAACCTGATTTCCTCAGGTGCTACTACCTAATTGCCACGCTGAAGCCGACAGGGGATAAAGATCATTCAGGCACATTCTGGGTGCCCTCCTTGTCAAATCTGGAGGAAATGAGGAAGTTCGAATTGAATGTTACTTTAATCAGGGAAGCACTTCAGATGTATGGCACGCATGTACCTTCTGACCGCGACCCCTTGATACTTGAGTCGATGAAAAGCAATAGAATCAAGAAGCTAAAAGAAATGTGCACCCTCACCCCCAACATCGCCATACCTTTGCGGATGTGCCTCCAACACTTCGCATTCCCAGCTCAGGACCGTTTCACCCAACCTCACAAGAAAATATGGTATGGGCTATATCTAGCAGAGACTGGAAGCTTGCCCATTAAGATGCCTGTATGGATCTTGGACCAAGTGTATGAGGCAGGCAAGCGGGGAGTGAGGAAGCCTACTCTACATGGCTGTTGTGCGCTTACAAGAATTATCTATAGATGTCTTGCATATGATGTGCCAGTTGCCAGAGCCCTAAAATATGCACAACTGGAGTTGTTCAAAGGGCGGAAGTCAGGGAGCCAGCCTGCAAAACGAATGCGTGGATCGCTCTCCCAGGTAATGATCCCTCAAGAAGTCACGACCGAAGCTTCTCCCAGACCAGAAGCTCAGGTCGCACCTTTCACGATCCATCTTCAAGGAGTTCAAGCTGGGGAGGTGGTACAACCCGCTCCATCCGCCCCTCCACTACCTACCGATGCAGAGTTTGCATCTATGGCCACCTTCACAGAGGATCCAAACTTTGATTTTGAAAGATTCCTGCAGACGGTCCCTCTATCAGACAATGAAGATTCCCCTGACAATGTTGATCCGGGAGCATCAGTCCAAAGAGAACAGCCACGGGGCGAGACCAGCAGAGTACATGGGGAAGAAGGGGCACAACATCCTCATGACCCAAACACACAAGTTCAGGAAGGTGCACAAAGAAATGAACCAGAAGACAGTGAAGAGGAGGCCCCTGCCTACACGGCACAACTCAGACGGCTGTACAAGACAGTCAAGCAGGTACAGAGAAGACATAAGATGACAGAAGAGGCGAATAGAGCTCTAGTGAACCAAATGCTTCAAACCGAGAATGTCGACTCACATTTTGTGGAATCATTGAATCTATTGGTAGAGACATGTGGGATCGGGGAAGCATTGAGGACAATGGTCTATCAGGAAAACCCTACCTATGATCAACGAAGGATTGATACACGGCCATGACGAGGGAAAATGATTCAAATGGAAGTCTCTACTGCCTTGCCTACCATAATTTCAAAAGATGTTCACATGACGAGCCCAAGTCCCACTGACGAACAAGATGTAATTACTCAGGTACCATCTCCACCGTCACCTTCCATTCAACCCTCAGAACCCTTCTCCGCTAGCCTTTCTGAACAACCGATATCCACCCATCATGAAACCATTGTACACACCTCTGTTTTTACATCCTTCCCTTTACCCACATCCATCACTTCCACCCAAATTTCTGAACCTCGCACCGGTCACCCTGCCACCGATCAAACCATAATAGGTCACCCTTCCTATCTCCCCGCCCTTGGACAACCACCTGCCACTAGCCAGACCTCATCCCATCCTTTTCCATTCACCCACACCCAAACCCTATCCTCCACTTCCCTAGTAACTACCCCATACTCAACCCAAGTCACCCAATCGTCATTCTGGACAAACCTTGTAAATATACTCCCGCAGGTGGATAATTATAATAAAAAGCCCCTTTCCCAACCCCACTCCCCCACATTCACTGCCACCACTATCACACCACCCACCATCCCTGTATTCACAGTTCACGAATCACACACTCTCACGTTCGATCCCATGGACATCTCACCATCCATAGGATCACCCACCACCACTATTATTCCAACATCACCACGTGTCATTTCACTCACGTCACCCTTTCCAAACACTGTAGGCACAACATCCACTTTTCCCGTTCCCATCTCCCGACCCCTTGCATCTTCCACCTATACCCCTGCACCCACCTCATTTAGTCATGCACTCAACACCATGCTCGAAGCTGCTGCCCAACTTAAACAGGAATACAGGTTACTAGAAGAAAACAATAAAGAGCTCTGTACTTTGTCATCCCACCTCCAGGCACGTGTCACTGCCTTGGAGTTGTCTAATACGGAATTACAGCAGGAGGTGACCACCCTCCAACAATATCAGGTGGAGCTCGAGTTCACACATACAGAGAAGAGTAGGGCAACGGAAGAACAACTTAGAGATCAGCTAGCCCGTAACGCTAGACTACAACGAAACATGGCTCTACTCCGACGCCATTTAGCGGCTGCTCAAGAAGAAAACAAAAGACTACAGCAACAAAATCAAGACAACCTCGAAGCAGCCATGGAAAATACTCCAGGGGCACCCATCGACCCTGCTAAATTCCAAGCCATCCCCTTAGAAAACATACAAAAAATATTAGAAACCTATGCCAATCTCTTAGAAGCACATGATCAGCTTGCTGACCAAGTCAAAGACCTACAAAAAGCCCAAGTGCCTACACCACACCAACGAGAACCTAAAGAGATGGCCAACGCTGCAACCTCACCAGAGCCAGAATTATCAGTAACCAATGAAGTACTTGAGCTACGGCAACAGGTTGCAGAACTAAAAATTAAGTTGTTACAGTATGAACGACCTCCCTCTCCACCTGATCAAACCATAGAAGAAGAAACAGTAGTCATTCCAGTGGAGGAGACATTTGAAGACAATTATGAGCCTCAACCCCTTCCAGGAGGCAGAATTACGGAGGAAGGCCAGGATACATATGAGGAACCCCCGTCAGCATGGATGAAGCAGGTAGAGGAGATGGGCCACACTCACGAAGAGCGCGTAACACATCAGATGTTGGCCATGAAAACCATTGAGGAGTCTATACTCAAGTTTGAATATTTCAGGCACCTTGCTCCTAGACGACTCATCACGAGCTCAGAATTACAATATAAACCATATTTTGTATTGTTAGCCGACTACAACGCAGAGATCAAAAGAGTCACCAACAAGTGCCCTACCTTCGCCACCCAGTTCAAACCAGAAGATATACCAGAGGCAGCCAGAAAAGGGGCGATTTTCCAACCTACTTGGAGGTAAAGATTACTGGAAACATACCCGAAAATGCTGAGAACATGGGATCACGCTCCCATGCATTTGAAGTATAACCCTTGTTATGGGCCAGTACAAAGGAGAAGATCATGGAAAGCCTTCGCCATCAAGGTTCAGAACAATGTAAACTATAGAGAATGGCTTAATTACCCCGCCATTGCACCCCCAATCGGCACCCCCACAGTATCTTACATGATTGCAACCATCAGACATTGGATGCCACGCCTCCACCCCATGCCAGATGTTGCTGCCCAGATGATGCTCAAGATATTCGATATGATGCAGGTGGTGCTCAAAACTTTTCGCAATGTATGCCATATTCAGCCTCCGATTCCCGGGTTTGTCAATGGTAATTATGACCTGCTATATGATATGAGCACCACCCCGAGCATACGCGTTGCTTATGCATGGCACGCACGCATCAGATATCTCCATGCCTGCTATAAGCAAACTTTCGATGATATGTTCACCACAGGGTTCTGGGAAGCACACTCAAAGGTGTTCGCGCCAAGGCCCACCCATTTGTTACACCTCTTTGCATGCGAACAAACGATGCACTCAGAACTCTACACAACGCCACAACCGGACATACCGGGTGCAGTCAATTGGGAGACCCTCCAGAGAGACTTGGTTCGGGGACTACGCATCAAGGAACAAGAAGTGGCAACCGACCTCCTGCAAGAGTACATTGATCAAACAGTGGAGCAGAGGTCTGTCAGAGGCGACAGACGCTAGGGGGGGGAGAGTGTTGGCCGTATACGAGAAGAAGCAAGTACGAGCATACAAGCAGATCTAGCACTAAGGCAACCCTTTATTTTTTTCAAAACCATTACACCATTTAAAAAGTGATTCTCATCACTAAAAACCCCTGTAAATACCATTTTCACCTTTTTGTAGCTCCATTTTGTACAAGCCGAGGAGTCCTTGAGCTTGAGGAGCCTTAGAAGTAGATGCCTGCCAATTTTCATAATTTTTAGATCTCGTTTGAGCCCTCAAATAAGCCCTGGAACCTAATTTTTAACTAGGCCGGACACTAGGTCTGGACAGGGCCAAAGCTAGTCAAAAACTATAAATAGAGCTAGAGAACTCATTTTTGAGAGAGCTTCTTGTAGTTTTGAGCTTGTATGAGAACTTTGTTGCAATAGAAGTGATTCCATTGTCTTACTCTCTTTGTTCTTATCGTGTGTGCGCGTGTGTGTGTATGTGTGTGCATGTTAGTGTGCTTCTCACTCACACATTTGTGCCTTCACTTGCTCGAGGTCTTCATACCATCCTCATGTCTTCCCGGATTGACATTAAAGGAGGTGCTACTCAGTCAAATATTCAAATTCTTTCATATTTGTGTTGTAGAGAGATAGAAGAAGATACTTGTTATGTTACAAAAGGTTATGAATCCTAAAATGCTTTCAGCAAAGATTTTATTGGATCAGCTAACCTTATTCTAGATTTTGGGAAGCTGAAGAATGATAGGGAAAGCTATTGGCATGTGCACAATGCTAATAAAAAAGGTTAAGAGATTTTGTTTTAGATACAGGCATTCATCACTGAAGATCATATTTATGAAGAAGGACGTCCAAGATTTCATAAAGTCTGATATACTTTCAAAAACACTAGATACTAGTGTTAAGTCATTCAGGGGATGATTAAACATGAAGACTTATTTTCAACCATATGTAAAAGAATGCAAAGTCATACCTACAGGTATTCCTATTTCTAGTATTCCTATATTTCCTTTGTCAATTTCTCTTTATGTTTCAGATTTGAAAGAAGAAGGAAGGAAGAAGGAGAATGTCTGGAGAAAGTTCCTGTTAGGATGTTCCTATTTAGGAGAAGATTCCAGAGTTCTATTGAAGAGAAGCTTGATATTTCAGAGAGGTATGTTTGAGAAGTGCGCACACATATATGTTTATACCAGGTTCTGAAGGAAAGAGATATGAAGGATTTACACATTAAACAAGGATGAAGACATGATGACATCATAGATTTTCTGATGAGACTCATGAGTTGATTTCAATTGAGTTGACTTGACTTGACTTGAAGTACACTCAGAGATGAACCAGCAGTGTTCATAATACATTAAGTTGTGAGTTGTCAGTCACAGGTTCTAGGATTCAGTTCTTGATTTTGTTTAGTGTATTTACATGACACAACAGAAGTACATTGAGAAAGCTTTGGTAAGCTAAATGCAAATATATGGATCCTAGTGTATGTTTTCAAGTTTGTGAAAATAGGAGATAGCAAGTTCAGAGTCAGTACTTCCTACATTTGTTGTCAAGTAGTGATTGCCTGATGTGTACACTATTGGATATCTAGTTTGCATATTTTCTCAAGTATTAAAGTTCATATTCAGCAAGTTCAGGTTTTTTAAAGGAAAGTCAAATTTAGTTTTGAAGAAGACTTTTGAAGAAAAGATTTGAAGATCAGTTCGGGAGCACAAGTTTAAAGACCTGTAATAGTTTGCAGCTTATAAAGTTTGCAAGATACAATCCAGGTTGTACCATTGTGGCATTACAGGGGGGATTGTTGGAAAACAATGTCCCATGTTCAAGGTCTATTGTCCTATTGGTCAAATGTGTCCAGAACTGAAAGGATAGGATGCAGTTTTTTTATCGCCTCTACAAACAAACGCACCTAGCACAGTGGATAAAGTAAAACACTTTCATCCGATTGGTGTGGGTTTGAAACCCATCACCTGTGGCTAAGAAAGGCGAAGATTTATTTTGAAAAACAAAGCTTTTGCTTTATTAAAAGACTAATTCAACGATGGACATTTCGTAGATTACACAATCACGAAGCATTTCCGATCATAACTTTTCAAATTGGCTCTTGGAGAGATATACAAAGCTATATAAGAAGAGCTTATTTTATTATTGATGTATCCTTCACCTAGTGTTCAACACAAGCCTTGGTGCTTGGACCTCAATAGAGGTGGTGTTTCTTCTAGCACATGGGGCAACCATGGTGCTAACTTGAAGCATGTTGAGGAGCAGCTATGGAGTTCTTCTTGGAGGAGAAGAGTGTGCTCACACTCTTGCTCATGGAGAGGACTTGGTCATTAGTAGCTTGGTGGTGAGGATCGGCCATCTACATGGTGTATTTGAAGATTGTCTTTTACATGAAGATTTCGGTTACTTCAAAGACATTGGATGGTGGTTAACATAAGATTTCCAGCTTATGTTATGTATTCAGGTACATATTCTCTTTATGCACAGAGGTACTACTTGAGGATTATGGAGGCAGTAACATTCATATAAGGAAGAGTCCTATTCGGCATAGGTACAAGAGAATCAGTACGTATATGCTTTATGCATATTTGGATGAGGTGTTTGAGAAGATATGTTCATATGAGTTTGAGGATTTCTGGCAGCAAACTTGTTAGCATTCTTTGCTACTTTTTAAGTATGTGATCTTTTCATACACGTATCTGACTTAGGATCTTCCATAGCCTAAGGTTAGATGAGGGTTTATTGATTATCAATTTTAGACTAATTCTTCCTCTTTCGGTCACTCCTATTCATTCTTCTACAACCTATCATGTCACACATCTCATGTATATTCAGATTTCATGTCCATACATCTGAATATGTTTGTTACATTTGTACATTCACTCATCCATCTATTTCTCTTCACATAGAGTGGTTGAGAGTTTTGCTCCCACATTGTACATTGAACATGGTTATATATGATTCTATGGGTAAGCGGTGGCTTACATAACACTTTACACATGTTGTCTAGTCTTTGTCTATCTTTGTCTCATCATTTGTGTGATTAAATGTGGTATGTTCATGTTTTGTCAATATTGAAGATTGCTAGATTCTATGTTGTATATGTTGGACCTATGGAACCATGGACCTATGATATGAGCTATGGGCCTACCTCATTTCCAACAATAATAACCAAAGAAGTTGGAACAAGCTCAAAACCTTTAATGAGAGAAGCAAAAAGATTGAGGAAAGAGACTATAGTGGAGGCAACCCTAGTTTCAAAAAGAACGCATGTACTTCCAAAAAAGCTTGGGTACGACCAAATCCAATCACAGAGGTAGAATTACAAGAGGCATTACTACAAACTCACACATACAAAATTTGAAGTTGGATGCTACCTCAAGTGAAGCATTGGAAAATGTTACTATATACTAGAGAATTGTGGGAAATTTGATATATCTCACAATTACGAAGTCTGATTTAAGTTACTTTGTGGGATTTTAGAGTCAGTTTGTGTAGGTTCCCAAGAAACCACATTCAAATGCTTTGAGATGAGATCTACATTATGTGAGTGCTACTTTGGATTATGCTTTGTTTTATGAAGCTAGTGTGGAATTGTTGGATTGTGGATACACCAATGTAGATTGGGTTGGTAGTGTTCTAGATAGAAGATCTATTAGTGCTTTTATATTTTCACTTGGGAGTGCTACTGCTACATGTAGTAAGAACAAACCCACTATTTCTTTGTCGAGTATAGAGGCTGAACATAGAGGTGTTGCAATGGTAGCATGTGATGCATCATGGATAGAGATGCTACTTTCAAATTAGGTGTAGAAGTGCAGAAGCATATTATCATCTATCATGATAATTTTAACAACACATAGTTAGCATGAAATCCTATTTTTCATGCTAGAATAAAGAATATTGAGGTACATTATCATTTCATCAAGGAGAAGGTATTTGTCATGGACAAAAGAAACCATCTTGAACCTTAGATTATATGTGAACCCTATATCTCATGATTGGTTCAGAATTAGGAGAAACCAATGCTTCCATTGCGTCCAGAACATGCCAAAACCCTAAGATCGACTATCTACTTGCCTGATTCAGACATCCAGAGCTCATGTTTTGAATTGATGACATCATCGATGACATCATCAAGTCATAGCCGCCTTTCATGAACCGCCCTTGAAAACCTATATAAGGAGGGGTTGGACACGTTCATAATCAGTCTTGAATATCCCAAGGAAGATTGGAATACCTTATTCATTGGAAAGGATATGACATCTGATCGTACTTGGGAACCTGCAGAAAACATTTAGAGAGCACCAATCAAGGTTCAAGAATTCTATAAGAGAAATCCAACAAAGTTGAGACCAGATAACATGACCGCTCCTCATGGAACTCGTCGCTTGAGGAAGAGGTGATGTCATGGACAAAAGAAACCATCTTGAACCTTAGATTCCATGTGAACCTTGTATCTCATGATTGGTTCAGAATTAGGAGAAACCAATGCTTCCATTGCATCCGGAATGTGTCGAAACCCTAAGATCGACTGTCTACTTGCCTAATTCGGACATGTAGAGCTCATGTTTTGAATTGATGACATCATCGATGACATCATCAATTCGTAACCGCCTTTCATGAACCGCCCTTGAAAACCTATATAAGGAGGGGTTGGCCACATTCATAATCAGTCTTGCCAATACCAGTCTTGGGAGCTCAAGGAGTCGTGACCGCCAAGTAAGTACTCTCCAAGTTCCAGTTCTTGTTCTTGTCTTGTTCCTTGTTCCAGTCCTGTCTAGTCTTGTATCCTGGGCATCTTGTCTTGTCCTCTTGTAATCTTGCAGTACGAGATCTAGTCGAGTTCTTTCTTGTAACTAATTCATCTCCGAGAAGGGAGTTCTTGTAATCTAGAGATCTTTTTTCATACTCACGATCTCGGGTTGTGGGATCTCCTGTATCATCTCTAGTCGAGTTGTTCATACCTATCAGTCCCGGGTTGTGGGACATCTTGTATCAGTCACATATTCTTGTATCATTTCCCCTTTGTGGGTGATCTTGTAATCAGAAGTGTATTTCCGAAATCTTGTCTACTGTAGTCAGAGAGCACAATCTAGTGCTCCCGTATTGGGAAGTGATATTGATCATTTATTTGAGGACAGATGAGTACGTTGCTGATATTTTCACTAAAGGACTTGGGGCAAAGAAGTTGAAGAAGTTTTGAAAGATGCTTAGATTAAAGAACATCACATTGAGCTTTAAGGGGAGTGTTGGGATATCAAGCTCAACATGTTATGATTGAGGATGATATATGCCACTTTTTATTTATCTAACATGTATAATGCTTACATCAATATATATAAAGGATAATTTTAGTGATCTTCACCAAATTCATGTTTTGAGAGTGATGGAACTTTTTTTCTTTCCAAAACACTAATTTGCATACATTAGGGTTTTATTTATATTAATATCTTGTTGTATTGTTGTATTAGATCATTATTGTACATTCTCTTTATGTTATAGAAGAAGTAGAAGTTCATTCTTCCTTGCCTGAATCTATGTGTGCTCCTCTCTTGATGTGTGAGAGTGTGTGAGGGCTCTCTTCCTTATCTGCTTTCTATTGACATGTAGATCAAAGCTCCAATCTTAGTGGAGAGAAAAGGTGAGAAAGATCCTACTTACAAGCCCATGATTGCTCTAATTGAAAGAGATAATGTCTATTGGATAAGTTACATTTGAGACTCATTTAGGCGTGTTGATTAGCTAAAGAACTTGCTAGAGCTTTGGAATACCATTTGACATCAAGAAATGAAGCAAAAAAACCAAGTTCATATGCCACGAATGCACTAGCTATAGGCAAGTTAAAACAATTATTGAGAAATTAATCTAAAGTTCAAGGGTATCCTAGTTAGAGACCTTCTATACCCTTATAGATCTCCAAGTACAAAATCACTCAAAGTCACTTCAAATGTGCTCATTTCCTAATCATGAGTGTTGTACCCATTAGGTCAATCACTTGCTAGATTTTGGCAAATTTTGAAGTAAATTTTTAGCTTTCAAAGTACCCTGGGCTTGGCATTAGACCGTAGTACACAAAGCTAACCTAAGGCCAAATTTTACACAAAAAAGCACCCATGATCATTCTAGACATCTGATGTTGCAATAGTTCATGTTTTCTATTTTGACCCCAAAAGCTTACTATGACATAATTTTTTGGTCAAAAATCCATTTTTTGAGCTCTAGAAATTGCCAAAAAGTGCATTTCAAGAGGTAACATGTAGAGAGCTCCAAGAAGCACATGTCAAATTTTCATAAGAGATACATATAAAAATAGTGATTTCGATCACTAAAAACCATTGTAAATATCATTTCATATTTTGGCAACCATTTTGTCCAAGCCAAGGTGCCCTTGAGCTTGATGGGTATTAGAAGTACCTACCTATCAATTTTCATAATTTTTAGACTCCATTTGAACCCTCAAATAAACCCTAGAACCTAATTTTTAACTAGGCCAAAGAGTAGGTCTGGACAAGGTCAAAAGTAGTCAAAAAACTATAAAAAAAGCTAGAGAGTTCATTTTGAGAGATCTTTTTATTAGCTTGTTAGAGAGTTGGCTTAGGAGAGATTGAAGCTTTTGTAAGAGAGTTCTTGTGTAATTGAAGCTTTCCATTGTTCCTCTCTTTGCTTTGTGTGCATGTGGGTGTGTGCATGTATGTGCTTGTCACTCACATTTGCTCATCACAATTGCTCATGATCTTCATATCCTCCTCATAGCTCTGCAGATTGACAAGTAAAGGAGGTGGTGCTCATGCTTGGGCTACACCAAATTTTGGCACCGTTGTTGGGGAGCATTGTTTGAGGATGAGCATTGTGATGGTCAAATTGTAGATTTGCGATGTTGGGTAAAAAATAGTCATTTTTTGTTAAGTTTCTGATTTCCCATCTTCATCTTCATCATCATCAACATCTTCTCCTATCTTCATCTTCGCTGAAATTTTTCATTTTTGAATATATATTCACTACTTTCACCTCATTTTTTATTCATGGCTATGCAAGAGAGAGAAAGAGAGGCAAAGTGTTTGTATTTGTGAGTGTCTATGCTTTCTGTGACCCTGTGCATGATATACAGGCCTCGGTGCTGGATTTCGAAGTTCTCACCAAAATTCTCAAAAAATTATGAATTTTTGGAGAAAATCATAACTTTCTAAAAATTTCCAAATTTTTGGAATTTCATGATTCTCTGGTTATCGCCTAAAGTCACTCAAAAAATCGTGCCTTTTTCCAAGGGAACTTTTGAGAAAATTGTGTTTATCTGGCTCTCTAAGTATGGAAGAAGTTGTGATTCTCTGGTATTTGGCTCTCAAGAAAATCGCAAATCTCTGGATTTTTTACTAAAAAAACCATGACTTTTTTAGTTGAGCTTGAAGAAAAAAATCAGAACTTTCTAGAGGACAAATTTTGAGAAAATCAAGATTCTTTGCAAGGCAAATTTTGCAAAAATCGTGATTCTCTACAAGGAATCTTTTGAGAAATTCATGATTCTCTCCAAGAAAAATTATTGAGAAAATCACGGTTCTCTACAAGGAAAATTATTGAAGCATTTGTGTTTTTCTGAAAGGAAGATTTTGAGAAAATCGTGACTTTCTACCATCCAAATTTTAAGAAATTCACGACTTTTTGGATCTCTACATGAGAAAATCGCGACTTTCTATCATCCAACTTTTGCGAAATTCACGACTTTTTGCACTCCAATTTTTGAGAAATTCGTGACTTTTTGGAGGGCAATATTTGAGAAAATTGCAAATCTCTGCCATCAAGATTTTGAGAAAATTGCCAATTTATGTGACCAAATTTAGAAAAAAAATTACAACTTTTTGGTTCTCTAAGTGAGAAGATCACGGTTTTCTTCACTTTAAATTTTGAGAAAATCACGATTCTCTATAAGGAAATTTTTGAGAAATTCATGATTTTTTGCCATCCAATCTTTGAGAAAATCGTGAATTTTTGCAATCAAAATTTTTTTTAGAAAATTGTAGTTTTTTGGATACTTATTGGGCAAAATACCATGACTTTTTGGATTTTGGCTTTCACAAAATCACAACTTTCTGATTGTCTCACTCTCAAAAAATCGTGACTCTCTGACACATCCTGTTTGTCTGGTTTGGGCCCCAAGAGCTTGATTTGACATAACTTTTTCATCCAAAATTCGTTTTCTAAGCTCTAGGGTGCGTTGAAAAGCTTGTTTTTTAGATAAGCTAATTTGAATTTGACCTTCAAGTGGGATTGGGAATCCAAGGGGGCTCCAAAGGATTTTGAGCAATACAAACGAGAAAAATGGGTCTTTAAATGCTTGAATCAAACTATATGTCAGATAAATTAGAGTCGAAGCTTGATCTAACCTTGGGACTTTTATAAGTCCACTAAGAGTCATTCAAGGGTGTCAAAGCAAGGTGGCAAGTGTGTTGCAAGCTTGGGAACGTGTATCCTGGGCAATCAAGTGCGATCAAGGGATAAGAGAATTAAGGTAGGAAGTATTATTTACCCCCTCAATCAATTCTTAGCTTAGGCTAAATATAACTAATGATATTGATTGATTAAGGTGATGATAAGCATGATGTAAGTACAAGAAAACCTAATTACTCAAGTTCAAGCATAAGTTAAGGTACTCTTGAGGCAAACCCTAAAGGAAAAGGACTTAAGTGGATTGATCACATCCCAAAGTGTGATAAGACTCAAGTATTCATAATGATAATATTTGTCACCCATATCAAATTAGCAAAATAGGCGGAGTCATTATCCACGAGTTGAAAGATCCTGAGATACTAGGCAAAGTCATCTATCTAGATAACATGTTGAAGAGAATGTTCTTGGTAACAGAGCATGGCAGGCATGCCTATACTTGGAAGGGCGAATTGATTTTTCCCCACCAAGATCTAATGTTTCCCATGGCCTCCAAGGAGTAGGATCATCCCATGATCATGAAACACAGAGGGAAAGAGCAAGAGAGAGACTAGAGGTAAGCTTCACACACATTGTGGGTAGCGACAGGTCGGGACTTGAAAGTGAAAGACCTAAAAGAGAAAGACATAGAGCACATAGGCATCAAAGAGATGAACATGATTTTCCATTGCCTAGACCTTGAGAGTACCCAAGAACATTTAGACCCTCTCAAGTGGTCAAGACAATGAAAAAATACTTTGATGGGTTAGGAGATCCTTATGATCATGTGGCCGAGTTCAAACACGTGTTAAGAGTTGAATAGGTTGATGACTTGTTCACCCAGTTCAAGGCATTTGATTTGACCCTCAAGGGTGCTATCTTGGCTTGGTTTTAGTCCCTAAACAATCGCAACTACCAAAATATAGGTGAACTTCTAGAAGCATTCATCATAGAATTTCCCAAGAGTGGCATCTAGCATAACACATCATCCTTGATCCACAACTTCAAACAAACACCCCAAGAAATAGTTCAACTAGCGAGAGGCAGATTTAAACAATACATGGAAAGATGTCCCACACTTGAATCACCTACACAAGAAAAACAAGTTTCCTTGTTACTAGATGGACTTCTAAGTGGGAAACTTAGATCATATGTATATCTCGAGGAGCCAATCACACTAGAGCAATGTTTGAGACTGTGTATTGACATACAAGACAACTTGGGTGAGGAGTTAGAACTGTCCAAATTCTATAAGGATTCTGACAGTTCTACTAGTCATACTTCTAGAACCTCCATTACAATAGAAAATATAGATGAACATGTTGCCAAGAAGCTAGGAGTTCAAAATAGAAAAACACAAAGGGTCACCTCATTGAAGCGATGTTATACTTGTGGAGGAGACCACATGACTAATTATTGCCCATTGCAAAACCAAAATGTGAGAGAAATGAATGCTTCATCTTGCAATATTGAGAGAAAATACACCAACCATGCATCTCAAGATTGTCCATATAATAGGCAGGCTGTTAGACAAACTTATCAGCAACCTTACCAACAAGGTAGGTATCAGAACCAATACCAATAGTCATATCATAGGCCACAACAACAATATCAACCTCAATACCAACAACAATATCACGCACCATATAGGCCACAATTGATCCTAGGAAGCCAACTGCCACCTCCTGCCAATGTGATACCAGTTAAGTATGCAATGGAAAAGAAAAACCCTAATAGAGCATTGGTGCCAATGACCCCTTCGGTCTCAAAAAATGACCCTCATGCTCAGAGTTCTGACTACACCCATGAAGATAGTCCACAAGCTTATTACACAGAGTCACTTGAGCATAGTGATACTTATTCATATCAATATGATGCACTATGTATGGAACCAAATTGGGAGTCACAATACTCCAATGTCATGTATAAAAATCATAACCCCATGCTCCAATTGAGACAAATGAAACCACAAGTTACTAGAGGACCATGTTTTAGATGTCAGGGCGACCATTTCGTTCGTGAATGTCCCCACCCATCAACTCCAGGACAAGGATAGAACATTAAAATACAAGGCTTCTATCATGAGTGCAACAAAGAACATCTCCTAAGAGATTGTCCCACGAACCCCTCTAGTGCATCCAAGGTTACACCCATTAATGTGGCAGGCTTAGTGGTGGATTTCAAGTGCAAGTAGCATTAATGTGAACCTATATAGGCAGTCACTAGGACACAAGCCTTGAAACAATCTAAACTAGTTGAACAATCAAAGTCAAGTGAATCAAGAGAAGCTAGTAAGTGGAAATCAAGAACCTGGAAGGAGGCCAGAGAGAAAGCCAATCGTAAGTGGGCTAGAAATTTATCTAAACTATAAGAAAGCATGAGAGACATACAAACAAAAATTGCAAACATTACATCTCAAAACCCCTTGCATGTCAAAAATTCACCCACTCCACTTCATCCCACCCCACCACTCATTGTAAATAGACCACAACCAAGGTCTGTTTTCATAGATCCAACCTTAGAAGGCTTGGACATGATGTTCAAGGCCTACCAAGCTCGACTTCGAGAAGGGCCAATACCTACAAACCTAGACAAGAGTTTGGGAAATTGAACGGACAAACTTTTGGATGAAAATGGTAGAACTTGCTTAGTCTATGCTCAAGACCAACCAATTGTTCAATCGAACAAATTCTATCAAACCATGCTTGCATTTCTAGGGCTTACTATAAAGATTAGAGTAGGGCGATAAACAAGCCACATGTTTCTTTACCTCCACAGGCTCAACCAGTTGTTGAAAGAGAAAGCTCACCACCAACAAAAGTTTAAATTCTTGATTCCATGGATGATGGAACACCTCTTTCAATTGAATAGTACTCTCAAGAGCTCCCACAATACTAATAAGAAATGAAGACTTAGTGGTTCCAAGAAACACCGAAGTCATGAAGAACACTAAGGTACAATGTCATCTCACCTTGGAAGAGCTACTCAAAGTAAAACTTGAGATATGGAAACATGTGGCAAATCAAGTTCTAGAACTTGATTCGAATGTGTCAAAAGCAGGCGCTAAGCAAAGGGTCCCAGAGATACCTCTAGACAAAATAGGAGACATGAGTGAAGGTGAAGAAAGTAATAGTTATCTTCCAATCACCTACCAAGGTTACACAACCGAAGCTATCTTAGATTCAGGTGTTGGTGTTACGATTGCGGCCACCTCCTTGTGGAAGCAATGGGGAAAACTCGCATTAACACCAACTAGAATGAAGCTTCAAATGGCTAACTGCCATATTGAAAGACTGCTAGGATAGCTAGAAGGGATAACTCTAGCTAGTTGTGGTGTAGAGTTTGAACACATCTTTGCTATATGTGACTTTGGCAAAATTAATGTCTATGAAACGATGGTAGGAAGACCTTTCCTATGGTAATTGTAGATAGTACAAGATTGGGGAACCATCTCCTTGTACTTGCAACACTTAGAGGTCACAAACAAGGTCAATATGAAGGATTACTCGTTCAAAGATGTGCCACCCCTATAGTGGAATCCTATCCATAAGGTGCAAGAAGATTCAATCTCTGTGCATTTTGTAGGTTCTTCTCATCCATCTTGGATGCATGAAGATACTCACTTGCGGATCTGCAAGATTGTAGAGGAAGAGGAAAGAAGCCTAAAAGTGAGAGAAGAAGGAACATCTCAAGGAGCCAAACCAGTTAGGGGCCCAACCTACACACCGATGATCTTTCCAGATGAGGAATTTGAGCCTCATGTTTGGGAAAAAATCTTAGCCACCATGGACAATATTGTTGTCAATGAAGAATAATGGACACCTCATTGTGATGAGGGGGGTTATGATATCTCTTTGTTCATGTGTGAACATTTGCTAGAAGAGTGTGACTCTACTGAGCAAATAGAAGGAGAAGAGGACAACGATGGTCCAGAGTCCACCTTTGACTCAGAGGAACACTATCTAGAAGATGTAGGAGCATTTACTCAAAAAGAAGAAGAACCTCTCACAAGCATCAAAACTATAAATGCAAAGGAGGAAAATGAAGGTAGTCAAAAGAAACAAAAAAGTAAAATAGTGAAAAAAGAAGAGGAGGAATCATTGTTTGAAATACTAGAGAACTTCAAGAAATATGTAGCTGAAGACTTGAAAATTTTGGAATGAATTCCTAAGAGAGAGCCCATCATAGGAGAAGCATATGATAATAAACAAAAGACCAAAAAATTGTTATAACCATTGACGAGAACGAAGAAGAATGCACATAGGAGAAGACGTAAGTGCAGAAGAAGAGGTAGAGCTTGTAGCTTTATTAAGGAATATAGGGATGTGTTTGTGTGGACCTATAGAGGCTTGAAGGTAGTAGATCCAAAAACACGCTCTCATATGATCCCCATGACGGCTGATGTCAAGCCAACCATACAAAAGCCATACACATAATGACACTTATGCAACCAAAATAAAAGAAGAAATTGATAGATTGATTGAGGCTGGATTTATTTATGATATTGAGCACACTAAATGGGTGTCCCCCATTGTAGTGGTGCCCAAGAAGAATGGAAAGTTGCACATGTATATTAACCTTAAAAAAGTTAATGTGGCTACAATCAGATATAGATATCCACTTCCAATCACCAAACATTTATTGGAGTGTGTTGCAGGCAAGGAATTTTTAAGCTTCCTTAATGGATTTTTAGGTTACAACCAAGTAGCCATTGCCCCAGAAGATCAACACAAAACAGAATTTGCCATATAGTGGGGAATCTTTGCATTTTGTGTGATGCCATTTGGGCTCACCAATGCACCTACAACATTCCAAAGGTTGATGTGTCATGTCTTCAAAGAATTCTTGCAAAAGAGCTTAGAAGTATATTTGGATGATTTATGTGCTCATTCCCAAGAAAGAAGATACAACATCCCTGAGCTCAGACAAATCTTCAAAAAGTGTAGGGAATATAGAGTTTGTTTGAACCTAGAAAAGTGTGTGTTCATGGTACATCAAGGTAAGTCTTAGGTCATATTGTTTCTAAGAACAGAATATCAACAGATGAGGACAAAGTAAGAGCCATTGTGGAGTTGCAGAGGCCAAGGAATTTTAAAGAGGTACAACCCTTTATGGGCCATTGTGGATATTACTACAGGTTTATTCACATGTATGCAATCATAGTTAAACCTCTTATGCTCTATTGACAAATTTTGAGTGGAACAATGAATGCAAAAATTCCTTCAATGAGCTAAAGAGATATTTGTGCACAACACCAATACTAACCACTCCTAATTGGAAAAAACCATTCCATGTCCATGCAGATGCATCCAATTATGCAATAGGATGCATGCTAGCACAACCCATAGGTGAAGGAAATCTAGATTTGCCCATAACATATGCTAGAAGACAGCTAAACATGGCTTAACAAAACTATACAACAACAAAAAGAGAAGGCTCACGCATGGTATATGTCATGAAGAAGTTTAAACACTATCTATTGGCCAACAAGTTCAATTTTTTCACTACTCGTTAAGCTTTATTATATTTTGTTAATAAGCTTTGCAATATAGGATGCTTAGTAAGATGGTTCCTCTTACTAATGGCATATGACTTTGAAGTGGTTGCAAGGAAAGGTAGGACCCACCTCAAGGTAGATCACCTTTCTCACATCACTTCAAGAGAGTCAATGCAAGAAGTGTCTCATGAATTGTGTGATGCTTATCTGTTCAATTTAGGAGTTGTTCCTAAATGGGCAAATACGTTGGTACTTGTCCTAACCTTCAGCCCGCAAATAAGAATGTGAAAACGAACAAATATGAAATATAAAATCACAAAAGTATCAAATATTGGTAGGAAGTATGTAAAAACAAGATACAAAGGGTGTATTAGCTTGTTTTCTTGAGGAGGATGAACATAGCAGTTGGTTGCAACAAGCCCATGAAGGATTGCTAGCAAATCACTATTCTAAAGAATGAACATTGTAGAATCTAAAATGTTTAGGAGTGTATTGGCCTAGTATGGATAAAGAAATACATGAGTGGATTAAGAATTGTCCTCTCTCTGGAGAGATCCCTAGTGGAGTATGCTACCCTTTATCACATGTCGTTAATTCCAAAATGGAGTGTTCCATTAGTAGAATTTATGAGATTGGGAACACTACCCAATGAGGCTAAGCATGAAGTAGAGGCTCAGGACTATGCCTTAGTAGGAGAAAATGTATACCAAAGAGGCAAAGATGGTTACTTAAGATTGTGCATTCACAAATCAGACTATTTGAAAATCTTAGAAATTGCACATAACAATGTTGTAGGTGGTCACTTCACGCCTAATCGAGTAATTAAGATCATTCTACTCTCAAGACTTTGGTGGCCCACTCTTCATATGGATGCACATACCTATGTGAAGAGATGTGACACATGCCAATGTGCACAATATCCAATTAGAAAAGATGAGATGCCTTTGAGGCCAATGATGGAAGGACACTCATTCTCACAGTGGGGTATATACTTTGTAGGTCCTATTAACACCCAGCTAGAAGCTCCCATGCAAAGTACATTATTGTAGCCACATACTGCCTTACAAAGTGGGTAGAAGTAAAAGCCACAACAAAGAATGATGCTCAACCAACGGTTAAATTCTTATTTGAGAACGTGTTCACCAAATATGGATTACTAATAGAGTTAGTAAGTGATAGAGGTACACACTTCTTGAATGAAGTAATTGAAAACCATCTCCAAGAATTCTTGATGATACATAAGAAGTCCGCCCTCTATCATCCGCAAGCTAATGGACAAGCTGAGAGCATAAAACAAGATCTTATTTAATGTATTGATAAAACTAGTAAATAACAAATGCTCTGATTAGGATAAACAACTTCATCATGCTATTTGGGCTTACTGAGTTGCCTACAAAACGACCACCCCATTTTAGATGGTCTTCAGTTACCATTAGATATCTCAATCCCGACTTTAAAAGTAGCAAAAGACCACGAGTGTAATGAACATGAGTTGTCCTCTAGGATATTTGATCTAGAATGCTTAGGTGAGACCAGACTATGAGTCGCAACACGCATCTATGCTGCAAAGAAAAAACAAAATGCATACTTTGATGCACACATCAAGGATAAAGGATTGAAAGAGGGAGACCTAGCGTTGGTTTATACACTAAAGCAATATGCACGCAAATTGGAAAAACGAGGGTATGGACCCATGATCATTAATAGAGTTTCCACTAGTGGTGCGGTTCAATTGGCCACTCTAGAAGGTTACATCTTGCCAAGCTATATTAGTGGATGTCCAATCAAGCTATATCAAGAACCTCTTATAGAGGGTATGCTAATGAGACTCAACATTGCTAAGAAGCAAAAAGAAGAAGAAATAAGGGTTAGAGAAGAAGCACAAGCAAAGGCTAGAGAGTGCATTAAGCAAAATAAGTTAAGGTGACAAGGCATAGATGGTAATCCCAATGCCCCAAGATATCACATAGCCATGTGCCAAACATTAGGTGCAATTGTTTCTTAAATAATCGATCGACGTCCCTTCGTGACCATAGAGGTAGGACAAGGAAAGAATGTAAGGACTGTGAGAGGCTTGATTGACTCAGGTGCAACAACTAGTGTAGTATGACTCTCATACTACCAAGATCTACAATTGAACATCAATTCCGTAGAAGCCTATCTCATAAGATTTGGAGGTGTGGAAACCCCTTGTTTGGGCAAGGTGGAGCTTCCCATCTACCTTCAAGTTGTCCCAATGAGAGTCAAAATGCTAGTGTGTCAAGATGAGGACCTTACAAAACCACTTGTCTTGGGTCAAGATTGGATCTATGACCATGCATTCAATTTAAACCTAAGAAGTTAACCTCTATAAGTTTGGGTACATGAACAATGCATTAGATTAGAATTAGAGAATTGCATGCTCACAAATCCGGGTATCACACTTTCTCTTAGTCCTTCTAAGACTAATCTTTGAGAAGAAGATGTTCTATGTGTCAAAAGCTCTATGATGTAGGACTCAATCATGGAAGAATAGGCTCAAAGGCAAGTAGATCCCTCTCCTCTTTCAAAGACTAATGCAGTGACAATAATTGAACAACATAGGCAAGCAAAATAGCCCAAGACAATTGTTATATCATATAAACAAACAGAATTCAAGAAAAAAGTAGTTTTGGGCATGAAGCAGACCTGGATTCAAAAGGGAAAGCAGTCAAATTAATTACTGAAGAAGGAATGGAGAAAGCCAAAGCAACAAGCAACAGAACAACCAAGACCTTGACCTCAAAGAGTACTCCAAATTTGGGTACCAAAGTGATCGATGAAGGCTTACCACAATAATGTACAAATTTGGGTGCTTAAAGAATTACTTGCACCACCACTAGTGGTTTTCTCCAATAAAATAATATTTGATGCTCTTTTTAATCATTACTATCAAATAAGATAACTCCTATTTATTTCTTCTCATAGATCCCTTTTTTTGTGGATGGTCTTATGCAGAGTGGTGCTTGAAATACAAAGCACTGAGCAATTATGCATGTAGTACCCAAGGAACTCTTACATGCACAAAAGCCTATGTTCTCACTCATGAGAAAAGCCCCAACAAGAAGCCAAGGAGAAGCAAGGTTCAGAACCAAACATAGAGATCAAAAGAAGATCAACTTGCCTTGACATGCAAAAACCATGTGCCCTTGGCATAATCCCATCTTTTGCACCATTCAAGTCATGCATTTCCAGAGTATGCGTTAATATAGGGCCACATTACACACCCATGCATAGACGCAATTGAGAATCCCAAGCACATGAGACACATTTAGCATATGTATACCATTTTATTGATACTAACCTCTTTCTTCTTGTTTTCTGACATTGTTCCCAAAAAAAAAGGAAAAAGAAAAAGAAAAAGAAGAAATAGGAACATGTGCTCGAAGAATCTCATCAGTGAATCATCAGGACATCCATCAACAACAAAAGACAAGTCAATGGTCAATCACCATGATGGGAGTACAACATGAAGTGATCAACATCGATCGACCATTCACCATGGTAAGAATCTCCTACTTGGGCAACTCTATAACAATGATAAATTAGGAAACCTCTTCATCAGCATACCCTTGAGCAATTAGCTCAAGACCCAATTTTTCACAATATGCTTCTTACAATGCATTCCCCAAGTAAGCATGCATAGGGCCACATTACAAGGTCATGCACAAGGCACATATTTTCTTCAACCCATGCACTAACACGCTTACCCATTATTCATTATGGGTTACGAGTACTTGGCATTATGACTATGAAACCCATAGTTGAAAAATCTAGAGGACATCAAGGTTACCACATTAGTACCTATGAAGCAATTCACAATCGAAAGCTGCTCAAAATCACCATGGACAACCTCTTTTGAGCAACTAACAATTTTTGGAGGCTCAAAAAAAGACCATCATGTGGGAATCCAAGGAAGAAGTACATACAAAGGGACTAAAATTTGTGAAGGTTGGCAAGGACAAAATGAAGAATAGGACAACCAAACCTGCTACATTGGAAGACAAACCTCTCGCAAAGTACTACATAGAACAACCACTCCAACAAGGGTCTGTCACAAACAATAGACTCGAGAGGGGGGGAGTGTTGACACTCAAGATCAAGAACAAGGTGCAAGAATGCATCAAATAAGTGGACACACAAGAAGAGGTATCAGGTAGGGAGCTTGAAGAAGTACATGTCAAATTTTAAGAAGAAATCCCTATAAAAACCATAATTTTGATCACTAAAAACACGTAAATATCATTTCACATTTTTGCAACTCCAGTTTGTTCAAGCGTAGGAATGCATCAAAGAAGTGGAGACACAAGAAGAGGGATCATGTAGGGAGCTCCAAGAAGTACGTGTCAAATTTTCAGAAGAAATCCCTATAAAAACAATGATTTTGATCACTAAAACCTGTTGATATATTTAGGTGGTGATGTGTGTGAACACTCTAGGACTGCCGGGGCACTTTTTTTCCCTCTTTAGGAGGTTTTTTTCCCCCGGCTTGTATATACGCCTATTGCCCTAATGGGCTACTTATCTTTGTACATTCTCTAGTAATACATTCAGTATTGTGTGTTTGTGCTCCAAGCTTCTTCTTCTTCCTTGTGTTGTTCGCGTGCTTCCGCAGACGTCTATCTCCAACAATTGGTATCAAAGCAGGTCGTCGCTTCTTCTAGGGTGCCGTCGACACTCCTCCGTTTGCAGTCTCAGATTCGCACGAAATTTGGTGAGCATACTCAGGGTGTTTTCGAGATCAAAACGGCTTCGCTTTGTGGTGCCGAAATCACAATCTGAGCTCGTTTCGGCCTCCAAACGCACTATCGCAGCGCTTGTGTAGGCTATTTCGTCCTTTTGTGCCAAAGGTATATACCAGTTTCTGTTCGCCAGTTTAAGCGTCTCGAAGTCTGCTACAGGTCTAGCAGAACTCGTCTTGGCAGTTCCGTTCAACTTCTTGAGATACAATCAATTTTCTCCATCAAGGTATTTTAGTCACCGGCCATGGCTGAAAGCAGTGATGTATTCCGTATGTTGGCTGTTGAGGATAAGTTGGATGGTACCAACTACCCATTATGGGCTTATATGATGCGACATGTACTGGTTGCAAAAGGACTGTGGAACATTGTGCAGGGTGTTGAAAGACGTCCTGTTACACTTGCGACTACAGGTACTACAAATACAGGTGCTGGAGGTACTGGAGCTGATGAAGATGGTGTCGAAGATGATATTCCGTAGATTCCTGTTCGTGCTGCTGTTTCTGTTGCACCTACTGTAGAGCAGATTCGTTGGGATGGCAGAGATGCCCAGGCACATGCATTGATAGCCTTGTCTGTCAAACGTGCCATTATTCCTCACATTCGCTCTTGCAGAACAGCAAAGGATGCTTGGGATACACTTACCACTTTGTACCAGGCTAGGAATGAGGCTCGTGTTGCTTACCTCCGAAAACAGTTGGAGAGTGAGCACATGAATGAAGGTGATTCTATGGACAATTTTCTTACAAAGATCAAAGACCTGAAGGAACAATTGATTTCTGTTGATGAGGTTATACCAGATAGCTCACTTGTGCAGACCGTTCTGAATGGTCTTCCTGATTCATATCAGAGTTTTGCCTCTACTCTTCGGTTGATGATGAAAGGCAATCCGAATGCCTTGTCATTTGAGGAATTAGTCTCTGTTCTGTTGCAGGAAGATCAGTCCAGGCAGAACAGGTCCATCATGCGTGTTGCAGATCAAGCTTTCTTGGCTAGTCAGAAGGGCAAAGGAAAATGGAGCTCTTCTACTAGTAAGCAAAAATCTACAAATGCTGCACAATCGAAGAACCAGGATAAAGATGAAAAGAAATCAGAAAAGCAGAAATTGTTCTGCAAGTACTGTAAAGGAAATGATCATATTATAAAGAACTGTCCAAAACTGGCTGCTAAAGAGGCAAAGAAGAAAGAGGCCGGAATGGTTGTTGCAGAGGCCTCTACACCAAAAACAGAGTCTGCAAATCTTGTGCAGGAAGAAGAATGGGCGTTTACTACTGTCTGCAGTTTTGACCCATCTTCTCATGATCAGTGCATGTCTGCAGTAGACTCAGATGTTTGGTACTTTGACAGTGGAGCGACAAAACATATTACCTCGTAGCGTAGTTTCTTCTCTTCACTCGAGCCTGCCCCTACAGGGAATACTGTCACATGCGCCAATAACTCCTCTTATGCTGTTATGGGAGTTGGTAAGATCATTCTGACTACTGCTGATGGTAGTTCTTTCACTTTGTTAGATGCTTTATTTGTGCCAGGGATCAAAAAGAACCTGTTATCAGTTTCTGCATTAGCCAAGATTGGCTTGGTTGTGAAATTCGTTGATGACAGGTGTACAGTCCATGATCTCTCAAATGGCGATGTGATTATTGCTTCTGGCATTTTATGTCGTGGGCTATATAAGCTCATAGACTATGAAAGATCTATGAATGATTCGGCATGTGTAGTTCATGATTCTCAGGCTATGTCAGATGCAAAGCTTTGGCATGCACGCTTTGGTCATCTGAATTTTGCTAGTTTGTTACGCCTGCAGAAATCTGAAATGGTGTCCTCTTTGCCCAAACTTGAGGCACCTGGAAAACATGTTTGTGAAGGCTGTATTTTGGGCAAAATGCAGCGTTCTTCCTTTCCAAAAGATGGTTCAGTTCGGGCTACGCAGAAATTGCAGCTTGTACATAGTGATGTCTGTGGTCCTATGCAGACACCCTCTTTTGGAAATTACCTTTACTTCGTGACTTTCATTGATGATTTTTCCAGGCATGCATGGGTATATCCACTCAAAGCAAAGTCCGAAGTGTTCATGTGCTTCAAACAGTTTTTGGTTTTGGCTAAAAATCTGTCAGCATGTAAAATGGGCACCCTCCGTTCTGATCGAGGGGGGGAATATATGTCTTCAGATTTTAATGCATTTCTGGCTGAACGTGGGATAAAACACCAGTGTACAGTGCCGTATACACCTCAACAGAATGGAGTTGCTGAACGAAAGAACAGGTCACTCATGGAGATGGCGAGGTGCATGGTCAAAAGTCAGGCTTTACCACATAGTTTCTGGCTTGAGGCTGTCATGTGTGCAGCATATGTACTGAACAGGTGTCCCACTAAAGCGTTGCAGTCTATCACTCCATATGAGGCTTGGCATGACCGCAAGCCATCTGTTGCTCATCTGCGTGTTTTTGGTTGTTTGGCATATGCATTAGTGCCTGAACAACATAGTAGAAAATTGGATGATAAGGCAGTAAAATGTATTTTTGTTGGGTACAGTTCTGAAAGTAAAGGCTATCGTCTATATCATCCACAGACTAAACGCATTCTGGTTAGCCGTGATGTTGTCTTTGTGGAAGATGCTATTCAGCCATTGCTTTCATGTACTAAGGAGACATCTGTTAGCTCCAAAGACATGTATGATACTTTGATGCCTCTTTTTATAGGTGGACAGGCTAGTGCTGGTCCTAATGAGGCAACTTCTCAGCCTTTGCAGGTTTCATATGATGATGCAGATCATTCCATTTCTGATGCAGATTTACATGATGCACTTGCTGATGAGAGAGCTGATATTGAGCAGGCAAAAACTATGCCAAAATGGCTGGTGCAGACTTTGCGTGACAGCAAATTAGATGCACCTTTGTCATATCGTACTCGTTCAGGCTCTCATAGTGCCTCCTTTGCATCAGATTGCTATGCTATGGCTGGATCTAGTCTCTGTGATGAGAATGAGCCTATTTCTTTTGATGAAGCACAGAATTCAGAAAATTGGATGGCTGCTATGCAATCTGAATATGATGCTATAATGAAGAATGGTACATGGTCCTTATGTGACTTGCCTCCTGGCAAGAAGGCCATTGGCACTAAGTGGGTATACAAGCTGAAGCGTAAACCTGATGGTACCGTTGACAGGTATAAGGCTAGGCTTGTTGCAAAGGGTTATGCGCAGGAAAGAGGCATTGATTTTGATGAGACCTTTGCACCTACATGCAGTATGACTACTGTTCGGAGCATTTGTGCACTTGCAGCCCATCATGGTTGGAATGTACATCAGTTGGACATTAAAACAGCATTTCTGAATGGTGACTTGCATGAAGAAGTGTATGTTTTTCAGCCCCGTGGCTTTGTGCAGAAAGGGCATGAAAACCAGGTTTGCAGGTTAAAGAAGGCATTATATGGTTTAAAGCAAGCACCACGTGCTTGGTATGAGAAGATACATGCCTATCTGATTGCACATGGTTTTGAGAACAGTCCAACTGAAAGCACCTTATATGTTAAACGTGCAAATGATGTGCTTCTGATCATTGTTGTCTATGTTGATGACATGCTGCTCACTGGTCCTATTGAGACACATATTGCTGATTTTAAGGCTGATTTGTATGCCTCATTTGAGATGTCTGATTTGGGGCATTTTCATCACTATTTGGGCATTCAGTTTATGCACGTTGATGGTGGAATGGCTTTGTGTCAAACGAAATATATTGACACATTATTGCAGCGTTTTGGCCTTGAAGACTGTAAGCCTATTGCCACTCCTATGGAGATAGGTTTACGATTGAGTCTTCATGATGCTGGAGATGCATTTGATGTTGTTCTCTATCAGCAGGCTGTTGGATGCTTGATTTACTTATGCATTACTCGGCCAGATATTCAGTTTGCTGTCTCACAGATGAGCAGGTTTATGCATTGCCCAGGAGTCACGCATTGGAAAGCGGTTAAGCGCATCTTTTGCTACTTGAGTGGTACTCGGCTACTTGGGTTGTTTTATCCCAAGGGGGGATCACTACCGCCAGATTTGCATGCTTTTTCTGACTCAGATTGGGCTGGTTGCTATGACACTCGTGTGTCCACCAGTGGTTTTGCTTCATGCTTGGTAGCTCATGTATATCTTGGTTGAGCAAGAAGCAGCCTACTGTGGCCACTTCCAGTTGTGAGGCTGAGTATAGGGCAGCTTTCACAGCGACTGTTGAGTGTGTGTGGCTCAGACGCCTTATGGCTGATTTGGGTGTTGGCCAGTCTTCTGCCACCACCATCTTCACTGACAGTCAGAGCGCATTGGCAGTTGCGAGGAACCCTGTGTTCCATGCTCGCACTAAGCACATTGAGGTGCATTATCACTATGTCAGGGAGAGGTTCTCTGCTGGGGAGATCAGCTTGGCATATGTGCCCACGCAGGAGAACATTGCAGACCTTTTCACGAAGGCTCTGCCTAGGGAGAAGTTTGAAGCTTTCCGCAAAGCTTTGGGCTTACTTCCTTTTGTGGAGTGATTTCCACATAGCTTGGCACTTCCTTATACATGAGTGCCAGCTCCTTGTTCACCGCATCACTCCTAGGGGGGATTTGTTGATATATTTAGGTAGTGATGTGTGTGAACACTCTAGGACTGCCGGGGCACTTTTTTTCCCTCTTTAGGAGGTTTTTTTCCCCCGGCTTGTATATACGCCTATTGCCCTAATGGGCTACTTATCTTTGTACATTCTCTAGTAATACATTCAGTATTGTGTGTTTGTGCTCCAAGCTTCTTCTTCTTCCTTGTGTTGTTCGCGTGCTTCCGCAGACGTCTATCTCCAACAAAACCATTGTAAATATCATTTCAAATTTTTGCAACTCCATTTTGTTCAAATCGAGGAGTCCTTGAGGTTGAATAATATTAGAAGTACCTACATATCAATTTTCATAATTTTTAGATTCCGTTTGAGCCCTCAAATAATCCTTGGAACGTTTAACTAGGCCGAACATTAGGTCTGGATAGTGCCAAAACTAGTAAAAAAACTATAAAAATATCTAGAGAGCTCATTTTGAGAGAGCTTTTGTTAGCTTGTTAGAGAGTTGGATTAGGAGAGATTGAAGCTTTTGTAAAAGAGTTCTTGGTGTGATTGAAGCTTTCCATTGTTCCTCTCCTTGATCTTTCCTTGTGTGCATGTGTGTGTGCATGCATGCATGCATGCATGCATACATGTGCTTGTCATTCACATTTTCTCACCACAATTGCTCACGATCTTCATATCTTGCTCATGTCTTTGCAGATTGACAACTAAAGGAGGTGGTGCTCACACTTGGGCTACTACACATACTTTTTTAAAGTGTATATGAACTCGTAGTACATTCTTTTTTCTCGTATATAGATTTTTTTATTAAAGATGTAAGAAGACCTCACAAAGAGCCAAATAAGTCTTGTGATTATTATCTGAAACCATTAGGTATGGCTCTATCACCTTGAGTCAATTTCTAGTTTATTTGGATAGAGAAAAAGAATCTTTGCACTACACAATTTGTGAGTCTCACTTGTAAAGCATGTGTGTGCATGATTCGACATTCAAGAAAATTATTTGGAACTAATAAATCATCACGTAGTACCATATCTATTGTAGAGAGTGTTATAGGCTCAATTAGATCACATAAGAGACATTGAGTGATTCTAATAGTGAAATTGACACCATGGCAACATCAAGCTCTAGAGACATGAATAACTTAGATCCCAATATGCAAGTAGATTAGGTGTGATGAATACCAAATTTGGCTCACCTTCACCCATACTCATGCATTATGAGTCTCCAACCATTAAGATGATTATGCTCAATCTATTGTCAGATTAGGCAAGCTGAGGGGTATAATTATCCCTAGTATGATTCTAGTAAGACAAGAAAGGGAGTTACTAGCAAACAAGTTGGGTGATATCCATAGCTACAAAACAAACAAGGCAAAATTGATCCCAATGTTGTAACTTCTTCAATAAGGGCCATTCGTATTAGTGAATTTATACATCATGGAATCTCTCTAGAGGTATACCTTGACTTGGAGTCCAAGGAATCCTTTTGGACTTATCCATCACCTACAAGCAGAGGCCTTATCCACCTAGAAATTCATGAGTTCAAGCATGTCGATCAATCTTTACAACCCATCTATGAAGATGAGAGGAACATGTATTATACAAAAACCAACCTCCTTTTACACATCATGGTCGACCCATCTTTGTGAATTGCATGCGTAAAACTTTCATTACTCCAACTTGCGCTCCTAGAAATCCCATTCCTCCTATCTCAAATGTATGAGTTAATCATGTGAAATCTATTGTAGCACCCACTTCAAATGCATGATCCCTAAATATTGGTACAATACAAATCCAATTGCAATGACTAGGATTTTACAATTCTCTACACTAATTACCACTATCACATCTGTACCTACAAGTGCAACCACCACACGAAAACCTATGCCCACTTTATTTTTTGGAAAAATACCCACCTCAAACTAGTATTCCACAAATATTTTCATAATGGAGACCACAATTGCAACATCTAGATTTACCTAACAGGCCAAGAAGTGCCTATAATGCCACCAACCAATCCTGTTTCTCAAGTCTTGGCACAAAAACCACAAATAATATAAGTGAAAATTGTAAGAGCTAATATTGATAAAAGGCTTATACATTTCCAAGTGGCAAAATGTATGCAGGAGTACTATGAAGGAAATTGTGATCCTCAAACACATGAATTTGAGTCCAAGAAAGTGCTATGTGCTGAGCAAGTCTTTGATTTCTTTACTCACTATGAGGCATTTGGATTCACCTTGAAGAGAACACCATTTGCATGGTTCCAGACACTAAGCATACATAATTTTAAAAATATTGATCAACTCCCAAAAGCTTTCACAATTGAATTCCCAAAGCAAGAGTAAGCCACCAGGCCAACGTTTCTTTATGCTATCCTCTAAGTTGGTGGGACAAAACAATTATGTTGTAATATGTAACTGATCACTTCACAATCCATCTAAGTGATGTGCAATACGTACCATGTTGCATATTTCTTGTAATGACGTGCATCTAATCTCAATTCCTCATTAGCTTCCTATTTGAAGCTTGTTATCATTATACATTTGAATCCTGGAAATTGTTGTATGTGACTGTTGGCCACTGTTTGACCATCCCCGCGGTAGTTGTGACCGTCGTTTAACCCAGTCTTGTAAACCCCTGTTCTTGTGGGATAAGGGGGGTCCCATGGGTACTATGCCCTTCCTTGTACAGTTGTAATTTCAAAGTTAAAGTCCGAGGGAGTAGGCCTCGGCCGAACCTCCATTTAAAAAAAAAAAAAGAAAGAAAGAAAAAGAAATGCATAAGGATTAAGGATGACTTGGGTAATTTCTTCAACTCGTCTCACCTATTATTGAATCTATTCTCAATGTGTCATTAAGTTCCTCATTGATCAATAAAATGGCAGAGGCTATCACCAAAAGGTTGAACATGAAAGCTTCTATGTATCCATGTAGAAGGTGTTCATATCATGGAGGAGAGCATCCCAATTATATGTGCTATAGAAGATCACCTCCTCCTACATACCCACAATACCTTGCATAGTAAGGCCATTATCAAAAGATACAAGTAATGGGAAATTTTCAAGCGCTAAGGCTTTGCTTAGTAGTACCAATATCCATCATGATACCCATACCTAACCAAACAAAAAAATGCCATATTAATATAAAAGTATGTTGAGTATCCTATGTACCCAACAAGATCTATGTTGACTCAACAAACACTTGCTCCTTGACATGTGATCACATTCAAATATGGGCAAGTACAAGAACAATTTGAGTAGGTTTCCCTGCCACTAGCTCTAATTATTACAAAGGTCAATGGGTATGTAAATTCTCCTAAATAGAGTCAAAAAGATCCTTATGCCAAGTATAATGAACAATCCTTAGACTATTCGGTTTACCCATATTCTTCAAGTGGATATGAGGATGATTATGGAAAGAACTATGGATTAATTCCTCATATAGTGAACTTGAGTATAGCCAGGTGTATTACATGAATGTCCCACAAACAAACCAAGATCAATCTCTCTGGACCTACTCAACCAAGGGTCCCATTCTATAGTTGCAACAAGAACCACTTCATCAAATATTTCCCACATGCACAAGCTCCCTAGTTGCCATCTATCTAAGAAGTTCTTTTGTATAGATTCTAGGGAGATACATCTGTATAAAGATTGTCCTCAAAATCTAGATAGGAGGAAGATAGCACCAATGAATATGGTGACAAAAAATTTCTCTATCTCAGGTAATGAATATGATAAATTGAAGGTAACACTCGTGAAAGCATTCACTAGAGCACAAGTGAAGGCTCAAAAGAAAGGTAAAGGCAAAAAGTGCTTGATCAAAGCAATTCAAAAAGTGAGAAAGATGAGCCTCCCAAGGAATCTCAACCTATAAAGGGGACTTGAAAGAATCAAAGAGGTAGGAAAGTCAAGAAGTGGGAAAATCAAATGGCCGAGTGTGAGGATTCCCTCAAGGATAACTAAGATGAACTAACCAAGAAATAAGAAGAGCTTCTCAAAAGGTAGGATCAACTTACTCAACAGTAGATTCAACATCAAACTTTGAGAATGCAACAACATAGTGTATCGACACTATCATATTCATGCTTATGTTCTTACCCACTACCCTATTATCACATTCATGCCTATGTTCTTACTCAGTACCCTATCCATACCCTTACCAAACCCCATGGCTTGAGAATCAGTGGGTGTAGAGAACGATCATGATATACTTAAAGTAGGACCATCAATAGAGCATCATGATAAATGCTACCTAAGGGGAGACCTAGAAAAGGAATGACTAGACATATGTGAACAAATAATAGAAGTATTTCAAAAAATTATAGGAAAAGTTCCTAACACTATTCTTCCTGCATGCATACACAAAGGGCATTTTTGAATAGTGGTTAAAGCCTATCAAAAGCAAGATCAAACTTGAGAAAATAAAAAAAAATTGGAAAGGGTAAGAACAAATCCAAAAAAGAAAAAACAATTTCAGAAGGCTATGAATGAATATCAAGAGATGATCAAATCCATGAGCCCCTTCGCAACTATTCTAGAACTAGAACCGATCTAGACTCACATCTCACTTCCATAAGAGGATATTGTTGTACCAGGTATGGAGGGTTCCTAGCAAGATGAAATCTAGGATCAAGTATTAGATCCAAAATGGAAGAAGGAGGCCCAACCACCACATAGAAATCCCTTCTCAAACTTCCCCAATGAGCGATCAATTAGTGAGAAGTGACTTACGTGTTAAGGGGTCAATAAGTCCACAGTCATGGGACAATGTGGCTACAGATTCCCAATCTTTGGCTTCATATATTAGAGATGAAGAAGTAGCTTCTAAAGTGCAAGAAAGCAAATCTTTGAAGTTAAGCCACTCGCCCTAAGGACAAAAAAAAAAGTTATAGATTCACATTCATGAGATCCCTCTTGATAAAGTCAAATATTATAGTGAAGGTGATGAGGGTAATACTCTGTTACCAATCAACTATAATGGTGTGACTAAAAAAGCTATTGTAAATTCATGTATAGGAGTAGTCTTTGCTATAGCTACTATGCCCATGTGAAGCAATACCCTACGCATCGAGTGATACAAGATCATACATCAATGACTATCAATGTCTCTGTATGGAAGGGTCCTACTCTAATGAAGAGGAATACATGAATGCTATGAGGACCCTAACTGATCCTTCTAACATGGATGAGTACACATGTGCTATATTCCAAGTCCATAAAAAGACATTAATACTGAATGAGCTAGTGTTCCTAGTAGTAAGTTAGAGAAAAAAACTAATTTTGAAGTTCTTGAGCACTTCAAGAAGTATCAATTCAAAGAACCTAAAGTAGTTATTTCCATGCAAAAGAAAGCAAAGAACAAAGAAGAGAGTTATGATGATAAAAAGGACACAAAGAGTGTGGTTATAATACTAGAAGACAATGAAGAATAGTGCTCTTATATTCCTAATGATTCATCTAGTTTTGAGGTGAACTAAGCTTCTCCCATTGGCTTTATTGCATCTTAAGAGCTTCCAATTCCCTCCTGAGCTGCACAATCGGGTCTAGGAAGGTGGTGTAATTGGGTTGACTACCAATTTCAAAGTGTACTCTTGCCTCTTCTATGCATGAGGTAGCCACCACGAAGTCCTCTAGCATAGCATCTAACCTTAGAGATTTTCATAAGTTTTGTTGAGAGTCACATGGAACATGTGGCAAGTGAGCAACAAGAGCTTTAGCATGCATATAGAGTTCATGGAATGATTCATCTAATTGGACCCTTAAATTTTTGAGTTGGTCCAAAGCTCGTTCTAAGGAGTTGCTAGGATGAAACATTTGGCAGAAAGTGGTCTTCAAAGCTTCCCAAGTGGCAAAGTGCCCATCTGCATGTTGACTATACCACTTGTCTACAAGTCCATCAAGAGTAGATGGAAATAGGACGAGCATGGCATCCTCGCGATTTTTCAATCCTTGTCCTCGACATAAGGAAATATATCTTTTGACATGATCATCGAGATCCTCATGCACTAGACCCTTGAAAGTATGAAATTTAATGTTTAATCTTGATAGAAAATTTGCAAGATCCACCATTGGTACTTGGGTATCCTTATAGGTGACAAAGATGGAGTCGAGTGCTTTCGTAGTCTTGTCTTTAGGAGGAGGTGTCGGAGCTAAATCTTGAGAAAAATCAATGGGAAGAGTTAAGGGTATAGGGATGGTTCATCATTGAGAAGGATGATGGGATGTTTTTTTTTTATCGTAATTCTTTATGGGACTCATGAGTAGACGAAGAGATTCCTTAGCTGCTCGAATATGGAACATGTACCCACTCGCCCAACACTAGGTTGGAGCCTAAAGTAGCAAAGAACATGAATTCTTACTTCAAACATTACTTCAAACAAGTGCCTTGTAGAGAGCATACAAGGATCCCATAAATGTTTAAGTTTATTTCAATACGTATCATAGTAAAGACACCAAAACTCGTTACACCTTTGTCGATTCTATGGTTTTTCTTTAGAGATTGTGTCAGATTAGGATAGGAAGTTTATTATCAACTTTTAGAGAGCATTCTTCAAAAGCTTGGATACCAAACTTATCATGAGTGCGGTGGAGCATCACAGACAGGTGGAAAAATCGAGAGAGTTGACCAAATCATAGAACATATGCTTTGAGCATATATAAATGAACAACAAAATAAGGTGGAAAAATCGAGAGAGTTGACCAAATCATAGAACATATGCTTTGAGCATACATAAATGAACAACAAAATAATTGGGATGAAGACTTACATATAATAGAGTTTGCATATAGTAGTGCCAAACATTCTTCCACTAGGTATGTTTAAGCTTGCTAACGACAACATTAGGAGAGGTCAGGATAGGGCTAGAGCCTATGCTAAACCTCAAAGGAGAGTAATCAACTCTAAAGTAGGAAAGCAAGTCTATATTAGAGTTTCGTCTAGGTTTGGAACCATGAAGATGGGACCTTGTCCAAAACTATCTCATGGTATTATCAACCATTCGTAATACTGAAGAGAATAGGATAAGCAATAAGACCGTTCCGAATACTCAAGAGAATTTGGAAATATGGCTTACCACACTTCCAACTTCTAGATAATAGTAAGATCCATCCAACATTTCATGTGAGCCATTTTAAGAAAAGGTTGGGTGAATTCGATAACCTCATTCAAGATAGCGAGGTGGTAGAGCTTATTTCATTCTATTCTAATTGAGCCTGAGAGGATACTACACATCTGAGAGAAGCAGGCGAGGAGCCATTTATGTAAAGAGTACCTAGTAAAGTGAAAAGATAGTTCAAAAGATAGTGCTACATGGGAGTGGTAGATGGTTTCCCATGTTTGTTCTATCTTCACAAGAGTCTAACTAAGGGGAAGGACATGGCAAACACTACAAAAGTATGATCATGTAGAGAGAGTACATGGAGTTGAGTTGGAATAGTACAAAAATATGATCACTAGGTTCTATCTCTTTCTCACTTATGCCTTCCAATACCATTGGTATTTCATCTTAGTAATCACCATTTGCCATATGGAAGTAATTCATCACTTCCTTGATGCCACCACATAGTGTGAATCCATAGTTACTAGCTACATGTAATGCTTGCATGTGCCTCCATGTAGTGTGAATCCACACTACGTGTGGATTCACATTGAGTGGATTCACCAATAATTATCCATGTGGCTAATAGTCATTACTTCATATGAAAAGCAAAATGTTTTAGGCCTACCATATTACATACCAACTTTCCTCCTCGGAACACATATATTTTTTAAATTTTAAAATGAAGGTTCAGTCAAAGCCTCATCTCCGAGCTTTAACTTTGAAAGCGCAACTATAGAAGTGAATGAGCATAGTACTCTTGGAACATATTGAAATTGAGTGAAACACAATCTATCAACGCTTCTAAATACTATTTTGGAAGATGAAACGAGCAAAAGCTTTTATTATTGAATTGTTCTGCCACCTACTGTGAATTGTAGGGGTGGAGGAAACAAAAAAGGGATTAGTTATCCAACGGGCGTGATTTAGCGGATGTGCCTTGTACTCCTAAGCTGATGGTCAGGGTTCAAGTCTCGCCTAGGGCTGGATGCCTCAGAGTTCCCCAATATGGGTGCCTCTACCTTACCAGGTTGGGTGTGTGTCTTTCCAATTCATTGTACTCTCAAAAAAAAAAAGGGATTAGTGCCTCTGGAGGAGTGTAGATAGACTCTATGTGAACATAGTTTAGTTCTAAAACCTACTCGCCAGAACTCGCCGGCATCAAAACAGGTAAGTTGGAATTTGTAAAGCGACTTTCTTACTATCGATGGACAAAGAAGGATGAGCCAAAAACATGGAGGATGAGCCAGTCACTTAAGTTTCTCTTTAGTCCCTGATTTTAGTGGTATGAGCTCATTTCTCTCGTCCCATCTCTCCCCTCTTCCCGTTGGGAGGTATCGGTTGCGGTTCAGCGTTACAGCAGGAGGACGATTTTCGGGGTTTTGTGCTGTACGGCATAGTTTCCTGCTACACTCACTTTTCATGCCGTCTTCTTGCTGCGCTTAAGACGGTCTGAGATACTTCCTTCGTCGTGCTCGCTCCGTTCATTTTCCAGGCAGTATCGGCGAGGTTGCAGGTTATGGTTACCCAGAATATGAGTCTTGGACGTATGATTCTTGTTTGCGTTGTTATCTTTTTTAGCTAGTTACCTCGTTTATGTGGACCTGCGAGTCTCCCTCCTTCTGCGATACCTTCGCTCAGTGGATGCGTTTTTTGGACGCTCTAAAGGAAACCAGAGGTTGGAGAATACCCAACCACATACTCCTACGATTCATATTGTCATATCTTGGATGAATGACGTGCACTTGATTGCATGCATCTTTGATCACGGCCGCAAGGAGTTTTGGACAGTCCTTGTTCTCTGGAGCATGGATTGCAACAAAGACGAGGCATCCCGCTCCAAGGATATTGCCGAGAAGAGATTCATGCAGGGAGATTACATAGGTGCTAGAAAGTTTGCACGGAAGGCATGGCAGCTCTTTCCCGGCCTAGAGGGATTAGGGCATTTTATTCCAGTCGTGGAGGTCCATGCTACGGCGCACGAGAAATCGCAATGTGGCGAGAAAGACTGGTATGGCATTTTGCAGTGTGACCCTTCTGCGGATGAGACGTGTCTCAGGAAACAATATAGGAAGCTCGCCCTTACTCTGCATCCGGATAAGAATAAGGCGACAGGAGCAGAAGCTGCTTTCCAATACATTTCTGAAGCTTGGAACATTTTGTCTGATAAAGCCAAGAAAGCGGAGTATGACATCAAAAGGGCTCCCCCTGCAGCAAGCCCGGCACCAAATAGGAAATCTGCGCCTGTCCGTCAAAACAAAGGTACCGAGAAGCCTCCTCAACAAAGAAAGAAAAGTAAGAGTTCATCTACCGAGGCTTGCAACGCTCAGACATTCGTTCATCATGAATCTTCGCTTCCAAAGACGTTTTGGACTGCCTGTCCCGATTGCAAGCTGCAATATGAATATTCGACAGCGTACAAAAATAAAAGGCTTTGTTGTCCGTTTTGCCTTAAACCCTTCATTGCGAAAGAGCTAGCTCTGGTACTCAGTGGCCAAATAATATGGCCTCCTACGGGAGAACGTGGCGCAGACACCTTTACCGCTAGAAGATGACACCAAATCCTATTCGCAAACAGCTATGAAGAACGTGGCCCATAAGATGGCATCCTATTGGAGAACGTGACCCAGACACGTCGAACGCCAGATGATAACACCAAACCCAATGCAACACTTGGGAGTGCCCCTTCCGATAAATCTGAAAACACATTGCTGGATTAATGCAGATGAAGAAGGATATGGACGAGTCAAAATGCAAACGCAACGTCTCTGATACTCTAGTAGCTGAGCCCAATCGTAATCCCCATGATATGGAGTCCTGGATATTACTCTGGAGATGGATGCATTTCAGCAGAAAAGCGATTAGCATCAGGTACTTGCATTCATAAAACCCTGGAGTTCAGCTTGAGTAACGCCATCATAAAAGGCCAAGATAGGGATGGGTTTCCGTGACATTTGGCTCTCTTTGTGACGACTGTATTACTCATCCATTTAATTTACAGTACACATGCCTTTTGGCACATAGCTCTTTTTGAGGAGGTCATGTCATGGGTAGATGCCCGTTTCTCATACATGTAGGGAGTCTGAACCTGGAAAGATTGACAGTACATCATGTAGTCATGCCTTCTCATCTGATGTCATCTGAAATTCAGAACACAGGTTATGTGAGGTGCAGGCACTGGATAACTAGCTTGATCAGAAAAGATGAGAAATACACATACGATCTGGTTGAAGCGCTGACAAATTATTCAGATGGAGATGGAGTTGATTTCAAGTCCATCTTTTGTCAGTTCCCTGAAGCTGCATTGGGTTTCTCCTGGTCAGGTGAAGAATGTTTCTCATAAGATCCTAATAATCAGGCATACAGGAATCGCAATGTCTAATAATAGTTTTTTCGAGTTAGACCTGCTTCACGGCCAGATAAGTGATAGCCAATGCTTTGATTTGATGACAGAATTCTGGAAAGAGAATTCTTTCATGTTTGGGCCAGCTTTACAGGATGTAAAATTATTAGTTCCAACTATGCATAGTTAGAAGGCAGTGTAATTTCATGCAAAGTTTGGAACTGTAAATGAAGTAACTGACCTAGTCAATTTTTATGAACATGCCTTAGAACATAGAAGAGATCATGTCTGAATATCCAGCAGCTTCATATGCTGGATGGTTGTAAACATCTGTGATTCTCACTGCTATAGAGTGAAAAGCATGCGTTTATTTACTAAAGGTGTGTGATGTGGTACTCTGTAACGCAAATGTAATACCAAAACTTGGACTTGGGTTGAATGCAATATCTTTATTTGGCTTCATGTTCTTAATTTGACTTCATTAAAGAATGGCTCATAGTCTAATAGTGGCTGCAAGGTAAACTTTGCTGGAGTATTTGCAACATACTGGGCCTCACTCAGTTGTTGGAATATTTTTCCTTTGTTAGTACCAATGTTCGTTGGTTGTGTTCTTCCAACGGATCACTTCTGAGTCCAGCATGTTTTTGATTCTGTTGTGATTACTCATATGTGTTTTATCAAGCAGTGTTCTAGGCAAGCTGGAATTGTTTAGATGTATTCTAACTCTCTTTCTCTGTGGACACTTTGGGAGACGGATTTGCTTGTTCAGTGCACAGAGTTGCTACTGCATATTCATGAAACTGTTTTGGTACTGTGTTATGTTGTAACTTTTGGTATGATATCTGGTTTCACCTTTGCTGCTTTAAATCACTTTTTTAGTACTTACATTGGTCCTGGTTGGCAAACATGAAAGCGAAAAGAACTACAATAGCCATTCCTTTCAGTATGGAGAGGGGATCTTTTGGGCTGATGATTTTGCATGGTTGCAATCATTTGGGTGTCCTCTTCTCGGGGAAAGGTTTCAATTATGAACTGTCTACTGTATTCCATATTCAGTATATGGCGCCAAGTTGCTTGCTACTGTACAGTGACAGCCTACAGGATTTGAACTGCTTTATATTGTGACTTGGAACTTGCAACCAAGTAGATGCTGTCTTTGTGTAGCAAATTTCAGAAAAGCTTTTAATTTTGATTCCACACGTTGAAGGATCTATGGTGAGGATTAGATGGCAGAAAGAATCAATTATAGGCCATCTATATTCGAACATTCCCTCCTCACTGAAGTTGATGTGGTTACTTTTCATGTAGGCGCTACCGATGTACAGAATATATGCACCTTACTAGAGATAGACATTCACATAATAGACCCATTAACTGAGAGTAATGGACTTGTTTCAGGATTGGTGGAGGCATGTCATGGAGCATTCTTGTATGGTTGACCCACTGAAAGAAACTCAATTAGTTTATATAGGGTGCATGCTAGCATCTAGGATTTAGATGAATGTTGAGTGCAAGTGGCTTAGTGGTGGCAGCACCACAATCTTTAATCTCAGGTCATGGGTTTTGGCTCTGTGAGACATGCTGCCAGAAGTGGCGAGCTTGAGGCTATCTACTCAAATGTTTCTGGAGAAGGTGGATCTTGTAACACAACCTGGTGATATTACCATAATTTGAAGCAGTGCAGGCCTTCATGTTTGTTGAGACAATGGATTATTATTTCAATGAAGTGTCTGGCTGCTTTCAACTGGATGCTAGCTACTTGGGGATAGGGGTAACATTCTTCCTGAGACATGTAGCATCCAGATGAATGGAAGGTGTTATTTGCAAAGATGAAGAGGAATTTTGGAAATCTATTTGCAGCTTGACAGGTATTGTGGCTGTTATAAGGCTGTTGAATGTGGACAATGTTAAGATGTTAAAGGTTTTGAACTATCAAGGATACTAACACAACTTCATTGATTTAGAGGTGTTTGAGTAGTCGGAAAGTGTAGGATCCACACAGAGAGGGTGCATGGGGTGTACGTGGGATGCTTAAGTACTAATGGCTATGTGCAATTGAGATGATATCGATTCACAAATTTTATGTATAATGAAGATCTATAATTGTAAGTTTAAGAGCTATACTCGTGAGATTGAGATACAAGACAGACTGATGATTTGATTAGAATTATAACAATATTCACTTGTGCATATAATGGAAATATTCATCGAATTGAGATCGAGACATCAATGGATGCAGCTAAGAAGAAGTTAAGTGATTTGCTTAGAAAAAAAATCATGTGAGTTTGCATTAAGGTATACACGTGTTCAAAATTCATAATAGAAACTCAATACAATCTAAGAACTTTGGGTTCAAAGGAATAAAGAAGTTTAGGTTCATGATGATATTCATATCAAAATTCTTACAAAGATATTTCCATGTGTGCATATACAAAGTCAAATAATTTCATCTTCTTATTCACTTCTCCTTCTCCGTCAAGTCTCCAAGACTCTTCAAGCTTGGATGTCTTCTGCTTTTAGGTTCATGATGATATTCATGTCAAAGTTCTTACAAAGATATTTCCATGTGTGCATACACAAATTCAAATAATTTCATCTTCTTCTTCACTTCTCTTTCTCCTCCTTCAGGTCTCCGAGACTCGTCAAGATTGGACGTCTTCTCCTTGATTAAGTACCTTCAGGTCTCCACGAACACATATGATTGTCTCTGTTGTGTTTACACAGTGTGAAATCAACCATATAAAATAAAACATTAAAATAATATAAAATAAAAAGATTCAAAACAAACAAAAACAAAACGAATTACATTCTTATTGATGGAAATTACATTCTGTCTCTGACCGAATTGTCTTTTGCTTCTTAACGCGTTGAGCCACAGTGCCATTCTCAAGGACAAGATGAACTGTTGCCTTATCAATAAAAGCTTAAACATTGCTGAAGTTGCTACTGACATGTTCAAACAATTCAAATACCAGAGAGGAACAATCAATAAGGTCTTGCACGAACTCAATAACAGATGGGATACACAATGGAGTGTTACTCAATGGAGACATAGTTTCTTATGTATTTGGTCCTTCCCCATCAGTTGATGGAGGGATGTGTGCATTTTGTGACAGGGAGGAAGATTTAGCCCACATGTTCATCAATTGTGCTAGTGCTAAAAGATTTTGGCAGGTCCTTACTCCTTATTGCTGAAGGAATAGGCAATCTTTAGGTTATTAGGAAATCTTACTAGGTTCTTGTCACAAGATGGATATTGTTTTATGGCGATTGTGGAGAGCCTACATTATGTGGCATTTGGATAAGCAGAAACCAAAGAGTCTTCAATAGTGGCAAGAAAGATCTCATGTTCACTTTCAAGTCTGGCCTGACCAACATTGGCCTCAGGAGTATTCAGTCTATTAAGGATGCCTTGTTAGGAGATTTTGAGTTATCTTATTTTCTCGATTGTTATCCTCCTGATACATGGAGAGAGACTTTGTTGTCATTGTACTCTAGAGATAGATTTGCCATGGTCTTCTCTCTCAGCTAGGTCTGGTTGCGATTTTGTAACCTTGACAGTTGTAATATTTCCTTGGTCATCCATTGTTTAGTTTTGACTGACCTTTGTAATGTGGAATCTTGTACGTTTGGTAACTCCCTTTCATCAACATTATCTTCTTTCTTTGTTGTTCTACAAAAGAAAAACAAGAATTAAGAGTCAAAACTCAAGCATAAAAGACAAATTGCATGGGCATGTCCAGCCAGGACTTGAACTCAGGACATCTTCCTACAGCTTCAAGGCATCAGGCTACACGGCTCGGTCCTCTGATGTGTATTTGCAATTCATTGTACTCTCTTAAAAAATATATATATAAAAGACAAATTGCAGAACACGTAAAATAAATACAAAAAAACCGAAATCTCAGTGACGAAATAAAACAAATGCATGAAGAAGCGCGAGTAATCAACGTATAGTGATGGATGAAAATACGAAAATCATACAAAAGTATGTACGCCGTCAATATTGAAGCAAATTTTGGTATCTTTATAAAGGAAGTGTTCTGTGCAGGTTAGCAGATCATATATTATTTTGATCCAGGGGGAAATAGAGGGAGATCGATAGAATTTTTGACGACAAATTCATAGATAGAGAAGAACATATAGTTTGAAGCAGAATATAGGTGGAAGGTAAAGACATTTGCTTCTATGAGCAGATCGGCAAGAGATTTTGAGTTTGCAGCGTGAACAGATTGGATGATCGAAGATCATAACAAAGGTAAGTATTTTTGAAGTTGTAATTTGACACTTATCACATGGAAGAGATGCGCATAATAGAGATTAATTGAATGGCGATAAAAGCTGGCAGTTTTCTCATTGCATAGCTCTAATAATTTTTGCTATGGGTTTCTGTTGTGCACGTTTGGTAGTAGCGATGACTCAGTCAGACAGATGAGTACTGGAGAGCATCCACAGACGGTCAGGCAGAAATAATTAATCAGATACTGAAGATATGCTACGGACATATGATGTTTCAGAGAAAGAAACACATTGATATGATGTTTCAGAGAAAGAAACACATTGGATAGTTTCCTCCCATTCATTGAGTTTTCTTATAACACTTGGAAGCACAAGATTATTAAGCTGGCACCTTTTGAGGTGATTTATGGATTTATTTCCCACAGTCCAACTACCATTGGGTTACCCAGAAAATCTCTGAGTGCTTCACATTTCCTTACAGACATGCAAGCTAACTTGAAATTAGCTAAGTTCAATCTTCAGCAAGCTGTTGAGAGGATGAAAGCATTTGTAGATCGACGTTGTACATCACAAACATTTCAAGAAGGTGATCGTGTAATTTTTACAGGTTCCGTTTCGTTTGTCATTGACAATGGGTTAGAAGCCCCAAGTTATTTCATAAGTTTTGTGGACCTTGGACAGTAATCAAGAAGATTGATGATGTCTCATACAAATTACAATCGTCAGATGATTGCAAAGTTCACCCAAATTTTCATGTTAGCAAGTTGAGACCATACATTTCTCGAGATGAGAATTGTGTAGATGGTTTAGTTGCTTTACAAGATAGAACATCTCAACGAGATGTTCTGTTTCGAATCCTTGATAAGAGAGAGCAAAAGTTACAGTATCGCTCCATACCAGAGTATTAAGTAGCATGGACTAACTATCCACTCATGGAGGCTACTTGGGAGTTAGAAGCTCTAATTCACAAACACTTTCCTTCCTTGATCATTGAGGACCATGATCTCTAGAAGGGGAGTAGATTGGCCATTTTGATATGAACAAGGCTATCCATTTTTGTTTAAAGCTCAATGGGAGCTCAATTGCCTAGACTTTTTTGTCATTGTAAGAAGGGAGCTCTTGAAAAATCTCGCAGCTCTTTCTTCCCCTCTATTTTTCTCTTTCATTCTTTCTCATTTGGAGTGGAATGGTAAGGAAAATGTGCCCCAAATGGGTACACAAGCATCGAAGTGGCCTTTCCATGTTTTTGTGGCTATGTGTGCTCTTAGGGAGCTCCATAACGACATAAGACAAGTCATATCAGAACTTCAAAGTTTTTTTTCTCTCTACAAGTCTTTGTTTTTAACAGGTCTGAACATAAAGTGATGTGGAGCATTGTCGGATTGAAATCTTATGCTCCCAAAATATTATGGAAATCCAAAATTATTTTTTATGACTCATTTCTCTCTCTAAATTGTTTTGATGGTGTTGACTTTGTACCTGCAAGAGAAACCAAAAAATAAAAAGATAAAATTAGAAGTGTATGCGCATTTGTGCCTGATTGTGCCTAAGTGTTTGTAATTACCTATGTATGTGTGTGTATTTGTTTATGACTAACCTTGTGTGCTTGAAAATAAAACCCAAAGTACCCTATGAAAATGTGCTTGAAAACACAACCATAAGTACCCTATGACAATGTGCTTGAAAATGCAACCCTAACTAACTATGTTTGTGTGTGTGTTGTGAGCATCCGTATATGTGTCTATGAAATTATATGCATAAAATGTGAGTGTATGAGCTTATAAGTGTGTGACTGTTATAGGGTATTAATATGTGTGTATTTATCACTAAGTTATTGCAAGTAAATCTAGTGGCGTGCACGGGTTTACATATGTTATAATGTATGTGCTTGTGCAAGTGTATGATAACCCTAATAGTTCTAAAGAATAAAAAGGAAGAATCAAAACAAAATCTAAAAACAAAATAAAAAATTGAAAAAGATAAATAACTAAAATAAGAAAATTAAAAGAAAAAAGGCATTTTAAAGAGGGATCCATGATTAAAAAGGTAAAGCTGACATGAAGCGAAGTGGCTACTTGGAGATTGATGTTGGAGATCCTCATCCTGACACCCATACCTTCGAATGTAGCAGAGAACATGGCACATATAGGTTCACTTCTACTTAAACTTTACATTTTATTTCACTCCATTATCATAGCCTCATCAACAAATGAAAAAAACTAGGCACCTGTTTTCAAGTTATATCCATGTGTGCATTGCAACTGTTGGAGTTAGATTTCTGCAGAAGCACGCAAACAACACAAGGAAGAAGAAGAAGCTTGGAGCACAAACACACAATACTGAATGTATTACTAGAGAATGTACAAAGATAAGTAGCCCATTAGGGCAATAGGCGTATATACAAGCCGGGGGAAAAAAACCTCCTAAAGAGGGAAAAAAGTGCCCCGGCAGTCCTAGTGTGTTCACACACATCACTACCTAAATATATCAACAAATCCCCCCTGGGAGTGATGCGGTGAACAAGGAGCTGGCACTCATGTATAAGGAAGTGCCAAGGTATGTGGAAATCGCTCCACAAAAGGAAGTAAGCCCAAAGCTTTGCGGAAAGCTTCAAACTTCTCCCTAGGCAGAGCCTTCGTGAAAAGGTCTACAATGTTCTCCTGTGTGGGCACATATGCCAAGCTGATCTCCCCAACAGAGAACCTCTCCCTGACATAGTGATAATGCACCTCAATGTGCTTAGTGCGAGCATGGAACACAAGGTTCCTCGCAACTGCCAATGTGCTCTGACTGTCAGTGAAGATGGTGGTAGTAGAAGACTCGCCAACACCCAAATCAGCCATAAGGCGTCTGAGCCACACACACTCAACAGTCGTTGTGAAAGCTTCCCTATACTCAGCCTCACAACTAGAAGTGGCCACACTAGGCTGCTGCTTGCTCAACCAAGATATACATGAGCTACCAAGCATGAAGCAAAAACCACTGGTGGACACACGAGTGTCATAGCAACCAGCCCAATCTGAGTCAGAGAAAGCATGCAAATCTGGCGGTAGTGATCCCCCCTTGGGATAAAACAACCCAAGTAGCCGAGTACCACTCAAGTAGCGAAAGATGCGCTTAACCACCTTCCAATGCGTGACTCCTGGGCAATGCATAAACCTGCTCATCTGGGAGACAACAAACTGAATATCTGGCCGAGTAATGAATAAGTAAATCAAGCATCCAATAGCCTGCTAATAGAGAATAGCATCAAATGCATCTCCAGCATCATGAAGACTCAATCGTAAACCTGTCTCCATAGGAGTGGCAATAGGTTTACAGTCTTCAAGGCCAAAACGCTGCAATAATGTGTCAATATATTTTGTTTGACACAAAGCCATTCCACCATCAACTTGCATAAACTGAATGCCCAAATAGTGATGCAAATGCCCCAAATCAGACATCTCAAATGAGGCATGCAAATCAGCTTGAAATCAGCAATATGCTTCTCAATAGGACCAGTGAGCAGCATGTCATCAACATAGACAACAATGATTAGAAGCACATCATTAGCACGCTTAACATATAAGGTGCTTTCAGTTGGACTCTTCTCAAAACCATGTGCAACCAGATAGGCATGTATCTTCTCATACCAAGCACGTGGTGCTTGCTTAAACCATATAATGCCTTCTTTAACCTACACACCTGGTTTTCATGCCCTTTCTGCACAAAGCCACGAGGCTGAAAAACATACACTTCTTCATGCAAGTCACCATTCACAAATGCTGTTTTAATGTCCAACTGATGTACATTCCAACCATGATGGGCTGCAAGTGCACAAATGCTCCGAACAGTAGTCATACGGCATGTAGGTGCAAAGGTCTCATCAAAATCAATGCCTCTTTCCTGCACATAACCCTTTGCAACAAGCCTAGCCTTATACCTGTCAACTGTACCATCAGGTTTACGCTTCAGCTTGTATACCCACTTAGTGCCAATGGCCTTCTTGCCAGGAGGCAAGTCACATAAAGACCATGTACCATTCTTCATTATAGCATCATATTTGGATTGCATAGCAGCCATCCAATTTTCTGAGTTTTGTGCTTCATCAAAAGAAACAGGCTCATTCTCATCACAGAGACTAGACGCAGCCATAGCATAGCAATCTGATGCAAAGGAGGCACTATGAGAGCCTGAACGAGTATGATATGACAAAGGTGCATCTAATTTGCTGTCACGCAAAGTCTGCACCAGCCATTTTGGCATAGTTTTTGCCTGCTCAATATCAACTCTCTCATCAACAAGTGCATCATGTAAATCTGCATAAGAAATAGAATGATCTGCATCATCATATGAAACCTGCAAAGGCTGAGAAGTTGCCTCATTAGGACCAGCACTAGACTGTCCACCTGTAAAAAGAGGCATCAAAGTATCATACATGTCTTTGGAGCTAACAGATGTCTCCTTAGTACATGAAAGCAATGGCTGAATAGCATCTTCCACAAAGACAACATCACGGCTAACCAGAATGCGTTTAGTCTGTGGATGATACAGATGATAGCCTTTACTTTCAGAACTGTACCCAACAAAAATACATTTTATTGCCTTATCATCCAATTTTCTGCGATGTTGTTCAGGCACTAATGCATATGCCAAACAACCAAAAACACGCAGATGAGCAACAGATGGCTTGCGATCATGCCAAGCCTCATATGGAGTGATAGACTGCAACGCTTTAGTGGGACACCTGTTCAGTACATATGCTGCACACATGACAACCTCAAGCCAGAAGCTATGTGGTAAAGCCTGACTTTTGACCATGCACCTCGCCATCTCCATGAGTGACCTGTTCTTTCGTTCAGCAACTCCATTCTGTTGAGGTGTATACAGCACTGTACACTGGTGTTTTATCCCACGTTCAGCCAGAAATGCATTAAAATCAGAAGACATATATTCCCCCCCTCGATCATAACGGAGGGTGCCCATTTTACATGCCGACAGATTTTCAGCCAAAACCAAAAACTGTTTAAAGCACATGAACACTTCGGACTTTGCCTTCAATGGATATACCCATGCATGCCTGGAAAAATCATCAATGAAAGTCACGAAGTAAAGATAATTTCCAAAAGAGGGGTGTCTACATAGGACCACAGACATCACTATGTACAAGCTGCAATTTCTGCGTAGCCCGAACTGAACCATCTTTTGGAAAGGAGGAACACTGCATTTTGCCCAAAATACAGCCTTCACATACATGTTTTCCGGGTGCCTCAAGCTTGGGCAAAGAAGACACCATATCAAATTTCTGTAGACATAGCAAACTAGCAAAATTCAGATGACCAAAGGGTGCATGCCAAAGCTTTGCATCTGACATAGCCTGAGAATCATGAATTGCACATGCTGAATCATTAACAGATCTTTCATAGTCTATGAGCTTATACAGCCCACGACATAAAATGCCAGAAGCAATAATCACATCGCCATTTGACAGATCATGAATTGTACACCTGTCATCAACAAATTTCACAACCAAACCAATCTTGGCTAATGCAGAAACTGATAACAGGTTCTTTTTTATCCCTGGCACAAATAAAGCATCTGACAAGGTGAAAGAACTACCATCAGCAGTAGTCAGAATGATCTTACCAACTCCCATAACAGGATAAGAGGAGTTATTGGTGCATGTGACAGTATTCCATGTAGAGGCAGGCTCGAGTGAAGAGAAGAAACTGCGCTGCGAGGTAATATGTTTGGTCGCCCCACTGTCAAAGTACCAAACATCTGAGTCCACTGCAGACATGCACTGCTCATGAGAAGATGGGTCAAAACTGCAAACAGTAGTAAACGCCCATTCTTCTTCCTGCACAAGATTAGCAGACTCTGTTTTTGGTGTAGAGGCTTCTGCAACAACCATTCCAGCCTCCTTTTTCTTTGCCTCTTTTGCAGCCAGTTTTGGACAGTTCTTTATGATATGATCATTCCCTTTACAGTACTTGCAAAACAATTTCTGCTTTTCTGATTTCTTCTCATCTTTATCCTGGTTCTTCGAATGTGCAGCATTTGCAGATTTCTGCTTACTAGTAGAAGAGCTCCATTTTCCTTTGCCCTTATGACTAGCCAGGAAAGCTTGATCTGCAACACGCATAATGGACCTGTTCTGCCTGGATTGATCTTCCTGCAACAAAACAGAGACTAACTCCTCAAATGATAAGGCATTCGGATTGCCTTGCATCATCAACCGAAGAATAGAAGCAAAACTCTGATATGAATCAGGAAGACCATTCAGAACGGTCTGCACAGGTGAGCTATCTGGTATAACCTCATCAGCAGAAATCAACTGTTCCTTCAAATCTTTGATCTTCGTTAGGAAACTGTCCATAGAATCACCTTCATTCATGTGCTCACTCTCCAACTGTTTTTGGAGGTAAGCAACATGAGCCTCATTCCTAGCTTGGTACAATGTGGTAAGTGTATCCCAAGCATCCCTAGCTGTTCTGCAAGAGCGAATATGAGGAATAATGGCACGTTTGACAGACAAAGCTATCAATGCATGTGCCTGGGCATCTCTGCCATCCCAACGAATTTGCTCTGTAGTAGGTGCAACAGAAACAACAGCACGAATAGGAATATGCAGAATATCATCTTCGACACCATCTTCATCAACTCTAGCACCTGTATTTGTAGTACCTGTCGTTACAGGTGTAACAGGACGTCTTTCAACACCCTGCACAATGTTCCACAATCCTTTTGCAACCAAAACATGTCACATCATATAAGCCCATAATGGGTAGTTGGTACCATCCAACTTATCCTCAACAACCAACATACGGAATACATCATTGCTTTCAGCCATGGCCGGTGACTAAAACACCTTGATGCAGAAAATTGACTGTATCTCAAAAAGTTGAACAGAATTGCCCAAACGAGTTCTGCTAGACTTGTAGCAGACTTCGAGACGCTTAAACTGGGGAACAGAAACTGGTATATACCTTTGGCACAGAAAGACGAAATAGCCTGCACAAGTGCTACGATAGTGCGTTCAGAGGCCGAAACGAGCTCAGATCGCGATTTCGGCACCAGACAGCAAAGCTGTTTTGATCTCGGAAACACGTTGAGTATGCTTACCAAAATTCATGCGATTCTGAGACTGCAAACGGAGGAGTGTCGACGGCGCCCTAGATGAAGGGATGACCTGCTCTGATACCAATTGTTGGTGTTAGATGTCTGCGGAAGCACGCGAACAACACAAGGAAGAAGAAGAAGCTTGGAGCACAAACACACAATACTGAATGTATTACTAGAGAATGTACAAAGATAAGTAGCCCATTAGGGCAATAGGCATATATACAAGCCGGGGGAAAAAAACCTCCTAAAGAGGGAAAAAACTGCCCCGGCAGTCCTAGTGTGTTCACACACATCACTACCTAAATATATCAACAGCAACCACTCACTTAAAAAGAATGAATGTTTTTTGTTTGCATGTGAACACTCATGATATGCATTAGGTTTAACCATACATTGTGTGCACCTTCCAACTACTTATTGAGTTAGAAAATTTGCAATTGTTTTAGTTTAGCTAATTTTACATAAAAAGAACATAAGTCCATTAAGAGAAAAAAATTAAAAAGCCTGAAAAGAAAAAAATGAAAACTCTATAAAAAATATTTAAAAAAGAACAAAAAAAACCTATAAATATATTTCAAAAAATAAAAACTTCATAAACATTAAAAAACTTAAAAACAACAAAAAATAATTTAAATTCATTATAGTAGAAACAAAACCATAAAAAAAAACAAAAAGAATGCTTGATGACATTCACAACTAGAGAAATGAAACAAGAAAAGATATAATTAAAGAATGAAAGATCTGCTTAAGTCATGAAAATCCAAGAGAAAGAGAGAAGTCAAGGTTCAAAGATTAATCAAGAAAAGAAACAACTCAAATACATTCAAACCCTAGAAGTAGGTTTCGACTTAAAGATCTAAAACTCATAAGTTAAATTCGATTTCTATTTTGGAAAACCTAGAAAAAGAATCAACTTTAAGTTTATAATTAAAGAAGAAAGCGCACTCTAGATCTAAAACAAAGAGAAGGAAGACAAAAAACTAGAGTATACATTCTGATTCTAAACCTATACTTAGGGTCAACTTCAAAGGTTTGATTCCCTATCTATGAGAAAACTCTACAAGTTTGACTCTTAGAAGAGAGTGACTATAAGTGATCATCATGACTTAAATTTTACACAAACCCTTAGCTTAAATCACAAAAATCAAAGTGTTGTATCCACACAACACAAATCAAAAGACAAAATAACAACCTATGAAACTAGCAAGACTAGGACTTCCTAGAGTATAATATAAACCCATAAGGGGTGAGAGATGCACGTATCCACCCAAACAACTCCACCCATATATATATATATATATATATATATATATATATATATATATATATATATATATATATATATATATATATATATATATATATATATATATATATATATATATATATATATATCAAGGCCAAGAGGGAAAAAGTGAGGAGATTTTTCCAAGTATCCCCTCCACATGGATGCTAATCCAAGGCCTTATAACCTTGGAAATCACACGGAATCACACGGAATCACATGGCTCTCACATGGATTCTAAAAGAATATCTCCCAAGCTTGTACGTACAAGACTCAAGGCTTGAGAGACCTCCCTAAGGGTTAATACCATACCCTTAGGAAACATCAATCCTAAGGGTCAAAACCTCTCAATAAAGAGTAAATAAATCTGAATAGTTCAAGGGTTCAAACCATAGTCTTGGAGACACTTTCCCAAGGGTTTCTCAATAAACTCCAAGGGTTCTCCAAGTGGTTTTGGACCCTCAAAATTCATTTCATCTGTCGCTTTGACCCATAGTTATACAACATTCTTCCCCCCTTTAACAATTTCATCCTAAAAAATGTATGTAGTTATAACATGTGGACTATTCCCCCATACCCCATGATCAATCTGGTTGATCATGGTCTTCATCTCTCTGATTTGCCTCTCTATCAGATGGGGATTCTATCCCATACTTGATCCAAAAGGAAGGGAATCCACTTGTGGGCTAATCCTTGCTCCAATCATTCTAACATTACTTAAGTTTGCACGTGAAACACTAAATCAAGTGCTAAGTATGGAAATAATGATAAGGATGGATTAAAACATCCCTACCTAATTCATTGTTTTGCTTTGTGCAAACTGTGCATCCATAGCACAACATATGTTGTATGTGGAATCTAAGACTCTCAAGCCAATTTTCTATGTGGGCCCATTTTTATGCACTACTTATGCATGGACCTAGCAAAATAGGTGGATCATCGGCTAATTTCAAGACTTTGAGAAGTCTCCTTAAGTTGAGGTTGACCAAAACATCTAACTAAGATGTTTTTGACTATTTCCTACTTCTTAACCAACATCTACTGATCCCTTTTTCCAAATACCGGACTACCATGTCCTAGTGGGCTTTTAGAGTCAAGATAAAATGTAAGAAAGAAGTGGTTCATTTCCAAGGTTATGATTATTATCAACTTTGGAGCTATTAGAACTAAAAACAATTTCTAACTCTTTTCAAAAGTTTTAGAGAAATGTAGATTCTTTGTTCATTGATTTTAAAGCAATAATCGATGGATAAATTAGTTCTCTTAAGATCAAGTGTCTTCTGAAATTGAAGGGGTTCTATACAAAATATCCACCTTTGATGCTTAATTCAGTTACCTATTCCATCCAACTGAACCTTACCTAGGAATGGCTTTGAAGGTTCCTTCCAATTCAAATCTAAGGTCAGGAAAAACGAGAAGGAAGAATTGAAAATCTGTGTAACCAATTCAACTTCTAAGACACTAAAGTGATTTGAGTCAAACGAGAGGAGACTCAAATATTCAAAGACTTATTCTAGCTGAGGGTTTGAAGTACTGTTTTCTATCTTTATGAATTCTCAGCAAGATTCTTTGGGTAAAGTTAAACCATCATCCATCTACAAAAATCTAGTAGTATAGAAGATCGATGTCTCAAGCCATCGAGCTTTAATAATGTTTAAATTTACTCTAAAACAATGTTGCTTCAACCATTTTGATTACTAAATTAATCCATTTTTTTCAATCTCTTGAGACTCCTATATACATAGATACAAATTCTAATATATACCTTTAACTCAAGGAATTGATTCACTTGGTTGAACTATCAACAAGGTGCTTTGGATTAAATTAGTCTATTTTCATATATGTTGATTAATAAGTTAATATTTTTAACTACCTTCTACAACTCAACTTTCTAGTTAATTGGTATTTGAAGTGTCCTCTGATCATATTCTTGACCGTCATATACTTCATCTTTATCTATGAAGTTTCAATTCCCATTGGGAGAGAGTTCCAGTTCAAGTCATGGGACCAAGACTAAAAGATACCTACCATCTCAAGGTCTGATATCCCATATCATCATTCCTAAATTGAGGTGAATATAATGTATAGTGTCCCATACCACTATAGTTTATATCCAAAACATGTATGGATGATATCTATCTTAAAGTCTTTTCTAACTATAGATTAGCCTTTACTCAAATTCTTTTTACTAGAATTTGAAGTCAGGAAATGTTTTCAATTCTATTTAGATTTCTAGGGTTTTTGACACAAGATCATTATGTGATCCTATGTTTTGTGATTGTCTCATACTTATGCTTTAAACCCCTTTTTGATGGAATAAACATCCATCAAGCAATTCCAAGTGCCTTGAATTATATTCAAGACTTAGTTAGTTCTTGATTCAACCGACTTGTAATGATAAGAGATTATTCGTGCCTTTATGTATCCAAAGATTTCAAGCTACACTAGGATTCTATAAATCAAAATTATACCTTACACTTTTACTTCTCTCAAAGAAGTATGTCCTTTGGCATGGTTTCCTCAATCTCGTGGTTACAACCATCTTTCTTACTACTAGCTTTAGCATGCCACAAAGTTGCTTTCTGAGCAACTCATTCTTTGCCAAACATCTTATATCCTAAAAGATGTTCTTCTATCTATCCTCTACATCCATGATTCTATATTTTATGGAATTAATTGTACCAATTTTGATGTGGTTTGGTACTTTCTTCTCCCCCTTTAAGAGTTTTCATCCTTGAAGACTGTAAAATATATGTCCTTATTCACAACTTAGAGAGTCATTGCTATGACTCCTGTGATGACTCGACTATTGAACCACTCTTATACTTATGTAGGCCTTGGAAGTATCTAGAAGATGTACTAGAAAGGAATTTTCGTTTTTGTATTCAATAACCATCTTCTAGAGGTAGCTCGACAACCACCTATCCTAACATACTCATGAACTTCTTTTTGAACACTCCTGAATTCTGATGTTTCTCAAAAATGCAAGTTGATGTATATCTGTGTTAGGAGTGGTGGATTTAGTTTTGAAGGTTAATCAAAGCATAAGATTTTTGAAGATACTATGAAAAAAAATCCATTACATCATTGTACCCAAGGACCTTTATGTTCCTCTATTGAGAACCATTGCATCTCTTAAAGAAAACCTTTATTGGATTTCTTCTTGTGATGCAAATTCTTTGAGTGAATTTAGCCTTAAATTAACTTGGAGGTTCTTCCAAGAAGAGGGGGTTTTCAAGGTTTCATGTTGCCTTGCATACTTCTCAACATTCCTATTGGTGAAAGCAAGCTCTGCTCATATTTGCTTTTCATCAATGGATTTGATGGAATCCACAGAGAGCTTTACATCATGAGACTTTTGAAATTTATTTTGGGATAACATTCTATTTAGGATGTCCCAATAAGAACTCCTTTCGAAAAATTTTCAATTAACTACCTTTAAGTATCTCTTATACTCAAGAGTAGTAATATTGTAGGTTCTTTAAAGTAGCATAAGAATATGCCCCGAAGAACCCGTTAGGGAAATCATCTATGTCATTGAAGACATTAGATGTATTCAGATGCCATCTACTTAAGGCATATCATTGAAAAACTTGTTTTGGAACCATCTCTAAGGATCTCTTATAGTTAGAGTTAGCATTTAGTATGCTAGGTTCTCTTGTGTATGCATGAATTTGGACTTATGTCACAATGAAATACTCTTCCAAAAAACTTTCTAAGTTATCAAAAAACTTGGATACTTTGGGTTACAAACTCTTTCATGCATGCCAACTGAACCTCTTACTTAAGTCCATGTTGGGGCTGATCAAGTATGCCATGGGTTTTATGGAAATTGAGGATCCATAACTAAGATTTAAAGCTTGATGATTTTTTTCTATTTGTGTTAAGCTATGTTGGCTTTGGAATCAATCCAACATATAAAAAACATAAAAGGGTAATGGTCTTTAATCCCCATACCATTACACTTTTATGATTTTGACTTCATGTCAAGAGGTCATTTCCTAACTTAGCCTTAATCCCTATCTTGTCCCATAGAAACCATGCATATGGAATTCCATTTATTGATTTTGTATGCTTAGTGTATGCCCAAAGCATATGAATCTTTACATGATGATGTTTAGCATGCATAAGGTTCAAAAATTTGAACCCCTCTTTAAAGCATGCATGGAATTCACATTTTATAATTCCATTCTATGTATGGATAATATATTAAGAGTTTCCATTCATGTCATGCTATGATGAAGGTTCCATATACATCCTTGTAAAGTGAGTTGTTTTCATGCATCATCATGCCCATGCACCTATTTTTGTACATTTAAAATGGTAAAAGAAAATGCACATACATCCATTCTTTTCAATGCATATATGCACGCAAGGGCTTGAGGTGTTTGATCTCCTTTCAAGGAATGTATGTCTACCTATTATCTTTGCTTGATGCATTTGAACCATATCTATAATTAAAGTACTTCCTCAAATGTCAATTATGTATGCATGAAAAGATAATGAAAACTAAGAAAAACATTAAAATCAAACATAGTTTAAGAATGCACTTAGCTTCTCAATTAAGCTTTGTCATTCCGTTGATGTTGAAGAAAAGCCATTCTCCATCTTCATCTTGACCTCCTTGATTTTGCTTATCTTCATGTTGACCTCCTTCCTTTTGCTTACCTTTGCTCATGAACCTCTCAACATAATGTACACATCGACTCATGCATAGTTTAAAATAGAAGAAAAGAGGAAAAGGTTAAAACTCCTCTCATGAGCGAGCAATAAGTAATTCCAACTATGATTAGATGTGTGTGCACTCAGATGACTGAATTTGTCCCACATGAAATTGAAGATTCCTTTCAAGTCTCTATAAATAATAGATGGCAGTAGCTTCTATTATAGATTGAAGCTAAAGAGCTCCAAAAAGATCCTTCGAGGCCACACAATGTATGAGCACGATTGCGTGGAGTGTCAAATCATTTGTTTAGCAGATATCCACCATGCAAGTTGCTCCTTTGGTGTGGATTTTTGAGCTCATTAATCTCACATGAGACTCAAATGGGTGTCAGGCAACCGTGCCTCCATCGTCCTTGAGGCAAAACTATGCATGGGCCCTGTTTCAAGGGGTTCTCTTGTATTATGTAGACATACTAGCTTAACTTCCAAATGCTCTGATTGAGATAGGTTCTATGCATCCCTGGGCAAGCCTAATTAAACAAACTTTTGCAGAGCTCAAATGCTAGACAAACCTCACGTGGAATCACAATTCCTGAGGTGAGAGAAAGTTCAAGAAGTGGCTCGCATAGGATTAAGAGCTAAATACTCACAAAAGAAAGGAGCCCCTAGTAAAGATACACGGCTATGATGCTACTATTGTATTTCACACAACACAAATCAAAAGATAAAATAACAACCTAAGAAACTAGCAAGACTAGGACTTCCTAGACTATAAATAGACCCACAAGGGGTGAGAGATGCACATATCCACCAAACCAACTCCACCCATATATATACCTCACGGCCAAGGGGGAAAAAGTGAGGAGATCTTGTCAAGTGTCCCCTCCACATGCATGCTAATCCAAGGCCTTCTAACCTTGGAAATCACATGGAATCTCATGGCTTTCACATGGATTCTAAAAGAATATCTCCCAATCTTGTATGTACAAGTCTTGAGGCTTGAGAGAGCTCCCCTAAGGGTCATACCATACCCTTAGGAAATGTCAATCCGAAGGGTCAAAACCCTTCAATTCGGAGTAAATAAATCCAAATAGTTCAAGGGTTCAAATCATAGTCTTGGAGACACTTTCCCAAGGGTTTCTCAATAAAATCCAAGGGTTCTCCAAGTGGATGTGGACCTTCAAAACCCATTTCTTTTGCAACTTTGACCCATAGTTATACAACACAAAGAGAATAGAAATTAGTCAAAACCCTAGCTAGTAAATCAAGACTCTTTGCTCAAACTCCTGGAAAGAAGAGAAAGAGTACAAAACTAAACCTAGGGAGGGTATTGAGAGAAAAAAGAAAGCCTTAAGGAAAGTCTACTTTTGCTTCCCTTGGCTCATAATACCAGTGATCTTTTCTCTTAGCTCTACTCTACGTTAAGGTAGATTATTGAGCCTATCACCCTAGATATTATCTTACATTCTAAAACAAGCTAGAGAAGGGAACTGGAGGAGGTTTTTAAAGAGCTTATGATTGAGAAACAAGGACCGATGGTGGTACATGCCATTCTAAAAGATAAGAAAATTTCACTGGGCTTAATGTCATTGAGTACCTAGATAGTTTTGAGGAACAAGATTAGATCCAAGGACTATTTGAAGAGACGCTAACACATTTCTTCACACATGTAGTTTTAAGATCAATCTTGAATGCAATCCAAGTACATGGGGAAAAGAACTGGATTGATTTCAAGAAAGAGCTATACAAGCTATTTCATTTAGAGCATTTTATCCAACATACTAAGGAAAGATTTTTAAGGTAGGTTTATTCCCCCAAACCTACATCATCCTTGATGCATTTGTTGAATGAATTTTTAGGACATTTCCTCAAATTCCATAGGTTGATCAAGATTCCCCAAACTTGGATCTTGTAATCCTTTTTCTCAAGGTTTGAAGTCCTAAAGATAGGGTTGAAGTTGAAAGAGAATTGAAGAAACTGGTAAGAGATTTGGGTTGACTGAGGATTGAGTAATAGTAAGAAAAGAGGTAGAGGTGGTTGGTTATATGAGGCAATTTCAGTCCATGCTCTACGATAGACTAGTACAACCAGTTCAAATGCATCCTAGAGAGACGCTTGTATTGATGGGTCCAAATGTATCTATAGTAGTAGCTATGGCTAATGAGGTATCTACATCTCAGACACCATTGGAATTACAATTAGAAATTTTGAGTAAACAACTTAAGAATGTTATATTGATGCAAGCATCTCTATCGAAAGAGATGGCTAGCCTTCATAACAGTCCCTGTTTATTCTTAGCCAAGTACTAGTAATGCAGATCCATTGTTAAGAAATCTTACACCCATGCTGAACATTCCTCAAGGTTACATGATGTCTGAAGGTGCCCTTCCAATGCAACCCATTGCTCAACAGTTTCGTATGCCACTAGCTTGTCCCACATAACAAAGAAATACTAGGCTTGATGATAGACTAGGAACTCGAGGAAGAAGGTGTCTCTAGTACGATGCACAAGAACACTTGTCTTATATGTGTGAAGAGTTGAAGCTAACAAAAGAGCACCATATAGTTATAGATATAGATAAAAAATTATGCGACTTCAGGACTTGTCTTCCCCTATTTGTAAACTCGGGAAATGGAGGAATAAAGAAATTATATGAACATCTATCAAACACTAATGCTAGCATGTCTGGAGCTAAGCTAGTGCCATTAAAGGCAAGAGATGTAAAAGTAGATAAATCCTAGTCTCAAAATAATTACTTGATTGAAGCTCTAATAAGAGCTTGAGATGTGATCATGTAGAAGACTACTTGGAAGTCTCCTGTAGATCAATTCTTGATTTACTCACACTTGCCAATGTTGAGGATAAAATAAGAAGAGACCTGATATATTTTGGTAGTGATATGTGGGAATACACTTAGAACCATCGGGGCGCTTTTTTCCCTCTTTACGAGGTATTTTCCCCTGACTTGTATAGATGCCTATGACCCTAACCAATGACTTATCTTTTTACATTTACTTGTTAATACAATAAATAATGTGTGTTGTGCTCCAAGCTTCTTCTTCTTCTTCTTCTTCTTCTTCTTCTTTGTGTTGTTCGTGTGCTTCTACAAACCTCAAACTCCAACAATTGGTATTAGAGCAGGTCATTGCTTCATCTATGGCATCATTGACACTCCTCCAATTATAGTCAGAATCCCACAAAAGTTATAGAGAATACTCAAGGAAATTACGAGTTCAAAATGGCTTCACCACGTGGCATCGAAAGGGCTTTCTTAGCTAGTCAAAAGGGCAAAGGTAAATGGAGCTCATCTACTAGTAAGAAAAAATCTACTAATTTTTCACAATTGAAAAAAGAAGACAAAGATGAGAAGAAAACAGAAAAGTAGAATTTGTTTTGCAAATAATGTAAAGGAAACGATCATGTCATCAAGAGTTGTCCAAAACTAGCTTTAAAAGATCCTGGAATGGTTGTTGTAGAGGCCTCTACACCCGAAATAGAGTTTGCTAATCTTGACTAGAATGAAGAATGGGTGTTTACTACTATTTTTAGTGATGAGCCATCTTCTCATGAATAGTGTATGTTTTTAATAGGCTCAGATGTTTGGTACTTTAACAATGGGGCAACCAAACATACTACCTCACAACATAGTTTTTTCAGTTCACATGAGCTTGCCCCTACATGAAATACTATCATATGCACCAACAAATACTCTTATTCAGTAATGGGAGTTGGTAAGATCATTCTGGCTACTGCTAATAGTAGTTCTTTCACATTGTCAGATGCTTTGTTTGTATCAAGGATCAAGAAAAATCTACTATTAGTTTCAACATTAGCCAAGATTGGCTTGGTTTTCAAATTTGTTGATGATAAATGTACAGTTTATGATATGTCAAATGGTGATGTTATTATTACTTCTTCCATTTTATCTCATGGGCTTTAGAAGCTCATAGACTATGCAAAATCTATCAACAATTCAGCATGTGCAGTTGAAGATTCTCAAGCTATCTCAAATGCAAAGGTTTGGCATGCATGCTTCGGTCATCTGAGTTTTGCTAGTTTGCTACGCTTGCAAAAATCTAAAATGATGTCCTCTCTACCCAAACTTAAGGCACCTCATAAAAGTGTCTATGAAGTCTATATTTTGGGCAAAATGTAGTGTTCCTTCTTCCCAAAATATGGTTCAGTTAGAGCTATGCAGACATTATAACTTGTTCACAATGATGCTTGTGGTCCTATGTGTTGATATATTTAGGTAGTGATGTGTGTGAACACACTAGGACCGTCGGGGCACTTTTTTCCCTCTTTAGGAGGTTTTTTCCCCCGGCTTGTATATACGCCTATTGCCCTAATGGGCTACTTATCTTTGTACATTCTCTAGTAATACACTCACTATTGTGTGTTTGTGCTCCAAGCTTCTTCTTCTTCCTTGTGTTGTTCGCGTGCTTCCGCAGACATCTATCTCCAACAATTGGTATCAGAGCAGGTCGTCGCTTCATCTAGGGCGCCGTCGACAGTCTCAGAATCGCACGAATTTTGGTGAGCATACTCAAGGTGTTTTCGAGATCAAAACAGCTTCGCTATGTGGTGCCGAAATCGCGAACTTAGCTCGTTTCGACCTCCGAGCGCACTATCACAGCGCTTGTGCAGGCTATTTCGTCTTTTTGTGCCAAAGGTATATACCAGTTTCTGTTCGCCAGTTTAAGCGTCTCAAAGTCTGCTACAGGTCTAGCAAAACTCGTCGGGCAGTTCTGTTCAACTTTTTGAGATACAATCAATTTTCTGCATCAAGGTATTTTAGTCACTGGCCATGGCTGAAAGCAGTGATGTATTCCGTATGTTGGCTGTTGAGGATAAGTTGGATGGTACCAACTACCCATTATGGGCTTATATGATGCGACATGTATTGGTTGCAAAAGGACTGTGGAACATTGTGCAGGGTGTTGAAAGACGTCCTGTTACACCTGCAACTATAGGTACTGCAAATACAAGTGCTGGAGCTGATGAAGATGGTGTCGAAGATGATATTCCGTAGATTCCTGTTCGTGCTGTTGTTGTTGCACCTACTGCAGAGCAAATTCGTTGGGATGGTAGAGATGCCCAGGCACATGCATTAATAGCTTTGTCTGTCAAACGTGCCATTATTCCTAATATTCGCTCTTGCAGAACAGCTAGGGATGCTTGGGATACACTAACCACATTGTACCAAACTAGGAATGAGGCTCGTGTTGCTTACCCTCAAAAATAGTTGGAGAGTGAGCACATGAATGAAGGTGATTCTATGGAAATTTTCCTAACAAAGATCAAAGATTTGAAGGAACAATTGATTTCTGCTGATGAGGTTTTAGTTCACTTGTGCAGACCGTTCTGAATGGTCTTCCTGATTCATATCAGAGTTTTGCTTCTACTCTTCGGTTGATAATGAAAGGCAATCCGAATGCCTTATCATTTGAGGAGTTAGTCTCTGTTCTGTTGCAGGAAGATCAGTCCAGGCAAAACAGGTCCATTATGCGTGTTGCAGATCAAGCTTTCCTGGCTAGTCAGAAGGGCAAAGGAAAATGGAGCTCTTCTACTAGTAAGCAAAAATCTGCAAATGCTGCACATTCCAAGAACCAGGATAAAGATGAGAAGAAATCAGAAAAGCCGAAATTGTTTTGCAAGTACTGTAAAGGGAATGATCATATCATAAAGAAGTGTCCAAAACTGGCTGCAAAAGAGGCAAAGAAGAAAGAGGCTGGAATGATTGTCGTAGAGGCCTCTACACCAAAATAGAGTCTGCAAATCTTGTGCAGGAAGAAGAATGGGCATTTACTACTGTTTGCAGTTTTGACCCATCTTCTCATGAGCAGTGCATGTCTGCAGTGGACTCAGATGTTTGGTACTTTGACAGTGGGGCAACCAAACATATTACCTCGCAGCGCAGTTTCTTCTCTTCGCTGGAGCCTGCCCCTACAGGGAATACTGTCACATGCGCCAACAACTCCTCTTAACCTGATATGGGAGTTGGTAAGATCATTCTGACCACTGCTGATGGTAGTTCTTTCACTTTGTCAGATGGTTTATTTATGCGAGGGATCAAGAAGAATCTGTTATCAGTTTCTGCATTAGCCAAGATTGGCTTGGTTGTGAAATTTGTTGATGACAGATGTACAGTTCATGATCTGTCAAATGGCGATGTTATTATTGCTTCTGGCATTTTATGTCGTGGGCTGTATAAGCTCATAGACTATGAAAGATCTGTGAATGATTTGGCATGTGTAGTTCATGATTCTCAGGCTATGTCAGATGCAAAGCTTTGGCATGCACGCTTTGGTCATCTGAATTTTGCTAGTTTGCTACGCCTGCAGAAATCTGAAATGGTGTCCTCTTTGCCCAAACTTGAGGCACCTGGAAAACATGTTTGTGAAGGCTGTATTTTCGGCAAAATGCAGCATTCATCCTTTCCAAAAGATGGTTCAGTTCGGGCTACACAGAAATTGCAGCTTGTACACAGTGATGTGTGTGGTCCTATGCAGACACCCTCTTTTGGAAATTACCTTTACTTCGTGACTTTCATTGATGATTTTTCCAGGCATGCATGGGTATATCCATTGAAGGCAAAGTCCGAAGTGTTTTTGTGCTTCAAACAGTTTTTGGTTTTGGCTGAAAATCTGTCAGCATGTAAAATGGGCACCCTCCATTTTGATCGAGGGGGGGAATATATGTCTTTTGATTTTAATGCATTCTGGCTGAACGTGGGATAAAACACCAGTGTACAGTGCCGTATACACCTCAACAAAATGGAGTTGCTGAACAGAAGAACAGGTCACTCATGGAGATGGCGAGGTGTATGGTCAAGAGTCAGGCTTTACCAAATAGTTTCTGGCTTGAGGCTATCATGTGTGTAGCATATGTACTTAACAGGTGTCCCACTAAAGCGCTACAGTCTATCACTCCATATGAGGCTTGGCATGATCGCAAGCCATCTGTTGCTCATTTGCGGGTTTTTGGTTGCTTGGCATATGCACTAGTGCCTGAACAACATCGCAAAAAATTGGATGATAAGGCAGTAAAATGTATTTTTGTTGGGTACAGTTCTGAAAGTAAAGGCTATCGTCTGTATCATCCACAGACTAAACGCATTCTGGTTAGCCGTGATGTTGTCTTTGTGGAAGATGCTATTCAGCCATTGCTTTCATGTACTAAGGAGACATCTGAAGCTCTAAAGACATGTATGATACTTTGATGCCTCTTTTTACAGGTGGACAGTCTAGTACTGGTCCTAATGAGGCAACTTCTCAGCCTTTGCACACTTCATATGATGATGCAGATCATTCCATTTCTGATGCAGATTTATATGATGCACTTGTTGATGAGAGAGCTGATATTGATCAGGCAAAAACTATGCCAAAATGGCTGGTGCAGACTTTGCATGACAACAAATTAGATGCACCTTTGTCATATCGTACTCGTTCAGGCTCTCATAGTGCCTCTTTTGCATCAGATACCTATGCTGTGGCTGCGTCTAGCCTCTGTGATGAGAATGAGCCTGTTTCTTTTGATGAAGCACAGAATTCAGAAAATTGGATGGCTGCTATGCAATCTGAATATGATGCTATAATAAAGAATGATACATGGTCTTTATGTGACTTTCCTCTTGGCAAGAAGGCCATTGGCACTAAGTGGGTATACAAGCTGAAGCGTAAACCTGATGGTACAGTTGACAGGTATAAGGCTAGGCTTGTTGCAAAGGGTTATGCGCAAGAAAGAGGCATTGATTTTGATGAGACCTTTGCACCTACATGCCGTATGACTACTGTTTGGAGCATTTGTGCACTTGCAGCCCATCATGGTTGGAATGTACATCAGTTGGACATTAAAACAACATTTCTGAATGGTGACTTGCACGAAGAAGTGTATGTTTTTCAGCCCCGTGGCTTTGTGCAGAAAGGGCATGAAAACCAGGTGTGCAGGTTAAAGAAGGCGTTATATGGTTTAAAGCAAGCACCACGTGCTTGGTATGAGAAGATACATGCCTATTTGATTGCACATGGTTTTGAGAACAGTCCAACTAAAAGCACCTTATATGTTAAGCGTGCTAATGATGTGCTTCTGATCATTGTTGTCTATGTTGATGACATGTTGCTCACTGGTCCTATTGAGACGCATATTGCTGATTTTAAGGCTGATTTGCATGCCTCATTCGAGATGTCTGATTTGGGGCATTTGCATCACTATTTGCGCATTCAGTTTATGCAAGTTGATGGTGGAATGGCTTTGTGTCAAACGAAATATATTAACACATTATTGCAGCGTTTTGGCCTTGAAGACTATAAGCCTATTGCCACTCCTATGGAGACAGGTTTATGATTGAGTCTTCATGATGCTGGAGATGCATTTGATGCTGTTCTCTATCAGCAGGCTGTTGGATGCTTGATTTACTTATGCATTACTCGACCAGATATTCAGTTTGCTGTCTCACATATGAGCAGGTTTATGCATTGCCCAGGAGTCACGCATTGGAAGGCGGTTAAGCGCATCTTTCGCTACTTGAGTGGTACTCGACTACTTGGGTTGTTTTATCCCAAGGGGGGATCACTACCGCCAGATTTGCATGCTTTTTTTGACTCAGATTGGGCTGGTTGCTATGACACTCGTGTGTCCACCAGTGGTTTTTGCTTCATGCTTGGTAGCTCATGTATATCTTGGTTGAGCAAGAAGCAACCTACTGTGGCCACTTCCAGTTGTGAGGCTGAGTATAGGGCAGCTTTCACAGCGACTGTTGAGTGTGTGTGGCTCAGATGCCTTATGGATGATTTGGGTGTTGGCCAGTCTTCTGCCACCACCATCTTCACTGACAGTCAGACCGCATTGGAAGTTGCGAGGAACCCTGTGTTCCATGCTCGCACTAAGCACATTGAGGTGCATTATCACTATGTCAGGGAGAGGTTCTCTGTTGGGGAGATCAGCTTAGCATATGTGCCCATGCAGGAGAACATTGCAGACCTTTTCACGAAGGCTCTGCCTAGGGAGAAGTTTGAAGCTTTCCGCAAAGCTTTGGGGTTACTTCCTTTTGTGGAGTGATTTCCACATAGCTTGGCACTTCCTTATACATGCGTGCTAGCTCCTTGGTCACCGCATCACTCCCAGGGGGGATTTGTTGATATATTTAGGTAGTGATGTGTGTGAACACACTAGGACCGCCGGGGCACTTTTTTCCCTCTTTAGGAGATTTTTTTCCCCCGGCTTGTATATACGCCTATTGCCCTAATGGGCTACTTATCTTTGTACATTATCTAGTAATACACTCACTATTGTGTGTTTGTTCTCCAAGCTTCTTCTTCTTCCTTATGCTGTTCGCGTGCTTCCGCAGACATCTATCTCCAACACTATGCAAACACCTTCTTTTGGGAACTACCTTTACTTCATGACTTTTATTGATGATTTTTCCAGGTATGCATGGGTGCATCCATTGAAAGAAAAGTTGGAAGTGTTTATGTGCTTCAAACAATTTCTGGTTTTGGCAAAAAATATGTCAGTCTATAAAATGGAAACACCCTCTGTTTTGATCAAGGGGGGAGGATATGCGTCTTCTGATTTTAATCCATTTCTTGTTGAACGTGGGATAAAACATTAGTGTATAGTGCCATATACACCTCAACAAAATGGAGTTGTTGGAAGAAAGAACATGTCTCTCATGGAGATGGCAAGGTGTATGGTCAAAAGTCAAGCTTTACCACATAGCTTTTGGCTTGAGGTTGTTATGTGTGCAGTCTATGTACTTAACAGGTGTCCCACAAAAGCATTGGATTATACCACTCCATATGAGGCTTGATAGGTTTGCAAGCCATCTATTGCTCATCTACATCTCTTTGGTTGTCTTGCATATGCATTAGTGCATGAAATATAACACAAAAAATTGGATGATAAAGTAGTGAAATGTATTTTTTTCTGTACAATTTTGAAAGCAAAGGTTATCGTCTGTATCATCCACAAATTAAACACATTTTTGTTAGCCATGCTGTTCTTTTTGTGGAAGATGCAATTCAGCCATTACTTTCATGTACTAAGAAGACATCTGTTAGATCCAAGGGTGTGTATGACACTTTGTTTCCTCTTTTTATAGGTGCACTCAAGTGCTAGTCCAAATGAGGTGATTTCTCAGCTTTTACAGGTGTAGCTCAATGATGAGTAGCACCTCCTTTAATGTCAATCCGGGAAGACATGAGGATGGTATGAAGACCTCGAGCAAGTGGCGGCACAAGTGCGTGAGTGAGAAGCACACAAGCATGCACACACATACACACACACGCGCACACAAGGCAAGACAAAGAGTGAGAATCAATGGAGCTTTTTAGATTACTTTCAAAATGCTCTTACAAGTTCGTTTCAATTACAATCTAACCTCAAAAATGAGCTCTCTAGCCCTTTTTATAGTTTTTGACTAGCTTCTGGTCCTGTCCAGACCTAGTGTCCGGCCTAGTTAAAAATTAGGTTCCAGGGCTTATTTGGGGGCTCAAACGAGATCTAAAAAATACGAAAATTGGTACGCAACTACTTCTAAGGCTCCTCAAGCTCAAGGACTCCTTGGCTTGCACAAAATGGAGCTACAAAAAGGTGAAATGATATTTACAATGATTGTTAGTGATAAAAATCACTGTTGTTGTAGGGATTTCTTCTAGTGCTCTGCCATACATATCTTCGGGCTCCCTACTTGCTCTTCCTTCCTGCATGTCCATCTCTTTGATTTGCATTAATGTCTTGAAAAAATATTGGCCTACTTGCCAGATCTTCTTTGACTGCCCTGTTTGCTTGTGCTGTCCCTTCGCCCTGACTCCCTTCTTTGACTTTCATGTCTTGTACGTCCTGGTGTACCAAGGCTACTGCCAACACCCCCCCCACTCTCGCGTCTGTCGCCCCTGACAGACCCTTGTCTAGCTGCTTTTTGGACGTAGTATTGTACAACATCGGCGGCGAGGTGGTGTTCTTCTAACCTGAGTCCCCTTGCTAGATCTGTCAGCAATGCATCCCAATTGACTGGCCCTGGGACATCTGGATGTGGCACCCGTAACTGCTCTGAGTGAATGGTTCGCTCCACAGCAAATAAATGGAGGAGATGTGAGGGTCTGGGTACAAATATTTCTGAGTGGTATTCCCAGAACCCTGTTATGAACATCTCTTCGAATGTTTGTTTAAAGCAGGCTGGGAGGTATTTTATTCTGGCGTGCCAAGCGTATATCACCTCTATAGGAGGAGTGGTGCTCATGTCATAAACTAAATCTTGGTTTCCTGTAAGGAATCCGACGCCTGAGAAGTGTGGGTCCTTGATATTCTTGAATGTCCTGAATGTAATAAGCATTAACTCAAAAATTTTCATGCACATCTGGGCCATTACATCAGGGGTATTTCTTAATCGGATGCTCCAGTGCCGTATAGTGGAAATCATGTAATTGACAGTGGGAGGCCCTTGAGGGGGTGCTAGATAGACGTAGTTTAACCATTTGGCGCATCCCTTGATATTCTTGATTGCAATGGTAAACTCTGGCCATGTGCGTCTGCGGAGTACAGGAACATAACAAGGGTTATATTTAATAAAAAGAGGCATATTCGTCCAGGTGCGAACCATCTCCGGGTAGGTTTCGAGGAGTCGGATCCTCCAAGTGGGTTGATGAATGGATCCTTTTTTGGCGCTCTCTGGGATATCATCTGGCCCAAATTGTGTAGCAAACGTTGGAGGTTTGCCACATCTATGTTGGATTTCTGCATTGTAGTCCGCCAGGAGTATACAATATGGCACGTATTGATCATCATTGGTTCCGATCCATCTATGGTGGGACATGCTGCGGAAGTATTCTGATTTAATAATAGTGTCCTCTATCTTTGCCATAGATTGGATTTGAACTGCCACTCGATCTTCATGAGTTGATGCCGTTTTCTCTAGTGTTTGGAGCCACTCAGGTACTTCGATTTCTAACGTATCCATTCCTTCTGCGGTTTGCTCACCCCCTTGCATTGGCATAGGAACGTAAGGTTCCTCATACGTCTCATCTACCTCGATGGGTACCAAATCCTCGGGTTCTGGTTCGACGACTGGAGAGGGTTGCCTTTCATGTGTGAGTAATCTTGCCTGTAATTCGGCCACCTGCTCTTTCAATGCCTTGACTTCCTCTGAAGTCGTGGTCGTTTCTGTGACTTTGGGTGCTGTCTGTTGCTCTTGGAGTTGATTGCGCAGCGCATCACGTTCCCTTTCCAAGTCATCATGAGCTTCTAATAGATCTGCATAGCTGTCCAAGATGGTCTTCATTGTCTCTGAGGGCACAGCTTTAAACTGCTCTGGATCAATTTCGTGTGGAGAGCCTTCCATTGCTGCTTCTAGATTTGCTTCATTTTGCTGCTGCAGCCTCTTGTTTTCTTCTAGGGCGGCCGCCATGTGTTTTCTGAGAAGTGCCAGGTTACGCCGGACTTTGAGATTATCGGCTTGGTATACCTCGAGCAAAGCTTCTAGTTGTTTGGCACCTGATTCTGTCGATGGTTGGGGTGCCGCCAATAAGGTTTGGTGAGCCTGCTCAAGCGTCGTGTAGCGTTGATTCAGTTCTGCATTTTCTGTTTGTAGAATGAGAAATTGTCTTTGTAAGTTTTGATGGTGCGTTTCCAGATTCTGATACCGGTTGTCCAGAGCTTTGTATTCATGCTGGAGCTGGTATACACATTGGTTTAATGCTAAGAATATGTTATTTACATTAAATAATGATGGGAAGGGTGAAGATGCAGGGGGAATGGGGGCGGGAATGGGAGAGGTGAATGATGTGGATGTACGTGGAGATGTGGGTGGAGGGGGTACGGGTGATGAAGGTGGCATAGGGGGAGGGAGCGGTGCTGTGGCAGGTGATGTTTCCATCGTGTCAACTGTTTGAGTGACGGTGTAGATGGGAATCGTTGGTGGAGTGGATGTGACATCGGTGAACAGGGTGGTGAAGGTGGGCATGGTGACTCCCCCGTATTGGATTCCCGGAGAGAGTGGGATGCCCATGACCACGGTAGTGGTAGTGGATGTGGTAGTGTTAGTGTCCGGTGGTGGAGTGAATTGTGTAGTGTGAGGTGGGGATGGGGGTGACAACGGTGCTTCCTGATATTCTTCTGCTTGCGCTGCCTCGCCTGGTGCTGATGTATTGATGTGAATTTGCTTCCCGGACCTCCTGGGACGAACGGGAACTCTTTTTTCAAACCTGTGGATGTAGGCCATTGCCTCATGAATGGCCTCGTCCAGTCCTACAGCGTCGGCATGAAGGTTCATGGACTCAATGAACAACTCGTCCACACCTTCCTCAGCTAGCAAGTCGTTCATGAGTCTTTTGCCCTGTTCTAGAGACATCTGATGCTGTTCCTGAACCAGTCGCATGGTTCGATATAGTCTCTTGATTTGTGCCGAATATGCTGGGGCACTTGCTAACTCGGAGAGTTCGTCATATTCTTGATGTTGTTCTTCGTCGGCCTCTTCTTCATCTCCTCCTGCCTCTTGTTCATCTACATCGACTTCTACAGTTTGTGGTTGGGTGGGGGCCGATGTTGTTTGGGGTCGCGGTTCCTGAGCTCGCGCTGCTTCGGCTTCGAGGTTAGAGTCGTAGATTAATCTGGCAATTTCTTCATCCGTGAGGTCCTCAAGAGTAAATCCCTGCGGAAATTCCAAATCGGATGGAATGGGTGGAAACACCAGATTAGGCCCCTCTGTGCTTGGTCTTGGTAACCGGATTGTGAATGGCCTAACTCGTCGTGTCTGGGGAGGAGTGATTTCTGGTGTAGCGGTAGCTTCCCTTGGTTGAGCACAGGGTAGTTGGACTCCCCCCCTCATCTTCTTTGATGGGGGACCTGCTGCTGATAGTCTTCTCTGGAATTCTTGGACTCGGGACCATACGAGTGCCCGCTGAACAGGCACGTCATAAGCCAAGCATCTATAGATTATTCTGGTCAAAGCACAACACCCGTGGAGCACATTCTTCTGTTTTTTGTTCCACCTTTGATGCGCTAGGTGGATCTGATCTATGATCCAGTGTGGTACATTGATGGGCAGGCTTTCGGTTTCTGCTAGATATAAACTGAACCATATTTTTTTCGGGGGCATTGTGAAGCGTTCTTGGGCGGGAAAAGCAAAATGTTGCATGATGGTTCGCAGGTGAAGCGCAATGGTAGGTGTCATCGCAACCATGTCCTTCAGCTTATTAAGATCTTTGTGCTTCATTCGACCTGGAACCATGGTTTCCTTTTCTGTTGGGATGTGCATGCCATACATACCCAATGCTTCTCTTACCAGATTGAGGGTCAACTTGAATCTTTTAAGCTCGTTACCCGGCAGCAATGATGGCAGCACAAAGGTGCTGTCGCCGCCCTTGGCTCTGCTTGGTGTGATGGTACTGATCAGATAAGAACATCGTAAAAAATCCGACTTTGGTAAGTGAGTCCTGAAATAACTTTCCACACCTGCTTTGACCCAAACTGATCTCATGACTTCGGCATTTTGGTAGCTTTCAAACTCGCGTGCGAAAAAGTGGTATCGACCCCATTTGCCATTGAATTCCAAGTCTGCTTCCCAGAAATAGGTCCCATCGCCCAGTGGTCCAGCAACATCACTGAACCAATGCGCATGCTTACCTACTTGAGAAGTGTGCCCTTGAGGAGGATCCTGAATGGGGAGCACATGCACTGCTTGAAGCTCTTGCGGTCTTGCTGTGAGACGTGGCTCAAGGAGAAGTGTTTCTATGTCCACAATCTGGGCACCAGATCCGGCTTGAGAACTAGTACCTGCTTCTGCCATGGCCCTGTTCGCTGGTTGGTTCTGTGAGAATATAGAACCAAGTGTTAACATCGTAATGGACAGAATAAATCCGTTGTTGTCCCCGTTACAACATTAACATGAGGTGGATGATGAGTTAGTGGTTAGTAAGTGCATGAAGACAGTGTGTGTATTTAGTGCTTGTGTTGTCCTAGGAGACTACTGCAGTTAGTAAGTAGGTATGGATTTACAAATTGGGGTCGGGGGGTTTATTACAGGCCCTAGGCTGCCAAATGCAGTGAGTGGGCTTTGCCTTCGGTTTCGGAGAGTCTCTACAGAGCCTTCTCGGTGTCGTGGTTTGAAGATGAGGCCTTTTTGGGACCCATTTACAATTGAGTACATGTACGCTCTTGGGTTTTGGTGTGTACATGAGTGTCAAGAACGAGTGAAATCTGGCAGTATGCGTCGCTGCGTTATGCTGTTTAAGTTGTGGCCTCAGCATAGCTACTTGTGCCATCAAGCAAGCCTTAGGCACCCAAATTTGTCTTGATTGTGGGCTTGCCTTCATCGACTTCTTGGGCACCCAAATAGATTTTACTTTAGCAGAAGAATTTCTGAAGGACTTCTTATTAGCGTTGCGTTGTTGGTCACTAATAAGAGGCTTTGCCCCTGTAGTTGACGGTGGTGCAACCGGTCGTTCGCCTTTCCGCACCCATACCTGGTCTATTTTCTGGGCTGTTCTGCTGCACAGGTACTTTTGATCTCTGACATAGGTAGTACCCTGCTTCTTCTGCCTTTGATCCACCTTGGGTTGCTGCCTCCTTCTAGCCTTTGGAAAAGAAGGGAGTTCCGTTGTATTCCTGACTCCTTTTTTGCAAATATCATTCCTCTGCAACACATAGTTTTGGACAAGAACAGCATGGTCATCTTCATGTGTACCCCTGGAAGGACCAGGAGTCTGTGCCTTTCCTAGTTCCATGAGTGCTCCATTGTCTAATTCTACTGTAACTCGACTATGATTGACCCAAACCTGGAGAAGTCCACTTCTTAGGTTTAGATTGACTGCTTGGTCATAGATCCAATCCTGACCCAAGACGAGAGGTTCAGTGAGATCCTCATCTTGACACACTAGTACTTTAACGGTCATTGCCTCCTCGTGAATGTAGAGGGGAAGTTCCACCTCGCCCATGCAAGGGGTTTCCACGCCTCCCAATCCTATGAGGTATGCTTCCACAGGATGGACAGTTAACTGTAACTCTTGACAGTAAGACAACTTAACAGCGCTAGTGGCAGCACCTGAGTCAATCAAGGCTCTTACGGTCCTTGTACTCTTTCCTTGTCCTATGTCTATGGTTATGAAAGGACGTCTATCGATTATTCTATTCGAGCTTGTTCCTGCAACTTCACACATGGCTATGGGAAATCCTTGGTCTGCATAGTCATTCGCTCCAGGCTGATCTCTACCTTGCCTTCGTAGTTTCATCCTTCTGATGCGTTCTAAAGCCTCTGCTTGAGCTTCTTCTCTAATTCTCTTTTCTTCCTCTTTGCGTTTCTTAGCAGTGTTGAGTCGGCTGAGCATTTCCTCCGTGAGGGGTTCCTGGTACAACTTGACTCTGCATCCGCTAATATAGTTAGGGAGAACATCACCCTCTAATGTGGCCAATTGTACTGCTCCACTTGTGGAGATCCTATTGATGATCATAGGTCCGTAGCCTCTCTTTTCTAGCTTCCTTGCGTGTTGTTTCAGTGTATAGACTAAGACTAGATCTCCCGTTTTCAAGCCTTTATCCTTCACGTGGGCATCAAAGTATGCCTTCTGTCTCTTCTTGGCTGCATATATCCCTGCAGCGGCTCTCAGTCTTGTTTCTCCTAGTCGTTCAAGGTCAAAGATCCTAGAGGAGAGCTCATGACCTGTCCATTCGTGCTCTTGTGCTACTCTCAATGTAGGGATTAGGAAGTCCAAGGGTAGCACAGCGTTTTGGCCGAATACCATCTGAAAGGGGGTGGCTTGGAGTACCGTTTTGTAGGCAACTCGGTATGCCCAAACAGCATGGTGTAGCTGTTTGTCCCAATCAGAGCGTTTAGTGTTCACTAATTTCGTCAGTACATTGCATAGAATCTTATTAGTGCTCTCAGCTTGTCCATTAGCTTGAGGGTGATAAGGGGCAGACTTCTTGTGTATTACCAAGAATTCTTGTAGTAGATTTTCAATCACTTCGTTCAAGAAATGAGTGCCTCTATCACTTACAAGCTCTATGGGTAGTCCATATCTCGTGAATACATTCTCAAACAAGAATTTGGCAGTTGTTTGAGCATCGTTCTTGTTTGTAGCTTTTACCTCTACCCACTTGGTGAGATAATCTGTTGCCACAATGATGTATTCCGCATGAGAACCTTTCGCTGGGGGATTAATAGGACCTACGAAGTCTATTCCCCACTTAGAGAATGCACGTCCACCCATCATAGGTTTCAGTGGCATCTCATCTTTGCGTATAGGATACTGAGTCCTTTGACAGATATCACACCGTTTCACATAGGTATGTGCATCCATGTGAAGGGTGGGCCACCAGAAGCCCGCAAACATTATTGCCTTGATCACCCGATCTGGTCCAAAGTGTCCTCCTGCTACCCCTTGGTGAGCAGTTTCCAAGATCTTGAGATATTCACTTTCATGGACACATAACCTCAGGTAACCATCTTTACCGCGCTTGTATAGATTATCACCAACGAGTGAATAATCCTGGGCTTCTTGTTCCAAACTCCTTTTTCTAGCTAGAGTCATGTCTGGAGGGAATGTGTTTGTCCTCAAGAATGATACTAGAGGTTCACTCCAATCTGGCACAATGGATACTTGATAGAGAGTGGCATGTTCCACAGGTGGTTTAGTGCAACAGATTGGGCATTCCTTGCACAACTTTTGGACATCCGCTTCCATAGTTGGCCAATGCACTCCGAATCTCTTTAGAGTCTGTAAAGTTCGTTGCTTTGAATGGTGTTGCTCTAGTGCACCTACATGTGCTAGTTGCAACCACTTAGCGTACTCATCCTCTTCTACACAACAAGCCAAGATCCCTTGATCTGTGTGCTTGTACATACTTCCTGCCATGATGTGGTACTTTTGGGCTTTTACAACCTCTCTATTCCGTGTGTTTACCACTGGATGGTTAGGCCCGTATGTCAAAACTGGTACCAATGGCTTAGCCCACCGTGGCACCACTTCCAAATTAAACAAGTAAGCATCAGGAAGGTCATCTGACACTCCTTGTGGGGCTTCTCCCGATGTGAGCCTAGAGAGATGATCTGCTCTCAAGTGAGTCCTACCTTTTCTTACCACAACTTCAAAATCGTATTCCATTAGCAAGAGAAACCATCTCACTAATCTTCCTGTATTGCATGGCTTGTTTACGAGATATAACAATGCCTGATGATCAGTAAAAAATTTAAACTTATTTGCAAGCAAATAGTGTCTAAATTTCTTAACTGCATATACCATGCCTAACCCTTCTCGCTCTGTAGTGGTGTAATTCCGTTCAGCCGCATTCAATTGTCTACTGGCATAGGCAATTGGAAGATCCATATTACCTTCACCAGTAGGTTGTGCAAGCACACATCCGATGGCATAGTTGGATGCATCCACATGAACATGGAATGGCTTATTCCAATCTGGTGTGGTCAAGATTGGTGCTGAACATAATCTTCGTTTAAGCTCTTGGAAGGAATTCTCACATTCATCCGTCCACTCAAAGTTTGTCAGAAGTCCGTACATGGGCTTTGCAATGACAGCATACATGTGTATAAATCGTCGGTAATAACCACAGTGTCCCATGAAAGCTTGTACTTCCTTGACATTCTTTGGCCTAGGTAGCTCTGCTATGGCTCGCACCTTTTCTTCGTCAGTAGATATGCCATTCTTTGACACTATGTGTCTTAGAATCTTGCCTTGCCTGACCATAAAAACGCACTTTTCTGGGTTCAGGCAGACTTGGTATTCTCTACATTTGTCAAAGATTTGTCTGAGTTCAGGAATATGGGTTTGTCTCACATTGGAATGAGCACAAAGATCATCAACATAGACTTCTAAACTCTTCCTCAGGAACTCCTTAAACACATGGCACATCAGCCTCTGGAAGGTGGCTGGTGCATTGGTAAGCCCAAATGGCATTACTCTAAAAGCAAAAATGCCCCACTCTGTGGCAAAAGCAGTCTTATGCTGGTCTTCTGGAGCTATGGCTACTTGGTTGTAGCCCGAAAACCCATCAAGGAAGCTGTACACTTCCTTGCCTGCCACTCTTTCTAAGAGATGTTCTGTTATGGGAAGCGGATAGTTATCTCGAATTGTGGCTGCATTAACCTTTTTCAAGTTAATGCACACACACAGTTTGCCATTCTTCTTGGGCACCACTACGATAGGGGATACCCATTCAGTGTGCTCAATTTCATAGATAAATCTAGCTTCGACCAATCTATCTATCTCTTCCTTGATCTTAGCAGCATAGTTATCGTTATATGTATAAGGCTTTTGCTTAGAGGGTTTAGCATCTGAGGTCATGGGAATGGTGTGTGAGCATATATCAGGGTCAACACCTTTCAAATCCTTGTAACTCCAAGCGAATACATCTCTGTATTCTCTTAGCAAGGCTATCAATTCGTACTCCTCTTCTTTTGTTAGGTCATGGCCTATATACGTACATCTCTCCTCTCCTTCTTCTAGGGCCACTACGATTTTCTTGGTGGTTTCTTTGTTATCATAGGCCTCTCCTGATTGTGCCTCTCATTTAGGCATTCTTATCATGACTCTTCTGTCATCTATCTCGTACTTCTTAAAATTTTCTGGGACCTCAAACAAAGATTCTTCCTCTTCTGGTAAGGCTTCTCTCTTCTTTCGTTTCTTTCCTTCTTCCTTAGGGGTCATATGCGTTGCTAATCTTACACCATTTGTCACTTCTCCATGCCTCTGGGGTTGAAATTCTACTTCATAGAAGTATTCTTCATCTGATGCAAATGGTGGGTCCATAATGATTGACTCTAGATCGGAGTCACTTGCATCCTCAAATGCATCAGGGCTAGGTTCGCATTCTTCTAAAACTGCCTCTCCCATGATTGGCTCTATGGAGAAGACTGAAATATCATAGCCATCCTCATCACAGTGAGGTGTCCATTGTTCTTCATTGATGGCTACGTCCATTGTTGCTAAAATTTCTGCCCAGCCATGGGGTTCAAATTCCTCGTCTGGAAAAACTACAGGTGCATAGGCTGGGTCTTGAATGGGTCTATGGGTTTCTTTCGCACCTACCTCTCTGGCCTTTTCTCTCTTCTCTTCCTCTACTGCTACCTTGCACATCCATAAGTGGGTGTCTTCATGGATCCATGAGGATCCAGACCCTATGGAATGCACCGATTCTGTGTCATCTTTAGCTCTATGGATGGGATTCCATTGGATAGGAGGGACATCTCTATGAGAATAATCCTTGAGATTGACTTTGGTCGTAACACCCAAGTGCTGCAGGTACAAAGAATTGGTTCCCCAATCCTGTACCACTTGCAACTGTCGCATGAATGGTCTTCCCAAAATCATCTCATAGGCATGATTTTTGCTGAAGTCACATATGGCAAAGGTATGTTCAAACTCGACACCACAAGTGGTGAGAGTTATTCCTTCTAGCAATCCTAGGGGTCTCTCTATGTGACCATCGGCCATCTGCAATTTCATTCTCGTCGGCCTGAGTGCCGGCTTGCCCCAACGCTTCCATAAGGAGGTGGTGGCAATTGCAACTCCTGCACCTGAGTCCAAAATTGCCTTGGTGGTGTACTCCTGGTAGGTAATGGGAAGATAGGTGTTCCCTTCTTCACCTTCGCACATATCTCCTATCTTATCCAAGGGAATTTCTGGCACTGTCCTATGGGATCCTACCCGGGAATGAGGTTTTGCAACTTCAGTTACTCGACTGGCTGCATATTTCCCCGCGTTCGGTCTATCCTCAGGCAGTTCTTCCAAAGTGAGATTGCGCTGCACCTTGGTGTTCGTTACTACCTCCGTGTTCCTTGGTATGACTGAGTCGTCGTTCCTTACCATGACTGTGGGTGCTCTCATACACGTGGATTTTGCTTCCCATGGGCCTGTGAAGTGGGGTAACTCTTGTATGGAATTAGATTCAAAGTCCAATCTCTCGTGAGATTGAGTACTCTCATGTTCCCCGTAGATGGATGGGATGTCTTGTGGGAATTGGTCGTGTGCCTCGTCCACAAGTTCAAAAGGAGGGGCGACCTCGCTTTCGTTTTCCCATTTGTCTTCTTGAATCTCCCGTAGGAAGTCTGGTGCAAACCGATTCATAGAAGAAGAAGTGTCCGGCTCCGTAGAATTGGGCACATAAGCAACCTGGGAAGGAGGGCTTATTCTTCCGTTGGCTCTTTCCTTGCTCTCATAAATGGCTGGAGCACAAGCTTCTTGGGGAGGATTGCTTATTCTATTACTCTTCCGAGCAGGCTCATACACTCTCTGGGAAGGAATGTGGGTTACCTGTGGAGGTACGTAAGCTTTCGAGGGAGGCTCCTGTGACTTTTGGGGGGAGAGATAAGCTTCTTGAGGAAGCTTGCTTATCTGTTCTCTCGCCCTTTCCTTTCTTTGAGGGACAGGTTCCTTTTCTGATTGTGCAATTAGCCTTTCTATTCTTTCTAAGGAGGGGAAGTTGTCTGGTTTAGTGGAATTGGCTGCATAAACTTCCGATGGGGAATGGCTCAGGTTTTTGTTTGCTTTTTCTTTCTCCTGATTTTTTTCTTCCTTGTCAGATCTTGCAATTATCCTCTCTAACTTTTCTAGGAATCCATCCAAGTGTAATTGCGTCTTGGCTGAGCCCGAGTAATTGAAAAGGCGACTGGCTTCAAACATAGTCTGAGCCAATGCGACCATTTTCGCGCACAGTTTGGTTCTTTCTATCTCTAGGTCAGCTATAGGATAGCACTTGTCATGATCCGTGACGTTTGGCCCTTCTTGGATTCTGGCCTGATATGCTTTAAGCATCATGTTTAGGTCTTCAAGAGTGGGATCTGCTAGGACTGATCCTACTCTAGGGGGTGGTGGGATTTGATGAGGCGGTGGGGAAGGTGGTGAGTCGGATGGAGATGGGAGTGGTGGAGGTGGGGTGATGTGAGAGGGAGTTTGAGCTGTGAGTTCAGTTATCCTTGCTTTGGTTTCTCTTATGCTTTCCTCAAGCTCACTCATCTTTTTAGCCCATTGTCTTTTCATTCTTTCCCGACTATCTTTCCATGCTCTAGTCCTTTTCTTTGTTATGCTCTCGGTTTCACTAGCCACTGAGTTCTTATCCTGGTTTGTCTCTTGGTTTTGCTGCAATGCCTGAGCTCTAGTGACTACCTGCACTGGTGCAGTGGAAGTGACGCTTCCTGAGGGATCTACAACCAAACCAATCACATTGATAGGAGTGATTTTTGGCATATTATTGGGGTTCTTAGGGCAATCTCGTGAGAGATGTTCCTTTCCACAATCTTGGCAGAAACCTTGGATAGTCACTGACTGGGGTTGTGTAGGTGGAGGCAAGGGACAATCACGAATGAGATGATCTCCTTGGCATCTGTAGCACGGTCCTCTTGGGAATGGAGGTCTTACTTGCCTAGGTTGAGGCCTGGGGTTGGGGTTTGCATACATGACGTTCGTGTAATCTGACTCCCAACTTGGTTCACTTGGTTCTTCACTATAGTAAGACTCACCATGTTCTGGAGACTGCATGTAGTAAGCCTGGGGGCTATCAACATGGGTAGAATCAAAGCTATGATCACTTGGGTCATTTTCAGAGATCAAGGGTGTTACTGGTACTATGGCCCTATTCAGGTTTTCTTCTGCAACAGCATACTTTACTGGAATCACGTTAGCGGGGTTTGGGGGCTGTTGAGCTAGTACTGGTTGGGGTCTCTGTTGGGCCTGATATTGTGGTTGGTAGGTTTGTTGGGGTCTAGCATATTGTGGTGGTGGATTTTGGTTCTGGTATCGGCCTTGTTGGTAGGGCTGCGGATAGGGTTGCCTAACTGCCTGTTTGTTGTATGGGCAATCTTGTGCGGTGTGATTGGTGTATCTCCGTTCTATGGTGCAGTACTGGCTACTAGGGTTTACTTGGGGTTGAGCCATAATGGGGCAGACATTCGCCATATGGTCGCCACCGCATGTATAGCATCTTTTCACAGGGGCAAACCTTGGGATTTGTTTGCTCGATACACCTAATTTCTGAGCTACCTTTTCGGCAAGTTCCTCAATTGATGTGGACTGCGTGGAAGAGTGACTAGATGCACTATCTGAATCTTTGTAGATTTTGGAAAGCTCTAGTTCTTCCCCTAGGTTATCTTCAATGTCAATGCACATGCGTACACACTCTTCTATAGTCCTAGGGTCCTTCAGATACACATAGGATCTCAATTTCGTACTCAGCAATCCATCAAGGAATAAGGCTACTTGTTTAGCAGATGTGGGTAGTTCCGAAATAGGGCACCTTTCCAGATATTGTCTGAATCTTCTTCCTGCAAGTCTCACGGTCTCTTGAGGGGTTTGCTTGAAGCTGTGAATCAATGATGAGGTATTGTGTCTTATGCCACTCTTAGAGAATTCTACAATGAAAGCCTCTAGGAGTTGGTCTATGCTCCTGAACTGACGCTCATCCAATGGTTGAAACCATGTAAGTGCTGTGTTCCTAAGGGTTAGACCGAAGGCATTGTACTGCGTGAACAGATCCTCAACCTGTTCAGCTCTCAAGACTTGCTTGAATTCCGCCACATGATCATAGGGATCTCCTGTGCCGTCAAAATAATTCTTCATGGACTTAACTAGCTGGGTGGGTCTCAAAGTTCTTGCGTGCTCTCTAGGTCTCGGCAGAGGGAATCCATCTACATTTCTTTGGTTCCTGTGGGCTCTATGCATCTCAGGTTCTACCCGATTCGTCTCTGTTCTCGTTCTTTCTCTGCCCACTGGGTTGACAAAGCTTACTTCCGGTCTATCTCTACTTCTGTCTCTTTGCGTACCATGAGCTTGGGAAGTTCCAGCCCCAGGGTGACCATAGGATACATTTGATCTTGGTTGGGGGAAAATAAATTCACCCTTCCAAGTGTAGGCATGCCTATCATTTTCTGTCACCACAAAGATCCGTTCTGAAGCATGATCTAAGTAGGTCACTCTGCCTGGGCTATCCGGATCCTTAAACTCATAGATCATGATATTTCCTATGTCTGTTGGCTGATTAGACTTATACCTCCAAAAGGCTTCATCAGTTTCTCGATTGAGGAGCAACTCTATGCTCTTGTTGTCTTGGGGAACCCATTCAGGCGTAATAATCCTTGTGAGAACTGATTTACCTCGAGGGGTTCTAGGTTCCGCACCCATGTTCCCTTGTTCCAGGTCACCTAAGTCCGCTTCTGAGATTACATTCCCAAAGTCATCTGTCCTATCAGGGTGACTAGTGACTACATATATAGTTCCTTCTTTGTCCAAGTATGCACCATTTTCAAACTTGACAGCTGGGTGTTCTAGTCCAATGGATTGATCAGGGTTTTTAATCTGGACCACAGATCTTCCTAAGCCGTCCTCATAGATGCTAGCACCTAGTCGGTTGGTCCTAAGATATTCCAGCTGTGTTTTGTAAGGGCCTTCTACCCTGTACAAATAAGGCACTCCTGAACTTCCCGTGGGTCTGTCCATGCCTTGAGACATTTCTGACTCACTGGTCTCAGAGCTAGGGTAGTATGAGTGGTGGCTCAACTGCTGGGCCCAAGACCTTGCAGTGTGATTGACACTAGCCTCTGAAGACCTAAGGCTTTGTCTCTCTCTTGCTAGGTGTCGTCCTGATCTAAGGTTCATATGCCCTAACTGATTAGCCCAATTTTTTTTCCAGAGTACAACCTCGTTGTCGATCAATTGGTACCAGTCACTTGATTCTTTTTAGTTAATTATTGTGTTTACGGTCTTGTCTGATATCACGTCGTCAGGAACGCTTGAATGTTCTTCGTACTTTAGGTTGATCGTTCCACGTTAGATTCTTTTCCTTTAGGTTATCGACAGTACAGAGATTATGTTTCTAACTTGAACTTGAGTTTTTAGGTAGTCTTCAACTTGATAACTGCCTATCGTCGCCCTGGCTTACTCCTATCTCTACTCGTTCTAGTTTGAGCTAGGAAATGACAGAGGGAGTTGAGAATAATCCAACCTTACTTGTTGATCCCTTGCTTTATGGTGCTCAAGAACCCGGTTCTCAAGCTTGCAAAGAAACCTTGCTTTGTACGCTCTCAGTTGCTCTCAATGGACCTATAAAAGTCCCACGGTTAGCTCAATGCTTATATTCAAGGGACAAAACCAACCACTTTCATTCATGTGACACAAACACACATGCGCATTCTGACTTTTAGGAAAATAATTCTAAAGACCCCTGACTTTGAGCCCCCTGGGTATGGTCAACTTCAAATTACCCTCTCTGAAAATCAACGCATTATCTTTATAAAAAACAGTTGAGGGCGTGTAGTATATGCCACGAGCTTTCCAACAAGCCCAAGGGCTCAAAAATTGGATTTCATATGAAAAAGTTATGACTGTTCAGGGTTTAGGAGGTTAGATCCGGATTCAAAACGAGCCAACAGTCAAACAGGATTACTCGAGTAACTTGTGGCACGGCCTCGCGATGCAATACCACACCCTAATGTTTGTCCCACACTTAATCACAATTTAAACCAATAATTTTGCCTTGAAAATTTGACCTAATTTGCCCTTCTAACGCGTTCGCAAAGTCTGTCGGTCGCGATTGACAGGTCAGTCGCGATCGACGTGTCGATCGCGATTGACAGGTCCGTCGTGGCTGTCAGTCGCGATTGACTGGTCAGTCGCGATTGACAGGGGTTACGAAAAGTCAATCAGTCGTGGTCAAAGGGTCGTTGACTCTGTCGGTCGCGATTGATGAGTCGATCGCGATTGACAGGCCGGTCGCGAGGGTCTGTCGATCGTGGTCAAACAGTCGTTGACCGTGTCGGTCGCGATTGACAGAGCCGTCGTGGTCTGTCCGTCGTGGTCAAACAGTCGTTGACTGTGTCGGTCGCGATTGATGAGTCGATCGCGATTGATGGCTCGATCGCGATTGACACGTGTCACGCGTATGGTCAGTCGGTCGTGGTCAATCGGTCGTTGACTCTGTCGGTCGCGATTGACAGAGCCGTCGTGGGCTGTCGGTCGCGATTGACGTGTCGATCGCGATTGACAGGTCTGTCCGTCGTGGTTTGTCGATCGCGATTGACAGAGCGATCGCGATTGACAGAAATCTGTGGAATTTCAAAAAACTAAACACATTTTTGGGAAGCCCTTGGCCTGTAGGTCATGGATATGCACTTTGTTTAGCAATTAGAGCAATTTTTCTGTCGGTCGCGATTGACAGAGCTCGGCGACACACAGACAGTTACGCAGATTTCCGTACCTGCGCAGGGTGCTGGGGATGATGATGCGGCCTGTACCTGCAGAATGCTCACAAAACATGCAAAAAGTAGCACATGCAAATTCGCTCTCTCGCTCTCTCTCACAAGTGAAATGAGGGAAATGAGGTGGAGATGGGGATATAGTCAAAAAACTGAAATTTTCGCGATGATGGAGATGGAGGTGGAAGATGGTGATGATGATGATGGTGATGAAGATGGTGAAGAAAGTAAAAGAAAATCGATGAGAGTGAAGAAAATACCTACAACTCCAACGCGTCAACTCTACGTCTTACCATCACACGCTCGTCCTCAAAGCTCGATCCCCGGCAACGGCGCCAAAATTTGGTGTAGCTCAATGATGAGTAGCACCTCCTTTAATGTCAATCCGGGAAGACATGAGGATGGTATGAAGACCTCGAGCAAGTGGCGGCACAAGTGCGTGAGTGAGAAGCACACAAGCATGCACACACATACACACACACGCGCACACAAGGCAAGACAAAGAGTGAGAATCAATGGAGCTTTTTAGATTACTTTCAAAATGCTCTTACAAGTTCGTTTCAATTACAATCTAACCTCAAAAATGAGCTCTCTAGCCCTTTTTATAGTTTTTGACTAGCTTCTGGTCCTGTCCAGACCTAGTGTCCGGCCTAGTTAAAAATTAGGTTCCAGGGCTTATTTGGGGGCTCAAACGAGATCTAAAAAATACGAAAATTGGTACGCAACTACTTCTAAGGCTCCTCAAGCTCAAGGACTCCTTGGCTTGCACAAAATGGAGCTACAAAAAGGTGAAATGATATTTACAATGATTGTTAGTGATAAAAATCACTGTTGTTGTAGGGATTTCTTCTAGTGCTCTGCCATACATATCTTCGGGCTCCCTACTTGCTCTTCCTTCCTGCATGTCCATCTCTTTGATTTGCATTAATGTCTTGAAAAAATATTGGCCTACTTGCCAGATCTTCTTTGACTGCCCTGTTTGCTTGTGCTGTCCCTTCGCCCTGACTCCCTTCTTTGACTTTCATGTCTTGTACGTCCTGGTGTACCAAGGCTACTGCCAACAACAGGTTTCACATGATGATGTAGATAATTCCATTTCTTATGCATATTTACATAATGCACTTGTTAATGAGAGGGCTGATATAGAGGAGACAAAAGCTATGCCTAAATGGCTAGTGCAAAGTTTGCAAGATGGTATATTAGAGGCACCTCTGCCATATCATACTTCTTGAGGCTCTCATAGTGTTTCTTTTGCATCAAATTTATATGCAATTGTTGCCTCTAGTCTTTGTGATGAGAATGAACCTATTTCTTTTGATGAATCACAAACTTTAGAAAATTGGATGGCTTCTATGCAATCTGAATATGATGCTATTATGAAGAATGGTACCTGGTCCTTATGTGATTTGCCTCTTGGAAAGAAGTCCATTGGCACTAAATGGGTATACAAGCTGAAGCGTAAGCTTGATGGAACAATTGATAGGTATAAATCTAGGCTTCTTGCAAAAGGTTATGATCAAGAAAGAGGCATTGATTTTGATGAGATCTTTGCACCCACATGCCTAATGACTATTGTTCATAGCACTTACAACCCATCATGGTTGGAATTTACATCATTTTGACATTAAAATTGCATGTTTGAATGGTGATTTACATGAAGAAGTGTATCCTTTTCAACTCCATGGTTTTGTACAGAAAGGGAATGAAAACAAAGTGTGCAAGTTGAAAAAGACATTATATGGTTTGAAGCAAACATCACATGCTTGGTATGAAAAGATACATGCCTACTTGATTGCACATGGTTTTGAGAATAATCGAACTGAGAACAACTTATATATTAAGCATGCTGATGATGTGATTCTAATAATTGTTATCTATGTTGATGTCATGCTCCTCAATGGTCCTAATGAGAAGCATATTGCTGATTTTAAGGATGATTTGCATGCCTCTTTTGAGATGTCAAATTTGGGGCATTTGCATAATTATTTGGCCATCCAATTTATGCGATTTGAGGATGGAATAGATCTGTGTCAAACAAAATACATTGACACAATATGGCAACATTTTGGCCTTGAATATTGCAATATTATTGCCACTCTTATGGAAACAGGTTTATGGTTGAATCTTCATGATGTAGGAGATGCATTTGATGTTGTTCTGTATCAGTAAGGTGTTGGATGCTTGATTTACTTATGCAGAACTCGGCCTCATATTCAATTTGCTATCTCTCAACTGAGTAGGTTTATGCATTGCCCAGGTATCAAGCATTGGTAGGCGGTTAAGTGCATGTTTCACTACTTAAATGGCACCCAACTAATTAGTTTATTTTATCCCAAGGGGAGATCACTACCGCTAGATTTATATGCTTTTTCTGACTTTGATTGGGTTGGCTACTATGATGGGCATGTGTCCACTAGTGGTTTTTGCTTCATGCTTGGTAGCTCATGCATATCCTATTTGAGCAAGAAGTAGCCTAGTGTGGCCACTCTAGTTGTGAGGCTGAGTATAGAGCAAATTTCACAGTGACTATTGAGTGTGTGTGGTTCATATGCCTTTTTGCTGATTTGGATGTTGGTTAGTCTGCTGCCACCATCTTCACTGATAGTCAAAGCACATTGGCAGTTGCGAGGAACCCTATGTTCCATGCTCACCACAAAGCACATTGAGGTGCATTATCATTATGCCAGTGAGAGGTTCTCTGTTGGAGAGACTAGTTTGACATATGTGCCCACATAGGATAACATTGTAGATTATTTCACAAAGCTCTCCCTCGGGGGAAGTTTGAAGCTTTCCATAAAGCTCTAGGCTTACTTTCTTTTGTGGATTTATCTCTTTCCACATAGTGTGGCACTTCCTTATACATGAGTGCTAGCTCCTTGTTCACCGCATCACTCCTAGGGGGATTTGTTGATATATTTCAGTAATGATGTGTGTGAACACACTTAGGATCATCAGGGCACATTTTTTTCTCTTTAGAAGTTTCTTCTTCACTCAACTTGTACATATGCCTATAAACCTAATGGGTGACTTATCTTTTTACATTCACGTGGTAATACAATCAATAATGTGTGTTGTGATCCAAGCTTCTTCTTCTTCCTTGTGCTATTCACTAAAAGGGGGGTTACTAGAAGAGAAGGTAAGGAGCATGAGGAGAAAAATAAGATAATGATAAAAAGTTTTAGTTTGAGGAGTCCGCTACTTCTTAAGAAGAAGCTAGAAGAAAGAAAATTAAAGAACACAAGAAACCATTAAAAGAAACTCAAATTCAAAAGAAACAAACAAAACCAAGGAAAGATAAAACAATTAGCTGAAATGAAACAAGAAGCTACTCAAAGAATTGATACTATTCAAGAAGGATAAAAGAAAAAGAAGAAGAAAAGATCTCCCAAGGATGGATTGATTTCCAAATTAGAAAAGATAAATGATGCAAAAGAGATTTTGAATGATATTTTATTGAAAAACCAAGTGACAATTTCTCAATTGTGAAGCTTGAATTCAAAGACAGCTTTATTAATTTGATTAGAAAGAAAAACTTAGTTTTGCTTGAGGATTGCTGATATATTTTGGTAGGGATGTGTCTGAACACACTAAGACCACTAGGACACCATTGTAAATACCATTTTCTATTTTTAGAACTCCATTTTGTTCAAGCCGAGGAGTCCTCGAGCTTGAGTATTAGAAGTATCATCCTACTAGTTTTCATAATTTTTAGACTTCGTTTGAGCCCCCAAATAAGGCTTGGAACCTATTTTTTAACTAGGCCGGACACTAGGTCTGGACAGGGCCAAAACTACTCAAAAAACTATAAAAAGGGTGGAGAGCTCATTTTTGGGGTTAGCTTGTTGTAGATTTCAGCTTTGTAAGAGAGTTCTTTTATAATCAAAGTCCTTCCATTGTTCCACTCTTTGCTCTTACCTTGTGCACGTGTGTGTGTATGTGTGTGCATGTTTGTATGCTTTCACTCATGCACTTGTGCACTTCACTTGCTCTTGGTCTTCATACCGGTCCTTATGTCTCCGCGGATTGACATTTATGAGGTGAAGCTCCTCACGTTGGTACTTGCCATTGTGCTAGAGTGACACCAAATTTGGCGCCGTTGCCAGGGAGAGAGCTTGGAGGACGAGCGTGTGATGGTAAGAAGTAGAGTAGCGATGTTGGAAGGTAAAAAATCACCATTTTCAGTTCAGTTTCTGAGTTTTCCCTCTTCTTCATCATCATCATCACCACCATCTCCTCTCATCTTCACCTTCTCTGATTTTTTTGCTTTTTTGACTGTACACTCCCTATTTTACCTCTTTTTCTTCCCTCTTGGCTATGCAAGGAGTTCAGAGATGGTTCACAGCTTAGGCGTCCTTGAAATACAGAGAATCACGCTCTTAAAACACCAAACTCTGAGTGGTAGTATCGCAGAGTGACAAGACCTGCATTTGGTATCGCGGCGGTGGTATCGTGAGTTTGAAGGGTGATTTTGCATCTACAGCCTGATAGGAGTGAGAAGGAGAACATAAGGTACGCATATCTACAAAAATTTTTGAATTTGAGCTTAAAAATCTCCAAGTATCGTGTCCGGTTGAGTTTTGGTATCGTGATACCAAAATTCCCATGTATTACGATACTTTTCGAGGTATCGTATCGTGCACACCCACTTGAGGTATCGCGATACCATTCTGGTATCGTATCATCAAGTGCTGGTATCGCGATTGCGGTCACCCCGGTGGTATCATATCACGATCCACATGGTATCGTATCGTCTTGGTCTTGGTATCGTATCGTTGACCATGCAGTATCGTATTGTGTGCTAGTTTGGTATTGTATCGTCGACTCAGTATCGTATCGTGCCCAATCTAGTATCGTATCGTGCAAAAAAGTGGTATCGTATCGTCCATAGAACCAGTATCGTATTGTGAGAGTTCCAGTATTGTATCGTGTAAATTTTTGGTATCGTATCGTGCACCTTGTGGTATCAAATTGCGAAACACAAGCAGTATCGTATCGCGATTGGAGTGGTATCGTATCGTCTATAGACTGGTATCGTATCGTCCCTTACCGTGGTATCGTATCGTAAGCAATCTGATATCGTATCGTGTGATATCCAATATCGTATCGTGTAGTGGTTAGGTATCGTATCGTCCACTAACTTGGTATCGTATCGTCGAGTGCAGAGGTATCGTATCGTGTGATTTTTGGTATCGTATCGTCAGTAGACCCGGTATCGTATCGTCGATTGTTTTGGTACCGTATCGTGGGCTTGGTGGTATCATCTAGCAAGTGGTATCGTATCATGGAATTGGGTATCGCCTTGGTGGTATCGTATCGTCGAATGTGGTATCGTCCATAGTGGTATCGCGTGGAAAATCTGGTATCGTATTGCCTGTCCTGAGGTACTCCCAGAGACGTCCTGTTTCCCTATTTTAACCCCCAGAACCCTGAACTGGCATAATTTTCTCATACGAAATCCATTCGGAGTGATCTTTGGTTTGTTGGAAAGCTCGTGGGGTATTTTGGAGTTGACCCTCAGGTTGGACTAGGAAGCAAGGGGTTCCACAAGATTTTGAGCAATTCAAAGGACAATTTTGGACTTGTAGACAAGGCTTATGAACCTAAGCTCAAGTTGATACTTAGGAAGAGATTGATAAAGTACCAAATCACTTGAAACTAAGGTCAACCACACAACCAAGTCAGGGACTCACAACTCAGTGGTTAACACTATGTGCTGAGTTCATAGACAAGTGCGTCAAAAATGTCATTTAACTGGGAGAGACTCTTGGCTTCTGAAGACATGCATAGATCCATACCTAGGGAAGGTCTTATGTCTATAGTGGAAGGGGAATATAGGATGTCTCTTCAATACGTATCCACCAACCTGCAAGGAATACCCATCTACCTCGACAGTCTATACAGGTCAGTAGCAAGAATGAGAAACACTACTGAATTAGAAATAGTTCCAAGACCAACTGTAAAGTACGAAGATGGAGTCTACATGGACAAGATGGGCCAGATCTATGTAGTAATTGAAAACCCTGATCAGATTAATGAAAGAGGAGAGTTAGCTCGAGATCATGCAACTACCTCACAAAACCCACCCAGCAAAGAACAGAAAATGTGATGTTAGGACAAATGAGCCAAGGTACTAGACCCGATAGACCACATGAACAATTCACCATGCCACGAATCAACCCCCATGGCCACAGTAGTCAGAGAATGGGAAATATGAATAGACCTACCTTTAGGATAGAACCGCCCCCAAGGTGTCCCCATCATAATGCAATCCCCAGAGCCAGACAAAAGAGTGAGACCAATCCAATTGGCCAAATGTATGCGAAATCATTACGATGGCACAGGAGAGCCCTATGACCACATAGCAGAATTCAAGCAAGTGTTATGAGCGGAGCAAGTGGATGACTTTTTCATGCAATATGAATCCTTTGGGCTAACTCTCATGGGAATAGCCTTAGCTTGGTTTCAATCTTTGGATCCAAATTCCTTTGGCAATATCGAACAATTCTTCCAAGAATTTGTCTGGGAATTCACTAAGCGAGGGATCAAGCACAATTCGTCATCCTTACTACATAGTTTCAAACAAGCTTCCAAAGAGACAGTAAAAAATGTAGCACAAAGATTTAGTCAATATGTAGACCGATGCCCTGCGACGAAGAGACCTTCTCAGCAGAAAATGATATCCCTATTTTTAGAAGGTCTAACCAATGGAACATTGAGAATGTTAGTATACGTAAAACGGGTGCAAAATCTGAGTGAGTGTCTTCAAGAATGTATAGATTTGGAAGACAACTTAGCTGAGGATCTCAAAATCACACAAGATCTTACCAAATCAGAGGATACAAGGAAGCATATGATAACAAAGAAAAGACAAAAAAAAATTGTAGTCGCCATTGAAGAGAACGAAGAGAGATGTACATACATAGGAGATGACCTAAGTAAAGAAGAGGAAGCAGAGTTGGTAGCCTTGTTAAGGGAATATAGGGACATGTTTGCGTGGTACTATAGAGACTTGAAGGGAGTAGATCCGAAGGTTTGTTCTCATATGATCCCCATGATAGCAGATGCCAAGCCCACCAAACAGAAGCCCTACACATATAATGACACTGTTGGCAGTAGTCAAGGAACCGAAGGAGTCACAAGACAAGGAAGCCTACGAAGGGAGTCGGAGCGAAGAGACAGCACAAGCAGACACAGTAGTCAAAGAAGATCTGGCAAGTAGGCCATTTAAATTTTTCAGGCATCAAAGAGTTGGGCACACAAGAAGAAGGAGCAAGTAGGGAGCTCCAAGAAATGTATGTCAAAATGTTAGAAGAAATCCCTACAAAAATAGTGATTTTCATCACTAAAAACCATTGTAAATACCATTTCATATTTTTGTAGCTCCATTTTGTGCAAGCCAAGGAGTCCTTGAGCTTGAGGAGCTTTAGAAGTACCTACCTATCAGTTTTCACATTTTGTATACTCCGTTTGAACCTCCAAATAGGATAGAGAACCTAATTTTTAACTAGGCCAGACACTAGGTCTGGACAAGGCCAAAACCTAGTCAAAAACTATAAATAGAGCTAGAGAGCTCATTTTTGAGGTTAGCTTGTAATTGATCTAAACTGGTATGAGCATTCTGGAAGTAATCTAAAGAACTCCATTGCTTCTCACCCTTTGTCTTACTGTGTGTGCGCGTGTGTGTGTATGTGTGTGCATGCTAGTGTGCTTCTCACTCACGCACTTGTGCCTTCACTTGCTCAAGGTCTTCATACCATCCTCACGTCTTCTCGGATTGACATTAAAGGAGGTGCTACTCATCACTGAGCTACACCAAATTTTGGCACCGTTGCCGGGGATCGAGCTTTGAGGATGAGCGTGTGATGGTAAGACGTCGAGTTGACGCGTTGGAGTCATAGGTATTTTCTTCACTTTTATCTATTTTCTTTTGTTTTTCTCATCACCATCATCATCCTCACCATCTCCCACATCCATCTCCATCATCGCGAAAAATTTCAGTTTTTGGTCATATCATCCCACCCATACCATTTCTCTCATTTCGCTTGTGAGAGAGAGCGAGAGAGCGTTTGTGTGCTTGTGATTTTCTGTGTTTTTTGAGATTTTCTGTAGGAATCAGCATCCCCAATAGCTGCACCAGCTCCAGCAGGTAAAACATTTGACTGTGCAGGTCCCGAGGCGTTGACCTCTGTCAATCGCGACCGACAGAAAAAATGGTCTTTTTGCTAAACAAAGTACATAATCATGATCTACATGCCTAGAGATTCCCAAATGTGTGCTTGAAATTTTAAAATTCCTCAGATTTCTGTCAATCGCGATCGCTCAGTCAATCGCGATCGACAAACCACGACGGACACATGCCGACGGCTCTGTCAATCACGACCGACACGTCAATCGCGACCGACAGAGTCAACGACCGACTGACCACGACTGACAGAACCTACGCGTGACACGTGTCAATCGCGATCGAGCCATCCATCGCGATCGACCAGTCAATCGCGACTAACAGCCCCGACGGACCTGTCAATCGCGACCGACACAGTCAAATTGCTTGACCATGACAGACAGACCCTCGCGAAGGACCTGTCAATCGCGATCGACCCATCAATCGACTGACAGAGTCAACGACCCTTTGACCACGACCGACTGAAAATCTGGGCCACGTGTCAATTGCGATTGACCTATCAATCGTGACTGACAGCCACGATGGACCTGTCAATCGTGACCGACACAGTCAACGATTGCTTGACCACGACGAACAGACCCTCGCGAAGGACCTGTCAATCGCGATCGACCCATCAATCACGACTGACAGAGTCAACGACCCTTTGACCACGACCGACTGAAAATCTGGGCCACGTGTCAATCGCGATTGACCTATCAATCATGACTGACAGCCACGACGGACCTGTCAATCGCGACCGACACGTCGATCGCGATTGACCTATCAATCGCGACGCTTGCGAACGCGATTGAAGGGAAAATTTGGCCAATTTTTTAGGGCAAAAAATAGTGGACTATTCTTGACAAATTGTGGGACAAATACTAGGGTTCATCATTGCATTGTGAGGCCATTACACAAAGTATTTCGAGAAGTCCTGTTTGCCTGCTAACCTGTTTAAAATCCTGATTTGGCCCCAAGACCCTGAGTGGACATAACTTCCTCATACGAAATCCGATTGCGGTGATTTTTGTTTTATTGGAAAGCTCGTAGGGAATACAACCAAAATTTCCACTGGTTACGATAGAATTAATGTCAGGATTATTAGATAGGATAATTTGAAGTTGACCATATCCCGGGGTAGGAAAAAAATTGAGGGTCCCTTGGGATTGTTTTCCATAAAGGCAAAAGGCAATTGGGTCTGTGAATTACATGCATGAAAGTGATCTGTCTGTCAATTGAATTCAATTCTTGAGATAATTGTGGACTTTTTCAGGTACTTTGAGAGCATCGAAGGGTACTCGAAGCAAGAGTAAGTGCGAGCTTGGGAACACGCTTCCTGGGCATACAAGGGCAACCAAGGGAAGAAACTTAAGGTTGGAAATTCTCAACACCCTCTGTCAATCCCTAGCATAGGCTAAGTACAGATAGAGGTTTTGGTTAATTAGGAACACGTTAAGAACTACCAAGTCCAAGAACTCTAATCACTCAAGTGCAAGTGTTAGGAGATTACAATCGCGAAGAAACTTAAGGGAAAAGAAATTAAATTGAGCGACCGCACTCAAAGTACGATAAAAATTTAAGTGTTCCTTGCGGCGAAGAGTAACTGGACAAGAAGTGACACCCTAAGGGATTAAAAAAGAACAAGTGACTAATACAAAAGAACTCAGCAATGCAAGTGTACTTGGGAAAATTTGGGATTATTCAATTGGGCTTATGAACCTTAGATCAGGTCGACACCTAGGGAGAGATAGACAAAGTCTTAGATCTTCAGAGCCTAGTGTCAATCATACTGCTAGGTCTTGGGCCCAGCAGTTGAGCCATCATTCGTACTACCCTAGCTCTGAGACGAGCGAGTCTGAGATGTCCCACGGTATGGAGAGACCTACAGGAAGTTCTCGGGTGCCGTATTTACATAGGGTGGAAGCCCCTTACAAGATGCAACTCGAATACCTTAGGACCAACCGATTAGGTGCTAGCATCTATGAGGACGGCCTAGGAAGATCTGTGGTCCAGGTTAAAAACCCTGACCAATCCATTGGACTAGAGCACCCAGCTATCAAGTTTGAAAACGGAGCATACTTAGACAAGGAAGGGACAATATATGTAGTCACCAGTCATCCAGATAGGACAGATGAATTTGGGAATGTGGTCCCAGAAACGGACTTAGGTGACCTAGAGCAAGGAAACATGGGTGTAGAACCTAGAACCCCCCGAGGCAAATCTGTTCTCACTAGGATTATCACACCAGAGTGGATTCCCCAAGACAATAAGAGCATAGATCTACTCCTGAACCGAGAGACTGATGAAGCCTTTTGGAGATATAGATCTAATCAGTCGAGTGAGGTAGGAACAATCATGATATATGAGTTCAAAGATCCTGATAGCCCAGGTAGAGTGACCTACTTAGATCACGCTTCAGAGAGGATCTTTGTGGTTACAGAAAATGATAGGCATGCTTACACTTGGAAAGGTGAATTCATTTTCCCCCAACCAAGATCGAATGTGTCATTTGGTCACCAAGGAGCTGGAACCTCCCACACTCATGGAACTCAAAGAGACAGACATAGAGATAGATCGGAGGTAAGCTTTGCCAACCCAGTGGGAAGAGACAGAACAAGAACGGAAACAAATAGAGTGGAACCTGAAGGATTTAGAGCCCCAAGGAATCAAAGGAATACAGATGACTTCCCTCTGCCAAGGCCTAGGGAACACACCATGATTTTGAGACCGACTCAGTTAGTTAAGTCCATGAAGAATTACTTCGATGGCACAGGAGACCCATATGATCATGTGGCCGAGTTTAGGCAAGTCTTGAGAGCTGAACAAGTTGAGGATCTATTCACGCAATATAATGCCTTTGGTCTAACACTTAGGAACACAACCCTTACGTGGTTTCAACCATTGAATGAGAGACAGTTCAGGAACATAGACCAACTCTTAGAGGCTTTCATCACCGAATTATCTAAGAGTGGCATAAGGCATAATACTTCCTCATTGATCTACAGCTTCAAGCAGACCCCCCAGGAGACTGTGAGACTTGCAGGAAGAAGATTTAGGAAATATCTTGAGAGATGCCCTATTCCTGAATTACCCACACCTGCCAAACAAGTGGCTTTATTCTTGGATGGATTGCTAAGTACAAAGTTGTGATCCTATGGTAGACCGCAGCAACCCTATCAACAACTCTACCAGAACCAACAAAGGCCACAGCCTGTGTTAGCTCAACAACCTCCAACCCCAACTAGTGTGATTCCTGTAAAGTATGCAGCAGCTGAGGAAAATTTGAATAGAGCTATAGTGCCAGTAACACCACTGCTCTCAGAAAGTGACCCAAGTGATCATAGCTTTGATTCTACACATATTGATAGTCCACAGGCTTACTACATGCAATCTCCTGAACATGGTGAGTCCTACTATAGTGAAGAACCAGGCGAACCTAGTTGGGAGCCAGAGTACACAAATGTAATGTACACAAACCCTAACTCTAGGCCCTAGCCTAGGCAGGTAAGACCCCCATTCCCTAGAGGACCATGCTACAGATGTCAGGGAGATCACCTCATTCGTGACTTCCCCTTACCTCCACCTACACAACCCCAGTCAATGACAATTCAAGGCTTTTGCCAAGATTGTGGAAAGGAGCATCTCTTACGAGATTGCCCTAAGAATCCTAATAATATGCCAAAAATAACTCCAATTAACGTTATTGGCTTAGTTGTAGACTCAACAAGAAGTGTCACTTCCACTGCACCAGTGCAAGTGGTCACTAGGGCCCAGGCTTTGCAACAGAACCCAGGAATAGGTCAAGAGAAGAGTGCAGAGGTTAGTGAAACTGAGAGCATAGCCAATGTTGGAAGCAGCCAGAGGCACAGACGCCACGGAAGCATGTAAAGACGGAGCAGGGAGCCAGTCGGATCATTTTTTCAAGCAACTATGTTTTTATTACCTCTTCAAACATCCAACAGTGATTTTCATCACTCTTGTAACATATGTAATATAGACAAAATCCCATTTTCTAATTCATAGCTCCATTTTGTGCAAGCCGAGGAGTCCTCGAGCTTGAGGAGCTTAGGAAGAATGCGCGTACCAATTTTCGTTATTTTTAGACATCGTTTACCCTTCCAAATAGCCTCTAGGACCTATTTTTTAACTATGCCAGTCACTAGATGTGAAACCGGTCAAAACTAGTCTAGAAACTATAAAAAGAGCTAGAGAGCTCATTTTTGAGTTAGCTTATTTGAGTAGAGAAGAGCTTAGAGCTATTTTGAACTTGTAAGAGTGTCCTTGACTAATAGAGTTAATTTCTCACCTTCCATTGTGTCTTGCTTGTCTCTTCGTAGTGTGTGTGTATGTGTGTGTGCATCTTTGTGCTTCTCACCTTCACTCTCACTTCATCTCACGTTCACGATCTTCATATCACTCCTATCTCTTCCGCGGATTGACATTAAGGAGGTGAAGCTTCTTAACGTGGTTCTCACCATTGTGCTAGAGCAACACCAAATTTGGCGCCGTTGTCGGGGATTGAGTCTAGGACGTTGCCGGGGATCCCCGGCAACGGCGCCAAATTTGGTGTTGCTCTAGCACAATGGTGAGAACCACGTTAAGAAGCTTCACCTCCTTAATGTCAATCCACGGAAGAGATAGGAGTGATATGAAGATCGTGAACGTGAGATGAAGTGAGAGTGAAGGTGAGAAGCACAAAGATGCACACACACATACACACACACTACGAAGAGACAAGCGAGACACAATGGAAGGTGAGAAATTAACTCTATTACTCAAGGACACTCTTACAAGTTCAAAATAGCTCTAAGCTCTTCTCTACTCAAACAAGCTAACTCAAAAATGAGCTCTCTAGCTCTTTTTATAGTTTCTAGACTAGTTTTGACCGGTTTCACATCTAGTGACCGGCATAGTTAAAAAATAGGTCCTAGAGGCTATTTGGAAGGGTAAACGATGTCTAAAAATAACAAAAATTGGTACGCGCATTCTTCCTAAGCTCCTCAAGCTCGAGGACTCCTCGGCTTGCACAAAATGGAGCTATGAATTAGAAAATGGGATTTTGTCTATATTACATATGTTACAAGAGTGATGAAAATCACTGTTGGATGTTTGAAGAGGTAATAAAAACATAGTTGCTTGAAAAAATGATCCGACTGGCTCCCTGCTCCGTCTTTACATGCTTCCGTGGCGTCTGTGCCTCTGGCTGCTTCCAACACCCCCCTACCTCTCGCTTCTGTCGTCCTCGACAGAACCTTGTTGTGCGGTCTGCCGGATGTAGTTTTGTAGGAGGTCGTGAGCGAGGGTGTGCTCAGATACTCGAATGCCTTGGGCCAGATCAGCCTCGAGTTTCTCCCAGTTGATCGGTTGCGGTTCGTCGGGTGGCGGGAGTTGATAGTGCGCGGAATAAACCATTCGCTCGCAGGCAAAAAGTTGCAATAAATGTGTGGGCCTGCTTATGAATACCTCGGAATGGTATTCCCAAAATCCGGTGGTGAACATCTCTTCAAATGTTTGCTTGTAGCACGCCGGTAGGTGTTTTATTCTACAGTGCCAGGCATAACACACCCGGAGCGATGGCGTCGTACTCATGTCATATGCGAGATCCAAGTTGCCATGCTCAAAGCCCGGGGTATTAACATGTGGTGCTTTGACTCTCCGGAAGACTTTAAATATCATTTGCATCATGTCAAATATCTTGACAGTCATATGCGCTGCTATATCATCCATATATCTCAAGCGAGGGAGCCAGTGACGAATCGTTGCCATCATGTAGCCAATTGTCGGTGGTCCTGTAGGTGGCCTAAAATATGGGTAGTTCAACCAGTCTTGGCACTGCTTATTGTTTTGTACTTTGATAGCGAATGCAGTCCAGGAGCGGCGACGTGGCACGGGTCCCCAACATGGGTTGTATTTCAAATGTAAAGGTGCCTTGACCCATGTGCTCATCATTTCAGGGTACTCCTGTAAAAGACGTGTACGCCAATCTGGTTGATAAATAGTGCCTTGTTGCGCATCCAGTGGCAAGTCTTCAGGCTCGAACTGGGTTGCATGTGATGGCTTCTTGCCAGTTCGCTTTTCTATGGCCAGCTGGTATTCGGCCATTAGCATGAAGTAAGGTTTGTATTGAAGCTCATGCCCGGATATGTACCTGCGTGGGGCCAATTGAGCAAAGTAGGGAGATTGCAAAATTCGTTCTTCGATCATGGCCATAGCATGTAGCTGGGCCTCGACTCTAGCTGAGTGCGTTGTTCCAATTTCCTCCACAGTCTTCATCCATGCGGGGGTCGGAAGTTCGTACGTCATCTGGCCTTCAGCCGTGACTTGTCCGCCTGGGATGGGTTGTGGTTCGTACGCCTCTTCAAATGTTTCCTCCACCGGAATAGTTATGTTCTCTTCGTCAGCTGGGATCTCTAGTGGGGAATCTGGCCTTGGTGGCGCTTCATATACGTCAATTCTTGACTGGAGAGTGATTACCTGGGCCCGTAATGCGTTGAGTTCTTCTAAGATTTCAAGAGCAGGGTCCACAGGTTCTTGTACTTCTGCTGCTACTTGTACTTGTTGTGGTGCCGGTTCTCTGAGCTGTAGTAACTTGTGATCTTCTTTTAACTTCTGATGCTCTTCGTTCATTCGATCATAGTCCTCTAGCAGTCGAACATGGTCATCTAGCAACATCTTCATTGCTTCGGATGGGATTGCCTTGAATCTGCTAGGACTTAAGGGTTGTTCTGGATGGTCCAATGCCGCTTCCAAATTCTCTCTATTCTGCTCTTGGAGTCTCTGGTTCTCCTCTTTTGCTGCGGCTAGGTGTCTCCTGAGTAAGCCCATATTCCTGGTCAGCGTCGCGTTCCTAATTGTTTGGGCTCGAAGCAGGTTGTCCAGATCAGCAGTGGCTTCTTTTGTTTTCTCTTCACTTTCTAGCTCTAGCTTATGATATGCCTCTCTTAGTTCTTGGTATCGAGTATTTAAAGAGGCATTCTCGATTGATAAGGAATTAAGCTGCGACTGTAATTCATTTGTCGTCCTCTGCAGCTGTTGATAGTTGTTGCCAAGAGATGCAAACTCATCTCGTACTTGTGACATGCATGTGAACATTTGTTGAAGTGCAGTGTCTATGGTTGGCGATGATAGTAATGGAGTGCTAAGTGAGGATGCAGTGGAAGTAGATGCAGCGGGAATGGGGAATGGGGTTGGGAAGGTGGATGCAGTGGTGATCGTGGAAAATTGTGACGTACCTAAATATGATGGTGCCGTGAGTGGAGTGGGTGCTGGTGCGGTGGGTGGTGAGATGTCCATGTCATTGGACGTGTCAAGTGCGGTGACTGTGAAAAGCGGTGTGCATGTGGGTGGTTGTGTAGGTGTGAAGACAGGATTTACAAATGTAGAGTAATTTACAGGGGGGATGGCTGGAGCAGCTTGGTGAAAAGGGGAAATAGGGGTTATAGTGGGTTGGGGAGGTGAAACTGGTGAGAAGGTTAGTGGGGTTAGAAAGGTGAAAGGGTGTCTTAAAGGTGGGGGAAAAGATGGGAAGGATGAAGGGATGAAGGGGTTAACATGTAGACGAGGTGGGGTGGGTGCGGGCATGTTGGCATGAATGGGCAAGGCAAAGGCGGTGGCTGTGTTGCCGTGGACTGGTGTGGATATGGGAGGAGCAGGTGGGTGTGCGGGGGATACAGGATGGGTTGGTGAAACATGAGGTGAGAGAGGAGTAGAAGGTGTGGATGTTATTTCAAGGATAGTGGTAGTATGTACAACGGTAGTACGTGGCGGGGAGTCGACTAGGATAGCTTCGTCGGTGAAGGATCTTTCCGGACGTAGGCGTGCATCTTGCACCTGGTGGGATGATTGAGCACCTACCGGAACTCGAATATATTCACCGAGCTTCGATAACAAGCGAACTCTGCGAGGGTCATATTGGGGGAGTGGCTTCCTTTGTAAATATCTCAGTGCTTTGACCGGGCCAATGGATTTGACCAGTTCTCTAAACGCTCTGATGTAGACTTCTTCAAATCCTCCGGAGACGAGTTCTTGTTCGATTAGGGTCTGGCTCTCTTCTTCAGTCAATTTCTTCCGTGCCCAGACTTTCTCCATCGTTCGATATAATTTCTTGATTGCCAGCGTGTAAGCTGCTGCTTCGAAAGTCTCCTCTTCATGCGTGCTGGTGTCACCGTGTGCATCGGTTTGTTGGCCTTGGCCATCTGTCTGTTCCTGTTCTTGGGACTCGTGAGTGCCCTGGCTGGCTTCATCGTCACCTTCATCGTCATCGGTGGCTGTTCTTTCGTCATCAGAGCTCGACACCACTTGTCCCTGTGGCTGATCCCATGGTGTGGTAGGGTAGCTCGGCCTTTCAAATTCTTGAGAGAACATTTGTGCCTCTGAAAACTGGAACTCATTTGAGAATGCATCAGGCATTTCAAAATCGAACGTTGTGTTTATTGGTTCTGCTTCCATGTGTGGTATTGGGAAAGAAAAGGCTTCCGCACCAATAGTGGTGGGAGCTTCTACTGTCGTGGTGGTGGGTTCTGTGGTTGTAGCTGCCTGAGGTGCAACGGTACTAGTAGTGCCCTCCGTTACCACTGGTCTAGATAACCTTATTCGAATGGGTTGTACTGTGGGAGCGGCTTCTGTCGGTGATCGCTCTGGAGAGGGTTGTGGTGATGGTGACTCTGGCACTTGAAGGCAAGGAATAGTGCCTCTCATGCGCTTACCTGCCCGTGCTCTGCTGGGCTTCCTGGCTTTCTTCGTCGTTCCTTTGAATGCCTTCAGCTCTTCTCCTGTTAATGCACGTTCAATTGGCAAGTCATAAGCCAAGCACATGTAAACAATTCTTGTCAGTGCACAACATCCATTAAGCACTTTCTTTCGTTCCCATCTGTGTTGTGCCAAATACATTTGATCAATGATCCAGCTCGCCAGATCGACAGTCTGAGGTCCGGTACAGGCTAAGTACAATCCAAACCATATTCTTTTATGTGGCATGGTGAATCTGTCCTGAGCAGGGAATGCAAAATGTTGCATGCATATCCGTAGCGGCTTTGACAGCTCAGGTGTAATTGTTGAGATCTCCTCCCACTTAGTGACATCCCCACGTTTCATAGGGTCTGGAACTAATCTTTCTCGATCTGTGGGTGTGTGGGTTCCATGAATCTTGATGGCAGCTCTGATTAAATCCTTCGAAAGATAAAACCTTTTGTAAGGTGGATCATCCACTAAAGAGGGCAAAATAAAAGTTCCTGGGATATCCTTATTCTCTGAGGCCAGCAAAGTGGTGATTAAATAATAACACCTATAAAAGTCAGGTTTGGGCAGAGGATCACTGAAATACTCCGTGAAGCCGGCTCTGGCCCAAACATGAGTTAAGTCCTGAGTGTTCTGTAGGCCTTCGAACTCTCTGGAGAAGAATTGGTATTTTCCCCAAGTGCGGTCATCAAACGTCAAATTAGATTCAAATATAAAATCCGCGTCCGCTAAGGGTCCTGCAAGTCCCTGAAACCAGTGAGAGTTACGGTGTATCTTTTCTGTGTAGCCCAGAGGTGGGTTATCGATCGGCATGGGCCCTGGAAATCCTTGGAATTCTGGTGGTGGAGCAGTCGGGTGGGATTCTGCTCGTAAAACGTTGAGGGGCACTGCCGCTACGCTGGGGCCTGCTTCTGATGGTCCTTCGTCGGTTTGCATGATGACGGATGCGCTAATGAGAAAGATCTGCTACAAAAGATTAACACATTAGCATGGAAATTAATTATGATCCCATTAAAGTGAGACCGCAATCCCTTTCCATAACTGATGCGTAACCCGTGTAGCCAAGTGCTGTGATGTGATGGATGCAATGCTTCTTGCAGCACTAGTGCAGGTCTCTAGACACCTACACGTTTCAGATCATGCATACATTTCTTGATGAGATGAGATTATGAGTGATGTGTGAAGATGGTGGGTGAATTTATACAAGGTTTAAAGGTTAGTGATTTATTACAAGGTTGTATGTTAGTCGGGGGGTAGTTAGACAATGGGTTAGGGGAAGACGGTTGGACACGCTTCGGTATCCATTTCCTAAGAGTTTTTGAGTGGGTGGTGGGTTTCTGCTGAGGGGCCAAAGGTAGTATCGGGTGTGGTGGTATTGAGGGACGGAAAGATTTGTGAGGGGTATATATTACATGGCTTAAGGGTTGAGCTATGATACATGGTTTGGGTACCCAAATCTGCGTGGGTGTGGGTCTATGGGTAAGGTATTTCTTGGCGATCCAAATTTGTCGAATGCTCGGACCTGTAGAAGGAGGTCGAGGGGATGGTGGATACTGATTCTGTTTCTGCCCTGCCTTTTGCTTGTCGATCTCTGCTTGGTTGGAGTTCTTTGGTGCTTTTTGTCCTTTTGGCACCCATATTTGTCTGGTGCCGCTTCCTTTGGGTGGCCTAGACTGCTTTCCTTGTTGTGTCTTCTGATACTGCCGTCGGTCTGGGTTCCTTCGTCGTGGGTGACTCTGTTGTTGTTGAGATTGAGAGGTCGGATGGACGCTCTGCTTTGGAAAAGAAGGGAGATCCAACACTTGCGTGACCTGCCCATTAGGAAGTGATTCATTCTTTAACTTTAATCTAGGCCAGTCCGCAACAAGTTTGGAAGGATGAGCACCGCAGGGTGTCGTGCTCATTTGGCCGCTGATGCAACCCACCTGACCGCTGATTGTGTCCATCTGCCCTAGCGGTTGGGTAGCTGCCCCTTCTAGTTTGCAGGAAGTCCCAGGGAAGATCTCCTGTCGTCCTTCTGATTGACAACTGTCCATAGCCAAACCCGAGCGGGTTGGTGTAGACGTAACGTGACTGGTCTGAGCCAAGATCTTCCGGTCTTCCGTCGCATGCGTTTCATAGGGTCTAGGGTTACAAACCTCAATCGGAATGCCATTAGGGAAGTCAAACGGTATCACTCGCTTCTGTTCTAAGGTTCCAATCTGTAAGGAGCCTTGTCTAAGATTTAGGTCCACTGAGTGATCGTATAGCCAATCTTGGCCAAGGATTAGGGGTTCTATCAGGTCGTCATCATGGCACACTAGTAGCTTCGCTGTCATGGTCACATCCTTAATGAGGATAGGAAGGTCCACCTCACCCATGCAAGGGGTTTCCATGCCTCCTAGGCCTATGAGGTATGCCTCAATTGGCCGCATTTCTATTCCTGAATCCTTATAGTGGGACCATCTAATCGCACTAGTCGCAGCACCTGAGTCAATTAAAGCCCTGAGCTCTTGGCAAGGGTTGCCGTGCTCTAGCCTAACTGTAATGAATGGTCTCCTGTCCACTATGCTAGGATGAGTGGTTGACTTTACTTGACACATGGCCATGGGATATCTGGTTGATGTTTCTAGATGGTTATAATGTTCTCTCCCTAGTCCTTGTCTTCTTAGCTTCATGCGCTTAATGCGTTCTATGGCTTCTGCCTGAGCTTCCGCTCGTATTCTATTTTCTTCCTCCTTACGCTTCTTTGCCAACGTGAGTCGTCTAAGCATATCCTCAGTAAGAGGTTCCTGATATAGCCTGACTCTACAGCCACTAATGTAATTAGGCATTATATCTCCTTCTAAGGTGGCTAACTGTACTGCTCCACTTGTTGAAAGTCTGTTAATGATCATAGGTCCATAACCTCGCTTTTCTAACTTCTGTGCGTGCTGTTTCAGTGTATACACTAGAACTAAATCTCCTTCTTTTAAACCTTTATCTTTCACATGTGCATCAAAATATGCTTTCTCTCGCTTCTTCGCTGCGTATATTCCTGCTGCTGCTTTCAGCTGGGTTTCTCCTAATCGTTCCAAGTCCATTATTCTCGCTGATAATTCATGGCCGATCCACTGATGTTCTTGTGCAACCTTAAGGGTCAGTATCAAGAAGTCCAAAGGAAGCACTGCATTCTGACCAAAAACCATATGAAAGGGAGTTGCATTGAGTACGGTCTTGTAGGCCACTCTATATGCCCAAACAGCGTGGTGTAACTGTTTGTCCCAATCTGAACGTTTGTTGTTCACGAGTTTCGTCAGTACGTTACAAAGTATCTTGTTAGTGCTTTCAGCCTGACCATTGGCCTGAGGATGATATGGTGCAGATTTCTTGTGAATCACCATAAAATCCTGTAACAAATATTCAATGACTTGGTTTAGAAAGTGAGTGCCTCGATCGCTCACTAACTCTATAGGCAATCCATATCTTGTAAAGACATTTTCAAATAAGAATTTTGCAGTCGTGTGAGCATCATTCTTTTTTGTGGCTTTTGCCTCTACCCATTTGGTTAGATAATCTGTAGCAACAATAATGTATTCCGCATGTGTACCTTTTGCAGGGGGGTTGATGGGTCCTACAAAGTCTATACCCCACTTTGAAAATGCACGTCCGCCCATCATGGGTTTCAATGGCATTTCATCTCTGCGAGTAGGAAACTGAGTTCTTTGGCACACGTCACATCTCTTTACATAGGTATGTGCATCCATGTGAAGAGTGGGCCACCATAATCCTGCAATGAGGATGGCTTTGATTATCCTATCGGGTCCAAAATGACCTCCTGCAACACCTTGATGTGCAGTCTCTAGTATGCTCAGATAATCGCTCTCATGAACACATTGTCTTAGATATCCATCTCGTCCTCTTTTGTATAAATTATCGCCAATAAGTGAATAGTCTTGAGCTTCCTGCTCTAGACTGCGTTGTCGAGCTAAGGTCATTCCTTGAGGGAATGTGTTCGTCCTCAAGTATGTCACTAAAGGTTCACTCCAGTCTGGTGTGAGAGACACGTGATATAGTGTAACATGCTCTACTGGTGGTCTTTCACAGCAAACATGGCATTCCTTACACAACTTGTAGACATCTGCTTCCATCGTAGGCCAATATACTCCCAATCTCTGCAGAGTCTGTAATGTTCGATGTTTTGAATGATGTTGCTTTAATGCACCTATGTGTGCTAATTGCAACCAATTCGCATGTTCTGATTCATCTACACAACAAGCAAGAATATTTTGATTATCCTGTTTATATATGCTTCCTGCCATGATTTGGTACCTCTGAGACTTAGTAATCTCTCCTTCTTTGATCTTTATCCTAGGATTCTTGGGTCCGTATGTCAGAATAGGGACTATAAGCTTAGCCCATTCTGGTGCTATCTCAAGGTTAAACAAGTATGCATCTGGTAATTCATCCGCTACTCCTTGAGGAGCTTCTCCTGAGGTTAATCTTGAAAGGTGGTCAGCTCTAAGATGCGTCTTTCCTTTCCTGACTACCACTTCAAAATCATACTCCATGAGTAATAAAAACCAGCGTATTAGTCGTCCTGTGTTACAGGGTTTGTTGACTAGGTACAATAGGGCTTGATGATCTGTAAAGAACTTGAATTTGTTGGCCAACAAGTAGTGCCTAAACTTCTTTACCGCGTAGATCATCCCTAATCCCTCTCGTTCCGTAGTGGTGTAATTTCTTTCTGTTGCGTTCAATTGTCTGCTCGCGTAAGCTATGGGGAGATCTATGTTACCTTCATTCGTGGGTTGTGCTAACACACATCCTATGGCGTAATTGGATGCATCCACATGTACATGGAATGGCTTACTCCAATCTGGGGTAGTCAATATAGGTGCTGAGCACAAGCGTCGTTTAAGTTCATTAAATGAATTTTCACATTCATCTGTCCATTCAAAATTGGTTAGAAGAGAGTACAAAGGCTTGGCTATGATTGCATACATGTGTATGAATCTCCTATAATATCCGCAATGGCCCATAAATGCCTGTACCTCTTTCACATTAGTTGGTTTAGGTAATTCTGCAATTACCTTCACTTTTTCCTCGTCCGTAGAGATTCCATTTTTTGACACAATGTGTCCTAGAATTTTGCCTTGTCTGACCATGAAAACGCATTTTTCTGGGTTCAAACAAACCTGATATTCTCGACATTTGTCAAATATTTGTCTTAACTCTGGGATATGCGTCTGTCTTACATTTGAATGAGCACATATGTCATCGACATAAACTTCCAAGCTCTTGCGTAAGAATTCCTTAAAAACATGACACATGAGTCGCTGGAAAGTGGCGGGTGCATTTGTTAAGCCAAATGGCATTACACGGAATGCAAATATGCCCCATTCAGTGGCAAAAGCCGTCTTGTGTTGGTCTTCTGGAGCAATGGCTACTTGATTATAGCCTGAAAATCCATCAAGAAAGCTGTAAACTTCCTTGCCCGCAACTCTTTCCAATAGATGTTCCGTGATAGGAAGAGGATAACTGTCTCTAATCGTGGCGGCATTAACTTTTTTAAGGTTAATACACACACGCAATTTTCCATTCTTCTTGGGCACAACCACAATGGGGGATACCCATTCGGTATGTTCAATTTCGTAAATAAATCCTGCTTATATCAAGCGATCTATCTCCTCTTTAATCTTCGCAGTGTAATTATCATTGTACGTGTAAGGTTTCTGTTTTGTCGGTTTTGCATCTGGAGTCATAGGGATTCTATGAGAACATATATCTGGATCTACTCCTTTCAAATCTTTGTAACTCCAAGCAAAAACATCTCTATATTCGCGCAATAGGGCAACTAACTCTTCTTCTTCTTCAGTCGTCAAATCATGCCCTATGTATGTGCATTTTTCTTCTTCTCCTTCTATGGCAACTATTACTTTCTTGGTTTTCTCTCGGTTATCATATACTTGTCCGTCATTCGCTTTTCTATTAGGCATTCGCACCATGATTCTTCTATCTTCGATTTCATATTTCTTGAAGTTCTCGGGTACTTCAAATAAAGATTCTTCTTTTTCTGTCATGGTTTCTTTCTTCTTCCTTTTCTTGCCTTCACTCTTGTTAGTCACTTGAGTGGCTAACCTTACCTCATTCGTACTTTCCTCGTGTTTCTGAGTGTGAGTCTCTACCTCGAAAAAATATTCTTCCTTTGATGCAAAGGGCGGGTCCATGATAATTGATTCTAAATCAAAATCGCTTGCATCCTCAAATGCATCAGTGCTAGGTTCACATTCTTCTAAAATTGCATCGCACATGATTGGCTCTATCGTGAAGACTGAAATGTCATAGCCATCCTCGTCACAGTGGGGTGTCCATTGTTCTTCATTGATGGCTACATCCATGGTTGCTAGTATTTCTGCCCAACCATGGGGTTCAAACTCTTCGTCTGGGAATACTACAGGTGCATATGCTGGATCTTGAAGGGTTCGTGGATGTTGTTCTGCACCTAAGGTCCTGGCTTCTAACCTTTCTTCCTCTTGTTTGGCTACTTTACACACCCATAAATGAGTATCCTCATGCAACCAAGAAGGATCTGATTCTAATGAGTGCACGGATTCCGTCTCTACTGGTGTTTTATGGATGGTATTCCATTGTATTGGGGGTACATCTCTGTGTGAATAGTCTTTAAGATTGACTTTAGTGGTCACTCCTAAATGTTGCAAGTACAAAGAATTAGTTCCCCAATCCTGTACAATTTGCAACTGACGCATGAATGGTCGTCCCAATATCATCTCATAAGCACGATTTTTCGCAAAGTCACAAATGGCGAAAGTATGCTCAAATTCTACACCACAAGTGGTGAGAGATATGCCTTCTAGTAAGCCTAATGGTTTTTCTATGTGTCCATCAGCCATTTGTAGTTTCATCCTGGTGGGTCGGAGTGCTGGCTTACCCCAACGTTTCCACAAAGCGGTGGTAGCGATGGCTACTCCGGCTCCTGAATCTAAGATGGCTTTCGTGGTGTAGCCCTGATGGGTTATTGGAAGATATGTGTTACCTTCCTCTCCTTAGCTTACGTCTCCAATCTTTTCCACGGGTATCTCTGGTACCTTCTTATGTGATCCTATCTGAGAGGGTGTGGTAGCTAGCTCAGGGAATTGATTTGCTACGTGCTTCCACAATTCCGGTTTTACCTTTAACAATTCCTCCAGAGTGAGATTACACTGTACTTTAGTGTTCTTGATCACATCCGTGTTCCTAGGGATCACTGATTCTTCATTCCTTACTATTATCGTGGGTGCTCTCATACTAATAGACTTAGCTTCCCAAGGTCCTGTGAACTGAGGTAATTCTTGTAAGGAATTAGATTCAAATCTTGTGGGTTCACTCAGTTGTTCCACCTCTACATCATCGTAAATAGAGGGAATGTCTTGGGGAAATTGTTCCTGCAAGTCGTCTATTTCTTGAATAGGAGGATGAGTTCCTTGTTCTTTTCTCCATTTCTCTTCTTGGATTTCCCTCAAAAATTCATGTGAGTACCTATGTATGGAAGACAAATTGTCTTGACTTTCTGTATTGGGTACTTGAGACAGGGGTGGTGCATTCCTTTCCTGTGTCTCTGTGACAATAGGGTTCCTATGCTGATCCTTTTTCTCTTTGCTTTCTATCAAGTATTCTAGCCTCTCCATTAGTCCTTGAAAGTGTAATTCCGGTTTTGCCATGTTATTCCAATTAAGATATCTAGAGGCTTCGAACAAAGCTTTTGCTAACTCTACCATCTTCATGCAAAGTTTAGTTCTCTCAATTTCTAGATCAGCTCGAGGGTAGTTTTTACTCATTTCCGTTACTTGAGGTCCCTCTTTTATTCTAGCCTGATATGCACGAAACATCATGTCTAGATCTTCTGGTATGGGTTCCGCCAAAACTGATCCTAATTTTTGAGCTGGGATTTCTTGGTTTAATTCTTGTGAAGTCAATTCTTGTATTTTGGCTCTAGATTCCCTTAAACTTCCTTCCAACTCACTTATCTTTTTACTCCATTTTCTCTTGATTCTTTCTCTAGAATCTTTCCAAGATTTTGTCTTTTTACTGCTAGATTCTGCAACTTCACTAGTTCCGGCTACTTTCTCATGATTAAGCTGTTGGTTTTGTAGGAGCGCTTGGGCTCTTGTTATAGCTTGGATAGGCACGTATGTAGGGTTGGATCCATCTGCGTTATTTACAATACCTATCACGTTGATCGGTGTCACATTCGAAGTGTTAACTGGGTTCTTAGGACAATCTTTGATTATGTGCTCTTTGCCACAATCGGCACAAAAGCCTTGTATGTTATAGTACTGTGATTGCCTTGCTATTGGGGGATGTGGACAATCCTTAATGAAGTGATCTCCTTGGCACCTAAAGCATGGTCCTCTAGGGCCCTGTGGTCTCTGTTGTCTCAATTGGGGCCGTGGGTTTGGATTTGCGTACATCACATTAGCATAGTCTGGCTCCCAACTAGGTTCCATTGGTGGACTATCATAATGATATGTCTCCACATGTTCTGGTGACTCCGTGTAATAAGCGGGTGGACTAGTTACATGAGTAGAGTCAAAACTGTTTGAGTTCGGGTCACTTTCTGTGATCAAGGGTGAAGAAGGCACTAAGGCCCTACTTAGGTTCTCTTCTGCAGCAGCGTATTTGACTGAGATGACATTCGCTGGTGGGGGTGGCTGCTGAGCTAAGACGGGTTGAGGTCTCTGTTGAGCTTGGTATGGGTAGTTCTGAGGAGGCCTATAGTAATAAGGCTGAGCATTGTATTGGCCTTGATACCTACCTGGCTGCTGGTATGTTTGCGGGTAGTTCTGTCTCACGGTTTGTTTGTTGTATGGGCAGTCCTGAGCCATATGATTCGTGTATCTTCTCTCAATTGTACAATATTGGCCACTAGGGTTGGCTTGAGGTTGTGGTGCATTGGGGCACACATTTGCCAAATGATTTCCACCACAAGTGTAACAACGTACATTAGTGGGTAGCTTGGGCACCTGTTTACTAGAAACTCCTAGTTTTTGGGCCACTTTTTCTGCTAGGTCCTCTATCGAATTAGACAATTTTGTGGATGCTAGAGAAGAACAATCTGAGTCCTTATAGACCTTTGAGAGTTCTAATTCATCTCCTAGGTTGTCCTCGATGTCTATACATATTCTTACACACTCCTCTAGCGTTCTGGGTTCCTTTAGGTACACATAGGAGCGTAGTTTAGCGCTCAACAAGCCATCTAGGAACAGTGATACTTGTTTGGCTTGTGAGGGTAGCTCTTGCATTGGACATCGTTCGACATATTGTCTGAACCTACGTCCTGCCAGTCTAACTGTTTCCTGAGGGGTTTGTTTAAAGCTATGAATCAACGAAGACGTGTCATGTCTAATCCCACTTTTAGAGAATTCAGTGATGAATGACTCTAAAAAGTGATGGATGTCTCTAAATTGCCTTTGTTGCAATGGTTGGAACCAAGTTAAAGCGGTATTCTTTAACGTTAGTCCAAATGCATTGTATTGCGTGAACATGTCCTCGACTTGTTCTGCTCTTAGTACTTGCTTGAATTCTGCGACATGGTCATAGGGATCTCCCGTCCCATCAAAGTAATTCTTCATGGATTTCACTAATTGAGTGGGTCTCAATACTCTTGCGTGTTCACGTGGCCTAGGTAGAGGAAAATCATCTCTACCACCTAGTATTCCATGATCTCTTTGTCTATCCGCTCTATTAGTGTTCGTGGTTGTTCTATCTCTCCCTATGGGATGATTAAAGCTTACTTCCAGTCCCTCTTTATTTCCTTCTCTTTGATGTCCATGGGCTGAGGATGTTCCTGCCCCTTGTTGACTTGTATTCATGTTTGTTCTAGATGGAGGGAATACCAATTCACCTCTCCATGTGTATGTGTTTTTAGCGCGGTCAGGCACCACAAAGACTCTTTCTGAAGTCTCATCAAGGTATACAACCTTTCCAGGTGTATCTGGGTCCTTGAATTCATAAATCGTAATGATGCCTATCTCACCAGGGTGTTCCTTTCTGTACCTCCAAAAGGCTTCATCTGTCTCTTTATTTACGAACAACTCGGTGCTCCTGTTATCTTGAGGGATCCACTCTGGGATGAGTACTCTTGTTAATACGGATTTCCCTCTAGGTGTTCTAGGTTCTTCTAACGGTTCTTTTCCTTGAAATTTCGCTTCCGTCTCTAATTGAATTGTGCCAAACTCATTAGTATCGTTTGGCTGCGTACTTAGAACGTACATGGTTCCTTCTTTGTCTATGTACGCGTCTCTCTCAAATTTCACCACTGGATTTTCCAATCCAATGGGTTAATCAGGGTTGTGCATTTGCACCACTTGCCTTCGCAAACCATCCTCATAGATACGAGCACCTAGTCGGTTGGTTCGGAGAAACTCTAATTGCGTTCTATAGGGTCCTTCAGGTTTTTCTAAGTATGCTACATTAGACCCTCCTTCCGGTCTATCTGTGCTAAATGCCATTTCTGATTCGCTAGTATCTGAGCTCTCGTAGGGATAATTACTATTCAATTGCTGAGCCCACGATTGAGCAGTAGTTCTTACACTTGCCTCTGATGATCTAAGGCTTCGTCGGTCCGACTTACCTATGTGTCTCCCTGATCTAAGGTTCATTAATTTTCTTCCTTGCACCCTCAGTACACGCTTAGATCGTCAATGGTTCTTTGTTATTACTTTCTTGATTATTTTTAATTTTCTTTGGATTCTTGTCTTAATATATGCGTCAGGAATTCGACTTCCCGTGATGATTTTGAGTTCTCGTTCCGTCAGACTTAGGTTCTTTCCTTTAGGTTCTCGTCACACACGCCTTTACTTGTAGTCTTAAACTTGAAAGAATTAAGTATCTTGAACTTGAGGCGTTCCTATCGTCTTAAATCCACAATGCTAACGTTTATCCTAAGCTAAGAATTGACTGAGGGGGTTGAGTAATCTTCCAACCTCGAGTCGGCTTTTCTGGTTGCTCTGATGCTCAAGAAGCCGCGCTTCCCAAGCTTTATGCTCTTCACTGCCTTGCCTTGGTTGCCTTCGATTGCCCTTACTAGACCTGGAAAATTTCAATATTAGACCAATTCACAATTGAATGATCAAGTACTTGAGTACATACACCTTTTAAGTCCCTTCTCTTTTGCCCAAAATTTCAATACTTGCCCCCTGGCTTCCTAGTCCCAAACTAGGTGAACCTCAAAATAGCTTATCCAAAAAATAGACGTATCCACGAGCTTTCTAACGAGCTATTAATCTCAAAAAACGGACTTCGGATGAAAAAGTTATGAGCGTTCAGGCCCTGGGGGGTAAAAACTGACAATCAGGTTTTCCTTCAATTATGAGCTAAGGGGTCTCCTATGAGTCTAATGGTCCAAAAATTTCTCAAAAATACCCCCAAAATTGGTCAAAAAATGTAACCCTAAATTTGCGATGGGGGTGCACAATCGCGATGGTCTGGGACCGTCGCGATGGTCCAAGCGAACCGTCGCGATGGCGTGGAATTTGGACAGTCGCGATGGTGCGAAAAGGTGAACCGTCGCGATGGCCCGAAGTGAACGATCGCGATGGCGTGAGAATGGACCGTCGCGATGGCCCGAAAAATGAACCGTCGCGATGGCGTGATCAGGCGGACAATCCCGATGGCGCGGTCAACGGTCAAAGGTGAAAAATCGCGATGGTCCGAAGTGAACCGTCGCGATGGTCACAAGTGCGATGGCATGAGCCAATCGCGATGGTCCGATTTTGGGTTGTCGCGATGGTCCGAGAAATGAACCGTCGCGATGGTCTATCTTGACACGTGGCACCGTCGTGGCGATGGCATGGGCCAATCGCGATGGTCCGGGGTCAGCTGAACAATCGCGATGGTCCAAGTGGACCGTCGCGATGGCTCAAGTGAACCGTCGCGATGGTCCGAGACCGTCGCGATGGTCCGGCCGAGCCGTCGCGATGGCGTGAGCCTATCGCGATGGTGCGACACAATCGCTATGGTCCGAGCCAATCGCGATGGTCCACCAAAGTGTGAATTTTTGAGATGCGCCTGTGGATTCGTAGATGCGCAAGGGTCGCCTACCTCGTGGTGTGGTCGCCTACCAAGAATTCCGAAGGTTGCAGACCATCGCGATGGTCCGCCACACTCGGCAGATCTTTGACAGAGAGTAAAATTTTACCTTTTCCAAGCTTTCCTGATGCACTGGAGTTCTGTACCTGCAAGAAAACTCAAGAAATTACAAGCACACACAAGCACAAAAGTTCTCTCTCGCTCTCTCGCATGCACAAATGAGGGGAAATGAGGTGAATGGGTGGATATGGTGAATTTTCTGATTTTTTTGGAGATGAAGATGATGATGCGATGATGAAGATGGAGTATGGGGAAGGTGAAAAACACTAAAAACTAAGTAAAAACAACAACAAAAACTGAAATTTTTACCTTCCAACGCCACTTCTTGCTATACTCTTACCATCACACATTCGTCCTAGACTCGATCCCCGGCAACGGCGCCAAATTTGGTGTTGCTCTAGCACAATGGTGAGAACCACGTTAAGAAGCTTCACCTCCTTAATGTCAATCCGCGGAAGAGATAGGAGTGATATGAAGATCGTGAACGTGAGATGAAGTGAGAGTGAAGGTGAGAAGCACAAAGATGCACACACACATACACACACACTACGAAGAGACAAGCGAGACACAATGGAAGGTGAGAAATTAACTCTATTACTCAAGGACACTCTTACAAGTTCAAAATAGCTCTAAGCTCTTCTCTACTCAAACAAGCTAACTCAAAAATGAGCTCTCTAGCTCTTTTTATAGTTTCTAGACTAGTTTTGACCGGTTTCACATCTAGTGACTGGCATAGTTAAAAAATAGGTCCTAGAGGCTATTTGGAAGGGTAAACGATGTCTAAAAATAACGAAAATTGGTACGCGCATTCTTCCTAAGCTCCTCAAGCTCGAGGACTCCTCGGCTTGCACAAAATGGAGCTATGAATTAGAAAATGGGATTTTGTCTATATTACATATGTTACAAGAGTGATGAAAATCACTGTTGGATGTTTGAAGAGGTAATAAAAACATAGTTGCTTGAAAAAATGATCCGACTGGCTCCCTGCTCCGTCTTTACATGCTTCCGTGGCGTCTGTGCCTCTGGCTGCTTCCAACAGCCAAGAAACGGTCGAGAGCCTGGAGGGATAGTCGAGAAAGAATGAAAAGACAATGGTCTAAAAAGATGAGCGACTTAGAAGAAATCATAAGAGAAACAAAAGCCAAAATTGTTGAACTCACCTCTCAAACAAACTCTCACATACCACCACCACCCTCACTTCCATCACCATCTAACCCACCATCTGTCCACCTACCTCAGACCATCCCACCACCCCCTAGAGTAGGATCAGTGTTAGCTGACCCCACTCCTGAAGACATAGACATGAGGCTTAAGACATATCAGGCCAGAATCCAAGAAGGGCCAAATGTGATGGATCATGACAAGTGCTACCCTAGAGCTGACCTAGAGATAGAGAGAACCAAGCTATGTGCGAAAATGGTCGCCTTGGCTCAGACCATGTTTGAAGCCAGTCGCCTTTTCAACTACTCAGGCTCAGCTAAGACACAATTGCACTTGGATGGACTCCTAGAGAAGTTAGAGAGTATAATTTCAAGATCTGCCAAGGAAGAAAAAAATCAAGAAAGAGATGAGGCAAGCAAAAACATAAGCCATCCCCCACAGGAAGCTTATGTGCCCAATTCCACTAAACCAGACACCTCCTCTTCTATGAATAGGTTCACTCCAGAATTCCTACGAGAGATTCAAGAAGACAAATGGGCTAATGAAAGTGAAGCCCCTCCTCCCATTGAACTTGTGGATGACACGCAGGATCAATTCCCTCAAGATATTCCTTCCATTTATGGAGAGCAGGAGAGCACCCAGTCCCAAGAGAGATTAGACTTTGAGTCTAATTCTTTACAGGAATTACCCCATTTCACAGGCCCATGGGAAGCCAAGTCGACCTGTATGAGAGCACCCACCGTCATGGTAAGAAATGAAGACTCAGTCATACCTAGGAATACGGAAGTAGTGAAAAACACTAAAGTGCAGTGCAACCTCACTTTAGAAGAGCTACTCAAAGTTAGGCCAAAGTTATGGAAACATGTAGCCAAACAAGTACCAGAGATAGCAAAACCTCGTTCCCAGGTAGGTTCTCAGAGGACAGTGCCAGAAATTCCTCTAGACAAGATAGGAGATATGAGGGAAGGTGAAGAAGGAAACACCTATCTTCCCATTACCCATCAGGGGTACACAACCAAGGCAATTCTGGACTCAGGTGCAGGAGTTGCTATTGCTACCACTTCCCTATGGAAGCGGTGGGGCAAGCCAGCACTCAGGTCCACGAGGATGAAATTGCAAATGGCTGATGGCCACATAGAGAGGCCTTTAGGACTACTTGAAGGAATAACTCTCACTACATGTGGTGTAGAGTTTGAGCACACGTTTGCTATCTGTGATTTTAGCAAAAATCATGCATACGAGATGATTTTGGGAAGACCATTTATGCGACAGTTGCAAGTGGTCCAGGATTGGGGAACCAATTCCTTGTATTTGCAACACTTAGGTGTTACGACCAAAGTCAATCTCAAAGATTACTCTCATAGAGATGTCCCTCCTATCCAATGGAATCCCATCCATAGAGCTAAAGATGATACAGAGTCAATGCACTCCACAGGATCAGGATCCTCATGGATGCATGAAGACACTCACTTATGGATGTGCAAAGTGGCAGTAGAAGAGGAGAAGAGAGAAAAAGCCAGAGAAATAGGTGCAAACGAAACACATAGATCCATTCAAGACCCAGCCTATGCACCTGTAGTATTTCCTGATGAAGAATTTGAACCCCACGGCTGGGCAAAAATTTTAGCAACCATGGATGTAGCCATCAATGAAGAACAATGGACACCCCACTGTGATGAGGATGGCTATGACATTTCAGTTTTCTCCATAGAGCCAATCATGGGAGATGCAGTTTTAGAAGAATGCGAACCTAGCCCTGATGCATTTAAGGATGCGAGCGACTCCGATCTAGAGTCAATCATTATGGACCCACCTTTTGCATCAGATGAAGAATACTTCTATGAAGTAGAATTTCAACCCCAGAGACACGGAGAGATAACAAATGATGTAAGGTTAGCCACACAAGTGACCCCTAAGGATGAAGGAAAGGAAAGAAAAAAGAGAGAAGTCACACCAGAAGAGGAAGAATCTTTGTTTGAGGTCGCGGAAAATTTTAAAAAGTATGAGATAGATGACAGGAGAGTCATGATAAGAATGCCTAAACGAGAGGCACAATCAGGAGAAGCCTATGATAACAAAGAAACCACCAAGAAAATAGTAGTGGACCTAGAAGAAGGAGAGGAGAGATGCATGTACATAGGCCATAACCTAACAGAGGAAGAAGAGCATGCATTAATAGCCTTGCTAAGAGAATACAGAGATGTATTCACTTGGAGTTACAAGGATTTGAAGGGTGTTGATCCAGACATATGCTCACACACTATCCCCATGACCTCAGATGCCAAACCCTCCAAGCAAAAGCCATACACATATAATGATAACTATGCTACTAAGATCAAAGAGGAGATAGATAGACTGGTAGAAGTTGGATTCATCTATGAAATTGAGCACACTGAATGGGTATCCCCCATTGTTGTGGTGCCCAAGAAGAATGGCAAGCTGCGTGTATGCATTAACTTGAAGAAGGTCAATGCAGCCACAATTCGAGATAACTATCCGCTCCCTATCACAGAACATCTCTTAGAAAGAGTAGCAGGCAAGGAAGTGTACAACTTCCTTGATGGATTTTCGGGCTACAATCAAGTAGCCATAGCTCCAGAAGATGAACATAAGCTAGCTTTTGCCACAGAGTGGGGTATATTTGCCTTTTGTGTAATGCCATTTGGGCTTACCAATGCTCCTGCAACCTTTCAGAGACTGATGTGCCACGTGTTTAAAGAGTTCTTGAGGCAGAATTTGGAAGTCTATGTTGATGACCTTTGTGCTCATTCCAACATTAGACAGACACATATACCAGAACTCAGACAAATCTTTGACAAATGCAGAGAATATCAAGTCTGCTTGAACCCAGAAAAATGTGTTTTCATGGTCAGGCAAGGCAAGATTTTAGGACACATAGTGTCAAAGAATGGCATATCCACTGATGAAGAGAAAGTAAGAGCCATAGTAGAGTTACCTAGGCCAAAGAATGTCAAGGAAGTACAAGCTTTCATGGGGCATTGTGGTTATTACCGACGGTTTATACACATGTATGCCATCATAGCAAAGCCTCTGTATGGACTTTTGACTAACTTCGAGTGGACTATTGAATGTGAAAACTCCTTCAATGAGCTTAAAAGAAGATTGTGTTCAGCACCAATCTTGACCACACCAGATTGGAATAAGCCCTTCCATGTTCATGTGGATGCATCCAATTGTGCTATTGGATGTGTACTTGCACAACCTACGGGCGAAGGCAATATGGATCTTCCAATTGCCTATGCTAGTAGACAGTTGAATGCGGCTGAATGAAACTATACAACCACTGAACGAGAGGGATTAGACATGGTATATGCAGTTAAAAATTTTAGACACTATTTGCTTGCAAATAGGTTTAAATTTTTTACTGATCATCAAGCACTGATGTACTTGGTAAACAAGCCATGCAATACAGGTAGATTAGTAAGATGGTTTCTCTTACTAATGGAATACGACTTCGAGGTTGTGGTAAGGAAAGGGAAGACCCACTTAAGAGTAGACCATCTCTCTAGGCTCACATCAGGAGAAGCCCCACAAGGAGTATCAGATGACCTTCCTGATGCTTACCTGTTTAATTTGGAAGTTGTACCTCAGTGGGCTAAGCCATTAGTGCCAGTATTGACATACGGGCCTAACCACCCAGTCATAAACACTCAAGGTAGAGAGGTAGTAAGAGCCCAGAAGTACCACATCATGGCAGGAAGCATGTACAAATAGACAGACCAAGGGATATTAGCTTGTTGTGTGGAAGAGGATGAGTACGCTAAATGGTTGCAATTGGCACATGTAGGTGCATTAGAGCAACACTACTCAAAACAACGAACCCTACAGACACTAAGGAGACTCGGAGTGCATTGGCCTACTATAGAAGCTGATGTACAGAAGATGTGTAAAGAATGCCCAATCTGTTGCACTAAACCACCTGTGGAACATGCCACTCTTTATCAAGTGTCCATAGTGCCAGATTGGAGTGAACCATTAGTAGCCTTCTTGAGGACGAAAACATTCCCTCAAGATATGACCCTGACGAGACAAAGAAGTCTAGAACAAGAAGCCCTAGAGTACTCACTCATTGGTGATAATCTCTACAAGCGTGGTAAGGATGGTTACTTGAGACTATGTGTCCATGAGAGTGAATATCTCAAGATCTTGGAAACTGCTCACCAAGGTGTAGCAGGAGGACACTTTGGACCAGATCGGGTGATCAAGGCAATACTATTTGTGGGCTTCTAGTGGCCGAACCTTCACATGGATGCACATACCTATGTGAAACGGTGTGATGTTTTCAGTATCCTATACGCAAAGATGAGATGCCACTAAAACCTATGATGGGTGGACGTGCATTCTCTAAGTGGGGAATAGACTTTGTAGGTCCTATTAATCCCCCAGCCAAGGGTTCACATGCTGAATACATCATTGTTGCCACAGACTATCTAACAAAATGGGTTGAGGTAAAAGCTACAACAAAGAACGATGCTCAAACAACTGCTAAGTTCCTATTTGAGAATGTGTTCACTAGATACGGGCTACCTATAGAGCTGGTAAGCGATAGAGGCACTCACTTCTTGAATGAAGTTATTGAAAATCTGCTCCAAGAGTTCTTGGTAGTACATAAGAAGTCTACCCCCTATCACCCACAAGCTAATGGCCAGGCCGAAAGCACAAACAAGATTCTATGCAATGTGCTTACCAAATTGGTGAATAATAAACGCTCTGATTGGGACAAACAGCTACACCATGCTGTTTGGGCATACCGAGTGGCCTATAAAACGATACTCCAAGCCACACCCTTTCAGATGGTATTTGTCCAAAATGCGGTGCTACCTTTGGACTTCTTGATTCCCACATTGAGAGTAGCACAGGAGCATGAGTGGACGGGCCATGAACTCTCTTCGAGAATTTTTGACCTTGAACGACTAGGTGAAACCAGACTAAGAGCTACAGCAAGAATATATGCAGCTAAGAAACGACAGAAGGCGTACTTTGATGCCCATGTTAAGGATAAAGGATTAAAGGCCGGAGACCTAGTTTTAGTCTACACTTTGAAGCAACATGCAAGAAAATTAGAGAAACGTGGCTATGGACCTATGATTATAAATAGGATTTCAACGAGTGGAGCAGTACAACTAGCCACCTTAGAAGGTGATATTCTTCCAAGCTACATAAGTGGATGCAGAGTCAAGTTATATCAGGAACCTCTGACGGAAGAGATGCTAAGTCGACTCAACACTGCTAAGAAACACAAAGAAGAAGAAAGACGAATTCGAGAAGAAGCTCAAGCAGAAGCATTGGAACGCATACGGAGAATGAAGTTGAGAAGATAGGGTAGAGAGCAACCTAGGACAGATGCATATGCAAATCAAGGATATCATGTGGCTATGTGTGAAGTCTCAGGCATCAGCTCTCATAGAATAATCGATCGACGTCCTTTTGTGACCTTAGAGATAGGACAAGGAGTTAGTGCAAAACTTGTGCGAGCATTGATTGACTCAGGTGCAGCCACTAGTGCAGTGAGACTTTCTTACTGTCGAGAATTGAAATTAAAAGTCCATCCTATAGAAGCATATCTCATAGGATTGGGAGGTGTGGAAACCCCTTGCATGGGCGAGGTGGAACTTCCCCTCTCCATTCAAGATGTTCTAATGACAGTTAAGGTACTAGTGTGTCAAGATGAGGATCTCACTGAGCCTCTGGTCTTGGGTCAAGACTGGATCTATGACCATGCAGTCAACTTAAATCTAAGAAGTGGACTTCTTCAGGTATGGGTGAATCAGAGTCGAATTACAGTTGAGTTAGATAATGGAGCACTCAAGGAACTAGAAAAGTCATAGACTCCTGGTCCTTCCAGGGGTACACATGAAGTTGATCATGATGTTCTTGTCCAAAGCTATGTGATGCAGAGGAATGGAGATCTCAATAAAGAAGTCAAGGCCTTGACGGAAATCCCTTCTTTTCCAAAGGCGAGAGGGAGGCAGCAACCAAAGGTAGATCAATCACTGAAGACTACCTATGCTGGAGGCCAAAAGAACGTGCGAAGCAGAATGACTCAGCCATTGAAACAATTGTGGGTCCGAAAAGGAGAGCGGCCTATGACCGTCAAGCGACAACAATCATCTCAACTTCCTATTAGTAATCAGCGACATGATACTAATAAGAAGACTTCCCAAGCAGAATTACTCATAAAACCCTCCAGAGTCTCCACAAAACCAAAACTGAAAGCCATCCATTGTGTTTGGCAACCTGAGACTTGTAATAAACCCCCCGACCCCCATTTGTAAATTCATCTCCACTTGCTAACTACATCACTCATACACTGCATCTTTCCATCTAGCTCCTAGGACTATCCATTCATTAACTACACACATAGTCATCGAGCACTCACTGACCCACTAACCCATTACTCACTTCATGATAATGTTGTAACGGGGAAAAAAAGTGTTCTATCTTGTCCATTACAATATTAACGCATGATCTATATTCTCACAGAACCAGCAAGCAAGCAATAACAATGGCAGAAGCAGGAGGCACCAGTTCCCAGGTAGGGTCTAGCGCACAGATTGTGGACATTGAAACCCTCCTCCTGGAACCACCGCTCACCGAAAGGCCTCAAGAACTTCAAGCGGTGCATGTTCTCCCGATTCAGGACCCTCCTCAAGGACACACTTCTCAAGTGGGGAAACACGCTCATTGGTTTAGTGATGTCGCAGGGCCATTGGGGATGGCACCTACTTCTGGGAAGCAGAAATTGAGTTCAATGGCAAATGGGGACATTACCATTTCTTCACTCGCGAATTTGAAAACTATCATAATGCATAAGTTATGCGATCGGTTTGGACCAAAGCGGGATTGGATAGCTACTTCAGAGCACATTTGCCTAAGCCAGATTTTCTTCGCTGCTCCTACTTTATCAGTACCATCACTCCTAGCAGGGCCAAGGGAGGCGATAGTACTTTTGTGCTACCCTCACTATTGCCAGGCCACGAACTCAAGAGATTCAAACTGACCCTCAATTTGGTACGAGCAGCATTGAACATGCAAGGAATGCATATTCCCACTGAGAAAGAAACAATGGTTCCAGGCAGGATGAAGCATAAGGATCTCAGAAAATTGAAGGACATGGTGGCAATGACACCTACCATTGCTCTACACCTACGAACTATCATGCAACATTTTGCTTTTCTTGCCCAAGAACGATTCACTATGCCACCAAAAAAGATATGGTTCAGCATGTACTTGGCGGAGACAGAGAACCTCACCATCAACATACCGCACTGGATCATCGATCAAATACACCTAGCCCATCAACGGTGGAATAAGAAACAAAAAAATGTACTTCATGGATGTTGTGCTCTCACAAGAATAATTTACAGGTGCTTAGCATATGACGTGCCCATTCAAAGAGCACTAGTATGGTCCAGGGCCCAAGAGTTCCAAAGATGACTATCAACGGCGGGCCCTCCATCGAAGAAGATGAGAGGGGGAGTTCAATTACCATGCGCTCAACCAAGGGGAGCCACTACCACACGCGAGGTGACTCCTCCACAAACGAGGCGTGTCCGACCATTCACCATTCGCCTACCCAGACCAAGTGCAGAAGGACCCAACTTGGTGTTTCCTCCTATTCCTTCAGACTTGGAGTTCCCTCAAGGTTACACCCTTGCTGATCTAACAGATGAAGAAATTGCCCATTTGATCAATGAATCTAACCTGGAGACAGAAGCGGAGCAGACCCAAGAACAACAACCCACGACTACAACTTCAGCCCCGACCCAACCGGGAGTAGTAGAAGTAGAAGACGATGAAGAAGAGATAGAAGAACAAGAGGCACACAAAGAGTATGATCAAGAATATGAAGAACTTTCAGAACTAGCAAGTGCCCCGGCATACTCGGCCCAAATAAAAAGATTATATGAAACCATGAAGCGGGTCCAGGAGCAACACAAACTGTCGCTCGAAACAGGAAAGATGATCATGAGCCAAATGTTAGCCGAGGAAGGTGTGGATGACATGTTCATCGAATCAATGAACATGCACGCTGACGCAGTGGGCTTAGATGAGACTGTTCATGCAGCCATGACTTATATTCATCGATTTGAGAAGCGAGTGCCTACCCATCCCATGCGATCTGGCAAACAAATACACATCAATGTATCAGAACCAGGAGGCAACACACAAACAGAAGAACATCAGGAGGAACCACTCTCACCACCCACCTCACCTCTCACTACACATGTCACCTCACCACCTGGCACTACCACACCTATTACTGCCATTACCACAGTCGTCATGGGAATTCCTCTCTCTCTCCCGACATCCAATTCGGAGGAGTTACCATGCCCACCTTCACGACACTCTTCACAAATATCACATCCACCCCACCCATTGTTCCCATCTACACAGTCACACACACATTCGACACAATGGAAACATCACCAGCCACAGCACCACTCCCACCCCCCACGCAACCTCAATCTCCCATACCCCCTCCACCTACCTCACCACTTGACTCCACAGCATTCACAACTCCCTTCCCCTTCCCCGTCCCCCCTACATCATCTTTCCCTGCATCTTTTAATGTAAATAGTATATTCATAGCATTACATCAATGCGTGTATCAACTTCAGAGTGAGTACCAGGCTCTCGAAGACCGTCATCATCAGTTGATGACGAATCATCAACAACTACAAAGACGGCTTACAAGTATAGAAGAAGAAAATGAAGACCTCAATCAACGCTACACCACTCTCGAGCAAGCTCATCAAACCCTCCTGGAGACACCCCAACCATCACAAGAGTCAGGTGTCAAACAACTTGAAGCCTTACTGGAGGTTTACCAAACAGATAATCTGAGAGTCCGGCGAAATTTAACTCTACTCCGAAAACACATGGCTACAGCCCTTGAAGAAAACAAACGTCTGCAGAAACAAAACGAAGAAAACCTGGAAGCTGCCATGGAAGGCTCTCCCCATGGAATCGACCCAGAACAATTCAAAGCAGTTCCCTCAGAAACAATGAAAACAATCTTGGAAAGCTATGCTGATTTATTAGAAGCACATGATGATTTGGAAAGGGAACGGGATGAACTACGTAGCCAGCTCAGGGAACAGGAGGCACAACCCAAAGTCACAGAAACGACCTCGACTTCAGCGGAAGTAAAGGCATTGACAGAGCAGGTGGCGGAACTGCAGAAGAAGTTACTAGAATATGAAAGGCAGCCCTCTCCAGTTGTAGAACCAGAGCCTGAGGAATTGGTACCCATTGAGGTGGACGAAATGTATGACGAACCATATGTTCCTATGCCGATGCCAGGTGGTCAACAGACCTCAGAAGGAATGGACACCTTAGAATTCGAAGTACCTGAATGGCTCCAGACACTAGAAAAAACAGCGACAACCCATGAAGATCGAGTGGCAATCCAAATCCAATCAATGGCCAAATTAGAAGACACCATCATAAAGTCAGAATATTTCCGTAGCATGTCTCATCATAGATGGATCGGCACCAACGACGATCAATATGTGCCATATTGTGTACTCCTTGCAGATTACAACGTGGAGATCCAACGCAGATGTGGCAAACCTCCAACGTTCGCCACACAATTTGGGCCTGATGATATCCCAGAAAGTGCTAAAAAAGGATCCATTCATCAACCCACCTGGAGAATCCGTCTTCTCGAGACCTACCCAGAGATGGTTCGTACTTGGACTAACATGCCACTTTTTATTAAATACAATCCCTGTTATGTTCCAGTCTTCCGCAGACGCACCTGGCCCGAGTTTACAATTGCTGTCAAGAACATCAAAGGTTGTGCAAAGTGGTTAAACTATGTTTATCTAGCACCTCCACAAGGACCTCCCACTGTGAATTATATGATTTCTACCATCCGTCACTGGAGCATTCGACTACGGAATACCCCCGATGTGATGGCCCAAATGTGCATGAAAATCTTTGAACTAATGCTTATCACATTCAGGACATTCAAGAATATTAAAGACCCCCACTTCTCAGGTGTCGGATTTCTTACAGGAAACCAAGATCTGGTATACGACATGAGCACCACCCCATCAATAGAGGTAATATATGCTTGGCACGCCAGAATAAAGTACCTCCCAGCTTGCTTTAAACAGACATTCGAGGAGATCATTTGAGATGTCTGATTTGGGGCATTTGCATCACTATTTAGGCATTCAGTTTATGCATGTTGATGGTGGAATGGCTTTGTGTCAAATGAAATATATTGACACATTATTGCAGTGTTTTGGCCTTGAAGACTGTAAGCCTATTGCCACTCCTATGGAGACAAGTTTAGGATTGAGTCTTCATGATGCCAGAGATGCATTTGATGTTGTCCTCTATCAGCATGTTGTTGGATGCCTAATTTACTTATACATTACTCAGTCAGATATTCAGTTTGTTGTCTCACAGATGAGCAGGTTTATGCATTGCCCAGGTGTCAAGCATTGGCAGGCAGTTAAGCGCATCTTTCTCTACTTGAGTGGTACTCAGTTACTTGGGTTGTTATATCCCAAGGGGGGATCACTACCGCTAGATTTGCATGCTTTTTCTGACTCAGACTAGGCTCGTTTCTATGACACTCGTGCATCCACTAGTGGCTTTTGCTTCATGCTTGGTAGCTCATGTATATGTTAGTTGAGCAAGAAGCAGCCTATTATGGCCACTTCTAGTTGTGAGGCTGAGTATAGAGCAGCTTTCATAGCGACTGTTCTGTGTGTGGCTTAGATGCCTTATGCCTGATTTGGGTGTTGGTCAGTCTTTTGCTACCACCATCTTCACTGACAATCAGAGCGCATTGACAGTTGCAAGGAACCCTGTGTTCCATGCTCGCACTAAGCACATTGAGGTGCATTATCATTATGTCAGGGAGAGGTTCTCTACTGGGGAGATCTGCTTGGCATATGTGCCCACGCAGGAGAACATTGAAAACCTTTTCACGAAGGCTCTGCCTAGGGAGAAATCTGAAGCTTTTCCACATAGCTTGGCACTTCCTTATACATGAGTGCCAGCTCCTTGTTCACCGCATCACTCCCAAGGGGGATTTGTTGATATATTTAGGTAGTGATGTGTGTGAACACTCTAGGACCGTTGCAGCACTTTTTTCCCTCTTTAGGAGGTTTTTTCCCCTGGCTTGTATATACACCTGTTTCCTAATGGGCTAATTATATTTTTACATTCTCTACTAATACATTCAGTATTGTGTGTCGTGCTCCAAGCTTCTTCTTCTTCCTTGTGATGTTTGCGTGGTTCCGCAGACATCTAACTCCAACAATTTATGAATGGTGACTTGCATGAAGAAGTGTATGTTTTTCGGCCCCATGGCTTTGTGCAGAAAGGGCATGAAAACTAGGTGTGCAGGTTAAATAAAGCATTATATGGTTTAAAGCAAGCACCGCATGCTTGGTATGAGAAGATACATGCCTATCTGATTGCACATGGTTTTGAGAACATTCCAACTGAAAGCACCTTATATGTTAAGCGTGCTAATGATGTACTTCTAATCATTGTGGTTTATGTTGATGACATGTTGCTCATTGGTCCTCATGACACACATATTGCTGATTTTAAGGATGATTTGCATGCCTCATTTGAGATGTCTAATTTGGGTAATTTGCATCACTATTTGGGCATTCAGTTCATACAAGTTGATGGTGGATTGGATTTATGTCAAATGAAATATATCGACACATTATTGCAATGTTTTGGCCTTGAAGACAATAAGCCTATTTCCACTCCTATGGAGACAGGTTTACGATTGAGTCTTCATGATGCTGGAGATGATGTTGTTCTCTATCAGTAGGCTATTGGATGCTTGATTTACTTATGCATTACTCGGCCAGATATTTAGTTTGTTGTCTTACAAATGAGAAAATTTATGCATTGCCCAAGAGTCAAGCATTGGCAGATGATTAAGCACATCTTTTGCTACTTGAGTGGTACTCAGCTACTTGGGTTGTTTTATCCCAAGGGGGGATCACTACCGCCAGATTTGCATGCTTTTTTTTACTCTGATTGGGATGGTTGCTATGACACTCATGTGTCCACTAGTGTCTTTTACTTCATGCATGGTAGCTCATGTATGTCTTGGTTGAGCAAGAAGCACCCTATAGTGGCCACTTCCAGTTGTGAGGCTGAGTATAGGGTAGCTTTCACAGCGATTGTTGAGTGTGTGTGGCTCAGACACCTTATGGCTGATTTGGGTGTTGGTCAGTCTTCTGCCACCACCATCTTCACTAACAGTCAGAGCACATTGGCAATTGCAAGAAACCTTGTGTTCCATGCTCGCACTAAGCACATTGAGGTGCATTATCATTATGTGAGGGAGAGATCTCTGTTGGGGAGATCAGCTTGACATATGTCCCCACGCAGGAGAACATTGCAGACCTTTTCACAAAGGCTCAGCCTAGGGAGAAGTTTGAAGCTTTCCGCAAAGCTTTGGGCTTAATTCCTTTTGTGGAGTGACTTCCACATAGCTTGGCACTTCCTTATACATGAGTGCTAGCTCCTTGTTCACCGCATCACTCATAAGGGGGATTTGATGATATATTTAGGTAGTGATGTGTGTGAACACGCTAGGACCACCGAGGCACTTTTTTCCCTCTTTAGGAGGTTTTTTTCCCCTAGCTTGTATATACGTCTATTGCCCTAATGGGCTACTTATCTTTGTACATTCTCTAGTAATACAATCAGTATTGTGTGTTGTGCTCCAAGCTTCTTCTTCTTCCTTGTGCTATTCGCATGCTTCCACAAACGTCTAACTCCAACATGATCAATGAACCAAAACAAACTTTAATGAAATTGGAGGAAACTCCTAAAAAAGAAAAACAAAATGATGAAAAACAAGAAAAGAAACCAAAAAGAACTCCTAAAGCTATTCCCATATCGAAACTAGAACAAAATATTGATGCAAAAGAAATATTATATGATATCTTGTTGAAAAGCTTAGTAACTATGACACTTGAACAACTATTTTCAATTGCAAAAATTGAGTTTAAAGAAAAATTCATTAATTAAATAAAAAGAAAGAGATTCTCTTTTACACAAGAGGTGGAAACGCAAGATGTTGCTGAGTCTCTTTCTTTTGATTTAGATGATGAAGAGGAAAATACTTGTAAAGTCAACAAAAACTTTTTAGGTCCAATTATGCCAGATGATGAAAGCAAACATTTGGAGAGTAACTTTAGGAAAATCTTTTGGGCAAGAGGCACACCTGAGATGAAGATTAATTTAGGTGACCAAAAGAAATCACATTATGCTTTGGCTCTAATTGATTCTAGGTTTGAGATTAATGTGATTTCAAAAGAGCTATATGACAAGTTTAAATGGTCAATAGATAAAAATCATGGTTGGATTATGAGAGCTATAGACAATGGATGTGGTTCACTCTTAGGAGCATGTGCAAATATACCTCTGATCATAGGTGGAATCTCTGAGAAATTTCACTTTTTCATTCATGATAATTGCTCCTATGAGATTATCTTAGGTCATCTGTTTATATGCGAGGCCAAAATGGAAACCAAAGTTATGGATGATGTGTTTGCATATGAGAGAATTAGATCTAAAGATTATTTGCAATCACTCCAATTGATGATAGTAAGTCCTAATCACATACAAAATCGATAACATATTAGAAAGACTCTCATCCGTTCACATGAGAAGGTATGTGATGATCATATGCCTCTTCGTGAACTCGGTACCTATTTTGATCAAAATTTTGCCTAGACACCACTGTTGAGCGAGACAACGATGGTCCTTGGCTTGATGTCTCGCATCCAACTATAATTACTTTAGATAGTTATGCACTCTATTTTTCTTCATCTTATTTGCAATTCATTCATTATAAAGAAATCCCTCAAAAAAAATATGAAAAATTATGAAAATTTATGAAAAATTTTATAAAGAAAAAGGATACATTTCATCTGATGAACATATTGAACATGTGATTGAAACTTCATCCACATTCTTATTACTTGAAGAACTTCAAAATATTTTGCATAAAAAAGAAACTTTCATTCAATTGATGAATATGAACTTATTACTAAATTTGTTATGAATTACATTAATAATGAAGCCAAAGTTGACACAAAATATAAAACTATTGATAAAAAGATTACACATATTGCCCAACCTTTATTAAAAAAGGGAGTGAAGAGAAATTCAAACAGGTCTCAAAAGATCCTTGTTTACGAGAGCATACAAATCTTGGTCATACATTTACAGATGAAACTTTGCAATTAATCAAAATAGGAAATGATAATCAATTTTTGTTACCTACTGAACGTGACTTATTCCAAAGAGTTATTAAAAATCATGGAAAGGCTTTTTCATTGCATCCTCATGAGATAGGTTGTGCCGACTCACAACTTGTACCTCCAATGATTATCTTTATTGTACCTCATATCCCATGGAATCTACGTCGTATACCAGTCTGAAAAGCTCATTTACTTGAGCTTATGAGGCTACTTAAGGAAAAGATTCACATGAGGATTCTTGAGCCATCTTCTGCACCTTCTCAAATAGGTGGTTCATAGTACCTAAGAAAAACGGCAAATTAAAATTTATACAAGATTTACAACCTATGAATAAAGTTACGATTAGGAATGTAGGAACTAATCCTATTGTAGGAGAATTCACTAAAGCATTTGCTAGTCATGCTATCTATTCAATGGGAGATTTATATTCTGGCTATGATCAATTTCAACTTGCTATTGACAGTAAGGATATCACGACTATGAAAACTCTTCTAGGCTAAGTCCGCATGTGTACTTTGCCACAAGGATCTACTAACTCAGTAGCACACATGATGAATGCCATGAATATGGTTTTACATGACTTCATTCCTAATGTAACTATGCCATTTAGAGATGATATACCTATAAAAGGATGTGATGAGAATGTAAAAGATGAAACTCTAGATTCTTCTGGTTGTAGAAAATTTGTTGTAGACCATATCTTTGATTGTGAAAGGATTTGTTGTAGACCATATCTCTGATTGTTGTATAGAGGTCAGCCAACCATAGAATTAGACTTGTACAAAAGCATTCCTCAAAAGGATAAACACAGAAAGAGCATTGAGCAAAAGATCCAGGCGCAAATTTCTTCTATTCAGAGAAATCATACATCTGATAGATAATCCATATTCTTCTCACTCTCTAAAGTCTCGAATGACTTCTAAAACTTTTCACTCATCATCTCTTTCTCCTATTATGACATATTCAAGTATATATATAGACATTTACATCCTGACTCATCACGAATACAAATGTTTTCATGAACTAATTACAAGAGTAATATACCTGTCTATGTCTTCATTTCATCTCCTTCAATCCACCATTCACCTACACATGACATCCATCTTGAAAACCTCATGAGTAACATGAATTATGAAACATTCACATAAAAATCAACAATGAAAATCATCTTGGTTCTCATCATCCTTCAATGGAGCCATCAATGACTATGGCATCTTGTAGTCATCTCCCTCATAGGAAAACCTACAATCAAAACTCTTAAAGAGAATAGTTAAATAAATTTAAGAACAACTTCAAAACTAGGGAAGACAATATACCATTTGTACCTTCAATGTATTTTCCCTAACGTATTGAACTTGAAATATCATGGAGAAAGAGTGTAAAGATGAACACCAACCATATAAATCATGCAGTCAACGAAGTATCATTAATAATATCACTCCATGATAATATTTCTCTATAGTAAAAATAGCCTTGGACATTAATGAAATCTCTATGCAATTCAATATTTTCAACATATTCATCCTCGCCATTACCCATTTGTGGACCATAATCATACATATCAAAAATCTCATTTTCATTCTAAAACCTCATATGGTTGTGCATTTTGATATCTCTCGTAGGCATTTATTTCCTCACTCTCTTGATTCACTTCCCCTAATCATCATATTGCATGCTTATATGGATAGGAGAATATAAGATGAATAATGGAAAAACATTAACCTCATCAAGATGTTTATCAACCCTATCATCATTCAAACATATCTAGTAATTTTGAACAACAAATTGATCAATTTAATTTATTTGAACATTATTCAATTGAGAGAAAAGCTAGTTAAAAGTTTCTTGCACTACACTTAAATCATTTTTTACATCATTTTTATTGAAAACTTGATTTGATTAAAAAAATTTGTTTCAATACCAATATTTAAATATTCATCCCATGCATTATCTTTTCATTCTCTTTAAAATAAGACAAAAATTCTATTTTTTTTATCATCAGATCTATCAATTAAAGTCAAGTAATTAAGGTATAAGACATTGTCAAACTTCATATAGTCTATTATCACTTCATCTTCTTTAACAAGTGTGTGAGAGGGAATAGGTGCTTTGGAGTCATTATTTTCTTCATCAAGACAATATATATGGGTCTCACCTCCCCTTTCTTCATATAGAGGAATGGTGAGAATATTAGAATTTAGGATTAAACCCTCCTCTCACTCTATATACTTGTTTCAGAAGTTTCATATTCTTCATTGGTCTTGATTTCAACCATTGATGTAGATTCATCCTTGACTTCATTAACAACTTTGTCCTCCTCACGTCCATTTTCGTTCTCATTATCATATTTTTGTTTGTTAATTTCATATTTGTTTTCATTAAGAGATTTTTGTTCCTCTAATTAATATTAATCTTCATAATAGTCATTCTCATTACATGCAAAAACTCTTCTTCAATGTTAAGGTCAATACTTTTTTGTTCTAGTTTTTGAAATCAACTTGCAAAATCATGCATTTGTGTTGAAAAAGCACTCTTTGTTTCTTCATTAAATAGTGTTTGACTTAATGTTTTTCTAGAATGGTTGAAAAAGTCATTTTCTGAAGGCATCCCACAAAAGTTCAAGGACATCACATTGATGTTTACAATACTAAAGTAGTTATCCATCAGTAGATAAGTCCCCTCTAGTGTCTATGTTGATTTTTATGTTAAAAACTCAAGGTCACTCGAGTCAAAACCATATCGAATGCTTGTTGGAGTTTGAGGCCTGCGGAAGCATGCGAACTACACAAGGAAGAAGAAGAAGCTTGGAGCACAACACACAATACAGAATGTATTACCAAGTTAATATATAAAGATGAGTGACCTATTAGTGTTATAGGCGTATATACAAGACAAGGGAAAAAGACTCCTAAAGTGAGAAAAAAGTGTCCTGACAGTCCTAGTGTGTTCACACACATCACTACCAAAATATATCAACAAATCCACCCCCCCCGGGAGTGATGCAGTGAACAAGGACCTAGTGCTCATGTACAAGGAAGTGCCAAGCTATGTGGAATCAATCCACAAAAGGAGGTGATCCTAAAGCATTGTGGAAAGCTTCAAACTTCTCCCTAGGCAGAGCCTTTGTGAAAAGGTCTGTAATGTTCTCCTATGTGGGCACATATGCCAAAGTGATCTCTCCAACAGACAATCTCTCCCTGGCATAATGATAGTGCCTCTCAATGTGCTTAGTGCAAGCATGGAACACAGGGTTCCTCACAATTGCCAATGCACTCTAACTGCCAGTGAAGATGGTGGTGACAGAAGGTTGACCAACACCCAAATCAGCCATAAGATGTATGCACCGCACACACTCAACAGTCCCTGTGAAAGCTACCCTATACTCATCCTCACAACTAGAAGTGGCCATAGTTGGCTACTTCTTGCTCAACGAAGATATGCATGAGCTACCAAGCAAGAAGCAAAAATCATTGGTGGATATACGAGTGTCATAGTAACCAATTGAGTTAGAGTTAGAAAAAGCATGTAAATCTGGTAGTAGTAATCCCCCCTTGGGATAAAACAATCCAAGTAGCCACGTACCACTCAAGTAGCAAAAGATGCATTTAACAGCTTGCCAATGCTTGACACCTGGGCAATGCATAAACATGCTCATCTATGAGACAGTAAACTAAATATTAGACCAAGTTATGCATAAGTAAATCAAGCACCCAATAGCCTACTGATAGAGAACAAGATCAAATGCATCTCAAACATCATGAATACTCAAGAGTAAACCTATTTCCATAGGAGTTGCAATAGGTTTACACTCTTCAAGGCCAAAGTGTTGCAATAATGTGTCAACATATTTTGTTTGACACAAAGTTATTCTACCATCAACGTGCGTAAACTAAATGTCCAAATAATGATGCAAATGCCCCAAATCTAACATCTCAAATGAGGCATGAAAATCAGCCTTAAAATCAGCAATATGCTTCTCATTAGGACTAGTGAGCAACATGTCACCAACATTGACAAAAGTGATCAGAAGCACATCATTTGCACGCTTAACATATAAGGTGCTCTCAGTTGGACTGTTCTCAAAACCATATGCAATCAAGTAGGCATGTATCTTTTCATACCAAGCATGTGGTGCTTGCTTCAAGCCATATAATGCCTTTTTCAACCTACAAACTTTGTTTTCATTCCCTTTCTATACAAAACCTTGGGGCTAAAAAACATACAGTTCATCATGTAAGGCACCATTCAAAAATGCAATTTCAATTTCCAATTTTGTGCATCATCAAACAAAATAGGTTCATTCTCATCACAAAGACTAGAGGCAACCATAGCACAGCAATATGATGCAAAAGAAGCACTATGAGATCCTGAACAAGTACAATATGATAGAAGTGCATCTAATTTTCTGTCTCGCAAAGTCTGTACTAGCCATTTTGACATAGTTTTTGCCTCCTCTATATCTCTCATCAGCAAGTGCATCATGTAAATCTACATCAGAAATGGAATGATTTGCATCATCACATGAAACCTATGAAGGCTAAGAAATCGCCTCATTTAGACTAGCACTTGAATATCCACCTATAAAAAGAGGCAGCTAAGTGTCATACACATCTCTAGAGCTCATAGAAGTCTCCTTGGTACATGAAAGTAATGGTTGAATTGCATCTTCCATAGAAACAACACCAAGCATAACCAAAATGCATTTAGTATGTGAATGATACACACGATAGCCTTTTCATGATACACATGATAACCTTTTCTTTCTAAACTATACCCAACAAAAATACATTTCACTACTTTATCATCCAATTTCATGTGTTGTTGTTTAGGTACTAATGCATATTTCAGACAATCAAATACACACAAATGAGCAATAGATGGCTTGCGACCATGCCAAGCCTCATATGCAGTGATAGATTGTAGTGATTTGGTGGGACACCTGTTAAGTACATATGGTACACACATAACAGCCTCAAGCCAGAAGCTATGTGGTAAAGCCTCACTTTTGACCATACATCTGGCCATCTCCATGAGTGACCTATTTTTCCTTTCACCAAGTCCATTTTGTTGAGGTGTAAAGCACTATATGTTGGTACATTTGGCAAGCCTAATATTCAAGACTACACCTTATACCTCTTCACTCACAAGAGGAATCGTATGTGAACACATGCTTGTCATTTTGACACAGTTACCTTAGATAAATGTAAAACCAAAAGAGTACGGAATCTCGTGGATTTAGGAGAAGCCAAGCCCTGACTTTCTTGATGAATGAATCAAGTCAAATCACCCCTAAAGTGTAGAAACACTTTTAGGTGAGGGAAATTCAAAATTTGAACTCAAGAAATGAGTATAAAAAGAGGAGATTTTAGTCATGGGGAAATGAGCCACTACTGAGCATCATTGAGCTACACTATTGAGCATACCTTGAGCTCAACCGATGTATGAATAGTCCTCTACACTTCCCATGTATCATATGTGCATTATCATATAGTTATTGATACATTTCTTCATGATCATCTTTGTCTACTGTTCTCTATCATATCTTCATTATTTCAGTGATATTGCATAAGCATTTTCTCTATGTGTACTTGATCATTTTCTACACTTTAGTAGTTAGAGTGATATATCATCTGTTCCTGAAATGTCGGGATGACCCCCCTAAGTTGTTAAACTCATTTCTCAATATATAGTGCCTCTAAATTCATTAAATAACTTGTGTAGTTAGCTATACACTTGAATTAGATGTGTGCAAAAGCTCTCTAGTCAATTCATACCAGGTTGTGAGCTCTGAGTAAAATACTAAGCACTTGCATTCCCAAAATAGAAGGTTTCTTCAATTTCTAGTATATGCAAGTTATCTATTTTGGTATAAACTTTTGGGAATGATGTTCCAAAGTAGCTAGTGGGTATAAATGCATTATTGTGAAGCCAAAGGAGTCTACTAAGCATCCTTGGATTGCTAGGTGTAGAGCAGGTTTTGTGCAATATCAGCTCATCTCTAGATCAATACAAACCATCTCCTTAAAGTGGTGTCATAGCAACAACAAATCAACATGGGAGATGGATTTCATTCATCAATAGAGCATATTGGATCAAGGTAATTACTCAACTTGATCACTTAGAATGGAATCTTGTCTTCAAGGGAGAAACTTATATGGTTACATCTCTCGAGATGAGATGATGCCAATCCTCAAAAGCAAAGGACAACCAACTCAAGAAGAATGAGATGTTAACCACATGGTGCTCAAAGGATGCTCTAGCTAGGTCATACATTCTTAACTCGATCTCTGATTTTTTACTTCCACACATCAAGAGTTGCAAAACTTCACAAGAGACTTGGAATGCTCTTGAAGCATTTTTCTCATCAAGTACTAAAGCAAGGAAGAATCAATTTTGGATGGAGTTCACTACACTCAAGAAGATGCCGAAGCAAAATGTGACTAATTTTGTCACCAAAATGAAGTACATAGCAGATCAACTTGAGAGCATTGGAGAATTCATAGATGAAGAGCAGATAATGAGGCAAGTGATCAATGGAATAAAGGCAAATGCAAAATGGGAAGCCTTCACCATAGCCATGGGCCTATACATGGATATGGAGGGTCCTGACTTCAATACCCTCATGGGACAATTGTTCACACATGAGGCAAAGATTATGAAGAATGGAGACAACTCAAAAGGTAATCAATCCTTTGCATCGTATACAGATAGGAATAAGAGTAAGGATGGTAAAGGCAAGAATAAAAAGTCTGATGATGAAGGTAGTACCTCTCAAGCAAACTTTGCAGGTAGAGGAAGAGGTTCAAGAGGAAGAGGTAGAGGAGGAAGACAAGGCAGGGGGAGATTGTAAAGCTCCTCTCCATGTTCCATATGTGGATTAACTAACCACATTAATGAGAATTGTTTTGGGAATCCTAGAAACCAAATAGGAAGAGGCTACAACAGAGGTGGATAGGGAAGCTCAAGAGGAAGGTTCAACAACAACAATGGTTACAAAAATAACTCATACAACAACAAAAATTACCAAGGAGGATATATAGAGTAAGGAGAGACTACAACAATTATGCAGATGATCAAACTCAAGAGGACCCATTACTTCTGATGAATATGACTATGAAGCAAGGTAAATTAGATGAACATGTATTCTATATAGACTCAGGTTGCTCAAACCATGTAGCAAGGAATGTAGCTCTACTCTCAGACTTGGAGGATCCATGGAATAGACATGAAGTACAAATAGGAGATGACACAAGGCATCCAGTGGAGAAGATTGGCAATGTGAAAACTTTAGATGGTAATATGAACCTATAGAGCAACGTATTGTATGTGCCTATCATAACCAAAAATCTCATAAGTCTCGGTCAGATTGTTGAGAAAGGATTGCAGGTCAGATTCACAAAGAATGGAGCATTTGTTGAGGACCCGCTTCAAGGATTCAAGAGGATAGCAAGAGGAGAAAATTCAAGTAGACTATTTACATTTGGGCTCCAAGATACTAGGAACATTGCTTTCTTCAACTATGGTAGTCAAATATTATCAAAATTGGAAATATGGCACAAGAGAGCTCATATAGATGAAAGGGCTCTGAAGCAAATCATTAGGGATCAGAGTGTGTGTGGCTTACCAAATATCTCCAAGCAACACATGATTTACAAATGTAGTTCTTGTCAGTTTGGCAAGTTTCATAGGAAACTATTTACAAAGAAGGGATAAATTCATGGAGACCTATTGGAACTAGTCCATACGGATGTACGGGGGCCAAGAAAGGAACCATCTATCCCTAGATCTAGGTATTATGTGTCTTTCATTTATGATTGTAGCAGATAGACAATACTATATTTCATGAAGCATAAAGATGAAGTGTTCTCTTGTTTCAAGAAATATCTACCACTTGTTGAAAATCAAATAGGGAAAACCTTGAAGAGGCTAAGGTCAAATAGAGGGGGAAAATATTTCTCCCATGAATTTGATACTTATCTCCAAGAAAGAGGAATCAAAGGAGAGATTACAACCAATTATATTCCATAGCAAAATGGAGTGGTAGAAAGGAGGAATAGAACCATAGTGGAGGTTGCAAGGTCAATGCTAAATGAGAAAAAAAATCCCAATGACCTATGGGTAAAGGCTATGTCCACAACCACCTATCTAATCAATAGATTCCCATCAAAATCATAAGATGGGATGACACCATGTGAAGCATGGAATGGATGAAGTCCTAGCCTTGACCATTGTAGGATCTTTGGGTGCATAGCCTGTGCACATATACCTTCACAAATCAGAGGCAAATTGGATCCAAAAGCAGAGAAGTGCATATTCATTGGTTATGACCTTAATCAAAAAGGCTATATATTATACAATCCAAGTAATAAAGGTTTCCTTGTTATCAAAGATGTTGTTTTTTATGAAACCAAATATTGGTTTGAAGATGACTATGGGAGAATCAAACTTCCCTATGACCTAGAGGAAGACTTTCCAACATTGACAAAGAAGGATGAGCATATACATGAATACTCAAGTGATTATGATGATGATCAAAAGGCTCCAAGAAGAGAAATCAATTCTTGGAACTCCAAAGGCAAAGTTAAAGTGCAGGAAATGAGAGATGTAGCAAAATCATCTCAATCAATTGTAAGAAGATTTACTAGAGAGAAAAGGAAGCATCCTTGGAAACTAAGCATTCAATTTATATTTCTCACGATACAAACTCAGAAGAACCATCAACATATGAAGAGGCCAAGAAGAAACTCGAATGGAGAGATGCCATGGAAGAAGAAATTAAAGCTCTTCAAGAGAATCAGATTTGGGAATTAGTTCCCAAGAAACCATCCATGAAGATCATTGGATCAAGGTGGATCTACAACTAAAGAAGAACTCTAATGGATCAACTAACAGTACAAAGCAAGGCTTGTGGCTATAGGGTTTGCTCAAACCCAAGGTATAGATTATGAAGAGACATTCTCACCTGTGGCAAAGATGCCTATAGTTAGAGTACTCATGTGTGTAGCATCTTCTAAGAATTGGAATATCTATCAAATGGATGTTAAAAATTCTTTTCTCAATGATAGGATTTTAGAGGAAGTATATATGGCTCAACCTCCTTGATTTGAAGATAAATCATATCCAAAACATGTATGTAGGTTAAGGAAAATTGTATGTGGCTTGAAGCAAGCTCCTAGAGCTTGTAATCATAGATTGGTCACTTATTTGCAAGATAAAGGATCTATGGTGAGCATGGCAGCTCATTCCCTCTTCATAAAGAGGAACCATTCAAAGGTCATATACCTCTACGTATATGTGGTCACAACCAATTATGGAGACAAAATTAAGAGGATCAAAAGTCAGATGAAAGAAGAGTTCAAGCTCAGTGATTTTGGCCTAGTCACTTACTTCCTAGGTTTGGAAGTGGTATATATAGAGAAAGGTATGCTCTTTACTTAGAGAAAGTACATTGGAGATATTCTCTCCAAATTCAAGATGGAAAACACAAAGGTTGTAGGTCCACCAATGGAGGTAAATCATAAACTAACTGCTCATGAAGGTGAACTAATTGAAGATGTGAATAGTTACCAAAGTCTTGTTGGAAACTTGAATTATGCTACCCTAACTAGGGTTGATATATGCTATGGAGTTAGTGTGCTAATTCAAATTATGCACACTCCAAGGAAGCCTCACATGGAAGCAGCTAAAAGAATCTTAAAGTATTTGAAGGGCACAATTAATGAAGGGTTATACTACCTATATACATCTGATCTATATGCCAAGCTATTTTTTGATGTAGATTGGGTAGGTTCCAAAGATGATAGGAGAAGCACATAAAGCTGTCTCACTTTTGTAGGTACCAAACTGATTTCAAGCTATTTTTTGATGTAGATTGGGTAGGTTCCAAAGATGATAGGAGAAGCACATAAAGTTGTCTCACTTTTGTAGGTACCAAACTCAAGAAGCTATGTGGATCAAGACCCTATACTTTGATTTAGGGTTAAATACTTCAACTCCATACATATTTGGGGACAACATTAGTTCATTACATCTTGTTGCTAGCCCTATCTATCATGATAGGACCAAACACATTGAAGTTCACCACCTTGATGTCAGAGAGAAGATCATGAGTAAGGAGATAAAACCAAGGTGTAGATATGATGACAAAGGCATTGGATGGAAGCAAATTAAGTAGGTTCAAATCAATGATTGGTTTGCAAGAAATTATGAAGTACTTAGGAATCAAGCATCTTAGGCTTGAGGGGGAGTTCTTGGTACATTTGGCAAGCCTAAGTTCTTGGCCAATATTCAGGACTACACCTTATTCCTCTTCGCCTCACAAGAGGAATCATATGTGAACACATGCTTGTCATTTTGATATAGTTACCTTAGATAAATATAAAACCAAAAGAGTAAGGAATCTCATGGATTTAGGAGAAGCCAAGACCCAACTTGTTTAGTGAAGAAATCAAGTCAAATTTTAGGTGAGGGAAATTCAAAAATTTGAACTCAAGAAATGAGTATAAAAAGAGAAGATATTTAATCGTGGGGAAATTAGCCACTATTGAGAGTCATTGAGCTACACTATTGAGCATATCTTGAGATCAATTAATGTATGAGTAGTCCTCTACACTTCCCATGTATCATATGAACATTATCATATACTAATTGATACATTTCTTCATCATCATCTCTATCTATTGTTCTTTATCATATCTTCATTATTTTAGTGATATTGTAGAAGCATTTTCTCTATGTGTATTAAATCATTTGCTAAACTTTAACTTGGTACAATTAGAGTAACGTCTCTACTATATAGTTACAAAGTTTCCTTATTTTTTTCTCAACCAATCTTGAGATATGAACTGATGAAGTCGACTATGCTTGCACATCTTCTTGTTCTTGAAATGTCAGGATGACCCCCCTGAGTTGTTCAACTCATTGCTAAGTATATAGTGCCTCTAAATTCATGAAATAACTTGTGTTAGTTAGCTATACACTTGATTTAGATGTGTGAAAAATCTCTTTGGTTAATTTGTAATAGGTTGTGAGCTCTGAATAAAATACTAAGCACCTACATTCCCAAAATGGAAGGTTTCTTCACATTTCCAGTACATGCAAGTTATTTGTCTTGGTAAAAACTTTTGGGAATGATGTTCCAAAGTACCCATTGGGTATAAATGCACTATTGTAAAGGAAAAGGAGTCTACTAAGAATCTTTGGAGTCACGAGTAATGCGCATGCCAAGAATATGTTTGGGATCCCCCAAATCCTTCATATCAAATGTCTGACTCAACTTCCTTTTGAGAATTGACAAGTCATAGGAGGACTTCCCAGTAATCAATATATCATTGACATAAAGTATCAAGCATATCAAGCTGCCATCTGAGCATCTCTTTGTGTAGAGACAATGATCCTCATTGCTTCAAGAATAGTCTTGGGACTTCATAAAAGCATCAAACTTTTGGTACCATTGTCTAGGAGACTGTTTAAGTCCATACAAGCTCTTCTTGGGCTTACAAACTAGACTTTCCTTGCCAGGAACTACATAACCCTCTGCTTGTTCCATATGGATCTCATCTGTAAGATCTCCATGCAAGAAAGCAGTTTTCTCAATTGCAATGAATCCAAGAAACATGCGCAAGGTAGTCATCTTGACCACTAGAGAGAAGATTTCCTCAAAATCAACACCATGTTGTTGCGTAAAACCCTTTGCAACAAGTTGTGCTTTATACTTTGGAGAAGCACTATCTGATGTGAATTTCAACTTATATACCCATTTACATGGTAAAGCTTTCTTGTCATTTGGCAAAGGTTCTAAATCCCAAGTACCATTCTTGTGAATAGAATCCAACTCACTCTTCATGGCACACTCCCACTTGACATGATCCTGTGGCTGCATAGCCTCTTTGTAGCAAGGAGGCTCACCGGCATCTATTAGCATAACAAAATCTAAACCTGGAACATATCTATCAGGTAGATGTGAGACACGTGCAGAACGTCTCAATGGTTGTTGAATACGAACATGTCCATACTGATATGAATGGACATTCTCTTGAACATCCCTATGTGCCGCATTTTTATGCATGCTAACCGGAGGACTAGTGTACTCAAATAGCACTCTTCTATATGACCACACACATCTATATGAATGAGATCTAAAGCCTGAATTGAAGATTCAATGTGCGGTCTATGCACATTTCTAGTTTTCTTTCCATATTGACAATGCTCACAAAATGAAAAATCGGAGAAAGATAACACGGGTAAGTAGCTAGAATGAGAAAGATTTTCAATTCCACTACGAGATATATGGCCCAAATGACCATGCCAAATACAAGCCATAGGCTGTTCAGTAACAGCTAACAAGTGTTCGTTCTATGATACAAATAAAGGATAAAGTGAGCCAACTTTGCTTCCTTTTGCAATAACCATATTGCCCTTTGATATACGAAAGGACTGAGCATAGAAGACCACCTTGTAACTAAGGTCATCAAGTTGACCAACTAACATCAAACTACATGATAACTGAGGTACATGGCATACATTATGCATAGTATATTTTGACCCATCAATGAATTGCACAATCACATCTCCAATCCCCACAACATCACACTGGTAAGAGTCACCAAGTCTCACAGTACTAAGAGACTTTGCTGCATAATTAGAGAACCATTCTCTGTGTGGTGTCACATGGAAAGAAGCACCAAAATCTAGCAGCCATGTGTGGGAAAGAGAATCAGCCATAAGCACCTCAGTTGGCACAGTACTATCAAGTGTCAACACATTAGCATCATCAGAAATAGTATTAATTTCTTCAATCTTCACAATCGAAGTAGATGGTGTAGGTAACTATTTAACATGCCCATCAACATTCTGTCCTTTACCTTTAGCATTCTCTAATGCATAACAGTCTTTCTTCATATGTCCTTTCTTATGACAATAATGGCATTCGATATCCCTCTTCCTTGATTTACTTCTAGTCTTATTTCATTGACCATTCTTTTCCTTGTTCTTGCTCCTGCCACATTGTTGATTCTTTCCTTGGTAAGAATCACGAACATTATATGCATCTCCACTCTGAGTGCCAACCATAGATTTTCTACAAATCTCCTCACTCAAGAGCACTCCACATATGTCATCATAGACGATTTTACCACCAAGTGCACTATTGCTAATAGATAGGCAAAACATATCCCATGATGATGGTAGGGTGCATAATAGCAATATTGCTTTCATTTCATTATCCATATCCATTTTTTGAGCCTATAACTGGGAGAATATAGCATCAAACTCATTCAGATGAGCAACAACACTATCTGTGTCCTTCATAAAAAGGTCATATAATTTTCTCATCAGATACACTTTATTTGATGCCATCTCTTTTTCATATGTATTGCATAACTTCTTCCAAAGCTCCTCTTCACTTTCACAGTCTAATAATGTAAAGTAAACATTATATGTCAGGTGCAAGTGAATGGTACACATGGCCATTTCATCTAACTCATCCCAATCATCTTCATCCATGTCAGCAAGCTTCTTTGAAATCCCATTTACTGGCTTCCATTGCCTCCTTTGAATCAGCACATTTTTAATCTGATTCTTCCATAGAGCAAAGTTTGTGCCATCAAATTTTTGGATCTCAAAATGGTCTTTGCCCTGCAAGTTATAGCTTCTCCTCGGAACACTAGCACTAGACCCTGATCCACCAGATGTGCTTGAGACCTCTGATGCCATGATGGTAAAGAACTGAATAGAATGATAATGGAACTAGAAGAGTCCAAACACCAACAAATAAGTATATCAAGGAGTAAATCGAATTGTATGGTTGACTAAACCAGAAATTTGGAAAACTTTTGCCAGAGTATCCTCTACAAAATGAGCATATGACCAGTGTCAAAATATCACAAAACTACAAGTACTAACATGTTTACCTGCATAGTGAATCACTAACTCCACTGAATATAATCAGTTACCCAATAGGAGCCAACTTGGCTTATCGAGCACCTATGAACAACTGTCATACATCTCCTATGGCGAGGTTGGGTAAGTCTTCCACCTGCATCCGAAAAGATCCCAACATTTGTGTGTCTCCCAGTTAAGAAAACCTCACCACGACCCTCTTTTTTTTCAAACGTAAAAGGCTTCATGCAAAAACATAACCGCTATATCAATGACCACATGGACGGACATAAGCGGTATCCACAAGAGCGTACATGGTGTGTATGTGCTCAATATATGCAGTAAAATGACATTAAAAGGCTGAATGTAGAGCCCAAAAACTAGCCAACAACACCTACAAGTGTCTGTCAACTTTGATGTTTTAGGCCCAAAAACTGCATAAATTTGCAGCAGCCACTCCCACCAAAACTGGGAGTGGCTGCTGCAAAACTGCATAAATTTGCAGTAGCCACTCCCACCAAAACTTGTTGTCGGAGGAGTACAAAGAACACTCTTTTTTATGTTCTTGGACCTGTATGAAGAGAACTATGTGCGAAAGTACTCCAAAATTGCTCCAAAAGACACCCCAAAAATGCTTCAGAAACAGTCCTTGAAAGCAAAGAATGAAGCTTTGAGGGACCAAAACATGTTCAAGGTAATGTTAACCTTAGTCTTTCTCCATCTTTAGGCACCACAAGAGTGTAGATTAGTGGCAAGAGATTGCCACGGTTAAGCGAGCTCCGGGGGGAACAGTACTAGGATGGGTGACCTCCTGGGAAGTACAGGGAACCTCTATCTTCCTTGATCGTTGAGGTCCTCCCTTGCGCGCAGCCAATGACGCCAACGGTGACTTCGGTGACTCGGATGACAAGGTATGTCAAGGACTATGCCTTGGTCGCCGCCTTAGTCGTCACCTTAATCGTAAGCCTTGGAGAAATCCAGGAGAAATCCCGGGGGATGCTCACTTCGCCCACACAAAAGGAACAAAGCTTTTGCCTCGAAATGCTCTGATACTAGTGAAGTAATTCAATGGGGATGCACCACAGTGTGCTCTCCTTCTCGAGAGCTTCACGACGATATCCTCGGAGTAGAAAACTGAGCTCCTAGGGCCATATGCCTAGGGAGAAGTTTAAAGATTTCTACAAAGCTTTACGCTTTCTTCCTTTTCTGGATTTATTCCACATAGATTGGCACTTCCTTAGACATGAGTGCCAGCTCTTTGTTCACCGCATCACTCCCAGGGGGGTTGTTGATATATTTAGGTAGTGATGTGTGTGAACACACTAGGACCGTCATGGCACTTTTTTCCCCTTTTCAAGAGGTCCTCCCCCTTGTATATACACGTACTACCCTAGTGGGTCACTTATCTTTGTACATTCTAGTGGTAATACATTTAGTATTGTGTGTTGCGCTCCAAGCTTCTTCTTCTTTCTTGTTTTGTTTGCATGCTTCCATAGACCTCAAACTCCAACAGATTAGATGTGTGTATATACATTTATTCTTAGTTCATGCCATCTTGTTTTATGTATTGTAAAAGGTTTAAAAGACTTCAATTCAAGACTTAGGCAAGTCTAAAAGGATCCAAAATCTACAATTCATATTTGAATTTAAAATTCAAATAAGTAGTTGAAAAGTTGATTGTAATGTTTCATAGAATCATCAAAAACTACCCACTAGAATCATGTAAAAAAGATTATATATAATTCAATGAAGAAGTTGTGATAGACAATGAGCTCTCATGCACTTCAAGATTGTTTATTGTGCTTACCTTATAGCCATAGGAGTCCTCCAACACCTCCAAGGATTGCACTTCACATATCAGTACATATACTTCAAGTCTCATCGTCATCTTGAGTTACTGTATATTGTTATCTATCTATTGTTCGTTAATAGACTTCTCAAAGTCATTGAAGTAAACTTATGGCCTCACTCAAATGCATGGATCATGAAGGTAACATCCTTTTGAGCTTGCTTATGTGAAGATTTGATCATTACATCTCTATGTGCACGTATATGAATAAATCTCTATGACTATGACACTTGTAATTTCTTAAGTATATTGCCCATACTCTAGGAACTCTAAATTCAAGAAATAACTTGGAATAGATCACTTAGATTCCTATTAGAAGCTATGAAAAAGGATTTTATTGAATTCATAGAAAGTCAAGAGCAAAAAAAATTTGAGTACCTTCTTCCATAAATAAAAGTTTTTCTCTTCATGCCCAAAATATGAAACTAGTCTATCTTGATAGAAACTTTCGAGATCACTTCTCCAAAGTAGTTTGGTCATATTTGTGCATCATTTGGAGGCTTAGGAAGTCTAATAGTATATCAAAGCAAGAAATAGGTAGTTCTAGAGTAAGCATCTACAAAGACCCTCTCATCTTTGTACTCTTCCATCACCTCCTCACAGTTTGCACATGTTAAGCCTTTGCTTCTCTAATTGTACATCTAGCTAGAAATGGTTGCATGTTTCTACAACAGGACCACTTTTAACCCGAGCCTTCTAGGCTTAAAACATCATCTCTAAGTCCTGTGACAGGGGATCTACCAATACAAAATCCACTTTCTTCTTTTTAGAAGCATTCTTCTCCTTGGATGCTACTCATTTTTCTTGAGAAACCTCAATGGATGTCTCTTGTAAATCATTTTCCAAGCTTCCTACTTTCTTCTCCCATTTTCAACTAGTTTTCTCCTTATGTTGCTTCCAAGTCAAGTTTGTTTTCTTATTCTGCTTTTCTCTAAATGGATTTGGATTGAGCAATTGAGGAGGCAAAAAATCTTCTTCCTCATTTGGCTATTTTTCCTCATGCTCCTTAGCTGGTGTCAAGGGAGCACTAGATTCTGCTCTTTGACTACACTAGACAAGATTTCAAAAATATGCTTCTGATTACAAGATCACCCATGTAGGGAAATAATACAAGAAATAATACTGAGTACCACTCAAATAGCGAAAGATGCGTTTAACCACCTTCCAATGCGTGACTCCTGGGCAATGCATAAACCTACTCATCTGTGAGACAGCAAACTGAATATCTGGCTGAGTAATGCATAAGTAAATCAAGCATCCAAGAGCCCGCTGATAGAGAACAGCATCAAATGCATCTCCAGCATCATGAAGACTCAATCGTAAACCTGTCTCCATAGGAATGGCAATAGGCTTACAGTCTTCAAGGCCAAAATGCTGCAATAATATGTCAATATATTTCGTTTGACACAAAGCCATTCCACCATCAACTTGCATAAACTGGATGCCCAAATAGTGATGCAAATGCCCCAAATCAGACATCTCAAATAAGGCATGCAAATCAGCCTTGAAAACAGCAATATGCTTCTCAATAGGACGAGTGAGCAGCATGTCATCAACATAGATAACAATGATCAGAAGCACATCATTAGCACGCTTAACATATAAGGTGCTTTCAGTTGGACTGTTCTCAAAACCATGTGCAACCAGATAGGCATGTATCTTCTCATACCAAGCACGTGGTGCTTGCTTTAAACCATATAATGCCTTCTTTAATCTACACACCTGGTTTTCATGCCCTTTCTGCACAAAACCATGGGGCTGAAAAACATACACTTCTTCATGCAAGTCACCATTCAGAAATGTTGTTTTAATGTCCAACTGATGTACATTCCAACCATGATGGGCTGCAAGTGCACAAATGCTCCGAACAGTAGTCATATGGCATGTAGGTGCAAAGGTCTCATCAAAATCTATGCCTCTTTCCTGCGCATAACCCTTTGCAACAAGCCTAGCCTTATACCTGTCAACTGTACCATCAGGTTTACACTTCAGCTTGTATACCCACTTAGTGCCAATGGCCTTCTTGCCAGGAGGCAAGTCACATAAAGACCATGTACCATTCTTCATTATAACATCATATTCAGATTGCATAGCAGCCATCCAATTTTCTGAATTCTGTGCTTCATCAAAAGAAACAGGCTCATTCTCATCACAGAGAATAGACACAGCCATAGCATAGCAATCTAATGCAAAGGAGGCACTATGAGAGCCTGAACGAGTACGATATGACAAAGGTGCATCTAATTTGCTGTCACGCAAAGTCTGCACCAGCCATTTTGGCATAGTTTTTGCCTGCTCAATATCAGCTCTCTCATCAACAAGTGCATCATGTAAATTTGCATCAGAAATAGAATGATCTGCATCATCATATGAAACCTACAAAGGCTGAGAAGTTGCCTCATTAGGACCAGCACTAGACTGTCCACCTGTAAAAAGAGGCATCAAAGTATCATACATGTCTTTGGAGCTAACAGATGTCTCCTTAGTACATGAAAGCAATAGCTGAATAGCATCTTCCACAAAGACAACATCACGGCTAACCAGAATGCGTTTAGTCTGTGGATGATACAGACGATAGCCTTTACTTTCAGAACTGTACCCAACAAAAATACATTTTACTGCCTTATCATCCAATTTTCTGCGATGTTGTTCAGGCACTAATGCATATGCCAAACAACCAAAAACACGCAGATGAGCAACAGATGGCTTGCGGTCATGCCAAGCCTCATATGTAGTGATAGACTGCAGCCATTTAGTGGGACACGTGTTCAGTACATATGTTGCACACATGATAGCCTCAAGCCAGAAACTATGTGGTAAAGCTTGACTCTTGACCATGCACCTCGCCATCTCCATGAGTGACCTGTTCTTTCGTTCAGCAACTCCATTCTATTGAGGTGTATACGGCACTGTACACTGGTGTTTTATCCCACGTTCAGCCAGAAATGCATTAAAATCAGAAGACATATATTCCCCCCCTTGATCAGAACGGAGGGTGCCCATTTTACATGCTGACACATTTTCAGCCAAAACCAAAAACTGTTTAAAGCACATGAACACTTCAGACTTTGCTTTGAGTGGATATACCCATGCATGCCTGGAAACATCATCAATGAAGGTCACGAAGTAAAGGTAATTCCCAAAAGAGGGTGTCTGCATAGGACCACAGACATCACTATGTACAAGCTGCAATTTCTGCGTAGCCCGAACTGAACCATCTTTTGGAAAGGAGGAACGCTGCATTTTGCCCAAATTACAGCCTTCACATACATGTTTTCCAGGTGCCTCAAGCTTGGGCAAAGAAGACACCATATCAGATTTCTGCAGGTGTACCAAACTAGCAAAATTCAGATGACGAAAGCGTGCATGCCAAAGCTTTGCATCTGACATAGCCTGAGAATCATGAACTGCACATGCCGAATCATTCACAGATCTTTCATAGTCTATGAGCTCATACAGCCCACGACATAAAATGCCAAAAGCAATAATCACATCGCCATTTGATAGATCATGAATTGTACACCTGTCATCAACAAATTTCACAACCAAGCCAATCTTGGCTAATGCAGAAACTGATAACAAATTCTTCTTGATCCCTAGCACAAATAAAGCATCTGACAAGGTGAAAGAACTACCATCAGCAGTAGTCAGAATGATCTTACCAACTCCCATAACAGGATAAGAGGAGTTGTTGGCGCATGTGACAGTATTCCCTATAGGGGCAGGCTCGAGTGAAGAGAAGAAACTGCGCTGCGAGGTAATATGTTTGGTCGCCCCACTGTCAAAGTACCAAACATCTGAGTCCACTGCAAACATGCACTGCTCATGAGAAGATGGGTCAAAACTGCAAACAGTAGTAAACGCCCATTCTTCTTCCTGCACAAGATTAGCACACTCTTTTTTTGGTGTAGAGGCTTTTGCAACAACCATTCCAGCCTCCTTTTTCTCTGCCTCTTTTGCAGCCAGTTTTGGACAGTTCTTTATGATATGATCATTCCCTTTACAGTACTTGCAAACAATTTTTGCTTTTCTAATTTCTTCTCATCTTTATCCTGTTTCTTCGAATGTGCAGCATTTGCAGATTTCTGCTTACTAGTAGAAGAGCTCCGTTTTCCTTTGCCCTTCTGACTAGCTAGGAAAGCTTGATCTGCAACACGCATAATGGACCTGTTCTGCCTGGACTGATCTTCCTGCAACAGAACAGAGACTAACTCCTCAAATGATAAGGCATTCGGATTGCCTTTCATCATCAACCGAAGAGTAGAAGCAAAACTCTGATATGAATGAGGAAGACCATTCAGAACGGACTGCACAAGTGAGCTATCTGGTATAACCTCATCAGCAGAAATCAACTGTTCCTTCAAATCTTTGATCTTCATTAGGAAACTGTCCATAGAATCACCTTCATTCATGTGCTCACTCTCCAACTGTTTTCAGAGGTAAGCAACACGAGCCTCATTCCTAGCTTGGTACAATGTGGTAAGTGTATCCCAAGCATCCCTAGCTATTCTGCAAGAGCGAATATGAGGAATAATGGCACGTTTGATAGACAAAGCTATCAATGCATGTGCCTGGGCATCTCTGCCATCCCAACAAATCTGCTCTACAGTAGGTGCAACAGAAACAACAGCACGAACAGGAATCTGCAGAATATCATCTTCGACACCATCTTCATCAGCTCCAGCACCTGTATTTGCAGTACCTGTCGTTACAGGGGTAACAGGACGTCTTTCAACACCCTGCACAATGTTCCACAATCCTTTTGCAACCAAAACATGTCGCATCATATAAGCCCATAATGGGTAGTTGGTACCATCCAAGTTATCCTCAACAACCAACATACGGAATACATCACTGCTTTCAGCCATGGCCAGTGACTAAAATACCTTGATGCAGAAAATTGACTGTATCTCAAAAAGTTGAGCAGAACTGCCCCAACGAATTCTGCTAGACATGTAGTAGACTTCGAGATGTTTATACTGGCAAACAGAAACTGGTATATACCTTTGGCACAAAAAGATGAAATAGCCTGCACAAGCACTGTGATAGTGCATTCAGAGGCTGAAACGAGCTCAGATCGCGGTTTCGGCACCACGAGGCGAAGCTCTTTTGATCTCTAAAACACCCTGAGTATGCTCACCAAATTTTGTGTGAATCTGAGATTGCTAACGGAGGAGTGTCGACGGTGCCCTAGATGAAGCGACGACCTACTCTGATACCAATTGTTGGAGTTAGACATCTGCAGAAGCACGTGAACAGCACAAGGAAGAAGAAGAAGCTTGGAGCACAAACACACAATATTCAATATATTACTAGAGAATGTACAAAGATAAGTAGCCCATTAGGGCAAAAGGCATATATACAAGCCGAGGGAAAAAAACCTCCTAAAGAGGGAAAAAAGTGCCCCGGTGGTCCTAGTGTGTTCACACACATCACTACCTAAATATATCAACAAAGACAACAACTAGAACCGGAACTTCGAAAGTACTTGGTGACCATGACTCCTTGATCTCCCAAGATTGGTATTGTCACCCCTGCTTATATAGGTTTTCAAGGGTGGTTCATCAAAGGCAGTTACAAATTGATGATGTCATCAATTTGAAACATGATCTCTAGATGCCAGAATCAAGCAAGAAGATAGTTGATCTTAGGGTTTGGGCACATCCTGGACGCAATGGAAGTATTGGTTTCTCCATGTTCTGAACCAATCATTGGATATAGAAGTCACATGGAATCTGAGATTCAAGATGGTATCTTTTGTCCATGACATCACCTCCCCCTCAAGCGATAAGTTCCACAAGGAGCATTCATGATCTCTGGTCTTGGCTTCATTGGATTTTTCTTGTGAAATTCACAAACCTTGATTGGTGCTCTATGAAGCTTCTCTGTAGGTTCCCAAGTGTGATCACTGATGTGATACCCTTTCCAATGAACAAGGTACTCCAATCTTCCCTGGGATATTCTTGAATCTAGGACATGCTCGACTTCAAATTCTTCATGATCATAAATCTTGATAGGTGGTGAAGGACTAGGTCTCTCCTCCCTCAATGGTGAAATCTGATATGATTCCAATATGGATACATGGAAAACTGGATGTATTATCATCATACTTGGTAACTCGAGCTTGAAAGTGATTGGATTAATCTTGGCCAAGATGGTGAATGGACCAAATCTCTGATGGTCTAGCTTTGCATAAGGCCTCAAAGTCTACAAATTGTTTCTAAGTAACCACACCTTATCTCCAATGTGATAGGATGGATTTTGACATGATGTTGATCTGCATAGTACTTATATTGTTCTTGAGCTCTATGGATCTCTTCCTTGAGTTCTTTGTGAATATCCATGAGATATTGGGCTTTAGCCTTGGCAGATGGGTTCTTGACATGATTTGAGAGTTGTATATCCATCCTTGGATGTTATCCATAATTTCCAAAGAAGGGAGTCTACTTAGTAGATGCATGAGCACTATTGTTATAGGCAAACTCTGCAAAGGGTAAAAGCTCAAACCAATCATTTTGATGATAGTTGCTAGTGCAACAGAGATATTGCTCTAGGATTTGATTCACCTGTTCTATTTGTCCATCAGTCTATGGATGATTCACTGTAGATAGTTTAACTTGAACACCAAGGAGCTTGCAAATATTCTTCCAAAACTTGGATATGAACTATGGAGCTCGATCACTAACAATATCATCAAGCAGTCCATGAAGCCTAAAGATGTATCTGAGAAAAAGTCTAGCAGTGGCTGCACTTGTGATTGCCTTGGCAATTGGAATGAATTGTGCTATCTTTGTAAATCTATCCTCTATAACAAGAATGGTATCATACTTATCTGACTTTGGCAGATATGTGATGAAATCCATAGATAATGAATCCCGTGGCCTTTCTAGAATAGGTAAAGGTTGCAAGAGGCCATGAGGTTTATGTCACGATACCTTAGATCCATTGAAAGTGTCATAGGTTCAGATATATTCTTTGACTTCCACATTTGAGGCCACTAAAAATCCCTTGATATGAGTTCTATTGTTTTATTCACTCCAAAATGTCCTACTGCAAGTTTGTCATGATGTTGTTGAAGTACTTGGATCCTAGGTTTTCCTAGAGGGACATACAATAGGTTCTCATAGAATAGTAATCCATCCTTTTCCTGAAATTCATTTACTTCTTGGACTTTCCCTTCTTGAGTTTTCTACTAACATTACAAAACAATTCATCTTGTGGTTGAGTCTCAGGGATCAAATGATTCAAGGTTGAATTTTCATGATGGTTTGAAGAGATAGCTACTAATTGGAGATGCTCATGCTTGAGTAATACACTTTGTTGTTGATCAAAGGCCTCTTCACCTTTCTTTGGTGCAAGGTAAGATCTTCTTGACAAGGCATCTGATTGACATTGATGGCATCCGAGACGATATGTGCTGACAAAGTCGAACCTGGATAAAACGTTACTCCATCGAGATTTTCTTCTATTGAGGATGAGAATGGTCGTAAAATACTCTAAGTGCTTGTGACCTATATACATAGTAACTTTATGTGCTTCTCCTTCTAGATGGTGATGCCATGTATCAAACGCAATCCACTATGGCAAGAACTTCTTTATCATGGATTTCATAATTAATATTTGGAGGGGAAAATTTCCTTGAATGATATGCAATAGGATGTAGGTGCCGATCATCTCCATATTGGGATAGAATGGTCCCTAGGGCGAAGTCTGATGCATCTGTCATCTGTCTCTAGGAAGAAGGCTTGCCAGAATTAGGATGAACTAGAATTAGAGCACTAGTGAATGCTGATTTCAAGGTCTAAAAGGCTTTTTTTGCTTCGTTGGTCCATGAGAATTTTGAGTTACCCATAAGCTTGGTAAGAGGTGTCACTGTCTTGGAGTAATCTCTTATGAATATCTTGTAAAAATTGGCAATCCTTGAAAACATTGCATATCTCCAACACATGAAGGTGGTTGCCAATCAAGGATTGTCTTGATCTTCTTAGGTTCAATAAAGATTCCTTTCTTTGATACAATGTACCCTAAAAATTCCACTTCTATCTGATGGAAAGAGCACGTCTCTGATTTTGCATATAAACCTTTTTCTCTTAGTTTCTCTAGGACTATCTTTACATGATATTCATGATCCTCTAGATTTTTGGAGAATATGAGGATATCATCAAGATATATTACCATAAAATCATCTAAATACTCTTGAAAGATATCATTCATCATATGTTGAAAGACAGTTGGAGCATTTGTGAGTCCAAATGGCATAACTACATATTCAAAATGCCCATACCTTGTTCAAAATGTTGTCTCCCATTTGTTTCCTTCTCTGATCTTCACAAGATTGTAAGATCCTCGAAGTTCAATCTTCGTGAATAACTTTTCTTTTCTGAGGCATTCAAAGAGCTCTGATATAAGTGGTATAGGATATTTGTTCTTAGTTGTGTCTTTATTCAACCCACGATAATCTATGCACATTTGGAGAGTCCCATCCTTCTTCTTTACAAATAGGATAGGGGCTCATGCAGGAGAATTCAAGTGTTTGATAAACCCCTTGGCTAGATTCTCATCAATATTCTTACATAATTCTGTAAGTTCCTCTAGGGATAGTCTATTGATTGGTCCAAAGTGTGATTGTGCTCCCTCTTGAAGTTCTATGGCACAATCATAAGGTCTATGCTCTAGGAGGATATCTGCATTCTTCTTTTCAAAAACATCTTCAAAATCTTGGTATTGGTTGGGTAGCTTCATTGAATCATCTTTCTTGGGCTCTTGGGTTGGTATGGCATAAATCATATTGGCCAGATCCTTCTTTACTGTATGTACTTTGGCTCCGGCATATGTCAAGTTCTTCTAGATATCTCGATGGGTAATTTTATTATTGCCCCAATTAATGTCTAGATTATGTTTCTTTAACTAGGGCATTCCAATGATAACTAGATTTACTAGAGTCAATATTACATTAAAACATATGTGGGAATCATGGTCACCAAGGTGTACTCTTAATGGTGTGGTTTCCATTGTTATATTCCCAAATGCTAGAGGTCATCCATCTACTACTTTAGCTCTAATGGTTTGTTCTTCTAAAGTACTAGAATTCCATGTTTCTTAACCAATCCTCCATCGATGAAACATGAGGAGGCTCCTAAATCTACTAGGGTTGTAAGGGAAATGGTCTTCTTAGTCATGATTAACTTGACAGGGGCAAGACATGTTTTAATGGGTGTAGCTGGAATTATGAGACCCTTTCTTATATCATGGTCTGGTTGTATGGTCTCTTTTACAACTGGACTTCCTCATTTCCCTACTTTACAAGGGTGGCTACAACTTTGGAGTTTGTTCTCTTGTTGGGAAAATTAATTGAAATATGTCCACAATAGAGGCATAACTTGTTATCTCTATAGAGGCATAACTTGTTATCTCTATAGAGGCATAACTTGTTATCTCTATAGAGGCATAACTTGTTATCTCTCCTTCTCTATTTCTCTTGTGGTGTTAGAGACTAGAACCAAGTTTTCCACAATAGAGGCATAACTTGTTATCTCTCCTTCTCTGTTTCTCTTATGGTGTTAGAGGTTGGAACTTAGTTACATCCATCTACATAGGTTCGGACATAGACTAATCTCTAAGAGTTGGATGAAAGGATTTCCATCGGCGAGGTCTTCCTTCTACTTGTTTTTCTTGTTTCCTTTCAAAAAGTTGGTTATCAGATTGAATAGCTTGGATGATGTATTCATTCAATGTCTTAACCTTTGGCATCATGAGCAAAAGGTCCTTCACATCATCTCTTAAACCCCATCTAAATTGGCTTATGAAAGAATCTTTGTGCCAAGTGAGATCACATATCAACTGCCTGAATTCTGATGCATAGGTAGAGGCAAGGCAGTTACCTTGACGTAGCTTTTAGAGTTTTGTTTCTGCCACTCGACTTGTGTTTGCATCTCCAAATGTGAAAATGAGTTCTCGAAGAAACCCCTCATAGTCCTGAAGTAATGCCATGTTCTTCTCCAAGATTGGGTGAACCATGATAATGATTGGCCACAGAGCAAGGTTCCAATAAACCCAACCTTGGATAACTCGTCAGGGTATCTATCAGGTTGCATATGAATGTATAATTCAACTTGTTGGGGAAATCCGTGGAACTTCATACGATCACCATCAAACTTTTTTAGCATGCAAATCTTGGGTTCCTTCATGAAGGATGAACTAGGCCATTGATTCACTTGAATACTTCCTTGATTTGTTTGAAGATTCCTAATTCGTTCTTGTAATTCCTAGAGGAGTGCGCTTACATGCATTGGATGTTCCATCTCGGCTTGTGTATATATATGAGTTAGGTCCTCAATTTGTTATTGGAGACTTTGAAGTGATGCTACAATTTGTTCATAAGCGTTCTCCATGATGCTTGGTCTTGGATAGAAGCTAGTCCTGCCAAAATGTCAGGGGAGCACTAGATTGTGCTCTCTAACTATAGTAGACAAGATTTCAAAAAATATACTTCTAATTACAAGATCACCCATGTAAGGAAATAATACAAGAAATGATATTGATACAAGAATTCCCACAACCTGGGACTAATAGGTATAGATAACTCAACTGGAGATGATGTAAAAGATCCCACAACGCGACATTGTAGGTATGAAGCAAAGTCTCTTGATTACAAGAACTTCCTTCAGGGAGATGAACTAGATAAAAGAAATAACTAAAAAAGATCTCGTACTATGAGATTGCAAGAGGACAAGGCTAGATGTCCAAGAACAAGACTACTCAGGACTAGAACAAGGAACAAGAAAAGAACTAGAATTGGAACTTCGAAAGTACTTACTTGGTGACCACGACTCCTTAAGCTCCCAAGACTGGTATTGGCAAGACTAAGTATGTATGTGGCCAAACCCTCCTTATATAGGTTTTCAAGTGCAGTTCATCAAAGGCGGTTACAAATTGATGATATCATTGATGATATCATCAATTCAAAACATGATCTTTGGATGTCAAAATCAAGCAAGAAGATAGTTGATGTTAGGGTTTTGGCACGTTCCAAATGGAATGGAAGCATTGGTTTCTCCAAATTCTGAACCAATCATGAGATATAGAAGTCACATGGAATCTGAGGTTGAATGGTTTCCTTTGTCCATGACAATAGGTATAAATGGGTCCAATGGGTGGTTGAACCCCCTCTTGAATCTCTATGGCATAGTCATAGGGAATATGTTTAGGTAGCATCTTCATTTTTCTTCTTGAAGAACCTTGAAAATCTTGATGTTGCCTTGGTATTTTACTAATTTTTCTTCATTAGGCTCTTGGGATGATATGGTATAAAGCATATGCATTGGTTCCTTTATTATTAAGTCCATAAAGGGTTTATTCTTTAAAGATGATGGATTCCTTTTAGCTTCTCAACAATGTATAATGTTATTTAACCAATCAATTTCTAGTTGTGTTTCTTTTAGACAAGGCAATCCAATTATCAAGATTTATGGGACTCAACATTACATAAAATAATACGTGGAATTCATGGTAATCATGAGTGTCATAGCAACCAGCCCAATCAGAGTCAAAAAAAGCATGTAAATCTAGTGGTGGTGATTCCCCCTATCATGAAGACTCAGCCATAAACATGTTTCCATAGGAGAGGAAATAGTTTTGCAGTCTTCAAGGCCAAAATACTGCAATAATGTGTCAATATTTTTTGACACAAATTTGTTACATGTAAACTTGCATAAATTGAGTGCCCAAATAATGATGCAAATGCCCAAAATCTAACATCTCAAAAGAGGCATGCAAATCAGCCTTATATTCAACAATATACTTGTCATTAGGACCAATGAGAAGCATGTCACCAACATACACAACAATGATCATAAGTACATCATCTACATGCTTACATATCAGGTACTCTCAGTTGGACTATTCTCAAAACCATCTGCAATCAAGTAGCCATGTATCTTTTGATACCAAGCACGTGGTGCTTGCTTCAAACCATATAATGCCTTTTTCAACTTGTACACTTTGTTTTCATTCCCGTTATGCACAAAACCATGGGGCTGAAATACATACACTTCTTCATGTAAGTCACCATTCAAAAATGCAGACTTAATGACCAACTAATGTACATCCCAACCATGATGAGATTCTTCAAGTGCACAAATGTTATGAACGGTAGTCATTTGGCATGTGGGTGCAAAGTTCTCATCAAAATCAATGCCTCTCTCTTGAGCATAACCTCTCGCAACAAGACTAGCCTTATACATGTCAATTGTTCCATCAAGCTTACAATTCAACCTGTATATCATGTAGTCCCAATGGCCTTTGTGCCAAGAGGAAAATCACATAAAGACAAGGTATCATTCTTCATAATAGCATCGTATTCAGATTGCATAGCAACCATCAAATTTTTGAAATTTTGTGCTTCATCAAAAGAAATAGGCTCATACCCAGTGGGTGTCGTTTAGCGGATGTGCATTGTACTCCTAAGCAGCTGGCCAGGGTTCAAGTCCCCCCGGGGCCGGATGCCTCAGAGTTCCCAAGATGGGTGCCTCTACTTTACGAGTTCAGGTGTGTGTGTGTCTTTCCAAATCATTGTACTCTCAAAAAAAAAAGGAAATCTAAGCTCGTTTCGGCCTCCAAATGCACTATCGTAGCTCTTGTGCAGGCTATTTCATCTTTTTGTGCCAAAGGTATATTCCAGTTTTTGTTCGCCAATTTAAGCGTCTCGAAGTCTGCTACAGGTCTAGCAGAACTCGTCTGGGCATTTTTGTTCAACTTTTTGAGATACAGTCAATTTTCTGCATCAAGGTATTTTAGTCACTGGCCATGGCTGAAAGCAGTGATGTATTCCGTATGTTGGTTGTTGAGGATAAGTTGGATGGTACCAACTACCCATTATGGGCTTATATGATGCGACATGTTTTGGTTGCAAAAGGATTATGGAACATTGTGCAGGGTGTTGAAAGACGTCATGTTACACCTGTAACGACAGGTACTGCAAATACAGGTGCTGGAGTTGACGAAGATGGTGTCGAAGATGATATTCCGCATATTCATGTTCGTGCTGCTATTTCTGTTGCACCTACTGCAGAGCAAATTTGTTGGGATGGCAGAGATGCCCAGGCACATGCATTAATAGCTTTGTCTGTCAAACGTGCCATTATTCCTCATATTCTCTCTTGCAGAACAACTAGGGATGCTTGGGATACACTTACCACATTGTACCAAGCTAGGAATGAGGCTCGTGTTGCTTACCTCCGAAAACAGTTGGAGAGTGAGCACATGAATGAAGGTGATTCTATGGACAGTTTCCTAACGAAGATCAAAGATTTGAAGGAACAGTTGATTTTTGCTGATGAGGTTATACCAAATAGCTCACTTGTGCAGACCGTTCTGAATGGTCTTCCTAATTCATATCAGAGTTTTGCTTCTACTCTTCGGTTGATGATGAAAGGCAATCCAAATGCCTTATCATTTGAGGAGTTAGTCTCTGTTCTGTTGCAGGAAGATCAGTCCAGGCAGAATAGGTCTATTATGCGTGTTGCACATCAAGCTTTCCTAGCTAGTCAGAAGGGCAAAGGAAAATGGAGCTCTTCCACTAGTAAGCAGAAATCTGCAAATGCTGCACATTCGAAGAACCAAGATAAAGATGAGAAGAAATCAGAAAAGCAGAAATTGTTTTGCAAGTACTGTAAAGGGAATGATCATATCATAAAGAACTGTCCAAAACTGGCTGCAAAAGAGGCAAAGAAAAAGGAAGCTGGAATGGTTGTTGCAGAAGCCTCTACACCAAAAATAGAGTCTGCTAATCTTGTGTAGGAAGAAGAATGGGCGTTTACTACTGTTTGCAGTTTTGACCCATCTTCTCATGAGCAGTGCATGTCTGCAGTGGACTCAGATGTTTGGTACTTTGACAGTGGGGCGACCAAACATATTACCTCGCAGCGCAGTTTCTTCTCTTCACTCGAGCCTGCCCCTACAGGGAATACTGTCACATGCGCCAACAACTCCTTTTATCCTGTTATGGGAGTTGGTAAGATCATTCTGACTACTGCTGATGGTAGTTCTTTCACCTTGTCAGATGCTTTATTTGTGCCAGGGATCAAGAAGAATCTGTTATCAGTTTCTGCATTAGCCAAAATTGGCTTGGTTGTGAAATTCATTGATGACAGGTGTACAGTTCATGATCTATCAAATGGCGATGTGATTATTGCTTCTGGCATTTTATGTTGTGGGCTGTATAAGCTCATAGACTATGAAAGATCTGTGAATGATTCGGCATGTGCAGTTCATTATTCTCAGGCTATGTCAGATGCAAAGCTTTGGCATGCACACTTTGGTCATCTGAATTTTGCTAGTTTGCTACGCCTACAGAAATCTGATATGGTGTCTTCTTTGCCCAAGCTTGAGGCACCTGGAAAACATGTATATGAAGGCTGTATTTTAGGCAAATGCAGCGTTCCTCCTTTCCAAAAGATGGTTCAGTTCGGGCTACATAGAAAATTGCAGCTTGTACATAGTGATGTTTGTGGTCCTATGCAGACACCCTCTTTTGGGAATTACCTTTACTTCGTGACTTTCATTGATGATTTTTCCAGGCATGCATGGGTATATCCACTCAAAGCAAAGTCTGAAGTGTTCATGTGCTTTAAACAGTTTTTGGTTTTGGCTGAAAATCTGTCATCATGTAAAATGGGCACCCTCCGTTCTGATCGAGGGGGGGAATATATGTCTTCTGATTTTAATGCATTTCTGGCTAAACGTGGGATAAAACACCAGTGTACAATGTCGTATACACCTCAACAGAATGGAGTTGCTGAACGAAAGAACAGGTCACTCATGGAGATGGCGAGGTGCATGGTCAAGAGTTAGGCTTTACCACATAGTTTATGGCTTGAGGCTGTCATGTGTGCAGCATATGTACTGAACAGGTGTCCCACTAAAGCGCTGTAGTCTATCACTCCATATGAGGCTTGGCATGACCGCAAGCCATTTGTTGCTCATCTACGTGTTTTTGGTTCTTTGGCATATGCATTAGTGCCTGAACAACATCGCAGAAAATTGGATGATAAGGCAGTAAAATTTATTTTTGTTGGGTACAGTTCTGAAAGTAAAGGCTATCGTCTGTATCATCCATAGACCAAATGCATTCTGGTTAGCCGTGATGTTGTCTTTGTGGAAGATGCTATTCAGCCATTGCTTTCATGTACAAAGGAGACATTTGTTAGCTCCAAAGACATGTATGATACGTTGATGCCTCTTTTTACAGGTGGACAGTCTAGTGCTGGTCCTAATGAGGCAACTTCTCAGCCTTTGCAGGTTTCATATGATGATGCAGATCATTCTATTTCTGATGCAGATTTACATGATGCACTTGTTGATGGGAGAGCTGATATTGAGCAGGCAAAAACTATGCCAAATTGGCTGGTGCAGACTTTGCGTGATAGCAAGTTAGATGCACCTTTGTCATATCGTACTCGTTCAGGCTCTCATAGTGCCTCCTTTGCATCAGATTGCTATGCTATGGCTGCGTCTAGTCTCTATCATGAGAATGAGCCTGTTTCTTTTGATGAAGCACAGAATTCAGAAAATTGGATGGCTGCCATGCAATCTGAATATGATGCTATAATGAAGAATGGTACATGGTCTTTATGTGACTTGCCTCCTGGCAAGAAGGCCATTGACACTAAGTGGGTATACAAGCTGAAGCGTAAACCTGATGGTACAGTTGACAGGTATAAGGCTAGGCTTGTTGCAAAGGGTTATGCGCAAGAAAGAGGCATTGATTTTGATGAGACCTTTGCACCTACATGTCGTATGACTACTCTTCGGAGCATTTGTGCACTTGCAGCCCATCATGGTTGGAATGTACATCAGTTGGACATTAAAAGAGCAATTCTGAATGGTGACTTGCATGAAGAAGTGTATGTTTTTCAGCCCCATGGCTTTGTGCAGAAAGGGCATGAAAACCAGGTGTGCAGGTTAAAGAAGGCATTATATGGTTTAAAGCAAGCACCACGTGCTTGGTATGAGAAGATACATGCCTATCTGGTTGCACATGGTTTTGTGAACAGTCCAACTAAAAGCACCTTATATGTTAAGCATGCTAATGATGTGCTTCTGATCATTGTTGTCTATGTTGATGACATGCTGCTCATTGGTCCTATTGAGAAGCATATTGCTGATTTCAAGGCTGATTTGCATGCCTCATTTGAGATGTCTGATTTGGGGCATTTGCATCACTATTTGGGCATTCAGTTTATGCAAGCTGATGGTGGAATGGCTTTGTGTCAAACGAAATATATTGACACATTATTGTAGCGTTTTGGCCTTGAAGACTGTAAGCCTATTGCCACTCCTATGGAGACAGGTTTACGATTGAGTCTTCATGATGCTGGAGATGCATTTGATGTTGTTCTCTATCAGTAGGCTGTTCGATGCTTGATTTACTTATGCATTACTCGGCCAGATATTCAGTTTGTTGTCTCACAGATGAGCAGGTTTATGCATTGCCCAGGAGTCACGCATTGGAAGGCGGTTAAACGCATCTTTCGCTATTTGAGTGGTACTCGGCTACTTGGGTTGTTTTGTCCCAAGGGGGGATCACTACCGCCAGATTTGCATGCTTTTTCTGACTCACATTGGGCTGGTTGCTATGACACTCGTGTGTCCACCAGTGGTTTTTGCTTCATGCTTGGTAGCTCATGTATATATTGGTTGAGCAAGAAGCAGCCTACTGTGGCCACTTCCAGTTGTGAGGCTGAGTATAGGGCAGCTTTCATAGCGACTGTTGAGTGTGTGTGGCTCAGACGCCTTATGGCTGATTTGGGTGTTGGCCAGTCTTCTGCCACCACCATCTTCACTGACAGTGAGAGCGCATTGGCAGTTGCGAGGAACCTTGTGTTCCATGCTCGCACTAAGCACATTGAGGTGCATTATCACTATGTCAGGGAGAGGTTCTCTGCTGGGGAGATCAGCTTGGCATATGTGCCCACACAGGAGAACATTGCATACCTTTTCACGAAGGCTCTACCTAGGGAGAAGTTTGAAGCTTTCCGCAAAGCTTTGGGCTTACTTCCTTTTGTGGAGTGATTTCCACATAGCTTGGCACTTCCTTATACATGAGTGCCAGCTCCTTGTTCACCACATCACTCCCGAGGGGATTTGTTGATATATTTAGGTAGTGATGTGTGTGAACACACTAGGACCACCGGGGCACTTTTTTCCCTCTTAAGGAGGTTTTTTTCCCCGGCTTGTATATACGCCTATTGCCCTAATGGGCTACTTATCTTTGTACATTCTCTAGTAATACATTCAGTATTGTGTGTTTGTGCTCCAAGCTTCTTCTTCTTCCTTGTGTTGTTCGCGTGCTTCCACAGACGTCTAACTCCAACAAATTTAGGTTCCTTCAATAAGTTTTGACTAGGCCATTGAATTACTATGTGGCTTCCTTCACTTTCATTGATTTCTCTACTTTTTAGGTGTGTCATTATCCCTCATATTCATTCATGTAAAATAGCTAATTATGTTTGGGAAACATCCATGAGATAGGGGTTCTATTTCAAAACACAAGATAAACATGAATTCACTCTTAAAGTTATTATTGGAGTTAGACATCTGCGAACGCACGCAAAAAGCACAAGGAAGAAGAAGAAGCTTGGAGCACAACACACAATACTGAATGTATTACCAGTAGAATGTACAAAGATAAGTAACCAGTTAGGGCAATAGGCGTATATACAAGCTCAGGGGAAAAAAACCTCCTAAAGATGGAAAAAATAGCCTTGACAGTCCTAGTGTTTTCACACATATAACAACCTAAATATATCAACAAATCCCCTCTAGGAGTGATGCAGTGAACAAGGATCTAGCACTCATGTATAAGGAAGTACCAAGCTATGTGGAATCAATCCACAAAAGAAAGTAAGCCCAAAGCTTTGCGAAAAGCTTCAAACTCCTCCCTAGGTAGAGCCTTTGTGAATCTGCAATGTTCTCCAGCATGGGCACATATGGCAAGCTAATCTCTCCAGCACATAACCTCTCCCTGACATAATGATAATGCACCTCAATGTGCTTAGTGCGACCATGGAACACAGGGTTCCTTGCAACTTCCAATGTGCTCTGATTGTCAGTGAAGATGGTGGTGGTAGAAGACTAACTAACACCCAAATCATCCATAACATGTCTGAGCCACACACACTCAATAGTCACTATGAAAGCTGCCCTATACTCAGCCTCATAACTGGAAGTGGCCACAGTAGATTGCTTCTTGCTCAACCAAGATATACATGAGCTACCAAGCATGAAGCAAAAGCCACTAGTGGACACACGAGTGTCATAGCAACTAGCCCAATCACTATCAAAAAAAGCATGCAAATCTAGCAGTAGTGATCCCCCCTTGGGATAAAACAATCCAAGTAGTCGGGTACCACTCAAGTAGTGAAAGATGCACTTAACCGCCTACCAATGCTTGACACCTGGGCAATGCATAAACTTGCTCATCTGTGAGATAGCAAACTGAATATCTAGCCGAGTAATGCATAAGTAAATCAAGCATACAACAGCCTGCTGATAGAGAACAACATCAAATGCATCTGTAGCATCATGAAGACTCAAGCGTAAACCTATCTAGGTTTGCAATCTTCAAGGCCAAAATGTTGCAATAATGTGTCAATATATTTTGTTCGACACAAAGCTATTCCACCATCAGCTTGCATAAACTGAATGCCCAAATAATGATGCAAATGCCCCAAATCAGACATCTCAAGTGAGGCATGCAGATCAGCCTTAAAATCAGCAATATGCTTCTCATGAGGACCAATGAGTAGCATGTCATCAACATACACAACAATGATTAGAAGCACATCATTAGCATGCTTAACATATAAGCTACTCTTAGTTGGATTCTTCTCAAAACCATGTGCAATCAGGTAGGCATGTATCTTTTCATACCAAGCACGTTGTCGGGATGAAATCCCGTAGGGAGTGTGCATTGATTTTTTTCAAACTTGATTGATTTTATGAGTTCTGTGTGGTGTTTTCATTGTGAAAGTGATAAAAATTGTACATGTTTTGGCCGATTTAATTGACTGTGAGATGCGAAACCATGTGATTTTGTAAATAGTCCATGAAACTAAGTCTAGCCCCATGGAAACCCTAGGTTGGAACCTTATTTTTGTCATTTACCATAAGTCTAGCCCTTGGAATTTATTTAATTTGTGTATAAAGTGTGAAAGCAAACCTTAGTTTAAGAAAAACAAAAAGAGAAAAAGAAAAAGAACCAAAAATAGAAAGAAGAAAATTGGAAAAATAAAAACAGAAAAATCCAAAAATAGAAACAAAGATGTGATGTTCTAGGAATAGTAAAAGAAGATGCAAGAAGGCTCCGGAAATAGAAAGTTATCTGAGGAGGTTAGAAGATTCTAGAAAAGTCCTAGATAGGGGAAGGCCTATAAATAGGGAGTCAAGTCTCATTTGCTACACCACGTGGGTCTGCTTATGGATCTTCCTACCAGGTATTGAGGTTCATGATTTTAGAGATTAAATGAAGTGACGAAAAGCTTTCACTACAAGAAATACGGGCGTATAGCGACGGTTAAGGCGACAGAATTTCGTCGCTATAAAATTGCAACTTGCGTCGTAATTAGCGTCGCGTGCCGACAGTCGATTAAACGACACAGAAAACGACGGTATTTGCGACTTGTGACGCGATGGGATTGTGACGTTCCCATAAAACGTCGCTAAAACGACGCAATTTAAAAGCGTCACATAAGCGACGCTTTTTTGCATCGCGTAGGCGACGTTACTTGCCGTCGCATAAGCGAGGGTAAAATTGTCCCCTATTCGACGACGAATAGCATCGCTTACACGACGATCTGTTGACGAACAAAAATTAAAACGTTGGAGGCTCTCCGATCGGCATTTTCACGCATCCGATCGAAGAGCTCTCCAACGTTCGCAATTGTGCTGTGCTTACGAGCTGAAGCAAGTATATGCAGAATTGTTGTTTTGCCTAAGCTCTCTCTTTTATGTCTCCCTCTGTCTTTATTTCTCTCTTTCTACATCTTTCTCTCTTTGAATTCTCTCTCTCTCTAGATCTCTCTCTCTCTCTGGATCTCTCTCTCTCTAGATCTCTCTCTCTCTAGATCTCTCTCTCTCTAGATCTCTCTCTCTCTAGATCTCTCTCTCTCTCTCTCTCTCTCTCTCTCTCTCTCTCTCTCTCTCTCTCTCTCTCTCTCTCTCTCTCTCTCTCTCTCTCTCTCTCTCTCTCTCTCTCTCTCTCTCTCTCTCTCTCTCTCTCTCTCTCTCTCTCTCTCTCTCTCTCTCTCTCTCTCTCTCTCTCTCTCTCTCTCTCTCTCTCTCTCTCTCTCTCTCTCTCTCTCTCTCTCTCTCTCTCTCTCTCTCTCTCTCTCTCTCTCTCTCTCTCTCTCTCTCTCTCTCTCTCTCTCTCTCTCTCTCTCTCTCTCTCTCTCTCTCTCTCTCTCTCTCTCTCTCTCTCTCTCTCCTCTCTCTCTCTCTCTCTCTCTCTCTCTCTCTCTCTCTCTCTCTCTCTCTCTCTCTCTCTCTCTCTCTCTCTCTCTCTCTCTCTCTCTCTCTCTCTCTCTCTCTCTCTCTCTCTCTCTCTCTCTCTCTCTCTCTCTCTCTCTCTCTCTCTCTCTCTCTCTCTCTCTCTCTCTCTCTCTTCTTTCTCTCTTTATTGTAGGTTATTCAAGAAGCTAACCAAGCAAAAAGTATGGCTAACAATTGTAAGTACAATTTCTATTCTTTGTAGATCATTTGAATTGTGTTATTTTCATTACATAGCATACTCACACTTATTGATATGCACTCATACACTTATACATGATGAAGATGCACTTTCACACATATACATATATACACATGCACATACACACATATATATACACATAGATACATGTGCACATACACTTAGACATACACACATATACACATGCATATGCACAAACATTCCTACAACCACATAAAAAGACGTCCATGCATACATTATTATTATTATTATTATTATTATTATTATTATTATTATTATTATTATATATATATATATATATACATACACACATTAACATATATACAAATACATGTATATGCACATCCACATACACATGCATGTTTCATACATATACACATGCATATATATACACATGCATATACATATACACATATACATATACATATACATATACATATACACACATATACATATACATGCATATACATGTACACACATACATATACATGCATATACATATACACACACATACACAAGAACATGCACATACTCATACACACATATACATTTATACATGCACATGCACATACATACATATACACACACATACACATGCACATACATACATATACACACACATACATATACTCTTAGGTACACACATATGAATGAATTATATAATTAAAGTATTAAAACACATATACACATGCACACACACATGCATATACCTACATATACACATATACATACACATACACACACATACACATAGAGTTATACATATACATGCATATACATATACACACACATACACAAGAACATGCACATATTGATACATACATATACACTTATACATGCACATGCACATGCACATACATATACACACACATACACATGCACATACATACATATACACACACATACATATACACTTAGGTACACACATATGAATGAATTATATAATTAAAGTATTAAAACACATATACACATGCACACACATGCACATACCTACATATACACATATACATGCACATACACACATATACACATAGAGTTATACATATACATGCATATACATATACACATACGTACATACACATGCATATGCACATACTCATATACACATATACACTTATACATGCACATGCACATACATACATATACATACACATGCACATGCACATACATACATATACACACACATACATAATTAAAGTATTAAAACACATGCCTAATATAAACAATAATAACAATCAATAGAACAAAACTCTTCATTACTTAATACCATACACACAATTCAAAACATAACTGAAATAAAATACATATATATATATATATATATATATATATATATATATATATCAATGTAAATACATATAATCCAATGTCATAATCAACTAAAATCCTAATCATCATCATCATGATCATCATCATCATGATCATCATCATCAGCAGCAATATCATGATCATTATGATCATCCTCATCCTCATCGTCATGATCACCCTGTGACGATCGAGATCGTCCCTCCTGTGTCTGTCTCTCCACCTCATCCATATTTGTCTCTCCATAATACTCCTGTATTACATATAACAAACATAAATAAATAAAATAATTAAAACACTCATAAAAACAAAATAATTACATAAAATTTAAAAATACTCAGAAAGGCATCAGGATGATCTTGCATATACTCGCTCAAACGCCGATATCCAAAATGTGTAGCATACTCGATCTCCTATTTCGTAGGATATCGGCCATAATCCTTCCGCTGCAATGAAACAAATAAAAAACATTAGTTGCTTGCATTTTAACTAAAATAAAAAATATACTCACAATAACACATATACTTACAAACGTAGCTACAAAACCATTATGGCCCATTTGGCCTAGGTGCGATGTGTGGCCCGACTCCACTCTCTTCTTTGCAGCAGCCTGTTTATTCAAGAAAAAAAATACATAAATTAAATGTAAAAAATTACTAAAATATATAAAAATTATAAATGTAAACTATTAATTTGTGTACCTTCTGCTGAGGAAATGACTCCTGAAGACGTAGCTGTCTACGAAAAAACTGCCACGACTCAGGTGGTATGCTAGCTCGCCTCTTATTTTTTTCGACCATACAATATCTCCTGTTAATTTAATCTCAAACAAAAAAAAAAACTCAGAATACATACACATATATACACACACATACACATACCCACATACACATATACATGCAAACATATACGAATGCATATATGTATACATATACACAGATACATACATATAACATAAACATACATATACATATCCACATATATACGTACACACACATGCATGCATATACACTCATTCATACAAAATACATGCATTTATCCCACAATAATATGTAGTTGTGTATATGTGAATATGTGTGTATGTGTAAATGTGTATATGTGAATATGTGTGTATGTGTAGATATGTATATGTGAATTTTTTGTTTATGTAGATAATCAAATTATTAATATCAAATATCATTATTTGTAGATTTTGATCAATCAGATGGAACTCCACCACCATCTCCTCTTCGTGCAACGACTTTATACTGTAAGTATATGAAATATTTAATTTTAAATATATTTGATGGATACATAACTTTTTTTTTTTTATGTTTCTTATTATGTGCAGATTCTGATCAATCAGAGGGTACTCCACCACCTCCTACCCATGCAACGACTTCACATGTGTCCTCCGATAGGAATTATGATGAATTTTACTATGAAGAGCATATTATATGTTGGTGTAACTCTTGTTATGGCACGTATCGAAGACCACGAGGAATGTATTGAACATGAGGCAGAGTATGGTACTTTTGAGCATGCACCATCACCTAGTCAACGTGATAATGCTTGGGTATGTATTTTCTATATATATTAATGTCATTATTTTATTTAAAAACCATATATAAAATTGAATTATTGTTGATATACAGGAATACTTGCTCGATGATGATGATGATGATGATGATGATGATGATGATGATGATGATTTTTCTCATAATGTTAATATACCTCGTACACGTCATGGACTTGCTGTTCATCAATTACAAGCAGAGGTTTCTAGAAATCCTCTACCTCCTAGTTTAGAGAATGAAACGGCTGGAGATTATCCATTGCCAGCTCGTGATCGTTCTTTAGTACAAACATATGATAGAAGAAGATATGGAGGATGGAATAGAGGACCACTTCCTTTAGATGGAGAGGTTTTCAACTTTTGGGGTAATCACTATTTGATTGCTCCATCCACTATTACTAATGTTGGTCGTGGTCTCTTTATTGTAGAGGATTTGTATGTGCCCCCGAACTCTGAAGTCACTCTTATGTCTATGTATGCATGTGTATGTGTGTATGCATCATTATGTGTGTATGTGTCTATGTGTGTATGTGTGTGTGTGTCTATGAGTGTGTATGTGTTTATGTGTATGTATGTATCTATGTGTGTGTATGTGTCTATGTGTGTATGTGTATGCATGTATGTATGCATATGTGTGTGTATGCATATGTATGTGTGTGTATGCATCATTATGTGTGTTTATGTATGCATGTGTATGTGTGTATGCATCATTACGTGTGTATGTGTCTATGTGTGTATGTGTGTGTATATGTGTGTGTGTCTATGTGTATGTGTGTGTGTGTCTATGAGTGTGTATGTGTTTATGTGTATGTATCTATGTGTGTGTATGTGTATGCATGTATGTATGCATATGTGTGTGTATGCATATGTATGTGTGTGTATGCATCATTATGTGTGTATGTGTCTATGTGTGTGTGTCTATGTGTGTATGTGTCTATGTGTGTATGTGTCTATGTGTGTATGTGTCTATGTGTGTATGTGTCTATGTGTGTATGTGTGTGTGTGTCTATGAGTGTGTATGTGTTTATGTGTATGTATGTATCTATGTGTGTGTATGTGTCTATGTGTGTATGTGTATGCATGTATGTATGCATATGTGTGTGTATGCATATGTATGTGTGTGTATGCATCATTATGTGTGTCTATGTATGCATGTGTATGTGTGTATGCATGTGTATGTGTGTATGCATCATTACGTGTGTATGTGTCTATGTGTGTATGTGTGTGTGTATATGTGTGTGTGTCTATGTGTATGTGTGTGTGTCTATGAGTGTGTATGTGTTTATGTGTATGTATCTATGTGTGTGTATGTGTATGCATGTATGTATGCATATGTGTGTGTATGCATATGTATGTGTGTGTATGCATCATTATGTGTGTATGTGTCTATGTGTGTATGTGTGTGTATGCATTATGTACGTGTATGTAAGCATGTGCATTATGTATGCATATAAGTATGTATGTATGCATATGCATATGCATTATGTATGCATATGCATATGCATTATGTATGCATATGCATTATGTATGCATATGCATTATGTATGCATATGCATTATGTATGCATATGCATATGCATTATGTATGCATATGCATATGCATTATGTATGCATATGCATATGCATTATGTATGCATATGCATATGCATTATGTATGCATATGTGTGTATGTGTGTGTATGCATTATGTATGTGTATGTAAGCATGTGCATTATGTATGCATGTAAGTATGTATGTATGCATATGCATATGCAATATGTATGCATGTATGTGTATGTGTGTGTATGTCTCTCTATGTGTGTGTATGCATATATGTGTGTGAACGTGTGTGTACATGTGTCTGTATGTGTGTATGCATGTGTATGCATGTGTATGTGTGTGTATGCATCATTATGTGTGTATGTGTGTGTATATGTGTGTGTATGTGTGTGTGTCTGTGTATGTGTGTGTATCTATGTGTATGTATGTGTTTGTGTGTGTGTATGTGTCTATGTGTGTATGTGTCTATGTGTGTATGTGTGTGTATGTATCTATGCATGTGCATTATGTATGCATGTAAGTATGTATGTACATTGTATGCATATGCATATGCATTATGTATGCATGTATGTGTTTATGTGTTTATGTGTTTATGTGTTTATGTGTTTATGTGTTTATGTGTTTATGTGTGTATGTCTCTCTATGTGTGTGTATGCATATATGTGTGTGTATGTGTGTATGTGTGTATGTGTGTATGTGTGTGTATATGTGTCTGTATGTGTGTATGCATGTGTATGTGTGTGTATGCATGTGTATGTGTATGTGTGTATGCATGTGTATGTGTGTATGCATGTGTATGTGTGTATGTGTGTATGTGTGCATGTGTGTGTGTCTATGTGTGTGTATGTGTGTGTGTCTATGTGTATGTGTGTGTATCTATGAGTGTGTATGTGTGTATGTGTCTATGTGTGTGTATGTGTTTATGTGGGTATGTGTATGCATGTATGTATGCATATGCATGTGTATGTGTGTGTATGCATCATTATGTGTGTATGTGTCTATGTGTGTATGTGTCTATGTGTGTATGTGTTTGTGTATATGTGTGTGTATGTGTGTGTGTCTATGTGTATGTGTCGCTACACGTCTATGAGTGTGTATGCGTTTATGTGTGTGTATATGTCTATGTGTGTGTATGTGTATGTGCATATGCATTATGTATGCATGTATGTGTATGTGTGTGTATGTGTGTGTATGTCTCTCTATGTGTGTGTATGCATATATGTGTGTGTATGTGTGTATGTGTGTATGTGTGTATGTGTGTATGTGTGTATGTGTGTATGTGTGTATGTGTGTATGTGTGTATGTGTGTATGTGTGTATGTGTGTATGTGTGTATGTGTGTATGTGTGTATGTGTGTATGTGTGTATGTGTGTATGTGTGTATGTGTGTATGTGTGTATGTGTGTATGTGTGTATGTGTGTATGTGTGTATGTGTGTATGTGTGTGTGTATATGTGTGTCTATGTGTGTATGCATGTGTATGTGTGTGAATGCATCATTATGTGTGTATGTGTGTATGTGTCTATGTGTGTATGTGTGTGTATATGTGTGTGTATGTGTGTGCACGTCTATGTGTATGTGTGTCTGCCTATGAGTGTGTATGTGTTTATGTGTGTGTATGTGTCTATGTGTGTGTATGTGTCTATGTGTGTATGTGTCTATGTGTGTATGTATGCATATGTGTGTATGTGTGTGTATGCATTATGTATGCATATGTGTGTGTATGCATTATGTATGTGTATGTATGCATATGCATTATGTATGTGTATGTATGCATGTGAATTATGCATGCATATGTGTGTGTATGCATGTAAGTATGTATGTATGTACACATATGCATATGCATTATGTATGCATATGTGTGTGCATGCATGTAAGTATGTATGGATGTACGCATATGCATATGCATTATGTATGCATGTATGTGTATGTGTGTGCATGTCTCTCTCTATGTGTGTGTGTATGCATATATGTGTGTGTATGTGTGTATGTGTGTATGTGTGTATGTGTGTGTGTATGTGTGTGTGTATGTGTGTGTGTATGTGTGTGTGTGTATGTGTGTGTGTATGTGTATGTGTCTGTGTATGTGTGTGTATATGTATGTGTATATGTGTGTGCATGTGTATGCATTATGTGTGCATGTGTGTATGCAACCTTATTTGTGTATGTGTGTATATGTGTGTGTATTTGTGTGTATGTGTGTATGTGTATGTGTATGTGTGTGTGTGTCTATGTGTATATATGTGTGTGTACATATGTATGTGTATGTAAGTGTGTGTGTGTGCGCATACCTGCTTGATGTTAGTTTGTGCGGCCCTCTCTCTTTCTCGCGCACTCTCTCTCTCTCTCTCTCACTCTCTCTCTCTCTCGGTCTCTTCTTGCTCGCGTCCAAGTCCCAGCACAAATGTGCCGGGAGAAATCAAATTTTTATTTTTACATTCTAGAGCGTTGCATATGCGACGCTCTGCAGTTTGCCAACGTCGCTCCCACCATCGCTAGGCAGCGACAAAATTAGCGATGCTCTTTGATTAACTTCGCATAAGCGACGCTAGCATCACTTATGCGACGAGGGTCGGGGAAAAAAAATCGAAATTCTGACCGTCGCTTATGCGACGACCACATCGCATAAGCGATGCTTCCTGTTTTTTTTCCAATTTGAGGGCGTCGCTACGCCCCCCTTTTTCTTGTAGTGTTTGAAGACCGAAATAAAGAGTACAACCCCGTGGGTCTTGCTTGTGGATCCTCTTTCCATGTTGATGATTTCAAAGATTATATGAAGTGAAGAAAGTGATTGAAGATTGAAGTAAAGAGTTCACATCGTGGATCTTCTTGGTGCATCTATTCTCCAGGTTGATGATTTCAGAGATTATATGAAGTGATTGCTGGATTCTGAAGTAAAGAGAAGAAAATATATTGGCGAGCAGTCTTGAAGTAAAGTATTGATCGAAGACTAAAGAAAAGAAACGTTCTAAAGATTGTCGAGACTCGAGGGTGACTTCTTGTACTATAGCAAGAGGTCTATGTCATATTCGGTCGACCCGCACTGTAGCGGCAGCTTATCTGTATTTCGCTCATCCGCACTGTAGCAGATTTCTGTACCATCGATCCGCACTGTAGCAAGCATATTTGTATCATTCAATTTTATTGGAGGACTTCAGTTTCATTTCGATTGTATCATTGAGATTGTACACACAGGGATTCCGAGTATCAGTGTTATATCTGATTTGTCTCTTTCCCGATGCCTACGATCTCATGCATACGCACGCACATCTCGTCACTTCCGAGGGGCAGGGGCCATACGAGGATCGCCACACTAGAGAGTGAGAGGGCGATGTGCCAAGCACGCAAACGCCGCTCGTCGGACAGCGGGAACCGCGCACACCAGAGGGGCCTGATCCAACCCCAGCGCCGGCTCTTCCCGTTCACCTGACTTCCTTCTTCTTGACAACGTGGTGCTTGTTTCAAACCATATAATGCCTTTTCAACCTGCACACTTGGTTTTCATGCCCTTTTTGCAAAAAGCCATGGGGTTGAAAAACATACCCTTCCTCATGCAAGTCACCATTAAGAAATGCAATTTTAATGTTCAACTGATGTACATTCCAACCATGATGAGATGCAAGTGCATAGATGCTATGAACAGTAGTCATTCGGCAAGTATGAGCAAAGGTCTCATCAAAATCAATGCCTCTTTCTTGTGCATAACCCTTTGCAACAAGCCTAGCCTTATACCTGTCAACTATTCCATGAGACTGAACACAGACATAGAATAGCAATCTGATGCAAAAGGGGCATTATGAGAGCCTGAATGAGTACCATATGATAGAGATGCATCTAATTTGCTATCGTGCAAAGTCTACACTAGTCATTTTGGCATAGTTTTTGCCTCCTGAATATCAGTTCTCTCATCAACAAGTGCATCATGTAAATCTCCATTAGAAATGGAATGGTCTACATCATCACATGAAACCTATAAAAGCTAAGAAGTCGCCTCATTAGGAACAGCACTAGACTGTCCACCTGTAAAAAGAGGCAGCAAAGTATCATACATGTCTTTGGAGCTAACAGATGTCTCCTTAGTACATGAAAGTAATGGCTGAATAGCATCTTCCATAAAAACAACATCACGGCTAACCAAAATGCATTTAGTATGTGGATGATATAGATGATAGCCTTTGCTTTTAGAACTGTACCTAACAAAAATACATTTCACTCCTTTATCATCCAATTTTATGCGATGTTGTTCAGGCACTAATGCATATGCCAAACAACCAAAAACATGCAGATGAGCAATAGATGGCTTGCGACCATGCCAAGCATCATATGGAGTGATAGACTGCAATGCTTTAATGGGACACCTGTTAAGTACATATGCTCCACACATAACAACCTCAAGCTAGAAACTATGTGGTAAAGCCTGACTCTTGACCATACACCTCACCATCTCCATGAGTGACCTATTCTTCCATTCAGCAACTCCATTCTGTTGATATGTATGGGGCACTATAAATTTATGTTTTATCCCACGTTCAGCCAGAAATGCATTAAAGTCAGAAGACATATATTCCCCCCCTTGATCAAAATGGAGGGTGCCCATTTTACATGCTGATAGATTTTCAGCCAAAACCAAAAATTGTTTGAAGCACCTAAACACTTCGGAATTTGCTTTCAATGGATATAAACATGCATGTCTGGAAAAATAATGAATGAAAATCATGAAGTAAAGATAGTTTCCAAAAGAGGGTGTCTGCATAAGACCACAGAAAATCATTGTGGACAGCTGCAATTTCTAAGTAGCTCAAAGTGAACCATCTTTTGGAAAGGATGAACGCTGCAATTTGCCCGGAATTCAGAGACATGTTTACTAGGTGCCTCAAGTTTGGGCAAAGAGGACACCATTTTAGATTTCTACACGTGTAGCAAACTAGCGAAATTCAGATGACCAAAGCATGCATGCCAAAGCTTTGCATCTGACATAGCCTGAGAATCATGTACTACACATGTTGAATCATTCATAGATTTTTCATAGTATATGAGCCTATACATCCCATGACATAAAATGCCATAAGTAATGGCACAAATAAAGCATCTGACAATGTAAAAGAACTACCATCAGCAGTAGTCAGAATGATCTTACCAACCCCCATAGTAGGAGTCTTTGGTGCATGTGATAGTATTCCATTTAGGGGCAGGCTCGAGTGAAGCAAAGAAACTATGTTGTGAGGTAATATGTTTGGTTGCTCCACTATCAAAGTACTAAACATGTGAGTCTACTACAGACATACTATTCAGGAGAAGATGGGTCAAAATTGCAAACAGTATTAAACACCCATTCTTCGTTTTGCACTAGATTAGCAGACTCTGTTTTTGGCGTAGAGGCCTCTACAACAACCATTCCAGCCTCTTTTTTCTTTGCCTCTTTTGCAGCAAGTTTTGGACAATTCTTTATGTCATGATCATTCACTTTATAGTACTTACAAAACAATTTCTGCTTTTCTATTTTCTTGTCATCTCTGTCATCCTTCTTTGATTGTGCAAAATTAGTAAATTTCTGCATACTAGTAGAAGAGCTCCATTTACCTTTGCCCTTCTGACTAGCCAGGAAAGCTTGATCTGCAACATGCATAATGGACCTATTCTATCTAGACTAATCTTCCTGCAATAGAACATAGACTAACTCCTCAAATATTAAGGCATTTGGATTGCCTTTCATCATCAAGCAAAGAGTAGAAGCAAAACTCTGATATGAATCGGGAAGACCATTCAAAACAGTGTGCACAAATGAACTGTCAAGCAAAACTTCATCAGCAGAAATGAATTGCTCTTTCAAATATTTGATCTTCATCAAAAAACTATCCATGGAATCACCTTTGTTCATGTGCTCACTCTCCAATTGTGTTTGGGGGTAAGCAATACGAGCCTCATTCCTTGCCTAGTACAAAGTGGTAAGTGTATCCCAAGCATCCTTAGCTATTCTACAAGAGTGAATGTGAGGAATAATGGCACATTTGATAGACAAGGCTATTAATGCATGTGCTTGAGCATCTCTACCATCCCAACAAATTTTCTCTATAGTAGATGCAGCAAAAACTGCAACACGAACAGAAAATATGTAGAATATCACCATCTTTGACGCCTTCTGCATCAACTTCAATAATTGTAGTTGTAGGTGTAATAGGACGTTTTTCAACACCTTGCACAATATTCCATAGTCATTTTGCTACCAATACATGATGCATCATATAAGCCCATAATGGGTAATTGGTACCGTCCAACTTATCCTCAATAGCCAACATACGAAATACATCACTACTTTTAGCCATGGCCACTTACTAAAATACCTTGATGCAAAAAATTGACTGTATCTCAAAAGGTTGAACAGAAATACTCTGTTGAGCTCTACTAAACCTGTAGTAGACTTTGACACACTTATATTGGTGAACCGAAACCTGTATGTATCTTTGGCACAAAAAGACGAAATAGCCTGCACAAGCATTATGATAGTGTGTTCGGAGGCCAAACCGAGCTCAGATCACGATTTTAGCACCACATAGCGAAGCTATTTTGAACTCCTAATCACCCTGAGTATGTTCACCAAATTTTGTGTGATTCTAAGACTATGATAGGAGAGGTGTCAATGACGCCCTAGATGAAGCGACGACCTACTCTAATACCAATTGTTGGAGATAGACATCTACAGAAGCACGCAAACAACACAAGAAGAAGAATATTAGAGCACAACACACAATATTGAATGTATTATTACCACTAGAATGTACAAAGATAAGTTCATTTCAAAATGCATCCACTCCCTTGTGACTTCTTTTTTCAAAAGGAAGTTCTGCTTTGGCCTAATGTCCCGGACATTAATTAAAGAAAAAAGAATAGGTTACAAGTGAATGGGACTAGTGCACATGGGACCTTCCAAACCCCACAAAGTAGGTGTAGAGGTTGCGGGTCTAGAGAGAGTTACGAAGGAGGTTAACAACCCTTTCGTCCCACTCATGTGGGGCCCACTTGGGTTTCAGCTTATTCTTGATGAGAAACACTTTATGATGTCTAAAAGGTGGGACCTCTTGCAATTGGAGATTATTTTGCATAGGAGAAAAAGTGACTTCTTGATCGACCACTCTTTAGGAGGGTGTCCAAAATTATTGGGGCACCGCTCCCTCCAAATCTTCTAGAAGGTTTCCCCTCTTATAGTGTTCCACAGTGTCGCTGAGAACCCGATTGCTTCTCCAAGAAGTGCTAGCTTCTAGGTGATTTGTGTCTGTGGTCTCAAAATATTTCTAGTGGTCCGCCATAGTCGGAGAGACTTGGGGCAGGCGAACAAGATGTGGCATGTCCTCGATGTTGTGGCGGCATTGCTTGCACCACTACGGAGCCCCCACAAATCTTGTTAGCCTTTAGGTTGGTCCAAATGTCATGGTGGAGAATTTACCACATGAGAACCAACTTCTTGATCTCAATGAGGGGATGCCAGAGAGACATGAACTTCAAATCCCATTGTAGCCTTGTCCAAATTAGGCACATTTCTTGTTAAGCATGATATGGTAGTCCAAGTTCACCTTGATTCGAGGAATTTTGGATAGTTTATTGCCATTGTACCACATAAGACCCTCATGGCATGGTGGATCCCATCCAATGAGGAGTCTAGTTTTTGAACATTCCCAAGCGAGGCATCTGCTCTAGAGGAGAGTCCATTCTTTGTAGCTCACTCTTATTTCAGGGTCTATGTCCTCAAAACTGATCCACTCAAAAGTTTCTTGTTTTCAGAGGTGTTTCCAATGTCTGAAACCCTTGTTCTAGATCCTCTTGGCATGCTAAAGGTTCCAGGAGGCCACACCCTTGATGCTCGAGATCAGAAACTAGATTGAGTCATTTTGTTTGATGCCATCCGCCCATTTCTAGTCATCTCTGACTCTGATAAGTTGTTTGAACTTGTTCCAACTCTTCCATAGTGAGCACACAAGGTTTGAGCCTTTAGGGGAAGGCCTTCAATATCCATAATGCCCAGACCCCCAATGGTCAATGCAGGTAGACCATTTAATTTTGGGAACACCTTTTTTGTGTGGTCCTCGGTCCAAAGAAAGTTTCTGCATATTCTTTCCAATTTTCTAAGTTCTTGATCTTTCAACCTCCAATATGGCTAACATCATCCCAAATCCTAATAAATAGTCCATGGAACCAAGAAATCATTGGTGATCGATGCATTCATGCAATTCGTCTTCATAGTAAGCACTCTTGGGGCTTTCTAGTCTATGTTCTCTCTTCTTCTCACCTCTAATCATCTTCAGTGCAATGATTCCATCATCTCACTATTTTTAGGTGCACATACACCTTTGCTTCCTTGCATCTATATTGAGATTTCAAGGAAAATATTGTTGAAAATTTTCATAAATGATCTTTGTTGGGGGATTCTTGGACAAGAAGGGATTTGAGTGTTTGTAGGAAAAAAATGAAAGACAAGAAGAAAGATACACACTGGAAGCCTCTGTCGATTGATTATAAGAAGACAAATATAATGGTGATGCACAATACAATCCAATGCTTCTGTGCAAAATCCCACAGAGTGCTCGATCACAAAAATACCAAATACCCAAGGGTCTTGTTGTTGCCGGCATTCTCTCCACCAGACCTCCACCTTCTCCAATCCTGCACTTGTGCACACCTTGCACCAAGCTTCCAATAAGGAGGAGGGATGGCCACCTTCTATCGGCACGCGCACAGCTTCAATGGGACCTTGGGATCCTTGGGGGACTAGCTTAGCACTTCTCTCTTGGGATCCTTGGGGGACTAGCTTAGCACTTCTCTGCACACTTCTTAGTTACTCTTCATGCACACCTTGCACTTCACTTCTCTGCATCGCACACTGTGTGTCTCTTGCACTTCTCTCTCTTGCATAGCTTAGACTATGCTCACCTTGCTTAGTTCTTCCAAGACTAGTCCTTGCCTTGATTTGAGTGTCGATTCACGTACACTTCTAACTGCAAGAGTATCTTGGTGCTCACTTTGATGTCCCAAGATTGTCTCCAAAAGTGGGCAGCCAATGAATCCCTATTTTGTCCTGTAGTGACTTTAGATTAAAATAAAATTTTTAATTGGGGGGCCATACTTTCACTTTTGCGTACGCTGCCGCTTCACATACCTTCACATTTTGCCTTTTAATTCTTCACTTGTGCACCTAAGAGAGGGTTCACCTGAACCTTCCAAAACACTTTAAAAACACTTTTGAACCTTAGGGAAATTACAGAAATACATATGCAACTTGCAACCAACTTTCTGCAATTTACAACCCTTGTGAACAATTACTTGTGCACTACATGTGCACTTTGACACCTGAACTTTGCACACTTTGACTTTCCCATGTTGACTTTGACCTTGAGCTAGTTGACTTTGACTAATTTTGCCTTTGACCTTGACTTAATTGACTTTGACTAATCTTGACTTTGACCTAGTTAACTTTGTGCAATTTTGACTTTACCCTTTTGACTTTGAGAACCTATCACTTTGCCATTGTGGGTATGGACCTTTGTTAGCCTTCATCATTAGGTGTTGATTTAACATACAAGATTTTATGTGACCATGTGGATGCAAGGGTCCTTGTCACATTTCAAATCACATATGGGTGAGTTCAAGTAGCAAGCAAGGAGTGTGTTTTAGACTAGGAGCACATTTTATGAGAAAATGGTATGAATTCTCAAAGTTCAAAACACACTAATTGAAAATGTAAGTAGGGTGATTTCTATGAGGGATAAGACATTTGTAACATATTTTTTTCCATAGACCTAGCCATTAGCTCCTTGATAGTGATGTAGCATCAACTAGTACATAGATTGTGCTTTAAGGCACAAGCAAAGTGCATGGCTATACTTGCACCCAAGACCCTCATCACATTTTAGAGCACACAGATAGGTCACTAATACTTCCCAAAGAGCTTCATGCTCATATGGTCTCAAATTAAGACCAACCATTATGTTTTAGAATGTGAGGACTTGTTCGGAGCACCATAGGGCTATCATCTTGTGACCATCTATGATGGAGTAGGATTGAGATCCATTAGGTGTGCTTGAATATGCAAGCAGAGTACAAGTCAATACTTGGTGAAGGCCCTTATTGCACGTTGATAGAAACTTATTGGAGTTAAAACAAAAGCTATTAGTGTTGTGTTTTAAAACATGAGGACAATCCTTGGTTCATGAATGAATTGCCCTACCATGGTAGGTATGATTTAATATGTAATATGTGTGATTGCACCTGGCAGATAATGTTTACTCTATAATGTCAATCCGGGAAGACAAGAGGATGGTATGAAGACCCCGAGCAAGTGAAGGCACAAGTGCGTGAGTGAGAAGCACACAAACATGCACACACATACACACACACGCACACACACGGCAAGACAAAGAGTGAGGAGCAATGGAGTTCTTAGATTACTTTCAAAAAGCTCTTACAAGTTCAAATCAATTACAAGCTAACCCCAAAAATGAGCTCTCTAGCTCCATTTATAGTTTTTGACTAGGTTTTGGCCCTGTCCATACCTAGTGTCCGGCCTAGTTAAAAATTAGGTTCCAGGGCCAATTTGAGGGCTTAAACGGAGTCTAAAAAATACAAAAATTGATATGTAGGTACTTCTAAGGCTCCTCAAGCTCAAGGACTCCTTGGCTTGCACAAAATGGAGCTACAAAAATATGAAATGGTATTTACAATGATTGTTAGTGATAAGAATCACTGTTATAAAGATGTTGATTTGGAAAAATTTGAAGGGCCTATCTGCCAGATTTGCGTCGACTGCTTTGTCTACTTAAACCTTCACCTCGCTCTGACTCTCTCCGCTGGCTTCCTTGTCTAGTCAGTCCTTGGGTGCCCATACTGCTCTCAACACCCCCCCTCTCTCACGTCTGTCGTCCCTGACAGACCCTTGTTGCTGGGAGTGTTGGATGTAATATTCCACAACCTGAGTGGCAAGCTGATGTTCTTGTATGCGTAGTCCTCTGGCCAAGTCTGTCATCATACGATCCCAATCAATTGGTCCTGGAATGTCCGGATGTGGCAGACGTAACTGATCTGCATGGATCGCTTGTTCTACTGCGAATAGATGTAGCAAATGTGTGGGTCTGGGAATGAAAATTTCTGAATGATATTCCCATAATCCTGTAGAGAACATTTCCTCAAATGTCTGCTTGAAGCATGCGGGTAAGTACTTTATTCGTGCATGCCAGGCAAAGATTATAGTGAACGAGGGAGTCTGGCTCATGTCGTAGACTAAATCCTTGTTACCTTGGGAGAATCCAGGGGCAGAGATGTATGGAGCTTGTACCATCCGAAAGGTTTTGAAGACAATGGTCATGAGCTCGAATATTTTCATACACATTTTTGCTACTATGTCGGGTACATTATTTAGACGTGTAGACCAGTGCCGAATTGTTGATATCATGTAGGCTACGGTTGGGGTCCCTCGAGGTGGAGCAAAATATGGATAGTTAACCCAAGCCGAGCATTCTTTATTGTTGCGTACCTTGATCGCAAATGCTTTCCAAGATCTGCGACGTACCATTGGGCAATAACATGGATTATACTTGATATACAGTGGCATGGTTGCCCAGGTGCTCATCATCTTAGGGTAATCGGTTAGTAGACGTGCACGCCAATTAGGCTGGAAAATCGAGCCCGCACGCGCATCTGTCGGTAAGTCCTCTGGCTCAAATTGAGTGGCAAATGTGGGCTCCTTCCCTGTATGTCTTTTAACTTCTGCATTATAATCATGTAGCAAGACAAAATAAGGCATGTATTGCGACTCTGATGTTGTGATTAACCGTTGGTGGGATAGGTTCTGAAAGTAAGAAGACCGAAGGACAGTTTCTTCCAGATTTGTGAGAGATTGCATTTGCACGGCAATGCGATCATCATGTGTCTTACCCACTTTCTCGACCCTTTTGACCCAATCTGGAACTTGAATTTCTAAAGTGTCCTGTCCTTCCTCTGTAGTCCGACCACCGGGTGTTGGCATTGGCTCGTACAGCTCTTCATAGCTGTCATCGATGGGGATTTCCACTATTGTTTCAGGTTCTGGTTCTTCAATGGGCGAGGGTGGCCTTTCATATGGTAAGAGGCGTGCTTGGAGTTCTGCCACCTGTTTCCGGAGGGTCTCTACTTCTTCTGTAGAGTGTTGCAAGATTACCGGCTCATGTTGAGCTGTGGGGGCACTGGCTATCTGTTTCTTTAGGTCTGCATATTCAGTCTCTAACTTTTCATATGACTCCAAGAAATTTGCATGCTCCTCAAGTAAGATGTGAATGTCTTCCGATGGGACTGCTCTATACTTGGTAGGGCTAATGGTTGCTCCTGCAGTTCCTTCCATAGCCGCTTCAAAGTTGTCTTGGTTTTGTTGTTGAAGCCTCTTGTTCTCTTCTAGTGCTGCTGCCATATGCTTCCTTAATAGCCCAAGGTTGCGTCTGAGTGTAGCATTAGATATCATTTGCGCTTGGAGCACTGTTTCTAGTTCCTTGACTGCTTGATCATCTATTGTCGATCTCTTTGATTCCAATTCGGAGTGAGCCTGCTGTAAGGTGGTATGCTCGGTTAGGAGCGTTTGGTAATCAGCTTCAAGAGTGGTGACTCTAGCTTGCAGACGCTGAGATTCTGCCTGGAGGGCCGTAGTGCGTTCTTCCAATTGATGGTATTCTTGTTGTAGTTGATGTACACACTGAAGTAATGTGTTGAACGTGCTATTTACATTATGAGATGCAAGGGGAAAAGTTTGAAATGCAGGGGAGGTGGGATTGGGGAGGGAGGTAGTGAATGTTGTGTGTGCCAATGATGTGGTGAGTGGTGAGGTGGGGGGTAGTGGAGGGGGAGAGGGTGGAATTGTGGGGAGAGGTGTTGTGGTGGGTGAAATGTCCATTGGGTCAGACAGAGTGGTGTGTATAGGGGCTACCATGTAGGTGGGTATGGTAGGTGAAGTGAGTGTGGTGTTCGTGTAAATTGATGTCGTTGCGAACATCGGGGAAATGTGCCTTTGAAACATTGGAGAGCGGATGAACTGCTCCACAAAGGACGGGTATTGGGGTGGTGAGGTCAGGTTGAAAGAGGTGTAGGGGCCAGATGGGAAGTGAGGGTCATGGAATGGAGGTACCCGTATTGCGGGATGGGCTGGGAAACACAGGGTGCCTTCTGTGGGTGCTGGGTTTCCAACCACACTTGGGATTATGGGATGGCCAGTTATGGGTTCGGAGGATAGAAGGGTTGAAGTGTACAAGGGATTGGTGACGAAAGAGAAGAGGGTGTCCTGTGAGGTGGGTTCTCTGAATGAGAATGATGTGAATGAGGATGGGTTATAAGTGAAGGTAGAGGTGATGACTGTCGTTTCTTCCATGGTGGGAGGTGGTGGTGGGGGTGGAGAAGGTGGTGATGGGGGATGCTAGGGTAAGATGGGTGATGTCTGAACGAAGGTTTCAGTAGAGAGGTCAATGGTGGTGATGGGGGTAGTTGTGGTTTCAATGGGTACTTCTTGTTCTGTGACGGGTATCCTGATAGTCTTACCTGCTCGGGGTAATGTGTCAACTCTGCGTTTGTCATACCTCACGGATTGGCGGACTTCTATGTGGACAGCCTCCGGAACTCCTAAAGATTCTGACACTAATTTGAGGGTGTCAATGAAATGTTGATCCACCCCATCATCTGATAGCATTTCTTGCATCAAAGCTTGACCTGATACAAGAGAGAGTTGATGCCTTTCTTGTACTGCTTTGATTGTGTCGTATAACCTTTGTAGTTGAGCTGTATATGCAGGTGCACCTACAAGTTCTGGCACTTCTTGTTGCTCATCTTGATGCTCTTGATCATAATCCTCCTCATCTTCCTCCTGTTCTTCTTCTTCATTATCCTCTTCATCCACTTCAACTGTGGTGACAGGTACTTGGGAGGTTGTTGCTTGCGTTTGCACATTCTCCACTTGTTGTGCCTCTTCTGCCTCCAGCTCTACGTCTTGTAATAATTGTTCGAAGTCTTCATTCGTGAGTTCTTCCAAAGGTGCACCACTGGGAAATTCAAGATCGGTTGGGATGGGAGGGAATATCAAGTTAGGACCATCGGTGCTGCGTCTTGGAAGTTGGAGTGTGAATGGTCGGACTCTTCGGGGTGGAGGGGTGACGTCTGGTGTTAGGGTGGCTCCACGTGGTTGAGCACAAGGGACTTGGACAGTACCTCTCATCTTCTTAGAAGGGGGTCCAGTGGATGTCCTGCCTCTAAACTGCTCTACACGATTCCACATTAGGGCACGTTGAATAGGGATGTTATAAGCCAAACACCTATAAATGATTCTCGTCAGAGCACAACATCCATATAAAACCTGTTTCCGCGGCCATCATTTGTGAGCTAGGTGTATCTGATCAATTATCCAGTGGGGTAAGTTGATGGTGAGGCTCTGTGTCTCTGCCAGATACAAACTAAACCAAATCTTTTTGGGCGGCATGGTGAATCTATCTTGGGCAGGAAAAGCAAAGTGTTGCATGCACATGCGAAGGTGTATTGCAATATTAGGCGTCATGGACACCATGTCCTTGAGTTTGGTGAGACTTCGATTCTTCATGTAATCCGATACTAGGGTTTCCTTCTCTGTAGGAATATGCATTCCGCGCATATCTAGAGCCTCCCTTACCAAGTTGTTGGATAATCTAAACCTCTTGAGCTCATTTCCTTTCGTTAGAGATGGGATTACAAATGAGCTTGCACCTTTTGGGTTCTTGTTTGGAGTCAAGGTGTTGATGAGATAGTAGCATCGCATGAAGTCAGGCTTTGGGAGCCATGCACTGAAATATGCATCCAATCCTACCTTCTCCCATATCGAACGTAGACCTTCTACATTTTGTAACTTCTCGAATTCTCTTGTAAAGAAATGGTATTTACCTTGCTTCCCATTGAAGTCCAACTCTGATTCCCATAGGTACGTTCCCTCTCCCAAGGGTCCTGCCACTTCACTAAACTAGTGGGAAGTTTTTCCTACGAGCATGGTATGGCCACTGGGAGGGTCCGCTATAGGTATGATTTTGATGGCCTGCAATTCTTCTGGTCTTTCATTTGTCTCAGGCAAAACGGGTAAACTGTCTAAGTCCACCACTTGCTGGCTCATTTCTGTTTGAGAGCTAGTTCCTACTGCCTCAGCCATGTTGAAAACTTCGCAGCTGGTTCTGTGAGAATATATGAATAAATGTTAACATTGCAATGGACACAAAAATGACACTGTGTCCCCTGCTACAACATTAACATGAGGTTCGGGAGAGGTTAGGGGGTTAGTAAGTGCTCGGTGCTTGTGTGTGTAGTTAGGAATTGGGTAGACCTAAGAGCTAAGCGGAATGATGTGGTGTGAGAGTGAAGTAGTTAGTAGGTGGACATGGATTTATAATTGGGGTCCGGGGGTTTATTACAAGTTTTAGGTTGCCAAATGCAATGGATAGGTTTTGATTTTGACTTTGTGGAGGCTCTGGAGAGTGTGATAGGGTATTTACTTGAAAAATGGGGCTTTTTAGGGACCCATTTACAAGTGATTCTACTTGTGCTCATGGAAGAATACGTGTTAGTGCGTGATGTGTAAGACTGGGCCTCAGATGTTCGCGTGAGTGAAACATGTTGTACATGGTTTGGCCTTCGTGTAGCTATTTGAGCCCGCAAGCAAGCCTTAGGCACCCAGATTTGTCGTGATTATGGGCTGGCCTTCATTGACTTCTTGCGTACCCAAATAGACTTCACTTTCACAGAAGAATTTATGAAGGACTTCTTATTAGTGTTGTGTTGTTGATTACTAATAAGAGGTTTTGGACGTGGTGTTGGCCTGGTCGGAACAGGGTGTTCGCCTTTTCGCCTCCATACTTGTTTCATCGGCTAAAACAATCTGCTTTGCTCCTTTTTTTGGCCTCCAGTATAGGTAGTGTTCTGCTTCTTCTGTATTTGATCTGCCTTTGGTTGCTGCATCCCTCTGGCCTTTGGAACAGAAGGAAGTGCCTTCTTATCCTTGACTCCGTTGTTGAGACAATCCTCTTTCTGCATCATACATTTTTGGACAAGAATAGCATTGTCAACTTCATGTGCACCCCTGGAAGGACCAGGAGTTCGTGCCTTACCTAGTTCCTTGAGTGCCTCATTTTCCAATTCAACTGTAATTCGACTATGATTTACCCATACCTGAAGAAGTCCACTTCTTAGGTTTAGGTTGACCGCATGATCATAGATCCAGTCCTGACCCAAGACAAGAGGCTCAGTGAGGTCCTCATCTTGACACACTAGTACTTTGACTGTTCGTCTTGAATATAGAGGGGAAGCTCCACCTCGCCCATGCAAGGGGTTTCCACACCTCCCAATCCTATGAGATATGCTTCTATAGGATTGACAGTTAATTTCAACTCTTGACAGTAAGACAATTTAACAGCACTAGTGGCTGCACCTGAGTCAATCAAGGCTCTTACAGTCCTTGCACCCTTTCCTTGTCCTATATCTAAGGTTATAAAAGGACGTCGATCAATTATCCTATGAGAGCTAACACCTGAAATTTCACACATAGCCACATGATATCCTTGATCTGCATATGCACCTGTCCTAGGTTGCTCTCTACCCTGTCTTCTCAACTTCATTCTCCGGATGCGTTCAAATGCTTCTGCTTGAGCTTCTTCTCGAGTTCGTTTTTCTTCTTCTTTGCGTTTCTTAGCAATGTTGAGTCGACATAGCATCTCCTCTGTGAGAGGTTCCTGATATAACTTGACCCTGCATCCGCTTATGTAGCTTGGGAGAACATCGCCTTCTAATGTGGCTAGTTGCACTGCTCCACTTGTTGAGATTTTATTAATGATCATGGGTCCGTAGCCTCTCTTTTCTAGCTTCCTTGCGTGTTGTTTCAATGTGTAGACTAAAACTAGATCTCCTGCCTTCAAGCCCTTATCCTTCACATGGGCATCAAAGTATGCCTTCTATCGTTTCTTAGCTGCATATATCCCTACAGCTGCTCTCAGTCTTGTTTCTCCTAATCGTTCAACGTCAAAAAGTATAGAGGAGAGTTCATGACCCGTCCATTCATGCTCTTGTGTTACTTTCAATGTAGGTATTAAGAAGTCCAACGATAGCACAGCGTTTTGGCCAAATACCATCTGAAAGGGGGTGGCGTGGAGTACCGTTTTGTAGGCGACTCGGTATGCCCAAACAGCATGGTGTAGTTGTTTGTCCCAATCAGAGCGTTTATTATTCACTAATTTGGTCAACACATTGCACAGAATCTTGTTTGTGCTTTCGGCTTGCCCATTAGCTTGTGCATGGTAGGGGGAAGACTTCTTATGAACTACCAAGAATTCTCGGAGCATATTTTCAATCACTTCATTCAAGAAGTGAGTGCCTCTGTCACTGACTAGCTCTATAGGTAACCCGTATCTGGTGAACACATTCTCAAACAAGAATTTAGCAGTTGTCTGAGCATCGTTCTTTGTTGTGGCTTTTACCTCTACCCACTTGGTTAGATAGTCTGTCGCAACAATGATGTATTCAACATGTGAACCCTTGGCTGGGGGATTAATAGGACCTACAAAGTCTATTCCCCACTTAGAGAATGCACGTCCACCCATCATAGGTTTCAGTGGCATTTCATCTTTGCGTATAGGATATTGAGTTCGTTGACAGACATCACACCGTTTCACATAGGTATGTGCATCCATGTGAAGGGTCGGCCACCAGAAGCCCGCAAATAGTATCGCCTTGATCACCCGATCTGGTCCAAAGTGTCCTCCTGCTACACCTTGGTGAGCAGTTTCCAAGATCTTGAGATATTCACTTTCATGGACACCTAGTCTCAGGTAACCATCTTTACCACGCTTGTATAGATTATTACCAATGAGTGAGTAATCTAGGGCTTCTTGTTCTAAACTCCTTTTCCTAGCCATAGTCATGTCTGGAGGGAATGTTTTCGTCCTCAGGAAGGATACTAGTGGTTCACTCCAGTCTGGCACTATGGACACTTGATAAAGAGTGGCATGTTCCACAGGTGGTTTAGTGCAGCAGATTGGGCATTCCTTGCACAACTTTTGGACATCAGCTTCCATCGTCGGCCAATGCACTCCGAGTCTCCTTAGTGTCTGTAGGGTTCGTTGTTTTGAGTAGTGTTGCTCTAATGCACCTACATGTGCTAATTGCAACCATTTAGCGTACTCATCCTCTTCCACACAACAAGCCAAGATCCCTTGATCTGTGTGCTTGTACATACTTCCTGCCATGATGTGATATTTTTGGGCTTTTACTACCTCTCTATCCTGTGTGTTTATTACTGGATGGTGAGGCCCGTATGTCAATACTGGCACTAGTGGCTTAGCCCACTGTGGCACCACTTCCAAATTAAACAAGTAAGCATCAGGAAGGTCATCTGACACTCCTTGTGGAGCTTCTCCAGATGTGAGTCTAGAGAGATGGTCTGCTCTCAAGTGAGTCCTACCTTTCCTTACCACAACCTCGAAGTCGTATTCCATTAGTAAGAGAAACCATCTTACTAATCTACCTATATTGCATGGCTTGTTCACGAGATATAGCAGTGCTTGATGATCAGTAAAAAATTTAAACTTATTTGCAAGCAAGTAATGTCTAAACTTTTTAACTGCATATACCATGCCTAATCCTTCTCTCTCCGTAGTGGTATAATTTCGTTCAGCTGCATTCAATTGTCTACTAGCATAGGCAATTGGAAGATCCATATTACCTTCACCGGTAGGCTGCGCGAGTACACACCCAATAGCATAATTGGATGCATCCACGTGGACAGGGAAGGGCTTATTCCAATCCGGTGTGGTTAAGATTGGTGCTGAACATAATCTTCATTTAAGCTCATTGAAGGAATTCTCACATTCGTTAGTCCACTCAAAGTTAGTCAAAAGTCCATACAGAGGCTTTGCTATGATGGCATACATGTGTATAAACCGTCGATAATAACCACAATGCCCCATGAAAGCTTGTACTTCCTTGACATTCTTTGGCCTAGGTAACTCGGCTATGGCTCTCACTTTCTCTTCATCAGTGGATATGCCATTCTTTGACACTATGTGTCCTAGAATCTTGCCTTGCCTAACCATAAAGATGCACTTTTCTGGGTTCAGGCAGACTTGATATTCTCTACATTTGTCAAAGATTTGTCTGAGTTCAGGAATATGGGTTTGTCTGATGTTGGAATGAGCACAAAGATCATCAACATAGACTTCTAAGTTCTTCCTCAGGAACTCTTTAAATACATGGCACATCAGCCTCTGGAAGGTTGCTGGTGCATTGGTAAGCCCAAATGGCATTACTCTAAAGGCAAATATGCCCCATTCAGTGGCAAATGCCGTCTTATGCTGATCTTCTGGAGCTATGGCTACTTGATTGTAGCCCGAAAATCCATCAAGGAAGCTTGTTGACAGGATGCGGGAAGAAGCAAGTATGGACACATATGCAGATCTAGCACTGAGGCTACCCTTCATTTTTTCCAAAAACCCCAACATCATTCTAAAGTGATTCTCATCACTACAAACCCTTGTAAATATCTTTTCACCTTTTTGTAGCTCCATTTTGTACAAGCCGAGGAGTCCTCGAGCTTGGGGAGCCTTAGATGTAGTTGCCTGCCAATTTTCATAATTTTTAGATCTTGTTTGGGCCCTCAAATAAGCCCCGGAACCTAATTTTTAACTAGGCCGGACACTAGGTCTGAACAGGGCCAAAGCTAGTCAAGAACTATAAATAGAGCTAGAGAGCTCATTTTGGGGGCTAGCTTCTTGTAGTTTGAGTTTGTATGAGAACTTTCTTGCAATAGAAGTGATTCCATTGTCTTACTCTCTTTGTTCTTACTGTGTGTGCGCGTGTGTGTGTATGTGTGTGCATGCTTGTGTGCTTCTCACTCACGCACTTGTGCTTCCACTTGCTCGTGGTCTTCATACCATCCTCATGTCTTCCCGGATTGACATTAAAGGAGGTGCTACTCATCACTGAGCTACACCAAATTTTGGCGCCGTTGCCGGGGATCGAGCTTTGAGGACGAGCGTGTGATGGTAAGACGTAGAGAGGACGCGTTGGAATGGTAAGTAGTAGGTAAATTTCTGATTTTCCTCCATCTCCATCTTCACCTTCACCTCCTTCTCCATCTCCACCTCCACCTCCTTCCCCACTACATATCCCCTCTTCCCTTTCTTTCCCTCATTTGTTGTGTGCGAGTTTGAGAGAGAGCGATTGTGTGTGTTTGCATTTGTGTGTTTTTTGCATGTTTCTTGCAGGTACCAGCTCCATCATCATCTCCAGCAAGCTCAGCAGGTACAGAAACTGCCTGCACAGTCCCCGAGGCGTTGAGCTCGAGCTATCGCGACACTCCGAAAAGTTCGACTTCTCACGATTCTGAGTGCACCACGGCATTGCGCAGGCCTAGAGCTCCTAGGAACCCTAGATAGAACAGGAAAATTCGCCATATCTCGAGCTATCGCGACACCTCAAGGTATCGCGACACTTCACGAGCTATCACGACACTTCGGGGTATCGCGACACTTCACGAGCTATCGCGACACTTCGGGGTATCGCGACACTTCACGAGCTATCGCGACACTTCCGGGTATCGCGACACTTCACGAGCTATCGCGACACTTCGGGGTATCGCGACACTTCGAGCCGACCTATCGCGACACTTGGGGGTATCGTGACACTTCACGAGCTATCGCGACACTTCGGGGTATCGCGACACTTCACGAGCTATCGCGACACTTGGGGGTATCGCGACACTTCACGAGCTATCGCGACACTTCGGGGTATCGCGACACTTCGAGCCGAGCTATCGCGACACTTGGGGGTATCGCGACACTTCACGAGCTATCGCGACACTTGGGGCTATCGCGACACTTCACGAGCTATCGCGACACTTGGGGGTATCGCGACACTTCACGAGCTATCGCGACACTTGGGGGTATCGCGACACTTCGACCCGACCTATCGCGATACATGGCCTTAACGCACGAAATTTTAGAGTGAATATTTGGAGTAAATTGAGGTACAATTGAGCTTAGTTTTGGTCACATTGGAGTAACATTAGAGCCTTAGAAGTGGGACAAGACCTAGGAACCTGTGAGGAAATCCCTGAACCCTGAGAGCCTATTTTGACCCCTATCTGCCTGAATGGTCACAACTTGACCATACGAACTCCGATTGATGAGATTTTGGTCTCGTTGGAAAGCTCGTTGAGAATCCTACGTGGACCTCGACTGGTTTTTGTAAGAATCATACGCAGAGTTTCAGAACATGCATTTTTAAGTTGACCTTTAGGTGGAACTAAGTGGTTCTCGGATTCAGGGGGTACAGTGAGTTACTCCAGGGGGACTAAAACTATTGAAGTGTGTCTTTCAAATACTTGTGGCAATCAATCTATACTAACTGGTGAGTTCTTGCAGGAACTTTGTGGGCACTCAAGGCAATCAAAGCAAGCTAGCGAGGGTGAGTACCGGGCCTGGGAGAAGGCTTCCTGGGCTTGCATAGCTGTCGGGTCAACCAGCTGATTGAGGTTGGAAAATCTCATAACCCTCCTTTGTCAATTCCTAGCCTAGACTAAGTACGACTTAGGTGTGGTAATTAACTAGGGCAACGTTAGGCACGAATCAAGTCCAAGAGAATTAATCAACCAAGTGCAAGAAAATAAATAGGTCTTAAGTACGAAAACACTAAGGGACAAAAAGATAAACGGGAATCGATCACTCATCAAGTGCGGAAATTCACTTAAGTACCCCTGACGACGCAATTTCAGACAAGACCATAAACATAATATTCAACTAAAAAGAACGAAGTGATTGATGCAAAATCAACCTGCAACGAGAGCGTGCTTGGGTTCCAGGGGGTGAATAAATCAGGCTTATGAACCTTAGATCAGGCAGACACTTAGGCCGAGACAGACAAAGCCTCAGATCTTCTGAAGCTAGTGTCAATCACACTGCCAGGTCTTGGGCCCAGCAGTTGAGTGATTACCCTGCCAGATCAGAAACAAGTGATTCTGAGATGTCCTATCACATGGAGAGATCAGTAGGTAGTTCAGGGTTGGCTTACCTAGAGAAGCCCGAAGGGCCTTATAAGACGCAATTGGAATATATCAGGACGAATCGTCTAGGTGCTCGCATCTACGAAGACGGACTGAGAAGATCGGTGGTCCAGATTAAGAACCCCGATCAAACCCATGGATTAGACCACCCGGTAGTCAAGTTTGAGAATGGAGCATACCTAGATAAAGAGGGGACTATGTACGTAGTCACCACTCTTCCTGATAGGACTGATGAGTTTGGAAATGTGATTGCGAAGACCGACATGGGTGACATAGAGCAAGGGAACTTAGAGAGAGAGCCAAGAACCCCCGTGGTAAGTCTGTCTTGACCAGAATCATGACTCCTGAGTGGATTCCACAAGATAATAAAAGCATAGATCTGCTTTTAAATCGGGAAACCGATGAGGTTTTTTGGAGATATAGAACTTCTCAACCTCAGGAGGGGAATACCCTCACGATCTACGAGTTTAAAGACCCTGATAGTCCAGGCCAAGTAACCTACCTAGACACTGCATCAGAGAGAATCTTCGTGGTCACTGAGCAGGGCAGACATGCCTACACTTGGAAGGGTGAATTTGTTTTTCCCCAACCAAGGTCTAATGTATCCTTTGGTCATCAAGGAACTGGGACCTCCCACGCTCATGGCGCTCAAAGAGATAGAGGTAGAGACAAACCTGAGGTAAGTTTCGCCAACTCCCTGGGAAGAGAAAGAACGGGAACAGAAAGGAATAGAGTAGGAACTGAGAGACATAGAACCCCATGGAATCACCGGGACATTGATGATTTTCCTTTGCCAAGGCCGAGAGAACACCCTAGGACCCTACGACCAACCCAACTTGTGAAGTCCATGAAGAATTATTTCGATGGCACGGGAGACCCTTATGACCATGTGGCCGAATTTCGGCAAGTGTTGAAAGCTGAACAAGTGGAGGACCTATTCACGCAATATAATGCTTTCGGTCTAACCCTTAGGAACACTGCCCTTACGTGGTTCCAACCACTGAATGAGCGGCATTTCAGAAACATAGACCAACTCTTAGAAGCATTTATTGTTGAGTTTTCTAAGAGTGGAATCAGGCATAACACCTCCTCACTAATTCATAGCTTCAAACAAACACCTCAAGAGACGGTCAGACTAGCTGGAAGAAGATTTAGACAGTACCTGGAGAGATGCCCTACGCCAGAGTTACCCACACCAGCCAAACAAGTGGCCTTGTTCCTAGATGGATTGTTGAGCACTAAGCTCAGGTCATATGTGTACCTGAAGGACCCTAGAACGATAGAGGAGTGCGTGCGCATGTGCATAGACATTGAGGACAATCTAGGTGAAGAGTTAGAACTATCAAAAATCTATAAGGATTCTGATAGCTCTAGTAAACAGACATCTGGTCAATCCACATCCATCGAGGAACTTGCAGAGAAGGTAGCCCAAAAACTAGGTGTCTCTAGTAAGCAAATTCCGAGATTTACCCCAGTTAAGCGGTGTTACAATTGTGGCGGCGAACATATGGCAAGTGTATGCCCCATTATGGCCCAACCTCAGGTGAATCCTAGTAGCCAGTACTGCACCATAGAGCGCAGGTACACCAATCACACGGCGCAAGACTTCCCATATAACAAACAAACTGTTAGGCAAAATTATCCTCAGCCATATCCACAACAGGGTAGATACCAGAATCAGTACCCATCTCCACAATACAACAGACCGCAACAAACCTATCAGCCACCTTATCAAGGGCAGCAGAGACCTCAACCAGTCCTAGTGCAGCAACCCCCTACTCCAACCAATGTGATCCCAGTGAAGTATGCATCTACTGAAGAAAATCTGAATAGAGCCATAGTCCCAGTCACCCCATTGCTATCAGACAGTGATCCCAGTGACCATAGTTTTGACTCCGCACATATTGATAGCCCACAGGCTTACTACATGCAGTCACCCGAGCATAACGAGTCATACTACTATGAGGACCCAAGTGAAAATAATGGGGAACCGGAGTATTCTAATGTCATGTACACAAACCCCAACTCTAGACCTCAACCTAGGCAGGTACGACCCCCATTTCCTAGAGGACCATGCTTCAGATGTCAGGGAGATCACCTTATACGTGATTGCCCACTGCCTGCCCCTACACAGCCTCAACCAGTAACCATTCAGGGCTTCTGTCAAGATTGCAGGAAAGAGCATCTCCTACGAGATTGCCCGAAGAACCCTAATAACATGCCTAAAATCACTCCTATCAATGTCGTTGGGTTAGTGGTAGACTCCATAGGAAGCGTGACTTCCACTGCACCTGTGCAGGTGATCACAAGAGCCCAGGCACTTCAACAACACAAAGGTGCAGGTCCCGAACAGAGCCCCGAGGTGAGTGAAACAGAGAGCATAACCAAAAAGAGGACTAGAGCCTGGAAGGAGAGTCGTGAAAGAATGAAGAGACAATGGGCAAAAAAGATAAATGAACTTGAAGAAAGCGTGAGAGAAACCAAGGCAAAAATCATAGAAATCACATCTCATCCGCACTCCCACACACTTCCTCCACTACCATCCCCATCACCCTCCAATTCTCCACCCTCTAACACACCCCTCGTAACCCACCCACCACCCCGAGTAGGATCAGTATTAGCTGACCCCACTCCTGAAGGCTTGGACATGATGTTTAAAGCCTACCAGGCTCGACTTCAAGAAGGGCCAACAGCTGCAAACCTAGACAGGAGTTACCCTAGAGCCGACTTAGAGATTGAACGGATGAAGATGTGCATGAAAATGGTAGAACAAGCTCAAGCTATACTTGAGACTAGCCAAAAGTTCAATCAGACGAACGCTGTCAAGCCGGATTTGCATTTCCAAGGCTTACTAGAAAGATTAGAGCAGTTGGTAAACAAATCACAAGTTTCTTTACCTCCACAGGCTCAACCAGTTGTTGAAAGAGGAAGCTCACCACAAATGGTAGCTTATGTTCCTAATTCCACGGATGCTGGAATACCTCCTTCAATACAACAGTACTCTCCAGAGTTCTTGCGGGAAATACAAGAAGAGAAATGGGCCAAGGAGAAGGGTGATTCCCCTCCGATTCCTGAGATTGATGATCTTCGTGATCAATTTCCCCAAGACATTCCCTCTATCTATGGGGATCAAGCAGAGCAACAAGAGGATGAGAGATTAGATTTTGAATCTAATTCTTTACAAGAGTTGCCTCATTTCACAGGCCCATGGGAATCTGAATCTCTCCAGATCAGAGCGCCCACGATATTGGTAAGAAATGAAGACTCAGTGATTCCCAGGAACACTGATGTGGTGAAGAACACTAAGGTTCAATGTCACCTCACTGTAGAGGAACTCCTCAAGGCAAAACCGGAGCTCTGGAATCATGTGAAAGATCAGGTTCCAGAACTTGAATCCAATATACCAAAAGTAGGCTCTAAGCAGAAAGTTCCCGAGATACCTCTTGACAAGATAGGAGACATGAGCGAAGGTGAAGAAGGTAACACTTATCTTCCGATCACCTATCAAGGTTACACAACCAAAGCAATTGTGGATTCGGGTGCCGGTGTTGCTATCGCGACCATCTCCCTGTGGAAGCGATGGGGCAAACCCACCTTAAGACCAACGAGAATGAAACTTCAAATGGCAGATGGTCATTTTGAAAGACCTCTCGGATTGCTTGAAGGGATAACTCTAACCACTTGTGGTGTAGAGTTTGAACATACGTTTGCCATATGTGACTTTGAGAAGAATAATGTTTACGAGATGATCCTAGGAAGACCCTTCCTACGACAATTACAAATAGTACAAGATTGGGGAACCAACTCCTTGTACTTACAGCACTTAGGGGTCACCACCAAGGTCAATCTGAAGGATCACACCTTCAGAGATGTACCACCCCTACAGTGGAATCCTATCCACAAAGCGAAAGAAAACTCTATCTCCGTGCATTCTGGAAGTTCACCTGAACCATCCTGGTTGCATGAAGATACTCACTTGTGGATGTGCAAGGTCGCGGAGGAAGAGGAAAAGCGCCAAAAAGCGAGAGAAGAAGGAGCTCCCCCAGGAGATAGACCAATAAAAGACCCAGCCTATACTCCGATGATATTTCCTGATGAGGAATTTGAGCCTCATGGTTGGGCAGAAATCTTAGCTACCATGGACATTGCAGTCAATGAGGAACAATGGACACCCCATTGCGATGAGGAGGGTTACGATATTTCAGTGTTCATGTGTCAGCCCTTGTTGGAAGAGTGTGATCCTAGTGAGTCCATGGAAGAAGAAGAGAGTGACGATGATCTAGAATCCATTGTGATGGATACTTACTTCGACTCAGAGGAACACTACTTAGAAGTCATAGGAGTGTTAACCCAAAAAGAAGAAGAACCCCTTGCGAGTATTAAAACGATAAATTCAAAGAAAGGAAGTGAAGGAAGTCAAAAGAAAAAGAAAAGGAAAGCAGTAAGACAAGAAGAGGAAGAATCATTGTTTGAAGTACCAGAAAATTTCAAGAAATATGAAGTGGAAGACCGGAAAATATTGGTACGAATGCCTAAGAGAGAGGCCATTATAGGAGAAGCATATGACAATAAAGAAAAGACCAAAAAAAATGTAGTGACCCTTGAAGGGAACGAAGAGAGATGTACGTACATAGGTGACGACCTAAGTGCAGAAGAAGAAGCAGAGCTTGTAGCTCTATTAAGAGAATATAGGGATGTGTTCGCATGGCATTATAGAGACTTAAAAGGAGTAGATCCAGAGATCTGCTCTCATACGATTCCGATGACCGCTGATGCTAAGCCCACCAAACAAAAACCCTACACATATAATGACAATTATGCGGCCAAAATAAAAGAGGAAATTGACAGGCTGATTGAAGCCGGATTCATCTATGAGATTGAGCATACTGAATGGGTGTCCCCTATCGTAGTGGTGCCCAAGAAGAATGGGAAATTGCGAGTGTGCATTAACCTTAAAAAAGTTAATGCCGCTACGATCCGAGATAGTTATCCTCTTCCAATCACCGAACATCTTTTGGAGCGTGTTGCAGGCAAGGAAGTTTACAGCTTCCTTGATGGATTTTCAGGTTACAACCAAGTAGCCATTGCCCCCGAAGATCAGCACAAAACGGCCTTTGCCACAGAATGGGGAATCTTTGCATTTCGTGTGATGCCATTTGGGCTCACCAATGCACCTGCAACATTCCAAAGACTCATGTGTCATGTCTTCAAAGAGTTCTTGCGAAAGAACTTAGAAGTATATGTGGATGATTTATGCGCTCATTCCCAAGAAAGGAGTTACCACATCCCTGAGCTTAGGCAAATCTTCAACAAGTGTAGAGATTATCGAGTGTGTCTGAATCCAGAGAAGTGTGTGTTTATGGTACGCCAAGGTAAGATCTTAGGTCACATTGTTTCGAAGAATGGAATATCAACAGACGAAGACAAGGTGAGAGCAATAGCAGAGTTGGCCAGACCAAGAAATGTGAAAGAGGTACAAGCCTTTATGGGCCATTGTGGATATTACCGTAGGTTTATCCACATGTATGCCATCATAGCTAAACCTCTTTATGGGTTGTTAACAAACTTTGAATGGAACGAGGAATGCGAGAATTCCTTCAATGAGCTGAAGAGACGTTTGTGCACAGCACCAATACTGACTACTCCGGATTGGAGCAAACCCTTTCATGTCCATGTAGATGCCTCCAATCATGCTATAGGATGTGTGCTAGCACAACCCACAGGTGAAGGAAACCTAGATTTGCCGATAGCATATGCTAGTAGGTAATTAAATGCAGCTGAACGAAATTACACCACAACGGAGAGAGAAGGCTTGGGCATGATATATGCTGTGAAGAAGTTTAGACACTATCTATTGGCCAATAAGTTCAAGTTTTTCACTGATCATCAAGCGCTACTATATTTGGTCAATAAACCTTGCAATACAGGTCGCTTAGTAAGATGGTTTCTCTTACTAATGGAATACGACTTTGAAGTTGTTGTCAGGAAAGGTAGAACCCATCTTAGGGCAGACCATCTTTCTCGCATCACTTCAGGAGAGCCACCGCAAGGAGTGTCTGATGAATTGCCCGATGCGTATCTGTTCAATTTAGAAGTTGTTCCTAAATGGGCAAATAAGTTGGTACCAGTCCTAACCTTCGGGCCTGCAAATAAGAATGTGAAAACCAGCAAAGAAGAAGTTGTAAAATCATTAAAGTATCAAATCTTGGCTGGAAGTATGTACAAGCAAGATACAGAAGGGGTGTTAGCTTGTTGTGTCGAGGAGGATGAACATGCTAGTTGGCTGCAGCAAGCCCATGAGGGACCGCTAGGGAATCACTACTCTAAACAACGAACCTTGCAGAATCTAAAACGCTTAGGAGTGTATTGGCCTAGCATGGACAAAGAAGTACAAGAGTGGATCCAGAGCTGTCCAGAGTGCCAGGAGAGACCCCCAGTGGAGCATGCCACTCTTTATCACATGTCATTAATCCCAGATTGGAGTGCTCCACTGGTCGAGTTCATGAGAACAGGAACATTAACCAATCAGGCTAGCATTGCAAGAAAACGGAGCATGGAGCAAGAGGCTCAAGAATATGCCTTAGTAGGGAATAACCTATATAGGAGAGGCAAGGATGGTTACCTAAGACTGTGCGTACATGAATCAGACTACCTGAAAGTCTTAGAAACGGCACACAGCGGTGTTGCAGGTGGACACTTTGGGCCTGACAGAGTAATTAAAACCATTCTATTCTCAGGACTGTGGTGGCCCACTCTTCATATGGATGCACATACTTATGTGAAGAGTTGCGACACGTGCCAACGTGCCCAATATCCGACAAGAAAAGATGAAATGCCCTTGAGGCCAATGATGGGAGGACGCGCATTTTCAAAGTGGGGTATAGACTTTGTAGGTCCCATTAACCCCCCAGCTAGGAACTCCCATGCAGAATACATTATTGTAGCCACTGACTACCTTACAAAGTGGGTGGAAGTAAAAGCCACGACAAAGAATGATGCTCAAACGACGGCTAAGTTCTTATTCGAAAATATATTCACTAGATATGGGTTACCCATAGAGTTGGTTAGTGATAGAGGTACGCACTTCTTGAATGAGGTCATTGAAAATCTCCTTCAAGAATTCATGGTGGTACATAAGAAGTCTGCACCCTATCACCCACAAGCTAACGGACAAGCCGAGAGCACGAATAAGATCCTGTGTAACGTATTGACGAAACTGGTCAATAATAAACGCTCTGATTGGGACAAACAACTTCACCATGCTGTTTGGGCATACCGAGTTGCCTATAAAACGGTACTCAATGCCACCCCATTTCAGATGGTCTTCGGACAGAATGCAGTGTTACCACTAGATTTCCTAATTCCAGCTTTAAGAGTAGCACAAGAGCATGAGTGGAATGGACACGAGTTGTCCTCTAGGATCTTAGATCTAGAGCGTTTAGGTGAGACGAGGCTACGAGCAGCTGCAGGTATCTATGCTGCAAAGAAACGGCAAAAGGCATACTTTGACGCCCATGTGAAGGATAAGGGCTTGAAAGCAGGAGATCTAGTGTTAGTCTACACATTGAAACAACACGCAAGGAAGCTAGAAAAGAGAGGCTACGGACCTATGATCATTAATAGGATCTCCACGAGTGGAGCAGTACAACTAGCCACATTAGAGGGGGACGTCCTCCCAAACTATATTAGCGGGTGCAGAGTCAAACTGTATCAGGAACCCCTCACGGAGGAGATGCTAAGCCGACTCAATATTGCTAAGCTACGTAAAGAGGAGGAAAAACGAATTCGAGAAGAGGCACAGGCAGAGGCCTTAGAGCGTATCAAACGAATGAAGTTGAGAAGACAAGGAAGGGACCAGCCTATGACTAACACTGAAGAGTCTCCAGGCTATCACATGGCCATGTGTGAGGCTTCAGGTGAACGTATCCATAAGATAGTGGACCGACGACCATTTGTGACCCTAGAAATAGGCCAAAGAGACAACACAACAAGCGTGAGGGCTTTAATTGATTCAGGAGCAGCCACAAGTGCAGTTCGGCTTTCTTATTGCCAACAGCTGCAATTGGAGGTAAAACCCATAGAAGCCTATCTGATAGGATTAGGAGGTGTGGAAACCCCCTGCATGGGAGAGGTGGATCTTCCCCTCTACATACAAGAGACCCTCATGCCCGTAAAAGTGCTGGTGTGTGAAGACGAGGATCTGACCGAACCTCTTGTCTTAGGCCAAGACTGGATCTATGATCACGCAGTCAACCTCAACCTAAGAAGTGGACTTCTTCAGGCTTGGGTAGGCCAAAGTCGTCTCACGGTTGAATTAGAAAAGCAATCGCTCAAACCAATAGAACAGGCACCAACTCCTGGTCCCTCCAGGAATCCACACGAAGATAACCATGTTGTCCAAACTTCTATGGTGCAGAGGAATGTCAATCTTACTGAAGGTTCAGGAGCCAAGAAGGAGTTCCTAAATGGTCCAAAGAAGATTCTAAACGAACGGACCGAACATCACTCTACACTAAGGAGACCGCTGATCAAGAGGCAGGAGCGCCAACCCGCGCAATATGGAGCATCTCGTGGCGTGAAGCAGATCTGGAGACGCAAGGATGGAAAACCCACGGCTCCAATAGCAGATTCTCAAAGAGACAAGAAACGAGCCTCACCATCAAGGAACAAAGTGAAGAAGCCCCCTAGGATAACCCCTAGACATACCATCTCTATTTGGGTTCCTAAGCGGTCCATGAAGGCCACCCATAATGCTAGACAGATATGGGTGCCCAAGGCTAGCTTACAAGCCCAAATTACTTCACCTACAGGCACTAGGATGAAGCAACTTTCACAAGCACTCTTGGCCAACAACGCAGAAAGTGACAAGATACCTACACCTCTCACTGTCCCCACTCCCATCAACCCCAGGAATGTCTGGAAATGGGTACCCACGAGATCCCACATGCATCACACTCTCAGACCGAAATCTTCACCTGCCCTTAGCTCTAAGAGCTACGACTCCTGCATCAAAGTGTGGAGAATTAAACTGTGTACTAAACCCCCTGACCCTATTCTGTAAATCCGTCCACTCTAACACAGAAGCATTCCGAGCCCATTGCATAACCAAAGTATGCATCTAGGATGACACTGACCTTTAATCACTACTCGCACATATCATAAACACCTCACCACTAACCACTGACCTCCGGGATTGTCATGTTAGTATTGTGAAGGGAACACCATTACATCTTGTTTCCTATGCAACACTAATGTGCCTTTCGTCTTCCAGCAGATAAGCAACCTACTCTCATGGCAACAGCGGCAGGCACGAGCTCTCAGGCAGGATCTGGTGCTCCTATCAATTGGGATGCCATGCCAGTGGAAGCTCCACCAACAGCTAGGCCTGAAGAATTCTTGAATGTGCGAAGAATTCCTATTCCAGATCCACCCAGTGGACTAACCGAAAGAGTAAAAGGGCACTCCCATTGGTTCAATGAAATGCCAGGGGATTTGGGAGACGCAGATCACATATGGGAGTCCAAGATGGAGTGTGGAGGGGTTTGGTGGACCTTCCAATTCTTTTCAAGAGAATTTGAGACCTTACAAAATGCAGCTCCACTTCAAGATATCTGGCAAAAGGCAGGACTTCAAACCTACTTCAGCGCAGCTCTACCTAAACCTGACTTCCTCAGGTGCTACTACTTGATTGCTACGTTGAAACCTACCGGGGATAAAGATCATTCAGGCACATTCTGGGTGCCCTCCTTATCTAATCTGGAGGAGATGAGGAAATTTGAATTAAATGTAACATTAATCAGGGAAGCCCTTCAAATGTATGGCACTCATGTGCCTTCAGATCGCGACCCCTTGATACCAGAATCAATGAAAAGCAATAGAGTCAAGAAGCTCAAAGACATGTGCGCCCTCACCCCCAACATCGCCATACCTCTGCGGATGTGCCTCCAGCACTTCGCGTTTCCAGCTCAGGACCGTTTCACCCAGCCTCACAAGAAGATATGGTACGGGTTGTATTTAGCAGAGACCGGAAGCTTGCCCATTAAGATGCCGGTATGGATCTTAGATCAGGCGTATGAGGCAGGCAAGCGGGGGGTGAGGAAGCCCACTTTACATGGGTGTTGTGCGTTGACGAGAATCATCTACAGATGTCTGGCGTATGATGTGCCAGTTGCTCGAGCCCTAAAGTATGCACACCTGGAACTGTTTAAAGGGCGAAAGTCAGGGAGTCAGCCTGCAAAAAGAATGCGTGGATCCCTTTCACAAGTCCTGATCCCTCCAGCAACCACTGCCGAAGTCTCCACTAGAGAGGAAGCCCCGGTGGCACCAATCATAATCCATCTCCAGGGGTCTCAACCAAGAGAGGTGGTACAGCCCACTCCCTCTGCCCCTCCGCTACCTACCGATGCAGAATTTGCAGCGATGGCCACTTTCACTGAGGACCCAAATTTTGATTTTGAAACATTTCTGCAGACGGCTCATCTATCAGACAGTGAAGGTTGCCCTGACAATGTCGATCCGGGGGCATCAACCCAAAGAGAACATGCAAGAGGCGAGACAAGCAGTGTACAGGAGATAGGAGTGGCACAATTTCCTCAAAGATTAAGCACACAAGCTCAGGAGAAGGCACCAAGAGATAACCCAGAAGAGAGTGAAGATGAAGCCCCTGCATATACGGCACAGCTCAAACGGCTATACCAAACAATCAAGCAGGTACAACGACGCCATAAAATGACAGAAGAAGCAAATAGGGCCCTAGTAAACCAGATGTTACACTCAGAGCATATCGATCCCCAGTTTGTAGAATCGCTAAATCTTTTGGCGGACACCTGTGGCATCAGTGAAGCAATGAGAACCTTGGTCTATCAAGAGAACCCTGCTTACGATCAAAGAAGAATTGATACACGACCTCGACACGGAAAGATGATTCAGATGGAAGTCTCTACCGCGTTAGCTACGTCCACAGCAGAAGATGTGCACATGATTAGCCCTAGGCCCAATGATGAACCGGAGGAAATTACGCATGCCCCATCTCCCCCATCATCTCCTATCCCACCCTCAGAGCCTCTCTCCACGTGTCTTTCTACACAACCATTCTCCTCCTATAGTGAGACCATTGTACACACCCCCGTTTCCACTTTCCTTCCTTCACCCTCATCCATCCCTGTCACTCAGGTTTTTGAACCCCAATTAGGTCACCCATTCTTCCCCCTTGCCTTTGGACAACCATCTGTCACTAGTCAGACTCTTTCCATCTCTTTACCGTCCACCCCTCCATTTCCTTCCCCCCAAACTCTACCTACCCCATCCCTTGTAACTGCCTCGGGCACCCCACTAATCACCCAACCCTCCTTGTGGACCCAATTTGTAAACATTCTTCGACAGGTTGATGAACATAAGAAAAAGTCCCTTCCCCAAGTTCACTTCCCCACATTCACAAACACCACTATCACACCACCCACCATCCCGGTGTTCACGTTTCACGAATCACACTCTCTCATGTCCGATCCCATGGACATCTCACCATCCGCTGGGTCACCCACTACCACTGTTCTCACAACACCATCACATGTTATTACACTCACATCACCACTTCCACACACGATAGGCACAACATCCACTTTTCCCATTCCCACTTCCCAACCCCCTGCATCTTCCATCCTTACCCCCGCATCCACCTCATTTAGTCTTGCACTCGACACGATGCTCGAAGCTGCCACTCAGCTTAAGCAGGAATATACATTGTTGGAAGAAAATAACAAAGACCTTTGCACCCTCTCAGCAACTCTCCAAGAGCGTGTCAATGCTTTGGAGTTCAGTCATACGGAGTCACAAAGAAAGATATCCGCCCTCGAACAGACAAATGCGCAACTCGAGGCGAGACATATGGAAGAGCGCAAAGCCATGGAGGAACAGCTGCGAGATCAGATGGGCCGCAACGCAAGGCTTCAACGAAATATGGCTTTGCTACGACGACATCTAGCGGCAGCTCAAGAAGAGAACAGACGGCTTCAACAACAAAACCAAGAGAACCTCGAGGCGGCCATGGAGAACACCCCGGGAGCACCCATAGACCCGGTCAAATTTCAAGCGGTCCCATCAGAGAGCATACAACAAATATTGGAAACGTATGCCAATCTGTTAGAAGCACATGATCAGCTTGCCGACCAGCTAAAGGACTTGCAGAGACCCCAAGAGTCTACACCACACCGACAGGAACATAAAGAAATGACAGACGCTGCTACTTCAACCGAACCTGAACCTTCAACGCCCAACGACGTGCTGGAGTTACGGCAGCAGATCGCAGAATTAAAACTGAAGTTGATGCAGTACGAACGACCCCCTTCCCCACCAGAGCAACCGTCAGAAGAAGAAGCAGTTACCATCCCAGTGGAGGAAGCATTCGACGACGCCTACGAGCCTCAACCACTTCCAGGAGGACGCGTAACAGAAGAAGGACAAGATACCTATGAGGAACCCCCATCGGCATGGATGAAACAAGTAGAGGAGATGGGGCAAACTCATCAGGAGCGGATATCCACTCAGATGCTGGCAATGAAGGCCATTGAGGACACCATCCTTCACTCAGAATACTTCAGGCACATCGCCCCTAGACGCCTTATCACTAGTTCAGAACTGCAATACAAGCCCTATTTTGTATTGTTGGCCGACTACAATGCAGAAATCAAAAGGGTCACCAACAAGTGCCCAACATTTGCCACACAGTTCGAACCAGAGGACATACCAGAAGCGGCGCGAAAAGGAGCCATATTCCAACCAACGTGGAGGCAAAAATTACTCGAAACCTACCCAGAAATGCTTCGAACATGGGATCATGCCCCCATGCATTTGAAGTACAATCCGTGTTTTGGGCCAGTGCAAAGACGCAGATCATGGAAAGCTTTTGCCATCAAGGTTCAGAATAACGCAAACTGTAAAGAATGGCTCAATTACCCCGCTATCGCCCCCCCAACCGGTACTCCTACAGTGTCATACATGATTGCAACCATCAGACATTGGATACCATGCCTCCACCCTATGCCAGATGCCGCTGCCCAGATGATGCTCAAGATCCTCGACATGATGCAGGTCGTACTCAAAACTTTTCGCAATGTATGCCGTATTCAACCTCCTATTCCCGGGTTTATCAATGGTAACTACGACCTGCTGTATGATATGAGCACAACCCCGAGCATACGAGTGGCTTACGCATGGCATGCACGCATAAGATATCTCCCTGCCTGCTACAAGCAAACATTTGACGACATGTTCACCACGGGGTTTTGGGAAGCACATTCAGAGGTATTTGCGCCACGGCCTACGCATCTACTTCATCTCTTTGCATGCGAGCAAACGATGCATTCCGAGCTTTACATGATGCCACAACCTGACATGCCTGGTACAGTGGATTGGGAGGCCTTGCAACGAGATCTAATCAGAGGTTTAAAAATCAAAGAACAAGAATTGGCAACCGACCTCCTACAAAAATACATTGATCAAACGGCAGAAAAGAGGTCTGTCAGAGGCGACAGACCCTAGGGGGGGGAGAGTGTTGACAGGATGCGGGAAGAAGCAAGTATGGACACATATGCAGATCTAGCACTGAGGCTACCCTTCATTTTTTCCAAAAACCCCAACATCATTCTAAAGTGATTCTCATCACTACAAACCCTTGTAAATATCTTTTCACCTTTTTGTAGCTCCATTTTGTACAAGCCGAGGAGTCCTCGAGCTTGGGGAGCCTTAGATGTAGTTGCCTGCCAATTTTCATAATTTTTAGATCTTGTTTGGGCCCTCAAATAAGCCCCGGAACCTAATTTTTAACTAGGCCGGACACTAGGTCTGAACAGGGCCAAAGCTAGTCAAGAACTATAAATAGAGCTAGAGAGCTCATTTTGGGGGCTAGCTTCTTGTAGTTTGAGCTTGTATGAGAACTTTCTTGCAATAGAAGTGATTCCATTGTCTTACTCTCTTTGTTCTTACTGTGTGTGCGCGTGTGTGTGTATGTGTGTGCATGCTTGTGTGCTTCTCACTCACGCACTTGTGCTTCCACTTGCTCGTGGTCTTCATACCATCCTCATGTCTTCCCGGATTGACATTAAAGGAGGTGCTACTCATCACTGAGCTACAAAGCTGTACACTTCCTTGCATGCCACTCTTTCTAAGAGATGCTCTGTGATAGGAAGCGGATAGTTATCACGAATGTGGCTGCATTAAACTTCTTTAAGTTAATGCATACACGCAGCTTTCCATTTTTCTTGGGCACCACTACGATGGGGGATACCCACTCAGTGTGCTCAATTTCATAGATAAATCCAACTTCAACCAGTCTATCTATCTCCTGTTTGATCTTGGCAGCGTAATTATCGTTATATGTATATGGCTTTTGCTTAGAGGGTTTGGCATCTGAGGTCATGGGGATGGTGTGTGAGCATATGTATGGGTCAACACCCTTCAAATCCTTGTAACTCCAAGCGAATACATCTCTGTATTCTCTTAGCAAGGCTATTAATGCATGCTCTTCTTCCTCTGTTAGGTCATGGCCTATGTACGTGCATCTCTCCTCTCCTTCTTCTAGGGCCACTACTATTTTTTTGGTGGTTTCTTTGTTATCATAGGCCTCTCCTGATTGTGCCTCTCGTTTAGGCATTCTTATCATGACTATCCTGTCATCTATCTCATACTTCTTAAAATTTTCCGGGACCTCAAACAAAGATTCTTCCTCTTCTGGTGTGACTTCTCTCTTCTTTCTTTTCTTTCCTTCTTCCTTCAGGGTCACTTGTGTGGCTAGCCTTACGTCATTCGTAAGCTCTCCATGCCTCTAGGGTTGAAATTCTACTTCATAGAAGTATTCTTCATCTGATGCAAAAGGTGGGTCCATAATGATTGACTCTAAATCGGAGTCATTTGCATCCTCAATTGCATCAGGGCTAGGTTCGCACTCTTCTAACACTGCCTCTCCCATGATTGGCTCTATGGAGAAAACTGAAATGTCATAGCCATCCTCATCACAGTGGGGTGTCCATTGTTCCTCATTGATGGCTACATCCATTGTTGCTAAGATTTCTGCCTAGCCATGGGGTTCAAATTCTTCATCAGGAAATACTACAGGTGCATAGGCTGGGTCTTGAATTGATCTATGGGTTTCTTTTGCACCTATCTCTCTGGCTTTTTCTCTCTTCTCTTCTTCTACTGCTACTTTACACATCCATAAGTGGGTGTCTTCATGCATCCATGAGGATCCTGATCCTATGGAATGCACCAATTCCGTATCATCTTTGGCTCTATGGATGGGGTTCCATTGGATAGGAGGGACATCTCTATGAGAGTAATCTTTGAGATTCACTTTGGTCGTAACACCTAAGTGTTGCAGGTACAAGGAATTGGTTCCCCAGTCATGTACCAATTGCAACTGTCGCATAAATGGTCGTCCCAAGATCATTTCATAGGCATGATTTTTGCTAAAGTCACATATAGCGAATGTATGCTCGAACTCAACACCACATGTGGTGAGAGTTATTCCTTCTATCAAGCCTAAGGGTCTTTCTATGTGACCATCGGCCATCTGCAATTTCATCCTCGTGGGCCTGAGTGCTGGCTTGCCCCAACGCTTCCATAGGGAAGTGGTAGCAATTGCAACACCTACGCCTGAGTCTAGAATGGCCTTGGTGGTGTATCCTTGATGGGTGATAGGAAGATATGTGTTTCCCTCTTCGCCCTCACTCATGTCTCCTATCTTGTCCAATAGTATTTCTGGCACTGTTCTCTGGGATCCTACCTGGGAATGAGGTTTTGCTATCTCTGGTACTTGTTTGGCTACATGTTTCCATAGCTCTGGCCTTACTTTGAGTAGCTCTTCTAAGGTGAGGTTGCATTGTACTTTAGTGTTTTTCACTACCTCTGTGTTCTTAGGTATGACTGAGTCCTCATTTCGTACCATGACCGTGGGTGCTCTCATACAAGTAGACTTAGTTTCCCATGGGCCTGTGAAGTGGGGTAATTCTTGTAGAGAGTTATACTCAAAGTCTAATCTTTCCTGAGATTGGGTGCTCTCCTGCTCCTCATAAATGGATGGGATGTCTTGTGGGAATTGGTCGTGTGCATCATCCACAAGTTCAATAGGAGGAGGGACTTCACTCTCTTTAGCCCATTTGTCTTCTTGAATCTCGCGTAGGAATTCTGGTGTGAACCGATTCATAGAAGATGATGTGTCTGGCTCCGTAGAGTTAGGCACATAGGCTTCAGGCACATAGGCTTCCGGGGCAGGAATGCTTACTCTTTCACTTGCCTTGTCCTTGTGTTGAGAGGCGGGTTCCTTTTCTGATTGTGCAATCAGCTTCTCTATTCTTTTTAACAGTCCATCAAAGTGCAACTGTGTCTTCGTTGAACTAGAGATGTTAAATAGGCGACTGGCCTCAAACATGGTCTGAGCCAATTCCACCATCTTAGCACAAATTTTGGTTCGTTCTAGCTCTAGTTCTGCTCTAGGGTAACACTTTTCATGATCAGTTACATTTGGCCCTTCTTGGATTCTGGCCTGATATGCTTTAAGCATCATATTAAGGTCCTCGGGAGTGGGATCTGCTAGGACTGATCCTACTCTAGGGGGTGGTGGAATTAGGTGAGGCGGGTTGGAAGGTGGCGGGTCAGATGGAGTTGGGAATGGTGGAGGTGGGGTAGTGTGAGAGGGAGTTTGAGATGTGAGTTCAGTTATCCTGGCCTTTGTTTCTCTGAGGCTTTCCTCGAGTTCACTCATCTTTTTTGCCCATTGCCTTTTCATTCTTTCACGACTATCTCTCCAAGCTCTAGTCCTCTTCTTTGTCATGCTCTCTGTTTCACTAACATCTGGGCTCTTTTCCTGGCCTACGCTTTGGTTCTGTTGCAAGGCTTGGGCTCTAGTGATTACTTGTACTGGTGTAGTGGAAGTCACACTCCCTGTGGAGTCTTCAACTAACACAATAACGTTGATAGGAGTGATTTTTGGCATATTATTGGGGTTCTTTGGGCAATCTCGTAAGAGATGCTCCTTTCCACAGTCTTGGCAAAAGCCCTGGATCGTCACTGACTGGGGTTGTGTAGGTGGAGGCACGGGACAATCACGAATGAGATGATCTCCTTGACATCTGTAGCATGGTCCTCTAGGGAATGGAGGTCTTACTTGCCTAGTTTGAGGTCTAGGGTTGGGGTTTGCGTACATGACGTTTGTGTAATCTGACTCCCAACTAGGTTCATTTGGCTCTTCACTATAGTAGGACTCACCATGTTCAGGAGACTGCATGTAGTAGGCATGGGGGCTATCCACATGTGTAGAATCGAAACTATGGTCACTGGGATCACTTTCTGAAAGCACTGGTGTTACAGGGACTATAGCTCTATTCAGGTTTTCTTCTGCAGCAGTATACTTTACCGGAATCACATTAGTTGGAGCAGGGGGTTGTTGTGCTAGCACAGGTTGAGGCCTTTGTTGGTTTTGGTAGGGTTGGTAGGTTTGTTGAGGCCTCGCATACTGTTGAGGTGGGTACTGGTTCTGGTATCTTCCTTGTTGAGGGTATGGTTGTGGGTACGTCTGCCTAACAGTTTGCTTATTGTAGGGGCAATCTTGCACGGTGTGATTGGTGTACCTCCGTTCTATAGTGCAGTACAAGCTACTAGGATTTACTTGGGGTTGAGCCATAATGGGACATACGTTCGCCATGTGGTCACCCCCACAAGTATAGCATCTTTTCACAGGGGCAAACCTTGGGATCTGTTTGCTAGTGACACCTAATTTCTGAGCTACTTTCTCTGCAAGTTCCTCAATTGATGTGGATTGCGTGGAAGAGAGGCTAGATGCACTATCTGAATCTTTGTATATCTTGGAAAGCTCTAACTCCTCCCCTAGGTTATCCTCGATGTCAATGCACATGTGTACACACTCTTCAATGGTCATAGGGTCCTTCAAGTACACATATCACCTCAATTTGGTACTTAGCAATCCATCTAGGAACAGAGCCACTTGTTTGGCAGGTGTGGGTAATTCAGGGATGGGACATCTCTCTAGATATTGCCTAAATCTTCTTCCTGCAAGTCTCACAGTCTCTTGAGGGGTTTGCTTGAAGCTGTGAATCAGCGAGGAGGTATTATGTCTTATGCCACTCTTAGAGAATTCAATAATGAAAGCCTCTAGGAGTTGGTCTATACACCTGAACTGCCTCTCGTTTAGTGGCTGAAACCATGTCAGGGCAGTGTTTCTAAGGGTTTGACCAAAGGCATTGTACTGCGTGAATAGATCCTCCACTTGTTCAGCTCTCAAGACTTGCCTGAACTCAGCCACATGATCGTAGGGATCTCTAGTGCCATCGAAGTAGTTTTTCATGGACTTAACTAGTTGGGTCGGTCTCAGGGTCCTCATGTGCTCTCTTGGTCTTGGTAGAGGGAATTCATCCGCATGTCTTTGATTCCTGGGAGCTCTAAGTACCTCATGTTCTACTCTATTTGTTTCCGTCCTCGTTCTTTCTCTGCCCCCTGGGTTGGCAAAGCTTACCTCAGGTCTATCTCTATGTCTATCTCTTTGAGCTCCATGAGCATGGGACGTTCCAGCTCCCGGGTGGCCATAGGACACGTTCGATCTTGGTTGGGGGAAAATGAATTCATCTTTCCAAGTGTAAGCATGCCTATCATTTTCTGTAACCACAAAGATCCTCTCTGAAGCGTGATCTAAGTAGGTCACTCTGTCTGGGCTATCAGGATCTTTGAACTCATAGATCATGATTGTTCCTATGTCATTTGGCCGATCAGATTTATACCTCCAAAAGGCTTTGTCAGTCTCTCGGTTCAGAAGCAGATCTATACTCTTGTTGTCTTGGGGAACCCACTCGGGATTGAGGATTCTAGTAAGAACAGATTTCCCTCGAGGGGTCTTGGGCTCTGCACCCATGTTTCCTTGTTCTAGGTCATCTATGTCCGTCTCAGGGATCACATTCCCGAATTCGTCTGTCCTATCTGGGTGACTGGTGACTACGTATATGGTTCCTTCTTTGTCCAAGTATGCTCCGTTTTCAAACTTGACAGCTGGGTGTTCTAGTCCTATGGATTGGTCAGGGTTTTTAATCTAGACCACGGATCTTCCTAGACCGTCCTCATAGATGCTAGCACCTAATCGGTTGGTCCTAAGGTATTCCAGCTGCGTCTTGTACGGGCCTTCTACCCTGTGCAAGTATGGCACTCCTGAACTTCCCGTAGGTCGGTCCATGCCTTGAGACATCTCTGATTCACTGGTCTCAGAGCTAGGGTAGTATGAGTGGTGGCTCAACTGCTAGGCCCAAGACCTAGTAGTGTGGTTGACACTAGCCTCTGAAGACCTAAGACTTTGTCTATCTCTCCCTAGATGTCGCCCTGATCTAAGGTTCATAAGCCTAATTGAATAGCCCAAATTTTCCCAAGTACAACCTCGTTGCTGAGTTCTTTTGTATCAGTCACTTGATTCTTTTTAGTGGTTACCGTGTTTATGCTCTTGTCAGAAATCACGTCGTCAGGAATATTTGAGTTAATTTTCGCACTGTAAGTTGATCGTTCCACGTTAGATTCTTTCTTTTAAGGTTATCGCATCACGAAGAAATTATGTTAAATCTTGAACTTGAGTGCATAGGTAGTCTTCAACTTGATTGATGCCTATCGTTGCCCTGACTTACTCCTAGCACTTCCCGCACTTAGCCTAAGCTACGAATTGATAGAGGGTGTTGAGGATTTTCCAACCTTGAGTTTCCTTCCTTGTGTTGTTGCCCTGGTGTGCCCAAGACGCGTGTTCCCAAGCTTGCACTTACTCTTGCTTGAATGCCTTCAAGTGCTCTTACTGGACCTGTAAAAGTCCCACGGTTAGCTCAAGACTTAGGTTCAAATGACACAATAGACCACTTTCATGCATGTAACTCACAGACCAAATTATCCTTTGCCTTTATGGAAAACAATCCCAAGGATCCCTCAGTTTTCCTACCTCGGGGTATGGTCAACTTCAAAAAACCCTATCTAATAATCCTGATATTAATTTTCACATTGGTTGTATTCCTCACGAGCTTTCCAACAAAACAAGAATCACAGCAAACAGATTTCGTATGAGGAAGTTATGTCAGTTCAGGCTTCAGGGATTAAAACAAGGTTCAAACAGGCCAACAGGGCAACAGGTTTTCCTCAGGTTATTTGCCTATAGCCTCCTTATGTGCTCTAGAGTCCATTATCCATGTCAAAATTAGCCAAAATCTTCAATTTAAAAAACCCTAAAAATTTAGCCGAAAATGGCTGTCAATCGCGATCGACTCGGCTGTCAATCGCGATGGATAGGTGTCAATCGCGATGGACTAGTGTCAATCGCGATGGACTGGGCTGTCGGTCGCGATTGATGGGTGTCAATCACGATGGACTGGTGTCAATCGCGATGGACTGGGCTGTCGGTCGCGATTGATGGGTGTCAATCGCGATGGACTGAAATTTTTGGGGTTTTCTGTGAATTTGTGTCAATCGGGGCTCTGTATGTCACGATGGACAAGAATCTCAGTGAAATGGGGTGTCAATCGCGATTTTTCTGTCGATCGCGATGGACAGGGGTGTCCGTCGAGGTCTGTCAATCGCGATGGACTTGCTGTCCGTCGCGATGGACAGTATCAATCGCGATTGACTGGCTATCAATCGCGATAGACTGAAAAAATGCAAATTTTCCAAAAATTTTTGTGATTTGTGATGTGCAAGGTCTCTAGTCTACTATGGTACACTTAATTTTACCAATAGATGAAATTTTTTGTCAATCGCGATGGACAGAAGCTTGCGACACAGAGACAATTCTGCACATTTTTGTACCTGCGCGACGTGCTGGAGATGATGGGATGGCCAATACCTGCAAGCAAACTCAAAAAACATGCAAAAACAGTGCACACAAGATCGCTCTCTCGCTCTCTCTCACAAGTGAAATGAGGGAAATGAAAGGAGGAAGGAGATATAGTCAAAAAACTGAAATTTTTTGCGATGATGGAGATGGAGGTGGAAGATGATGGGGATGATGATGGTGATGATGATGATGAAGTAAGGATGAGAAAAGTAAGGAAAAGTAAAGAAATTACCTACAACGCCAACGTCACAACTCTACGTCTTACCATCACACGCTCGTCCTCAAAGCTCGGTCCCCGGCAACGGCGCCAAAATTTGGTGTAGCTCAGTGATGAGTAGCACCTCCTTTAATGTCAATCCGGGAAGACAAGAGGATGGTATGAAGACCCTGAGCAAGTGAAGGCACAAGTGCGTGAGTGAGAAGCACACAAACATGCACACACATACACACACACGCGCACACACGGCAAGATAAAGAGTGAGGAGCAATGGAGTTCTTAGATTACTTTCAAAAAGCTCTTACAAGTTCAAATCAATTACAAGCTAACCCCGAAAATGAGCTCTCTAGCTCTATTTATAGTTTTTGACTAGGTTTTGGCCCTGTCCAGACCTAGTGTCCGGCCTAGTTAAAAATTAGGTTCCAGGGCCAATTTGAGGGTTTAAACGGAGTCTAAAAAATACAAAAATTGATATGTAGGTACTTCTAAGGCTCCTCAAGCTCAAGGACTCCTTGTCTTGCACAAAATGGAGCTACATAAATATGAAATGGTATTTACAATGATTGTTAGTGATAAGAATCACTGTTATAAAGATGTTGATTTGGAAAAATTTGAAGGGCCTATCTGCCAGATTTGCGTCGACTGCTTTGTCTACTTAAACCTTCACCTCGCTCTGACTCTCTCCGTTGGCTTCCTTGTCTAGTCAGTCCTTGGGTGCCCATACTGCTCTCAACACTATAGTATTAGACTATGAAAGTGCAGAGGAACTTTGGAAGAAGTTAAATAATACATATGAAAAAGAGATGGCATCAAATAAAGTGTATCTGATGAGAACATTATATGACCTTTGCATGAAGAACACAGATTATGTTGCTGCTCATCTAAATGAGTTTGATGCCATATTCTCCTAGTTAAATGCTCAAAAAATGGATATGGATAATGAAATGAAAGCATTATTGTTGTTATGCGCCTTGCCATCATCATGGGATACGTTTTGCACAGCTATTAACAATAGTGCACCTGGTGGTAAACTGGTTTATGATGACATATGTGGAGCACTCTTGAGTGAGGAGATTTGTAGAAAATCTATGGTTGATGCTCAGAGTGGAGATGCATATAATGTTCGTGATTCTTACCAAGGAAAGAATCAACAACGTGGCAGGAGCAAGAACAAGGAAAAGAATGGTTAGTGGAATAAGAGTAGAAGTGAATGAAGGAAGAGGGATATTGAATGCCATTATTGTCATAAGAAAGGACACATGAAGAAAGACTGTTACACATTAAAGAATGCTAAAGGTAAAAGGATAGAATGTTGATGGGCATGTTAAACAGCTACCTGCAACATCTACTTTGACTGTGAAGATTGAAGAAATTAATGCTATTTCTAATGATGCTGATGTGTTGACACTCAATTGCATTGTGCCAACTAAGGCTCTTATGGCTGAGTCTCTTTCCCACACATGGCTGCTAGATTTTGGTGCTTCTTTCCATATGATGCCACACACAGAATGGTTCTCTTACTAATGTGATGTTGTGGGGATTGGAGATGTGGTTGTGTAGTTCATTGATGGTTCATAATTTACTATGCATAATGTACACCATGTACCTCAGTTATCATGAAATTAGTCAGTTGGTCAGCTTGATGACCTTGGTTACAAGGTGTGAAAGATCCCAAAATGAAAGATCCCAATTAGCTACCTACCAATCACCTCCCAACCTTAAATAGCCCTTGCCCTTGACACATCTAGAATCTTTGCTAAGGTCGAAACATTCCTCATATGGCCACTCTGAGGATATGGAATAACCTCAAAGATCCGTGCAAGAGCCTTGGCTCCCCCGAGCTTTAGTCCTTGACCCGGCTAGGGTCCTCAACCAAATGCAAGTAGAACAATGGTAGACCGTGGAGGTCTAAATAAATCTAACACTCCCTCCCCCTTCTACAGATCACTATTCTCAGTGATCAAAGAAGGCAAGTGTTTGCGAATTAGAGCTTCTGATTCCCAAGTAGCATTTGTGAGTGGAAGGCTAGTCCATGCTACTAAATACTCTCATATGGAGCGATTCCGTAACTTCCGCTCCCTCTTATCAAGTACTTGAAATAGGACATCTGGCTAAGATGTTCTATTTTTTAAAGCAACTAAACCATCTAGACAATTCTCATCTTGAGAAATGTATGGTCTCAACTTGCTAACATGGAAAGCTAGGTGAACTTTGCAATTTATATGCGACATCACTAATCTTCTTGATTATTGTCTAGGGTCCACAAAATCTAGGGGATAACTTGGGTTTTTGACCACTGTCAATGCTCAAATGGAAACTGTAAATACACATGATCACCCTCTAGAAACATTTGTGGTGTACGATGTTGATCTACAAATGCTTTCATCCTTTCATCAGCTTGTTGTAAATTGAATTGAGCTATTTTCAAGTTAGCTTGCATATTCGTTAAAAATTTTGAAGCACTCAGAGATTTCTTGGGTAACCCAATGGTAGTTGGACTATGTGGAATAAATCCATAAATCACCTCAAAAGGTGCCAGCTTATTATTCTTGTGGTTCCAACTATTATAAGCAAACTCAACTAATGGAAGGAAACTCTCCCAATCTGTTTGTTTTTTTGAAACATATGCCCATAGCATATATTCCAGTATCCGATTCACTCTTTCGGTCTGATTGTCTGTCTGTGGATGCTCTCCACTACTCATCTTGAGTTGAACTTGAATCTTATTGAACACATGCTTCCAAAAATTTCATGTAAACCTGGGATCCCTGTAGAAACTATTGATTTAGGTAGACCATGCAGTCTAAAAATATTTTCGATAAAGAGTTCCACAACCTACGGAGCCTTCACTGATTCCTTTGTAGGGATAAAGTGTGTCATGTTGCTCAAACTATCCCCTACAATATTGTGGTATTTCCAATGGTTTGTTAGTAAGCCGCCGGATTGGCGATTGTAAAAACGAAACTGAATCTTGTTCGGACGAACGAAAGGTTGTTACACAAATACGTTGTAATCTTTATATAAAGCAATGAAAAAGAGACGCTCAGGGACGTTCCGGGAGATCACCAGACTGTATGTCTGGGTGATTTGTCTGTGACGTTACTGTGTGTCGAGTTGGTTAATTTAGAGTATCTTGTCTAATTTCTGTGGTTTTGATTCGACATTTGTTCAGGTTGTAATTTATAGTGACGACGTTCCGTGAGATCACCAAACTGTCTGTCTGAGCGAGTTGTTCTGCGGTATTCGGTTGCGATTGTTCTATTGATTAAGTGTATCGTGGTGTTGCTATTTCTTGTAAGGTGTTGTAATGTGTTGGATGAAATCTGTGTAGTTGCGGTAGTGTTCGGAGAACTCTGAGTCGTATTGTGTTGTCTTCGGTGTTGCAGTCTGTCCTCATACGGCAAAGGTTAAGCTACAGTAAGGGTCGTCTTAAGTTGCACACTGGACTTCCCCCCTAGTACTGTGTGTCGAAGACTGTTGAGTTCTTTTGTATCTTCGGTTTTGTTTGATTGTTTGTACCCATTCGGTGAAGGTTGAATTACTGATGTTGTCTCTAGTGCTACAGTATTCTGTACTCGGAAAAAGTCTTGAGTTCATCAAGTAACTCTGTGTCACGATATGGCATAAGCGGAAGCAGTGTGTTCGGTCAACATTGGGGAAGTTTGGGCTGAGTGCTGTAAGGTTGTAGGTGTAACGGAATCTTGATAGAGTTTTGAGCATCAGTGTATTGCTGTGTGTAAGTGGTTAGTTTGGGAACTAAGTATAGTGCCTCTATCTAACAGACCCCTTCCACTCGCAAGAACCCAATAAATGTTTAAACGCGCTACTGAGAGTTAGTCCCGCATTTAGACGTTTAACACTGGCGCCGTCTGTGGGAAAGTGGCACCATATGGTTACCGTTGGTTTGTGCGAAAGCGGCATCAAGAATGTTAGTTGATTAATTGTGAAAGTGGTCATAGACTGTGAATCGATCGTAAAGAAGGTACACAAAGTATTGCAAACGTAGTATATGCCGGTTACTGCTTTCGGTGAATCATACCCGAGGCATAGAAGAAACCAACAGTCTTGGGCGATATCAAATTTGCTAAGGACGCCTCTAGGAAGTAGAAGTGAAGATAAGTCTAACCCAGTTGTCAAGGCATTGAAGAACGCAAGTAGTGACTTCGGTAGTATTCTGGTGGAACGTACTACCCTTCTGGCAGATTTCGGTACGATTTTGGCACAATCTGTCGAAGAAATAGTGACTCCAGAGTCTGTGGATAGAAACATTGTGGCCAAAGAAATCAGTGAAGGTGAAAAAGCACTTTGTTTTGGTAAAAATTCGACACCTTCCGGTGTTATTTTGGTACCAGTTGCTGAAAGATCACAGTTTTCCGGCGGTGGTTTACCATTTTTTGGTGAATCATCAGCCCAGTCTCCGTTATTGGGAGTAAGCTTTCCTACATTTGACATCAAGAAGGAAGGTAGCTTGTTTGAAACCGAGATTCGAAACATACTGAACAAGATTATCGACCCAGAAAGTGCACAGGCTGACGATATAGATTCCGACGATTCAGATATTCAGCCTCGGAATACAGAAGATAGTCACAATACCACCACCAGCACGATGAGTGGGCAACAACAACAACAACAGCAGCAGCAACAACAACAGCAACATCTATTTCCACCCCGGCCGACTCCAACAGGAGTAACGTACACTAAATTCGGTGGGTTCCCAGGTGATGACCCAGACGCTCATGTACGCACATTTGAGATAAGTTACGCAGTACTCAATCATCCACTTGATCCGGCGTATAAAGCTATTGTATTCCAATCTACCTTGGTTAATGAAGCAGCCAGATGGCTTACGAAATATGATATTAACCATTTCGGCACCTATGAAGCAGTAAGGGATGCATTTTTGCAGAGATTCAGGCTAAAGAAGAATCCAACCAAAATTTTTTATTACCTACAAAACAATAGATAGAAGATGAATCAGACAGTGCAGGAATATGTCACCCTATTCAAAACGCATTTGAGGCAATTACCCCCAGCACATGCCAACCTACCGGATGACGTTATCACTCAATGGTTTATCAATTGTTTGACTCCACAGCTTAAACAGATTATGATCATACGCTGTGTAGGAGCTATGACGCTAGATGCGGTGATCGCAATGGCTTTGCAGCTGGAAAACAAGGTTGGAGGATTTACAGAAGACCTAAAATGGTTAAAAACAAGTAAAAATGTCGCAAAAGATCTGACCAGACAGATGTACTGCACCACGTGCAAGAATTCAGGGCATACCAGTGCCACTTGCACCCTCAACCAGTTGTTTTGTGCTATCTGTAACACGACCGGACATACCACCGAAAACTGTGCATACAATGCTAAAATGCAGGGAACGGCAACAGTAAATGCAATCATACAAGAACCAGGGCAGCCGGCCAATCATTATGTTCCTCCACAAATGAGAAACAACCAGCAGCAGGGATACCAAAATTACAGAGGACAGAGAAATAATAATTACAATGCGAACTGTTGGCAGGCAGGACCAGCATAGGAAAATACTAATTTGCCACCACCTCGCTGCCATTTTTGCGGTGAATTTGGCCACATTAGAAGATTTTGTAAGGATGCGGCTGAATACAATCAGAGGAAGAAAGAGCGCCAGAACCCTATGACAAATATGGTTCAGATCACACCCATAGAGACACAAGCTGCAGTAGTTCAGACCAGATCCGATAGGCCGCTACAACCAGCAGCTGAAATATTTGAACCAGGCATCCTAGAACAGCAAAGAACATATGACAAGGCTAGTCAGTGGACCACCACAGAACCTCCGGTGTTCCCACAGCCTATTCCGGTGACACCAATTCCACTATCACAAGAAACTACACAGGAGCAAGAGTCAATTCTAGTAACCGACGCATCGTCTTCAGAATCGGTGAAAGGTACTAATCAAGTAAATCAAGCATGGGAAATCTTATCTAAAGCGTCCATTACTCTTCCTCTTGGACAATTACTTGCACTAGTACCAGGAATCCGCCAACAATTCCAGCAACAATTTAGTATTGAGTCTGCCTGCATCCCAGCAACAGCAACAGTACAACCAGAAACTGACGCTACGGTGGATCATTCGGTCCCATTGATTACGGTATGGTACAAAAATCATAAAATCAATCAAGTACTAATTGATGGAGGGTCTAGTGTAAATATTGCTACTACCGCTCTGTGTAAAAGGTTAGGATGGATGAAAATTGAGCCTGTCCAGTTTTTTGTAAGGATGGCTGATCAGTCCAGAGTCCACCCAGTAGGACTAGTACGAGATGTGCCCATAACTCTGCAAGGCACAACATTTATGATGACTTTTGTCGTCTTAGAGCTACCAGAGTCTAGCTTGGATTATAATTTACTTTTCGGCCGTCCTTGGTTGAAACAAGCCAAGGTGATACAAGATTGGTCTGCACAGGAACTCACTTTCAAGGATAATAATCGTAAATATGTCGTCAAGTTAGATGCTATACAGCCTTGTGAATTGCATGCTAGACCTTATTTTGTAGAACCAGTTCATATGTTAGATGGTTTGTCAGATGACAAAGAAGAAGAATTTTTGAAGAATAATATTGATTTAATCTCCCTAGGAACTGTTGATCTACAATCTGTTGTAGATAATTGGAACCCGACAGTTTGTACGGTGATACCTGTGACGGAAGGAGACAAAAAAGAAGATACTACTGCTATAGATGACGCTGATCTACACCAACTTTTAAACCCACCCAATGTTACAGAGAAGTCCCGACAATTCTATGTTCCAGAAGATCAATTAATTACATATAATTTAGGTGATGAAGTTAATCAGCGACCTGTAAAAATAAAGGAGGGATTGCCTGAAATGTTTCATGCAGAATTAATACAGTTGCTTCGAGAGTTCTATGATGTTTTTGCATGGGATTACAAGGATATGAAGGGTTTGGACCCCCGCATTTATCAACACAGGGTCATGCTGAAGCCGGGAGCAAAACCAAACAAAAAACGCAGCTACCGGATGAATCCGAATTATGCAACACAGGTAAAGGCAGAGCTGGATAGGTTATTAAAGGTTGGATTTATTGTACCAGTAGAGCCCAGTAGAGCATGCTGAGTGGATATCACCCATTGTTATTGTCCCTAAAAAGAATAAGCAACTACGAATATGTGTGGATTACCGGAAGCTAAATGCAGCTACGGTGCCAGATCCGTTTCCTCTACCATTTCTGGACACCATGCTTGATAGAGTAGCAGGGCACGAAATGTACTCGTTCTTAGATGGATACAGTAGTTACAATCAAGTAAGAATGGCTGAGGAAGATATACCAAAAACCGCGTTCATCACCAATTGGGGTGTATTTGCTTGTACTGTCATGTGGTTTGGATTAAGAAATGCCCCCAGTACTTTCCAGAGGTGTATGCAGGAAATATTCTCCCCTTATCTTACCTCGTTCATGCAAGTATATCTTGATGATTTCTCTTTGTTTGGTAAGATGGTAGCACACTTGTTCCATTTACGATGCTGCTTTGAGAAATGCAGAGAATACAGACTCTGCCTGAACCCAAACAAATCTGTGTTTGCAGTTTCATGTGGTAAATTGCTTGGCCATACTGTATCTGCACAGGGCATACAAGTTGACCCAGATAAGGTAGCAGCTGTGCTAGAAGCACCTATACCTACTACACCAAAGGAAGTAATGTGTTTCATGGGTCAAGTGAGATGGCATGGTCGTCATTTACGGTGGCTCGCTCATTTAGCCATTCCACTTAATCGATTAATCACGAAGAGTCCTAAACAGTTTGATTGGACTCCGGAATGTCAAACAGCATTTGATCGTCTAAAGTGTTTATTAACACAGGTACCGATTTTACAGCCTCTTGACTGGGATCGCCCATTTCATGTCTTCGTAGACGCATCAGATATTGCCATTGGCAGTGTTCTGATGCAACAAACCGATAAGTGGTTCCGACTTGTTTACTATGCGAGTAGAAGACTTGCTCCTGCAGAAAAGAATTACTCTGTAACCGAAAGAGAATGTCTGGGTTTAGTGTATTCAGTAAAGAAATTCAGACACTATTTACTTGGCCGCATATTTACTTTTCATGTAGATCATGCTGCACTTGTCTATCTGGTACGACAACAGCATTTAGGTGGTCGACTAGCGCATTGGGTTCTACTTTTACAAGAGTTTGATTTTGAAGTAATCCATCGGCCCGGCAACTCACATGCCTTAGCAGATTTTCTTTCTCGCTTAGATTCCGGTGAAGCTCCGGTCGGTGTTGATGACACCACACCAGCGATTTACAGTACTGAACCAACTAATGATGAAGAAGCAAATCCTCCTGCAACAACTAATTACTATGATCAGTTGTTAACTTTTTTGACTGATGGATGTCTTCCTTCTACAACATCTTCTGCAATGCGTAGGAAGATTGCAGTGTACAGTCGCAAATTTTGGTTAATTGCTGGGGAATTATACTATATGGATCACATTGGAGTTTTACTTCATTGTATTCCTCCACACGAAGTTAACTCAGTCATTATTCTGGCTCACTCAATTCCTTCCGGTGGACACTTTGCAGCAGATTTAACGCACCGGAAAATTCTGCAAAGTGTACTTTGGTGGCCTACTATGTACAGGGATGTATCTCAGTTTGTCAAACAATGTGATACTTGTCAACGGTCTGGACAGCCTCTACAATGCCATTTTTTCCCTCTCCAACCGGTCTTGCCATTGGAGCCTTTTCAGAAGTGGGGCCTAGATTTTGTTGGACCTATTACACCTCCTGCCATACTCAGTAATAATCGTTATATTCTAACATGTACAGACTATGCTACCAGATGGGCAGAAGCATGAGCTTTAAAATCTGCCACAGCTATTTCGGTGGCAGATTGCTAATGAAAGATATCTTTCCGCGCTTTGGATTACCTCTGGAACTTGTTACAGATCAGGGCACTCATTTTGTTAACAATCTAATGAAAGTACTCACACATTCTTTTCAGATCACGCATAAATTCAGTTCACCATATTATCCTCGTGCAAATGGTTTGGCTGAGAGTACAAACATGACCCTGTTGAATATGCTTCGAAAACTGATTCTGGAAGCACCGGAAAGATGGGACCAATTGTTACCTGCAGTCCTGTGGACATACCGAACTACCTACAAGGTAGCAACAAGACTAACACCTTTCAAACTAGCTTATGGACTGGAATCCATAGCACCAATGGAGATTGTTGTGCCAAGTCTACGCGTAGCTCTCACTCAGAAATTGATACCAGAAGATTCTTTATCATTTCGGCTAGATACACTCAGAGAACTGGATGAGCATCGTTGGACAAGTTTTCTTACTATCCAGGAAGTTCAGTTAAGACAAGCTCGAACACATGATCGATATCTAAGGACTCCAGTTTTTACGGTGGGGCAACTTGTACTCTTTTACATTGCAAAGTCAAATCGCTCTGCTGGCAAATTCAAGATACGATGGTTTGGTCCCTATCGGATTTCTGAACAAGTGGGTCCAGCCACTTTTCGGTTGACTACTTTGACCGGAAATCCTCTTCCAAAGGTGATAAATGGTTCAAAGCTGCGACCGTACCAACAAGCAGCCGATCTACACTAAAACGTTCCGCGGATTGGCCGCGTCTTTTGCATTTCCTTTTCTTTTCTTTTGTTTTTGCGCGTCTAATAAAATAAGTATGTAATTATCCGCGTTTTGATACCTAATTATGACTAACAGCCGCCCTGCCTTATTGGATCCGCTCATGCATGCCCACCGAAGTTATGAAGTTATCATCTCAACGTCGCACGATGATTAGTGATTTTGATTGCTCTCCACTGCAAAGCATCTACTTAACCTTTTCCGTTTCACCAAAAATCGCTATTGTGTTTGCGTAATTTGTATGATCGTGTAAACCCTGTGCTTTGTGCCTTGTGCTTGCGTTTACTATGTGCGCCATGGAAGCTCTGGCAAACTTCACCGCTTTCCATGACGGACTCCCTGCCGACGTGGGAGAGTTCCTGCGCACCCGTGGGTTATCCAATTTCGCTGAACTGCCTTGGCATTCAGTGGAATCCCACCCGTTTTATGCCCCTATAATCGTCGACATCGTTGCCACACCTACCACCGAGCGGAGTTGGCCGATAACATCATTACCATCCCGCGTAGTAATCACTATGCAAACCTTCTCTGATGCATTCCGACTCGCTCTAGTAGGCCGGGAAAATGGCCCAAATCTACCAATTGCAACAATGAATCAGTTATTCCTTAGGAGCTCCTCAAACGAATACGCCATCCTCTATCGTCCTGAACCAGAGAGATCCGCGCTACAATTCCTAGTAGCCATTCTCAACCTGCAGAAGCGAACCTATGGAATCTCTCGTCCTTTTTACTCCGCTATAGATTTAGCTGCTCAAGAACCCATCAATTTTGCATCATATTTCTTCCGGCGAATACACAAAGAATGTGTCTCCATCATCAAGCAAGTAAATAAGGGGATATGCCAAGATCCAGGCTACCGCACATCCTCAGCTTCTTATTTTCGGCCATCCAAGCAGCGCAACCCCCACCCCGAGGACCCATCCTACGCCATGAAGAGTCTGCACAGATTTTAGAGGACGATGAAGAAGATGAAGAGGGATTATTCCAACTCTTCCGACGAAAAAGAATTAGAATCAGTTCATCCGAGAGCGAAGTACAGGGTTCAAACACAAATGATAAGGCCGACGACAAAGAAGAAGAAGCAAACGAAGACGAAACTTTTCACGACACCACAACTACCATGCATCATGAATCTTCAGCACAGTCATCTTCAGAACAACATCAAGAATAGGAGGCTCCCACCGAATCTGACACAAGCTCATCACAAGGAGCATCACAACAACAATCGGAGCAGGAAAAGCAAAGAGATGAAGAACATATAATCAAAGAAGTCTTCGACGAACTGCTTAAAGCAGTAGAGTCCACAGCTGCCGACACCGCTGACACACAACAAACCACAGAAAAGGTAACAGAATCTCACTCTGTTTTTCCCACTCCCCCACCGGAACCTCCACTCAACCCAAGTATCCCTACTCCACCCATTCTTCCCGAAGAACCCTCTGCCTCTTCTTCCTCATCCCCAAACTACTCTCCATCAAACTCCCAGCAGCTACTCACCGCATCCTCATCTCAACCTCGTCCTCATCTTCCACTTTCTTCGATTCCCATGATCTCTGAGCTTGCAAATATGGGTCAATCACTAATTCAGCTATCGCAGCAATTACCAGTACAGATGAAACAGGTCACTGATAGCATCCGAGAAGAATTCCAACATAAAGTGAATGTGCTGGAGGCAGATATTAGTCCTCTACAAGAAGAGTTGGTGGTGGCTAAGGCAGAAAATCAAGCCCTACAAGAACAACTGAAGGAGTTACAATCCCAAATGGCTGAACAGGAAGAAATTACAACTCAAAGGGATGCGGCACTAGCTGAGCTCAGAAAGAAAGACGAGTTACTAAATGATGCAAATACAGAAATCATCTAGTTGAAGCAAGAGATACAGGACAAAGAAGATGAAAGAGTTTTAGGAAATCTATTAGAAGAAACAAGACAGCAACTAGATGAAGTGGTACAAAAAGGCCAAGAACAGTACGATCTGGTGATGAAAACAACCGAAGAACTCCAGAAATGTAAGATAGAATTCGACGAGGTAAACAACATTCTATGGCAAAAACTGACATTAGAAGCACAATTACAAAAAGTAATAACAGATCTTCGAAGAGAAAGGGATGCATATTCCAGAACCATACCGTTTCAGAATCAAGAAATCAAAAGAAGGGAGAATCAGCTGGACAATCAGAAAGAAAGAGTAAGCAAGATGGAGAAACAAGTGGTAGAAATAAAAGTTTCCAGAGATGCGGCCCTACCGAACGATTTCTACCTACAAGAGGCCTTTCTGTAGATGCAGACAGAAATTTTGATGACCGAAGTAATTTCCCTAAGTTCTGTAAGAACCGATGCACAATTGGTAGAACCCGATACTTTGAAACAGATGTTAGAAGCTTTAAAAAAGAAAATCGCCCGAACCTTTAGATTAGCCAGAGCCATGTATTTAGAAGGCCTTATAGATGAACTGTAGTTTTGTTAGACCTACAGGTTCGAGTCCACCGTGCGTGCCAATGTTAGTCGGCCGCCGGATTGGCGATTGTAAAAATGAAACTGAATCTTGTTCGCATGAACGAAAGGTTGTTACACAAATACGTTGTAATCTTTATATAAAGCAATGAAAAAGATATGCTCAAGGATGTTTCATGAGATCACCAGACTGTCTGTCTGGGTGATTTGTCTGTGATGTTACTGTGTGTCGAGTTGGTTAATTTAGAGTATCTTGTCTAATTTCTGTGGTGTTAATTCGACATTTGTTCGGGTTGTAATTTATAGTGACGACGTTCCGTGAGATCACCAGACTGTCTGTTTGAGCGAGTTGTTCTGCGGTATTCGGTTGTGATTTTTTTGTTGATTAAGTGTATCGTGGTGTCGCTATTTCTTGTAAGGTGTCGTAACGTGTTGGATGAAATATGTGTAGTTGCGGTATTGTTTGGAGAACTCTGAGTCGTATTGTGTTGTCTTTGGTGTTGCAGTCTGTCCTCATACGGCAAAGGTTAAGCTACAGTAAGGGTCGTCTTAAGTTGCACACCGGACTTCCCCCCTAGTACTGTGTGTCGGAGACTGTTGAGTTCTTCTGTATCTTCGGTTTTGTTTGATTGTTTGTACCCATTCGGTGAAGGTTGAATTACTCATGTTGTCTCTAGTGCTAGAGTATTCTGTACTCGAAAAAAGTCTTGAGTTCATCAAGTAACTCTGTGTCACGATATGGCATAAGCGGAAGCAGTGTGTTCGGTCAACATTGGGGAAGTTTGGGCTGAGTGTTGTAAGGTTGTAGGTGTAACGGAGTCTTGATAGAGTTTTGAGCATCAGTGTATTGCTGTGTGTAAGTGGTTAGTTTGGGAACTAGGTATAGGGCCTCTGTCTAACAGACCCCTTCCACTCCCAAGAACCCAATAAATGTTTCAACATGCTACTGACAGTTAGTCCCGCGTTTAGACGTTTAACAGGTTGTAGCAGACCTAGAGAACTAATTCTCTCTGCTTTATTGACTTGACATTTAAAACACTAACTTACATAATTGTTTATATCTCTGACCATCTTTGGCCACCAAAAGGTGTGTCTGATCAACTACAAAGTTTTCTCAATACCAAGATGGCATGCACAAGGTACATCGTGGTTCTCGCAAATAACTTCTTTTATAAACTTCCCTTCTTGGGAATTAGGCACACAAATCTTTCCTTCTCTTTTGACCAAGCCTTGCTCCAATTGAATATTAGAAAATGCCTTATCTTGATTACGTTTTGACAACTTATTGATTATGGACTGACAATAATCATCTTCAATTTGTGAATCTTTGATCTCTTGGATTAAATCATTGTCAAGAATTGTGAAGCTAATCTGATGCAAAATACGAGATAATGCATCTGCAACTATATTCATTTTTCCTTTTCTATATAGAATTTCCATATGAAATTCTTGCATCAACTTAGCCCATCTAATCTGTCTCCCCCGAAGATCAGGTTGGGAATAGAAAGCTATGTTTGAATAGCTGGCAATGATTTCTTATAGAAACATGATAATCCTAAGAAGACTACATCTGGTGCTCATTCTGAGGAATTCGCCAATTGAGGATCACAAAAACTTTTCACGGATCCATACTAGTTCCATTTGCAAAAATTATATGTCCTAAGTACGCAACCTCAAATAAACATAGGTGTGTCTTCTCTGGGTTGATGTATAAAGTATTCTCATCTAAAATTTGAAAAGTTGTATGCAAATGACATTCATGTTCTTTCAAACTCTTAGTATAAACCAAAACATCATCTACGAAATCAACCACAAACTGACCAATAAATGAAAAATATCATTCATGAGCATCATAAAAGTAGTTGGAGCATTAGTTAAACCAAAAGGCATTACAAGATACTCATAATGACCAAATCTAGTATGAAAATTTGTTTTATGTACATCATCATCCTTGACTCTTATTTGATGATAACCACTTTTTAAGTCTATTTTACTATATACAATAGCACCTCCTAGTGCATCCAGAATATCATTGATGCGAGGCATTGGATATTTGTGCTTTATTGTAACTTTATTTAATGCTCTAAAGTCTATACACATTCTGAAATATCCATCCTTTTTGCAAACCAAAAGCAATGGGGCTACAAAAGGTGAGTAACTTGATCTAATGAGTCCTTTGTCGAGATACTCCTCGATTGTATGACGCACTTCTACCTCCTCTTGCACTAGACTCATTTGATACTACTATCTGACGAGTGGATGAGCTCATGGTACTAGCTCAATCCTATCCTCCACTTTTCTGTGAGGCAGAAGACGTGAAGATAAATCTGAAATAAACAAGTGTTGAAATTCAGTTTTCATTCTAGAGCTAGTTGAGCTTCCAAACTAGATTAAATCTGTAAACTTAACAACTCCTTATGCTCAAAATATAAGAAATAAAGATACTTACACTCTGCTTTTACCATCGCAGAGGTAGATTCTTGTCTGTACATCTAATCATTGGGCTCTCCACAGATGATGATGTGGTGACCATTATGATTAAATTGATATATGTGAGTCTGAAAATCAATAGTCAGCTTCTTGCTTACATGCCATTGTTTACTGAGAATGAGATCAAATCTAACTAATCTAGCGATCTCAAAATCTAGCTCCTCTTTATAAGTTTGAATCTAGACTAGTAATCTGACAACTCGTCAATCTTAGGTCTCAAATCCCTTCCCATCTACCAACTCTACTATGTATATGTTTCAAATGGAGTAGTCTTCAACTTTAGTTTCTTCACTAAAGAAGAATTAATAATGTTATGTATCGATCCTGTGTCAAAAAAAATTTAACAAGATGGCCATGAACTTCCCCACTCATGACAACTAGCTTGATGTTCGAAAGCTGATACCCTTTTTGAGCGACTAGGGATAGCACCACATTTGGAACATGCTTCACCTTCTTAGTGACTGTTATATTTAAGATGGGTTATTTATTTTTAGATGGAGGATCCATCTCAGTGTCTGTCGCTAGAAGATCAAAATCGGAAGGTGGTGATGGAGTGGACAGTGAGGATTGCTTCCTCTCCACCATCATCGCTACAGATATCTTCTTCTTCTTCTTAGGACACATCCTATAAGCATGCCAACCTAGGCATTCATAACAGAGGCCCTCACAGTGAACCTTTTCTTTCTGTTGTTGTGTCATACTAGATCGTTGAAAAGCTCTGTCTGCCATGGATGCACTTACTTTTCTCTTCCCATGGCTCGAAGTCTAAATGACATTCATTTGTCTATTAGATGTTGGAACTAAAGCTATGGGCTTCTTGAATCTTGTCCAAGTATTCTTTTGTCCTGAGGGTTGCAATCAAGAGCACCCATCCTCCAACACCAAGGCAAGTTCTACTACCTCATTTAAGGTGTGGCAGTGCTCCTTTTGCACAAGTGGATGCAAAGTCTCCTTAAGCCCAAGCACAAACTATGCACGTGAAGAAAATCAGGCACCTGATCTAGAATCTTCAATAAGATTTCCCTGTATTTGTCTACATATTCCTGCATTGAAAGCTATCTCTATTGTAGGAAAAACCAAGCATCTAAAGCCCTAGTACGCTCATCTAAATGAACAAAATATTGTAAAATGTGAACTTGAAATATGCCCAAGTATCTGGTTCTATCTTATCTTTCTCTATTTTCCTTCACCACCAATGAGCAACATCCATCAAATTGTAAGTGGCATGTTGGAGCTTCTATTTCTCATCCTCAATATTGCAAAGTCGGAGGCATTGCTCCCACTTACTTATCCACTACTCTATCGCATCTGCTATCTTGACACTAACCTGTCCATGGTATTTTGGTGGATTCAAGTCCTTTAATTGCCACTTGACCTCTCTACTAGCATATGCCCCCACATCTGCAAGTGGTATCTGTGAATGAGATGGCTTAGCAGATGGAAGTTCCATTTGCATTGGTGTATCGACTAGCAGCACCTCTAATTTCTTAATTGCTTTGAGGATCATCTGAAGAGTATCCGTTATGCCTCTAACCCTTGGCATTAAGAGCCATAATCTTGACCTCATCCATGGGAGTTACAGTCTTGTCCAAAATCATTTTAAACAAACAACACAATTGATAAGTCAATTGAATGTAAAATGCAATACCTAACTAACAATGATCCTAGTTAATGATTTGGTCATGCAAAAAATGAATTAAAAAAGATGTATTCTAAATCCTCTCTCAATCCCATATATCCACAAAGGAAAGACCTCACTCAATCCCCATGTTCTATACAAGTTTACATGATAACTATACAAGTTATGGCCAATCCTAAAATATATCCGACAATAAGCATCATGAATGAACTATACAAGCTTTATACATTTCCAAAAATGATTATAAATTATCCTATACTAACTAGAAGTCTCATACAAGCTAAATTCAATTTCCCTAAAAATTTACAATTTAAGGTCTTTGATGACTTCCCCTAACTTGTTATATCAAAAAGTGGATTACCTGCCAAAAGACCAGAAAATTAGAAGCACTTAAACATAGAAAAAAATAATGAATTTTGATATAAAGATAGCTATGGAAGTTATCTTTCAGCTCCAAGTGGAATCAAGTGAATTGGATCTATGTTCATGCATTTATGACCAAAACTCCGCAAACCTATACCTATGTACAAGAGGTCCTGGGAGTGATACACAGCTCCCAAAAGCCACTATGTAGACTAATCAAATGAACTCCAAATTTAGTGAAATTTGGGTCATTGGAAAGTATCCAAAACATCTATTTGTACACCAAGATTCATCACAATATCGCTCTCCAAATGAGAGAAATAAGCAAAATAGTGCCTGCACCACCTGCACATTTTGCACTACTCAAAAACTAGAATAGAGGGAAGATTATATTCATAGACTCCCCAAATTAAATCCAAATAACTTCAAATTTTGTGAGCATGAGGATGCTATAGCTGATAAACATTTCAAAAATTATGTTTTCTAATTGAACATTTCAATTAAGAGAAATACAATAATACTAGACCTCTAAGCTCTTCTCTCGTGAGTCCTCGCCAAAGGGACCAAAGAGCAAAAATAGTCATTACACCTGCTAAATCTTATACAAATCATATGAAACTTATACATGCCCATGGTAACATTATTCTCCAGTACATGTCAAAATTTCATATCATTTGGACAAGTGGTGTCAGAGAAATGCCCAAGCTTCTACACACCTGCAACAAATTGCTAGAGAGAATTCCCTGCACAATGACCAGAGAGATTTTCACTTTTCGCTTAACTCAAAATCCCAAATTTAATGAAATTTGGAGGCCAAAAACTAAAATATATAGGCTTTAGAAAAAAATAAGCAATTGGACACTCTTATGAGGAGAAATGTCCCTGCAAAGTTACCCCTGTATACCTTCCAAAGAGTAACTTTTGATACAACATGTATGAACCTTTTGAACCATTTGACCTATCAAACAAACTTCAAAAGACATGAAAATTGTTGAGCATGTTAAAAACACAATGATACAAATTTCCATGCTAATTGGATCTTTCTACTTAAATTTATGAATAGAAAAACATGTAGCAATACCCTTTCATGTTGAGAAAAATAAGGTCAATGTACTTTCATGATTAACTATATGCATTTGAACTACCTTTTGCCTATAATTAAAACATTTTAATGGAGTGGTATGCATAAATATATGGCTTAATTAGTAATGAAGTCATTAATTTACAATAGATCATCAATCAAGAGGATATTTGTTTGCAAAATCAAATCATATATTGATTCTAGTAATGTCAAAATACCCAAGAAAAAAACTAGATGCTTGAATCAATGAAACAATCATTTGAATGTGTTTTGATTATTAGTGCACATTCCTAAATGAATTCATATACTTTCATGCCCAAAAATCAATTAACTCATTCTTGTCAACGTATACATGCATTTTTCCTCTCATAATCAACCAATCATAATACCATGCATATCTTCCAATCTTTACAAATATATCTTTGAAGAGAACATTTAATGAATGAATCATTGAATTTCCATGTTCAAAAAAGTTTATAAACACTCATTCTTTAATCTATCAAGAAATCCATTCAATAAAATTGATAAAAGAAGAAATTTAATGTCTAACTGATCGTAATAGACTAGTCATCAATAATAACTTTCTTCTAATTCATTTCCTATAAAAATCTTAGAGATAAAATGATAATTATGATGCTAAATAAAGATCAAAGTAAGGAAAAATTATTTCTAATGAGATAAAATCACCTCCCTAAGAATCTATGAGAAGATAAGAAAATAATTCAAGTCTCAAAAAGTTCTCACAATTCCACTCACGGAAATTGCAAATTTTGTATAGATGGTCAAATCTAAGTAAGACCTAGGAAATGACTAGCATTGGAACTATATTTTAGATGTCAAAATCAGAATTTGCTCTCTTTTCTCTATCTCTGTCCTCTCCAATTCAACGATATTCCCCCTATAAGTGTGCGTGGCGGTGGATATCCCACATACCATGCTTTCTTTAAAGAAAGGCACCTATATATATAGAATGAGATACAAATAAGTTATGTCTTCAAGGAGAGGAGTGAGAGAAAGACTCTTCTTCCTCCTCAAGCTTGTGTGATGCACGCTATGTGGACAGCAGCTTCATGTACACGATCTCTATGTGTACAAGGGTGTTTGGTCTTACCTGAATGCTCACAAGGGTGCTCCAACAACCAACTCTCTTTTGAACCACCATCCAAGGTCTACACGCATCTCGAGATAGCAACACGAATCCCTTCTCCAATTCTCACGTGAAAAAACTCCTCTGTCTTCACGCGAGATCCCCAAAAAATTGTACCAAACTTGCTCTCCAAGAAGTTCTCAAGTAGATGATGACTTTTCCTCTTCTCAAAACACTTTCCCTTCTCTCACTCAAGCTCTAATACCAAATGAAAGATCCCAATTAGCTACCTGCCACTCACCTCCGAACCTTGAATAGCCCTTGCCCTTGGCACATCTAGAATCTTCGCTAAGGTCCAAACACTCCTCATATGGCCACTCTAAGGAGATGAAATAACCTCAAAGATTTTTGGTAGAGCCTTGGCTCCCTCGAGCTTTGGTCCTTGACCCAGCTAGGGTCCTTGACCAAATGTAGGTCGACCAATGATAGACCATGAAGGTCTAAATAAATCTAACAAGATGGTCTTCTATGCTCTTTCCTTTTACATATCAAAGTGCACTGTGGTTATTGCAAAAAGAAGCAAAGTTGGCTCACTTTATCCTTTATTTATCACAAAAAGAACACTTGTTAGCTGTTACTAAACAACCTATGGCTTGTATTTGGCATCATCATTTCGGCCAGATATCACGTAGTGGAATGGAAAATCTTTCTCGTTCTGGCTACTTACCTGTGTTATCTTTCTTTGATTTTTCATTTTGTGAGCATTTTCAATATGGAAAGCAAACTAGGAATGTGCACAAGATGCACATTGACTCTTCAATTCAATCTTTAGATCTCATTCATATAGATGTGTGTGGTCCTATGTCCACAAGGTCATTAGTGGTTCTCTTTATTTTGTCACTTTCATAGATGATGCTACTAGAAAAGTCTGGGTATATCCTATCAAAGCAGGATGAGGTATTCCCTACTTTCAGAAAATGGCTTGCTTCAATTGAGACTGAAAAAGAAACTAAGCTTAAGGCTTTATGTTCAGATAATGGGGGTGAGTATACCTCACATGAATTCAGCCTTTTTGTCAGTCTAAAAGAATTCGTAGAGAGTTTACATCTCCTTATACCCCAATATGGAATGATGTAGCTGAAATTATGAATAGAACTATTCAAGATAGAGTAGTTTCTATGATGCATCATGCAAACCTTTCACAATGCTTTTGGGAAGAAGTAGTATTGGCCATAACACGTATGCCACTTTCATACCTTTGGTACTACGTGTTATGGACAGGGAACCCATCATATTATGATCATCTTTGAGTTTTTGGGTGTGAATCATATGTTCATATACCCAAGAATCTTAGACAAAGATTGGACCATAAGTCAAAGAAATCCATTTTTCTTAGATATGGTCGAGAAGGACAATTTGGATATCGCTTATGGGATCTTGAAACATGATCAGTGATCAGAAGTAGTGGTGCATTTTCAATGAGTCTAATATGCATAGACAACCCATTAAAGAGGTTGAAGTGAGAAGAGTGGTGTTTGAGGATACTAGTCCTCCAGTTAGCATGCATAGAAATGTTGCACATAGGGATGTTCAAGAGAATGTCTGATCAGATCAGTCTACAAATGTTCCTGTTCAGCAACCATTGAGGCACTCTACATGTGTCTCATATCCACCTAATAGATATGTTCCAGGTTTGGATTTTGTTATGCTAATAGATGTTGATGAGCCTTTTTGCTACAAAGAGGTTATGTAGACAATAGATCATGTCAAGTGGGAGCGTGCCATTGAAGAGTGGGTCAAATTCTATGCATAAGAATGATACTTGGGATTTCGTACCTTTGCTAAAGGGTAGGAAAGCTTTACCATGTAAATGGGTATATAAGTTGAAATTCACATCAGATAGTGCTTCTCCAAAGTATAAAGCACGACTTTTGCAAAGGGTTTTGAGCAAGAACATGGTGTTGATTGTTGATATATTTAGGTAGTGATGTGTGTGAACACACTAGGACCGCCAGGGCACTTTTTTCCCTCTTTAGGAGGTTTTTTTCCTTTGTTGTATATATGCTTATTGCCCTAATGGACTACTTATCTTTGTACATTCTCTAGTAATACATTCAGTATTGTGTGTTGTGCTCCAAGCTTCTTCTTCTTCCTTGTGTTGTTCACGTGCTTCCGTAGACGTCTAACTCCAACAATTGGTATTAGAGTAGGTCATTGCTTCATCTAGGGTGCCATCGACACTCCTCCATTTGCAGTCTCAGAATCAAGCGAATTTTGGTGAGCATACTCAGGGTGTTTTTGAGATCAAAACTGCTTCGCTCTGTAGTGCCAAAATCACGATCTGAGCTCATTTCGGCCTCCAAAACGCACTATCACAGTGCTTGTGCAAGCTATTTCGTCTTTTTATGCCAAAGGTACATACCAGTTTCTGTTCGCCAGTATAAGCGTCTCGAAGTCTACTACAAGTCTAGTGGAATTTGTCTCGGCAGTTCTGTTCAACTTTTTGAGATACGGTCAATTTTCTGCATCAAGGTATTTTAGTCACCGGCGATGGCTGAAAGCAGTGATGTATTCCGTATGATGGCTGTTGAGGATAAGTTGGATGGTACCAACTACCCATTATGGGCTTATATGATGTGACATGTGTTGGTTGCAAAAGGAGTGTGGAACATTGTGCAGGGTGTCGAAAAACGTCCTATCACACCTGTAACTGTTACAACTGCAGGTACTCAAGCTGATGCAAAAGGTGTCGAAGATGGTGATATTCTGCATATTCCTCTTCGTGCTACGGTTTTTGCTGCACCTACTGCAAAGAAGATTCGTTGGGATGGCAGAGATGCCCAGGCACATGCGTTGATAGCTTTGTCTATCAAACATGCTATTATTCCTCATATTTGCTCTTGCAGAACAGCTAAGGATGCTTGGGATACACTTACCACATTGTACCAAGCTAGGAATGAGGCTCGTGTTGCTTACCTCCAAAAACAGTTGGAGAGTGAGCACATGAATGAAGGTGATTCTATGGACAGTTTCCTAACAAAGATCAAAGACTTGAAGGAATAGTTGATTTTTATTGATAAGGTTATACTAGATAGCTCACTTGTGCAGACCGTTCTGAATGGTTTTCCTGATTCATATCGGAGTTTTGCTTCTACTCTTCTGTTGATGATGAAGGGCAACCCAAATGCCTTGTCATTTGAGGAGTTAGTCTCTCTTCTGTTGTAGGAAGATCAGTCCAGGCCGAACAGGTCCATTATGCGTGTTGTAGACCAAGCTTTCCTGGCGAGTCAGAAGGGCAAAGGAAACTGGAACTCTTCTACTAGTAAGCAAAAATCTGCAAATGCTGCACATTCGAAGAACCAAGACAAAGATGAGAAAAAAATCAGAAAAGTAGAAATTGTTGTGTAAGTACTGTAAAGGGAATGATCATATCATAAAGAACTGTCCAAAACTGGCTGCAAAAGAGGCAAAGAAGAAAGAGATTGGAATGGTTGTTGCAGAAGCCTCTACACCAGGAGTCTGCTAATCTTGTGCAGGAAGAAGAATGGGCATTTACTACTGTTTGCACTTTTGACCCATCTTCTCACGAGCAGTGCATGTCTGCAGTAGACTCAGATGTTTGGTACTTTGACAGTGGGGCAACCAAACAAATTACCTTGCAGCATAGTTTCTTCGCTTCACTCGAGCCTGCCCCTATAGGGAATACTGTTACATGTGCCAACAACTCCTCCTATCCTGTTATGGGAGTTGGTAAGATCATTTTGACTACTGCTAATGGTAGTTCTTTCAATTTTCTAGATGCTTTATTTAGGACAGGGATCAAGAAGAACCTGTTATCAGTTCCTGAATTAGCCAAGATTGGCTTGGTTGTGAAATTTATTGATGACAGGTGTACAGTTCATGATCTGTCAAATGGTGATGTGATTATTGCTTCTGGCATTTTATGTCGTGGGTTGTATAAGCTCATAGACTATGAAAGATCTGTAAATGATTTGGCATGTGCAGTAAATGATTCTCAGGCTATGTCAGATGCAAAGCTTTGGCATGCATGCTTTGGTCATCTGAATTTTGCTAGTTTGCTATGCCTGCAGAAATCTGAAATGGTGTCCTCTTTGCCCAAACTTGAGACACCTGGAAAACATGTTTGTGAAGGCTGTATTTTGGGCAAAATGTAGCATTCATCCTTTCCAAAAGATGGTTCAGTTCAGGCTACTAAGAAATTGCAGCTTGTACATAGTGATGTTTGTGGTCCTATGTAGACACCTTCTTTTGGGAATTATCTTTACTTCGTGACTTTCATCGATGATTTTTCCAGGCATGCATGGGTATATCCATTGAAGGCAAAGTCCGAAGTGTTCATGTGCTTCAAACAGTTTTTGGTTTTGGCTGAAAATCTGTCAGCATGTAAAATGGGCACCCTCCATTCTGATCGAGGGGGGGAATATATGTCTTCTGATTTTAATGCATTTCTGGCTGAACGTGGGATAAAACACCAATGTACAGTGTTGTATACACCTCAACAGAATGGAGTTGCTGAACGAAAGAACAGGTCACTCATGGAGATGGCGAGGTGTATGGTCAAGAGTCACGCTTTACCAAATAGTTTCTGGCTTGAGGCTGTCATGTGTGCATCATATGTACTGAACAGGTATCCCACTAAAGCACTGCAGTCTATCACTCCATATGAGGCTTGGCATGATGGCAAGCCATCTATTGCTCATCTACGTGTTTTTGGTTGTTTGGCATATGCATTAGTGCCTAAACAACATTGCAAAAAATTGGATGATAAAGTAGTAAAATGTATTTTTGTTGGGTACAGTTCTGAAAGTAAAGGCTATCGCCTATATCATCCACAAACTAAATGCATTTTGGTTAGATGTGATGTTGTTTTTGTGGAAGATGCTATTCAGCCATTGCTTTCATGTACTAAGGAGACATCTGTTAGCTCCAAAGACATGTATGATACTTTGCTGCCTCTTTTTACAGGTGGACAGTCTAGTGCTGGTCCCAATGAGGCAACTTCTCAACCTTCGCAGGTTTCATGTGATGATGCAGATCATTCCATTTCTGATGCAGATTTACATGATGCAAGTTGATGAGAGAGCTGATATTGAGCAGGAAAAAACTATGCCAAAATGGCTGGTGCAGACTTTACGTGACAACAAATTAGATGCACCTCTATCATATCGTACTTGTTCAGGCTCTCATAGTGCCTCTTTTGTATCAGATTGCTATGCTATGGCTGCATCTAGTCTTTGTGATGAGAATGAGCCTGTTTTGTTTGATGAAGCACAAAATTCAGAAAATTGGCTGGCTACTATGCAATCTGAATATGATGCTATAATGAAGAATGGTACTTGGTCTTTATGTGACTTGCCTCCTGTCAAGAAGGCCATTGGCACTAAGTGGGTATACAAGCTGAAGCGTAAACTGGATGGTACAGTTGACAGGCATAAGGCTAGGCTTGTTGCAAAGGGTTATGCACAGGAAAGAGGCATTGATTTTGATGAGACCTTTGCACCTACATGTTGTATGACTACTGTGCGGAGCATCTGTGCACTTGCAGCTCATCATGGTTGGAATGTACATCAATTGGACATTAAAACACCATTTTTGAATGGTGACTTTCATGAAGAAGTGTATGTTTTTCAGCCTCGTGGCTTTGTGCAGAAAGGGCATGAAAACTAGGTGTGTAGGTTAAAGAAGGCCTTATACGGTTTAAAGCAAGCACCACGTGCTTGGTATGAGAAGATACATGCCTATCTGATTGCACATGGTTTTGAGAACGGTCCAACTTAAAGCACCTTATATGTTAAGCGTGCTAATGATGTGCTTCTGATCATTGTTGTCTATGTTGACGACATGCTACTCACTGGTCCTATTGAGAAGCATATTGCTAATTTTAAGGCTGATTTGCATGCCTCATTTGAGATGTCTGATTTGGGGCATTTGCATCACTATTTGGGCATTCAGTTTATGCAAGTTGATGGTGGAATGGCGTTGTGTCAAACGAAATATATTGACACATTATTGCAGCGTTTTGGCCTTGAAGACTGTAAGCCTATTGCCACTCCTATGGAGACAGGTTTACGATTGAGTCTTCATGATGCTCGAGATGCATTTGATGTTGTTCTCTATCAACATGCTATTGGATGCTTGATTTACTTATGCATTACTCGGCCAGATATTCAGTTTGCTGTCTCACAGATGAGCAGGTTTATGCATTGCCCAGGAGTCAAGCATTGGCAGGCAGTTAAGCGCCTTTCGCTATTTGAGTGGTACTCGGCTACTTGGGTTGTTTTATCCTAAGGGGGGATCACTACTGCCAGATTTGCGTGCTTTTTTTTACTCTGATTGGGCTGGTTGTTATGACATTCGTGTGTCCACTAGTGGCTTTTGCTTCATGCTTGGTAGCTCATGTATATCTTGGTTGAGCAAGAAGCAGCCTACTGTGGCTACTTCCAATTGTGAGGCTGAGTATAGGGAAGCTTTCATAGCTACTGTTGAGTGTGTGTGTGGCTCAGACGCCTTATGGCTGATTTGGGTGTTGGTCAGACTTCTGCCACCACCATTTTCAATGACAGTCAGAGCGCATTGGCAGTTGCGAGGAACCCTGTGTTCCATGCTCGCACTAAGCACATTGAGGTGCATTATCACTATGTTAGGGAGAGGTTCTCTGCTGGCAAGATCAGCTTGGCATATGTGCCCACGTAGGAGAACATTGCAGACCTTTTCACAAAGGCTCTACCTAGGGAGAAGTTTGAAGCTTTCCGCAAAGCTTTGGGCTTACATCCTTTTTTGGAGTGATTTCCACATAGCTTGGCACTTCCTTATACATGAGCACCAGCTCCTTGTTCATCACATCACTCCCAGGGGGGATTTGTTGATATATTTAGGTAGTGATGTGTGTGAACGCACTAGGACTGTCGGGGCACTTTTTTCCCTCTTTAGGATGTTTTTTTCCCCGGCTTGTATATACGCCTATTGCCCTAATGGGCTACTTAGCTTTGTACATTCTCTAGTAATACATTTGGTATTGTGTGTTGTGCTCCAAGCTTCTTCTTCTTCCTTGTGCTGTTTGTGTGCTTCCGTAGACGTCTAACTCCAACATTGATTTCTACGAGATCTTCTCTCTAGTGGTCACGATGACTACCTTGCACATGTTGCTTGGATTGGTTGCAAAGGAGGACTTAGAACTAGTCCAAACGGATGTGAAAACTGCTTTCTTGCATGGAGATCTTATAGATGAGATCTCTATGGAACAACCAGACGGTTATGTAGATCTTGGCAAAGAAAGTCTAGTTTGTAAGCTCCATACAATAGTGAGATTGAGAGCACAACTAAAAAAGGAACAAGAGCTTGGAAAGATAGCCATGAGCGGATGAAAAAACAATGGACAAAGAAGATGAATGAAGAAAGCTTAAGGGAGACTAAAGCTAAACTTATAGAAATTACATCTTAGAAACACTCTCATCCACCATCGCCAGCACCCTTACCTAACAATAATCAACCCCATATAACCCCATCACCACCTAGAGTAGGATTGGTCTTAGCGAGCCTACTGCAAAAGACCTAGACATGATGTTTAAAGCATATGAGGCCAAAATTCAAGAAGGGCCAAATGTGTCTGAATTAGGCAAGTGTTACCCTAGGTCCAACCTAGAGATTGAAAGAACTAAGCTGAGTGTGAAAATGGTAGAATTAGCTCAAACCATGTTTGAAGCCAGTTGCCTTTTTAATTGTAGTAACTCAACAAAGGCACAATTGCACTTTGACAGATTGCTAGAGAGACTAGAGAAGATAATAGCCAGGTCAAGAAAATCAACTACATCAAGGATAAGCAATAATAGAAGTGAAAGGATAATCTTACCTCACCAGGAAGCTTAAGTACCTAATTCCACTAATCAAGAAATCTCATCTTCTGTGGATCAATACTCACAAGAATTCCTAAGAGAGATTCAAGAGGAGAAATGAGCCAAGGAGAGTGAGAATCCTCCTCCCATTGAGCTAATAACTTTTCATCATTCTTGAAGTGATGTTTCTGCAATTCTTATCTACCAAACTAGATAAAATTCCATGGAATCTAATTTTATGGACATCAAAAGGTTTCATTATGTGAGAAATAGTGAATGTTACTTCATAATGTTCCTAGTTTCTTGGAGTTCCATGCATGCATTTTACAACTTTAAGTTGGAAGTACTTAACCTATTCCTTTAAACATATGAATTTTGAGTTCATAACATAAGATTTCTTTCCATAGTGTTGGAATATCTTTCAGATTTTGTCAGCCAATTTGATAAACTCATTTACAAAACTCTATCTCATCATTTATGATGACTTTGATTATTCTAACAGTTTTCATCCATGCAAGCTAAGAAGACTTGGATTCATCCAATTATACCATCATACATATGTTGAAACACATTATTTCCATCACTTCATCCTTATCCAAACTCAACTTTTGCTTTGGTTTTGTTAAGGAATGGGCAATGGGAACCTAAACATGTTCTCATTGTCTTCTAAGAGTGTCTCTTTGGATTTTTAACAAGAGCTTGAATCTTAATGAACTAAAATATTTAACATCATCCATTTTACTACGGATTGTTATATTCCATGTCTTATTCATATAAGAACTAGGATATATTTCAAAAAGAAGCTAACTGAAGCTTATCTTGTACTTGAGGTGTTCACAATGGATTTCATTTCACCTCCCACCATCAACTTAGATTTATGAAGTCGTAATCTTTAGGTCTCATTTGCTCTTAGCTTAGCCAACATCTCAGGTATTGTAATATCATACCTTGGATAGGGTGGTGATGCAAAATGGAGATGCATTCATATGAAAATATACATAAAGGAGTTCAAAGTAGGTGAATGATTAATACATTCACACATCCTATATATTTATATTTTAGAGGAAATTTATGTTTCATGAGTCACAGTGCCAGAATCGAACTCGAATGAGCATTTGCAAAATTCTCTTGATTGGTAAAGAAGATCTAATCTGATGAGGTCTTCTCAAAAACAAAGTGATAATAGATCCTCATTTGAAGTGTCCAAGCATGAAATAATGGGCTATTGGCAATTTGTATATACGGTACTTCAATAATCTTACATATTTTTAAAGGCCGATAAAAAAAGGAACAAATCAAGATGAGTAAACATGTTGAAAACAAGTTGTTTGATACTTTGCATGAGTGGATAAGAGAGCAATGGTAGGTTGCTTATTGATCAACTAGAAACAAGGAATTATCAATGCAAGAACTTGTATAATTGTAGAATAGTGGGAATCATGATGTTCAACCTACTCTTAAATATAAGGAATGGAGTTTGTTGTACAAAACAACGTGATGTCATATACAAGTCAAGTGTATGAGTAACAAGGTTGATGGAATGATTGGCTAAGAAGACCAATGACATCTCCAACATTAAATCAAGTATTTCCAAGTTCAATGAATGAACCAAAAACATATTAGTATCTCAAGTAAAGGTGTTGTCATATGTCCAGCCATTGCATGCACTCAAAATGTGCAAATTCACATGAAAACTAGAGTTTTGAAAGTAATATAGGGGATCAACGTGATGTCATATACAATTCAAGTGTATGAGTAACAAGGTTGATGGAATGATTGGCTAAGAAGACCAATGACATCTCCACCATTGAATCAAGTATTTCCAAGTTCAATGAATGAACCAAAAACATATTAGTATCTCAAGTAAAGGTGTTGTCATATGTCCATGCCATTGCATGCACTCAAAATGTGCAAATTCACATGACAACTAGAGTTTTGAAAGTAATATAGGGGATCAACATTCCCATACATTATCTTTTAAGATATGGAGACTCCAAATTGGTTTATTGTGGCCTAGAAATTGAAAAATGAATTAAAAAACCCCAATAGCAAGTTCATTTCAAAGATCTAAAAAAATATATAGTTACGATAGAAAAATCAAAATTAAAACCCTATCAAAAGTTGTTCCCAAAAAAGCGTTGGAGATAAACGTCTGCAGAAGCACACGAACAACACAAGGAAGGAGAAAAAGCTTGGAGCACAAAACACAATACTGAATGTATTACTAGAGAATGTACAAAGATAAGTAGCGGCAATAGGCGTATATACAAGCCGGGGGAAAAAAACTTCCTAAAGAGGGAAAAAAGTGCCTCGACGGTCCTAGAATGTTCACACACATCACTACCTAAATATATCAACAAATCCCCCTTGGGAGTGATGCGGTGAAGAAGTGGCTAGCACTCATGTATAAGGAAGTGCCGAGCTATGTGGAGATCACTCCACAAAAGGAAGTAAGCCCAAAGCTTTGCGAAAAGCTTCAAACTTCTCCCTAGGCAGAGCCTTCATGAAAAGGTATGCAATGTTCTCTTGCGTGGGCACATATGCCAAGCTGATCTCCCCAACAGAGAACCTCTCCCTGTCATAATGATAATGCACCTCAATGTGCTTAGTGCGAGCATGGAACACAGGGTTCCTCGCAACTGCCAATGCACTCTGACTGTCAGTGAAGATGGTGGTGGCAGAAGACTGACCAACACCCAAATCAGCCATAAGGCCTCTGAGCCACACACACTCAACAGTCGCTGTGAAAGCTGCCCTATACTTAGCCTCACAATTGGAAGTGGCCACAGTAGGCTGCTTCTTGCTCAACCAAGATATACATGAGCTACCAAGCATGAAGCAAATGCCACTAGTGGACACACGAGTGTCATAGCAACCAACCCAATTAGAATAAAAAAAAGCATGCAAATTTGGTAGTAGTGATTCCCCCCTTGGGATAAAACAAACCAAGTAGTCGGGTACCACTCAAGTAGCGAAAGATCCGCTTAACCGCCTGCCAATCTTAACTCCTGGGCAATGCATAAAACTGCTCATCTGTGAGATAGCAAACTGAATATCTCGACGAGTAATGCATAATTAAATCAAGCATCCAACAGCCTGATGATAGAGAATAGCATCAAATGCATCTCCATCATCATGAAGACTCAGTCATAAACCTGTTTCCATAGGTGTGGCAATAGGTTTATAGTCTTCAAGGCCAAAATGCTACAATAATGTGTCAATATATTTCATTTGACACAAAGCCATTCCACCATCAACGTGCATAAACTGAATGCCCAAATAGTGATGCAAATGCCCCAAATCAGACATCTCAAATGAGGCATGCAAATCAGCAATATGCCTCTCATGAGGACTAGTGAGCAGCATGTCATCAACATAAACCACAATGATCAGAAGTACATGATTAGCACGCTTAACATATAGGGTGCTTTCAGTTCGACTGTTCTCAAAACCATGTGCAATCAGATAGGCATGTATCTTCTCATACCAAGCACGTGGTGCTTGCTTTAAACCATATAATGCCTTCTTTAACCTACACACCTGGTTTTCATGCCCTTTTTGCACAAAGCCCTGGGGCTGAAAAACATATAGTTCTTCATGCAAGTCACAATTCAGAAATGCAGTTTTAAAGTCCAACTAATGTACATTCCGACCATGATGGGCTGCAAGTGCACAGATGCTCCAAACAGTAGCCATACGACATGTAGGTGCAAAGGTCTAATCAAAATCAAATGCCTCTTTCCTGTGCATAACCCTTTGCAACAAGCCTAGCCTTATACCTATCAAGTGTTCCATCAGGCTTACGCTTCAGCTTGTAAATCCACTTAGTGCCAATGTCCTTCTTGCCAAGAGGCAAGTCACATAAAGACCAAGTACCATTCTTCATTTATAGCATCATATTCAGATTGCATAGTAGCCATCCAATTTTTTGAATTTTGTGCTTCATCAAATGAAACAGGCTCATTCTCATAAGAGAGACTAGATGTAGCCATAGCATAGCAATCTGATGCAAAAGAGGCACTATGAGAGCCTAATCGAGTACGATATGACAAAGTTGCATCTAATTTGCTGTCACGCAAGGTCTGCACCAACCATTTTGGCATAGTTTTTATTTCTCAATGTCAGTTCTCTCATCAATAAGTGCATCATGTAAATCTGCATCAGAAATGGGATGATCTGCATCATCGCATGAAACCTGCAAAGGCTGAGAAGTTGCCTCATTAGGACCAGCACTAGACTATCCACCTCTGAAAAGAGGAAGCAATGTATCATACATGTCTTTGGAGCTAACAGATGTCTCCTTAGTGCATGAAAGCAATGGTGAATAGCATCTTCCACAAAAACAACATCACAGCTAACCAAAATGCATTAGTATGTGGATGATATAGACGATAGCCTTTACTTTCAAAACTGTACTCAACAAAAATACAGTTTACTGCTTTATCAGCCAATTATCTGCGATGTTGTTCAGGCACTAATGCATATGCCAAACAACCAAAAACACGCAGATGAGCAACAAATGGCTTGCGATCATGCCAAGCCTCATATGGAGTGATAGATTGCAGTGCTTTAGTGGGACACATGTTAAGTACATATGTTGCACACATGACAACCTCAAGCCAGAAACTATGTGGTAAAGCCTGACTCTTGACCATACACCTCGCCATCTCCATGAGTGACATGTTCATTCGTTCAACAACTCCATTCTCTTGAGGTGTATATGAAACTATACATTGGTGTTTTATCCCACGTTCAGCCAGAAATGCATTCAAATCAGAAGACATATACTCCCCCCCTCGATCAGAATGGAGGGTGCCCATTTTACATGCTGACAGATTTTCAGCCAAAACCAAAAACTATTTGAAGCACATGAACACTTCGGACTTTGCCTTCAATGGATATACCCATGCATGCCTATAAAAATCATCAATGAAGTCACGAAGTAAAGATAATTCCCAAAAGAAGGTGTCTGCATAGGACCACAAACATCACTATGTACAAGCTGCAATTTTTGAGTAGCCCGAACTGAACCATCTTTTGGAAAGGAGGAACGCTGTGTTTTGCCCAAAATACAGCCTTCACAAACATGTTTTGCCAGGATAAAACAACCCAAGTAGCCGACTACCACTCAAGTAGCGAAATATGCGCTTAACCGCCTTCCAATGCGTGACTCATGGGCAATGCATAAACCTGCTCATCTGTGAGACAGCAAACTGAATATCTGGACGAGTAATGCATAAGTAAATCAAGCATCCAACAGCCTGCTGATAGAGAACAGCATCAAATGCATCTCCAGCATCATGAAGACTCAATCGTAAACCTGTCTCCATAGGAATGGCAATAGGCTTACAGTCTTCAAGGCCAAAACGCTACAATAATGTGTCAATATATTTTGTTTGACACAAAGCCATTCCACCATCAACTTGCATAAATTGAATGCCCAAATAGTGATGCAAATGCCCCAAATCAGACATCTCAAATGAGGCATGCAAATCAGCCTTGAAAACAGCAATATGCTTCTCAATAGGACCCGTGAGCAGCATGTCATCAACATAGACAACAATGATCAGAAGCACATCATTAGCACGCTTAACATATAAGGTGCTTTCAGTTGGACTGTTCTCAAAACCATGTGCAACCAGATAGGCATGTATCTTCTCATACCAAGCACGTGGTGCTTGCTTTAAACCATATAATGCCTTCTTTAACCTCCACACCTGATTTTCATGCCCTTTTTGCACAAAACCATGGGGCTGAAAAACATACACTTCTTCATGCAAGTCACCATTCAGAAATGTTGTTTTAATGTCCAACTGATGTACATTCCAACCATGATGGGTTGCAAGTGCACAAATGCTCCGAACAGTAGTCATACGGCATGTAGGTGCAAAGGTCTCATCAAAATCTATACCTCTTTCCTGTGCATAACCCTTTGCAACAAGCCTAGCCTTATACCTGTCAACTGTACCATCAGGTTTACACTTCAGCTTGTATACCCACTTAGTGCCAATGGCCTTCTTGCCAGGAGGCAAGTCACATAAAGACCATGTACCACTCTTCATTATAGCATCATATTCAGATTGCATAGCAGCTATCCAATTTTCTGAATTTTGTGCTTCATCAAAAGAAACAGGCTCATTCTCATCACAGAGACTAGGTGTAGCCATAGCATAGCAATCTGATGCAAAGGAGGCACTATGAGAGCCTGAACGAGTATGATATGACAAAAATGCATCTAATTTGCTATCACGCAAAGTCTGCACCAACCATTTTGGCATAGTTTTTGCCTGCTCAATATCAGCTCTCTCATCAACAAGTGCATCATGTAAATCTGCATCAGAAATAGAATGATTTGCATCATCATATGAAACCTGCAAAGGCTGAGAAGTTGCCTCATTAGGACCAACACTAGACTATCCACCTCTGAAAAGAGGCAGCAATCTATCATACATGTCTTTGGAGCTAACAGATGTCTCCTTAGTGCATGAAAGCAATGGCTAAATAGCATCTTCCACAAAAACATCACGGCTAACCAAAATGCATTTAGTCTGTGGATGATATAGACGATAGCCTTTACTTTCAAAACTGTACTCAACAAAAATACATTTTACTACTTTATCAGCCAATTTTCTGTGATGTTCTTCAGGCACTAATGCATATGCCAAACAACCAAAAACACGCAGATGAGCAACAAATGGCTTGCGATCATGCCAAGCCTCATATGGAGTTATAGATTGCAGCGCTTTAGTGGGACACCTGTTAAGTACATATGTTGCACACATGACAACCTCAAGCCAGAAACTATGTGGTAAAGCCTGACTCTTGACCATACACCTCGCCATCTCCATGAGTGACCTGTTCGTTCGTTCAGCAACAAAGAGGTGAATTCTATAGGCCAACATCTTCTTGACAGTAGGTTGGTATTTTGGCCATAAGTCAAGTTTGAAAGCTTGGATTGATTCAAAGAGATCTACAAGTTCACAGAAGGATGCAAATTTTGGTTCAGAGCAAAAGGATGCCAAAATTTTGAAAAACTATAAATTTGTGTGCAAGTCAGGTTGATGTCAATCTGGATAGTTGGTTCACTTTTTGCTCATAACTTGAGCTAAGAGCATTGGATCATATAGATTTCAAAGGAAAAATTGTAGCTGATGTAGAGCCCTACAAGTTTGTAGAAAATCATAAGTGCACATTCAAACTTCAAAGTTGCCAAATACAAAATATAGACATGCAGCAATCATTTTAATGGCAATGTAGTATTTTGGTCATATCTTCAACTACAAGTCTCAGATGGAGAAACTTTCAACATGAAAGTTGTCATTGAGATTGAGGTTTCAAGTTTATTGAAGAGTTCAAAGGTAAACTTTGAATTTGGGATCATAAAAGATGCAATATATAGACTGCCAAATTTTTCCTATGCAATCCTAAAGCTAGTTGAAGATTGAAATTATCTTCAAATCTCTTTGGATCTCTTGGTTTACAATTTCATTAGTGCCAAGATAGTTGGGAGAATGTGTGAGCTCTTGTGCTTTGATCTTGGTTTCCATTTGACCATGTATGATCACTATGGTAGCTCCTCCATATGAGAATATAGCATGATCTTGTCATGTTTGGCATGTAATATGACATAGTGATATACCTTTCAGGTTTATGCCGTCACGAGTTTGATTACACACATTTATGTGAGAGATTGATTGGATCTTTGGTTGGTACTTTCATGTTATTCTTTTCTTTGTAGGTACATGATCCAGATTGGAGCTTTAGTTGCACATTTGTTTGTCAGCTTGAATGGCTATTATATTAGCATATAATCACAGATTGGATTATCTATTTGCTGATGAGATTCTTGGCATATGTGGATGGTGATTCCCACATGATTATTCGGTTATAGGGTCCATTTTATAGAGGATATGGTGCCAAAATTTTGTCGGCTTTTATGTTAAAAGAGTAGTGGATCCTTGAAGCTTGTGTGATAGCTTTAGATCTCATTTGATCTCTAGATACTTGGATAGGATCACAAGTGACTTGTGATAAGTGGAACGAGTTCTTAGCGAGATTCTTTCTCGAGTGGGAGGTGCATGATCGATGTATTGATGTGCACTGCCATCAGGTTATTGATGTTTATGTTTGCCATTGTTTATGATTGGATCAGTGATAGGTGGTGACATACTACTCATTCTTCGTTTGCTAATGGTTATCTTTTCATGATTACTCAATTTGTAAAAGACTCTATCAATTTTTTCCTAGTAATTTTTCACATCTACTTGGTCATTTTGGAGACTTGGTGAATAGGTTTATGTTCATGGTTTTATGTGCAAGCTAAATGTAGGGTTATGTGACAAGTGGTTCACATGGTTTCTTCTCCAGTGAGACGTTTGTGATGTGATCATGCATATGGATGTGCATGTGTGATCCTGTTGGTGACAGAGGATTATATATAGTCTCTTTTTACATTGCTAGTCTCTTGGATTGCCAGCATGGTGTCTTCTCAATTTAATGGCACTGACCTTTCGAGATGGAAAGAACAGATGTGGCATACATTGGTTCATGTAGGGTTGCACATGTATGTGCATAGAGATGCATAGAGGCCTTGCCACAGGCTAGACCACATATGGATGGACATGGATGCATTGGCCAACTCCACTATTTGGTTACAACTTGTGGATTCTATATATGAATATGTGATGTATGAGGAGATAAGTAGTGCATTATGGCAAACACTACATGATATGTATGTGAGTCCATTGACTCATGTGCAACATTGATCACATTGATAGCTTTGATGTTGGCACTGTGATCATAAGGGGCATACTTGATGACATTGCTTCAGGCAGGTGCGACGAGGATGTTAGAGACATGCATGTGTTGCAGGTTAAGTAGTGGTTTATAGAGAGCGTATGGTGATTGAATATGCCAGTGATGGTCACATCACTTTCTCCTATGAATCATCATAGGATTCTTCTTATTCATTGGATAGCACACATATGGCTTGATTTCTTCATGCATTGGCCACTTTTCATGTTAATCCACATCGCAAGTGGTTTTTTCGATTCTCATATGAGAGTCATGGATGTGTGCACATGCATGATTATGCAAGTTATGATATTGAGAGTACAAGAGTCGTATGCTTTATGTTGCCTAGTGAAGCATCATTTGTAGTCATACATGTATGCTACGTGCCTTCATTCCCTATGATTATGATTTTAATTAGCCAATTACAAGAAGGTAGATGTTATGCATTCCCTGGTGATCATCATTTTTCAATTGTAGTTGAGACAACTTATGCTTTTCAAAGGTGATAGCATTGGGCACATGTACTCACTATAGGTACTCCATGTGAGAGAAAATATTGTCTTAGTGGGAGTTAAATGTTATGTGCGATGTGTTGATATATTTAGGTAGTGATGTGTGTGAACACTCTACGACCGCTGGGGCACTTTTTTCCCTCTTTAGGAGGTTTTTTTCCCCTGGCTTGTATATACGCCTATTGCCCTAATGGGCTACTTATCTTTGTACATTCTCTAGTAATACATTCAGTCTTGTGTGTTGTGCTCCAAGCTTCTTCTTCTTCCTTGTGCTGTTCGCGTGGTTCCGCAGAAATCTAACTCCAACAATTGGTATCAGAGCAGGTCACTGCTTCATCTAGGGCGTCATCTACACCTCTCCAATTGCAGTCTCAGATTCGCATGAAATTTGGTGAGCATACTCAGGGTGTTTCAGAGATCAAAATATCTTCGCTTTGTGGTGCCGAAATCGTGATCTGAGCTCGTTTCGGCCTTCGAATGCACTATCGTAGCGCTTGTGCAGGCTATTTCATCTTTTTGTGCCAAAGGTATATACCAATTTCTATTCGCCAGTATAAGCGTCTCGAAGTCTGCTACAGGTCTAGCAGAACTCGTCTGGGCAGTTCCGTTCAACTTTTTGAGATAGAGTCAATTTTCTGCATCAAGGTATTTTAGTCACCGGCCATGGCTGAAAGCAGTGATGTATTCTGTATGTTGCTTGACCATCCATTGTAGTGTATATATTGCTCAAACGCCTGTTGTCCTCTTCATCTTTTGGAAGGTAACTTTGTTTGAAGTTGGATGGTACCAACTACCCATTATGGGCTTATATGATGCAACATGTATTGGTTGCAAAAGGACTATGGAACATTGTGCAGGGTGTTGAAAGACGTCCTATTACACTTGCGACTACAGGTACTACAAATACAGGTGTTGAAGCTGATGGAGATGGTGTCGAAGATGATATTCTGCAGATTCTTGTTCGTGCTGCTGTTTCTGTTGCACCTACTACAGAGCAGATTTGTTGAGATGGCAGAGATGCCCAGACACATGCATTGATAGCTTTTTCTATCAAACGTGCCATTATTCCTCATATTCGCTCTTGCATAATAGCAAAGGATATTTGGGATACACTTACCACATTGTACCAGGCTAGGAATGAGGCTCATGTTGCTTACCTCCGAAAACAGTTGGAGAGTGAGCACATGAATGAAGGTGATTCTATGGACAGTTTTTTAACAAAGATCAAAGACTTGAAGGAACAGTTGATTTCTGCTAATGAGGTTATACTAGATAACTCACTTGTGCAGACCGTTCTGAATGGTCTTCCTGATTCATATCAGAGTTTAGCTTCTACTCTTCAATTGATGATGAAAGGCAATCCAAATGCCTTATCATTTGAGGAGTTAGTCTTTGTTCTGTTGTAGGAAGATCAGTCTAGGCAGAACAAGTCCATTATGCGTGTTGCAAATCAAGTTTTCCTGGCTAGTCAGAAGGGCAATGGAAAATGGAGCTCTTCTACTAGTAAGCAGAAATCTGCAAATGCTGCACATTCGAAGAACCAAGACAAAGATGAGAAAAAAAATCAGAAAAGCAGAAATTGTTTTGTAAGTATTGTAAAGGGAATGATCATATCATAAAGAACTGTCCAAAACTGGCTGCAAAAGAGGCAAAGAAGAAAGAGGCTGGAATGGTTCTTGCAGAAGCCTCTACACCAAAAACAGAGTCTGCTAATCTTGTGCAGGAAGAAGAATGGGCGTTTACTACTGTTTGCAGTTTTGACCTATCTTCTCATGAGCAGTGCATATCTGCAGTAGACTCAGATGTTTGGTACTTTGATAGTGGGGAGACCAAACATATTACCTCGCAGCACAGTTTCTTCTCTTCACTCGAGCCTGCTCCTACAGGGAATACTGTTACATGTGCCAACAACTCCTCTTATCCTGTCTTGGGAGTTGGTAAGATCATTCTGACTACTGCTGATGGTAGTTCTTTCACTTTGTCATATGCTTTATTTGTGCCAGGGATCAAGAAGAACCTGTTATCAGTTTTTGCATTAGTCAAGATTGGCTTGGTTGTGAAATTTGTTGATGACAGATGTACAGTTCATGATCTGTCAAATGGCGATGTCATTATTGCTTCTGGCATTTTATGTCATGGGTTGTATAAGCTCATATACTATGAAAGATTTGTTAATGACTCGGCATGTGTAGTATATGATTCTCAGGCTATGTCAAATGCAAAGCTTTGGCATGCACGCTTTGGTCATCTGAATTTTCCTAGTTTGCTACGCCTACAGAAATCTGATATGGTGTCTTCTTTGCCCAAGCTTGAGGCACCCAGAAAACATGTATGTGAAGGTTGTATTTTGGGCAAAATGCAGCATTCCTCCTTTCCAAAAGATGGTTCAGTTCGGGCTATGCAGAAATTGCAGCTTGTACATAGTGATGTCTGTGGTCCTATGCAGACACCCTCTTTTGGAAATTACCTTTACTTTGTGACTTTCATTGATGATTTTTCTGTTGCGAACATTTGTTTTATGTAGGGTACAAGTTTCAAATTATGTAAATACCTTTGGGAAGTCTTCAAATACTTCAAGAAGGCTCATATTATTCATAAAAGATAGCAAAAATACCACGTGAGTTCTAGAACATGATGAGTCAAATTAGTGAGTCACAAGGGAGCTGCAGTGGTGTCTTAGTGGAAGGTCGATGTGGCTAGTTCTCAAAGTCCATCAATACTTTGCTTATTTGAGCACTTGAGTCATGTAATACCTCCACCCAAGTGTCTACCACAACTTTAGATGTATTAAGAAGGTTTTAGATTAGTTTCCCATGCTATAAAAAGAGGAGAAAAGTCGTGATCTTGTGGGAAGTCCAAGAGAGGCATATGTGTATCTCTATGCTGATGTAGTTTTGTATGCAGAGATTGCAGAGCTTGTATCTCCCTCATTATATATCCAAATTACATGTTTGATAGCTCATTTGAAAGCTCTTACTGTCTACTTTCTTTCTGTAAAGTTTCATAATCATTAGATTTGTGAGCTGAGAGTAGTACTCTCTGCAAGTAGTGTGTGTTCTCTAGTTTCACCTCTGCTGAAGGTCTCCATTAAACCTCAAACTTGCAGAGGTCATATCTCCTTGTGTATTTATCCAAATTGAGTGTTCTTTGGCTCATTGGAAAGCTCTTGATCTCTAGTATATGTGGTTAAAATAGTTATAGAAAATTATAATCCATTAGAGAATAGTAAGCTCTGCAAGCATGACTGGTTTTCTATGATGAAGTTTGTGAGAAGGTCAACTTGTTCCTAGGGGGTTCCACCTACTTCTTGCTATATTTTTGGAGGTAAATAAACTCCAACATTGGTATCAGAGCAAGGAATTGAAGCTTGGAGAAGGTTATAATACCTTGATGAAGAATTTGAAGCTATTGAAGTAGAGTTTCATCATCGACACTACACAAAGGTAGAAGGAGATAGCAAGGAAGCATCTCAAGCAACATCCAAGCAAAGAAAGGTGCATAGAATTTATTACAAAGGTAAATCTCATACTTCTTCTTATCACATATATCCAAAAGGAGGGTTAAAGAAGGAAGTTTAGTATTTTGCACAATGGGCGATCAACATGCACAAATAGAGAAGCTTAATAAGAACAACTATCAAGCATGACGATTTAGAATCACATCATACTTGCAAGGTAGAGGCTTGTATGGTTTGATTGATGGAACGGATATCAAACCTATATTACCAGAGGATCCAAATCAGCAACAATTGAGGGAGTTTAGACTTTGGAATGAAAGAGACAAAAGGGTTATATTCATTTTATCACCAAATATTCAAGATTCAATGGTAGGACACATACAAGATCTAGACACAAGTAGAGATGTTTGGCTTGCATTGGAAAGGTTGTATGATACAGGTACAAGAGCAAGGAAGATTCAACTAAAAAATGAGTTGAATAACATAAAGAAAGATACAAGGACATCGGTCAATGATTACTTGTTGAAGGTTAAAGAGATTGCAGATCAACTAGGATCAATTCAAGCTATGTGGAGGACGATGACTTGGTTGCACATACTCTCAACGGACTCAAGGATGATGAGAGATGGAAACCATTCATTACTTCAGTTTATGTTAGAGGAGAATTACCAGACTTTGATCAGCTTGTTGCTCTTATGGTCACGGAGGAGATGAATCTAAATGGCTCTACTTCAAATCAAAAAGGATCTCAAGGACAAGCTCTTTATGTAGGATCATCAAGAGGTGGAAACAGAGGAAGAATAGGTTCAAATAGAGGTCGAGGAAGAAGGAGCGATGATCAAGGGACTTCAAGTGGCTTCTTCAACATAAGAGGAAGAGGAAGATCAAGCGTGAGAGGTACAAGAGGCAACTACAACTACAATCAAAGACAAAGGAGTGAAGATAACAACAATTGCTATATATGTGGAAGGTATGGACACTATGCCAAAGATTGTTATCAAAATGAAAATATTCAAGGTGGTAATCGAAGAGGAGGCTATTCAAGAAGAGGTAAACAACAAGGAAATTATGCAGTTGAAGGTAAAAGTGATGATTATGATTCTCTTCTTATGATGAATGTAGAAACTAAGATGAATTGCAATAGTGATGTATGGTATGTAGATAGTGGTTGCTCTAATCATATGTCACATGATGCTTCATGGTTTTCTAATATGCATAATCCTTCATGTAAAGGTCATGTTGAAATAGGAGATGATACAACACATAAGATTATGCAGGTTGGAGATGTTGTTATGCAGGATAAGAGCAAGACAAATTGCTTGAAGGATGTACTTTATGTGCCAACGATCACTAAGAATTTGATGACAGTTGGTCAAATGGTAGAAAAAGGTTTGCAAATAAGATTTAATCATGCAGGTTGCTTCATTGAGGATCCAAAGCAAAGGAGGTTAATTGCTAGAGGTCAAAAACAAGGTAGATTGTTTACATTCAAGGTAAACCCAAAGCATACAAACTATTTCTCTTATGGTATGCATCAAATAGCAGAGCTTGATCTATGGCACAAAAGGATTGGACACATGAATGTACACAGGTTAAAGGAGCTATCAAAGAAGAGGATTGTTGAAGGATTACCTGATCTTACTAAGCAACATATGGTGCATCTATGTGAAGCATGTCAAATGGGTAAGCAGAGTAGACAGCCTTTCAAGCATTCAAGCTATGTAAGAAGGGGATTGCTAGAACTTAGACACACGGACGTATGGGGTCCTACTAAAGAGGCATCCTTGGCTGGTAATAAGTACTATGTATCATTCATTGATGATCATAGTAGAATGACATTTGTGTATTTCATTAAACATAAGAGTGAAGTCTTTGATTGTTTCAAAAATTTTAAATCATTTGTCGAGAAGCAAACAGGAAGATATGTTAAGAAGCTAAGATCCGATGGAGGGGGAGAGTATTTCTCTCAAGGTTTACTGATTTTTTGTATGATGAAGGTATCAAAAGAGAAGTTACATGCAGGTATACTCCACAACATTATGGAGTTGCAGAAAGAAGAAACAGAATCATAGCAGAAGCATCTAGAAGCATGCTAAATGATATGTGTTTGCCTAATTCTTTTTGGGCTGAAGCTGTTAGCACAAGTGTGTACATTATGAATAGAGTACCTACTGCTGGAGTTCATCATTTGACATATGAGGTATGGCATGGAAGGAAACCAAGTGTAAGTCATTTGAAAGTATTTGGTTGTGTATGTTATGTACATGTACCTAGTGAAGTGAGATCAAAACTTGATGTAGATACTCAAAGAGGATATAGATGTTATAATCCTCATACCAATAAGGTGGTTGTTTCAAGAGATGTAAATTTTGATGAATCAAAAAAGTGTATATTTATTGGTTATGCAGATACTCAAAGAGGATATAGATGTTATAATCCTCATACCAATAAGGTGGTTGTTTCAAGAGATGTAAATTTTGATGAATCACTTTCATGGTATGTAGATAAGAAAAGTTTGCAGGTCATAAATGAAGATGAAGAAGATACAGGTGAAGGAGATGAGTGCTTACCTCAGCCCACAAGAAGTTTAAGTGATGAGAAAAGTGGTTTGGATGAAGAAAGAGAGCTACCTTTCAATGGAAGATTAAGGCAAGAGTCACCTCCAAGTGTTAAAAGTAAAGGTAAACTCAAACTTGTTGAAGTTAATGATAAAGGAGAGGAAATTAGTGATGTATGCGAGTATGGAGAATCATCAAAGGTTCCTAATAAGAAAGGAAGAGCATCTACATTGGAGGTAAGAAGAACTTCAAGAGTGAGTAAACAACCTCAAAGGTATACTTATGAATCTTTCATGAATACTCATTATGCTTTTATGACAAAAGTTGAGCAGGAAAATGAACCCACATGTTATGATGAGGCAAAAGGAGATGAAAAGTGGGAGAAAGCAATGAGAGAAGAAATGGAAGCATTACAGGATAACAAGACTTGGAATTTAGTTCCAAAGACACCAAAGCAAAAGGTAATTGGTTGCAAGTGGGTTTTTAAGATTAAAAGAAATAGTGATGGTAGTGTGTCAAGATATAAGGCTAGACTTGTAGCAAAAGGATATAATCAAACTCAAGGATTGGACTATGAGGAAACATTTAGTCCAGTAGCAAACATGGCAACGGTGAGAACTTTGTTGGCTTTAGCTGCAAGTAAAAGGTGGAATATATATCAACTTGATATAAAGAATGTCTTTCTTAATGGTGAGTTAAATGAAGAAGTGTATATGTCACAACCAGATGGTTATGTGGATGCAAAATGTCCTAATCATGTATGCAGGTTAAAGAAGGCATTGTATGGTCTTAAGCAGGCACCAAGGGCATGGAATGCAAGGTTGGTAAAGTATCTTATGCTACAAGGATACACAGCGAGTCATGTTGATCCTTCACTTTATGTACATGTAGATGGCATGTGTGACTATGTATGCATTTATGTGGATGACTTGTTGATTACAGGGAATGATGCAAAAGCAATTGATGAGATAAAAGGTAATTTGGAAAAGGAATTTAAAATTTCAGATCTTGGTTTGCTTAGATACTTTCTTGGGATTGAAATTGTGTATGGCGATGAAGGTATGTGGTTGATACAGAGAAAGTATATATGTGATATGTTGAAAAGGTTTGGTATGCAGGAATGTAAATTTGTTTCTACTCCAATGGAATGTGTAAAGTTGAGTGCAAAGGAAGGTGATGAGTTGCATGATATGAATGTGTATAGATCCATGGTAGGATCTTTGATTTATGCAACAAAAACTAGACTTGATATATGCTATGCAGTGGGAGTATTGTCAAAGTTTATGCATGAACCTAGAGTACCTCATATGCATGCAGCGAAAAGAGTGCTTAAGTATTTGAAAGGTACCATGAACGAAGGATTATTTTATAGTCATGATGCTGATATAGCTCTTAAAGTCTTTAGTGATGCAGATTGGGCTGGAAGCAAAGATGATAGAAGATCCACAAGTGGATATGTGGTAATAGCAGGAAACAAGACATTAATATGGAGTTCAAAGAAACAGCCTACAGTTGCTTTATCTTCTACAGAGGCTGAGTATAGAGGTTTAGCATTGGCTACTACTGAGGTTATGTGGTTTAAAAAGTTGTTTCATGACTTGAATGTGCAGGTTGATGTACCACTGATATATGGGGATAACTTGAGTAGCATTCACATGACCTCAAATCCTATTTTTCATGCTAGAACAAAGCATATAGAGGTTCACTATCATTATGTTCGAGAGAAGGCCATAAACAATGAAGTACAAGTTTCTTTTGTGGGAACAAAGGATCAAGTTGCAGATATCTTCACCAAATCCTTGGATGGACCAAAGCTTCAAAAATTCAACTATATTCTTGGCATGAAGGAAATACCCTTTGAAACTTGAGGGGGAGAATGTTGCGAACATTTGTTTTATGTAGGGTACAAGTTTCAAATTATGTAAATACCTTTGGGAGATCTTAAAATACTTCAAGAAGGCTCATATTATTCATAAAAGATAGCAAAAATACCACGTGAGTTCTAGAACATGATGAGCCAAATTAGTGAGTCACAAGGGAGCTGCAGTGGTGTCTTAGTGGAAGGTCGATGTGGCTAGTTCTCAAAGTCCATCAATACTTTGCTTATTTGAGCACCTGAGTCATGTAATACCTCCACCCAAGTGTCTACCACAAATTTAGATGTATTAGGAAGGTTTTAGATTAGTTTCCCATGCTATAAAAAGAGGAGAAAAGTCGTGATCTTGTGGGAAGTCCAAGAGAGGCATATGTGTATCTCTATGCTGCTGTAGTTTTGTATGCAGAGATTGCAGAGCTTGTATCTCCCTCATTATATATCCAAATTACATGTTTGATAGCTCATTTGAAAGCTCTTACTGTTTACTTTCTTCCTGTAAAGTTTCATAATCATTGGATTTGTGAGCTGAGAGCAGTACTCTCTGCAAGTAGTGTGTGTTCTCTAGTTTCACCTCTGCTGAAGGTCTCCATTCAACCTCAAACTTGCAGAGGTCATATCTCCTTGTGTATTTATCCAAATTGAGTGTTCTTTGGCTCATTGGAAAGCTCTTGATCTCTAGTATATGTGGTTAAAATAGTTATAGAAAATTCTAATCCATTAGAGAATAGTAAGCTCTGCAAGCATGACTGGTTTTCTGTGATGAAGTTTGTGAGAAGGTCAACTTGTTCCTAGGGGGTTCCACCTACTTCTTGCTATATTTTGGAGGTCAATAAACTCCAAAATTTTCTAGGCATGCATGGGTATATCCATTGAAGGCAAAGTCCAAAGTGTTCATGTGCTTCAATCAGTTTTTGGTTTTGGCTAAAAATCTGTCAGCATGTAAAATGGGCACCCTCCGTTCTGATCGAGGGGGGGAATATATGTCTTCTGATTTTGATGCATTTCTGGCTGAATGTGGGATAAAACACCAGTGTACAATGCCGTACACACCTCAACAGAATGGAGTTGCTGAAAGAAAGAACATGTCACTCATGGAGATTGCGAGGTGTATGGTCAAGAGTCAGGCTTTACCACATAGTTTCTGGCTTGAGGCTATCATGTGTGCAGCATATGTACTTAATAGGTGTCCCACTAAAGCGCTGCAATCTATCACTCCATATGAGGCTTGGCATGACCGCAAGCCATCTGTTGCTCATCTGCGTGTTTTTGGTTGTTTGGCATATGCATTAGTGCCTGAACAACATTGCAGAAAATTGGATGATAAGGCAGTAAAATGTATTTTTGTTGGGTACAGTTTTGAAAGTAAAGGTTATCGTTTGTATCATCCACAGACTAAATGCATTCTCGTTAGCCATGATGTTGTTTTTGTGGAAGATGCTATTCAGCCATTGCTTCATGTACCAAGGAGACATTTGTTAGCTCCAAAGACATGTATGATACTTTGATGCCTCTTTTTACAGGTGGACAGTCTAGTGCTGGTCCCAATGAGGCAACTTCTCAGCCTTTGCAGGTTTCATGTGATGATGTAGATAATTCCATTTCTGATGCAGATGTACATGATGCACTTATTGATGAGAGAGCTGATATTGAGCAGGCAAGAACTATGCCAAAATGGCTGGTGTAGACTTTGCGTGAGAGCAAATTAGATGCACCTCTGTCATATCGTACTCGTTCAGGCTCTCATAGTGCCTCTTTTGCATTAGATTGCTATGCTATGGCTGCATCTAGTCTCTATGATGAGAATGAGCCTGTTTTGTTTGATGAAGCACAAAATTTAGAAAATTGGATGGCTGCTCTGCAATCTGAATATGATGCTATAATGAAGAATGGTACTTGGTCATTATGTGAGTTGCTTCCTAGCAAGAAGGCCATTGGCACTAAGTGGGTATACAGGCTGAAGCGTAAACCGGATGGTATAGTTGACAGATCTAAGGCTAGGCTTGTTGCAAAGGGTTATGCATAGGAAAGAGGTATTGATTTTGATGAGACCTTTGCACCTACATGTCGTATGACTACTATTCGGAGCATCTGTGCACTTGCAGCTCATCATGGTTGGAATGTACATCAGTTGGACTTTAAAACTGCATTTCTGAATGGTGACTTGCATGAAGAAGTGTGTGTTTTCCAACCCCGTGGCTTTGTGCAGAAAGGGCATGAAAAACAGGTGTGTAGGTTAAAGAAGGCATTATATGGTTTAAAGCAAGCACCACGTGCTTGGTATGAGAAGATACATGCCTTTCTTATTGCACATGGTTTTAAGAACAGTGCAACTGAAAGCACCTTAAATGTTAAGCGTGGTAATGATGTGCTTCTGATCATTGTTGTCTATGTTGATGACATGCTGCTCACTCGTCCTATTGAGAGGCATATTGCTGATTTTAAGGCTGATTTGCATGCCTCATTTGAGATGCCTGATTTGGGGCATTTTCATCACTATTTGGGCATTCAGTTTATGCAAGTTGATGGTGGAATGGCTTTGTGTCAAACGAAATATATTGACACATTATTACAGTGTTTTGGCCTTGAAGACTGTAAGCCTATTGCCACTCCTATGGAGACAGGTTTATGATTGAGTCTTCATGATTCTAGAGATGCATTTGATGTTGTCCTCTATCAGCAGGCTGTTGGATGCCTGATTTACTTATGCATTACTCGGCCAGATATTCAATTTGTTGTCTCACAGATGAGCAGGTTTATGCATTGCCCAGGTGTCAAGCATTGGCAGGTGGTTAAGCGCATCTTCCGCTACTTAAGTGGTACTCGGCTACTTGGGTTGTTTTATCCCAAGGAGGGATCACTACCGCCAGATTTGCATGCTTTTTCTGACTCAGATTGGGCTGGTTGCTATGACATTCGTGTGTCCACTAGTGGCTTTTGCTTCTTGCTTGGTAGCTCATGTATATCTTGGTTGAGCAAGAAGGAGCCTACTGTGACCACTTCCAGTTGTGAGGCTGAGTATAGGGAAGCTTTCACAGCTACTATTGAGTGTTTGTGGCTCAGACGCCTTATGGTTGATTTGGGTGTTGGTCAGACTTTTGCCACCACCATCTTCACTGACAGTCAGAGCGCATTGGGAGTTGCAAGGAACCTTGTGTTCCATGCTCGCACTAAGCACATTGAGGTGCATTATCACTAATGTCAGGGAGAGGTTCTTTGCTGGGGAGATCAGCTTGGCATATGTGCCCACGTAGGAGAACATTGCAGACCTTTTCACGAAGGCTCTGCCTAGGGAGAAGTTTGAAGCTTTCTGCAAAGCTTTGTGCTTACTTCCTTTTGTGGAGTGATTTCCATATAGCTTGGCACTTCCTTATACATGAGTGCAAGCTCCTTGTTCACCGCATCACTCCCAAGGGGGATTTGTTGATATATTTAGGTAGTGATGTGTGTGAACACTCTAGGACCACCGGGGCACTTTTTTCCCTCTTTAGGAGGTTTTTTCCCCCGGTTTGTATATACACCTATTGCCTTAATGGGCTACTTATCTTTGTACATTCTCTAGTAATACATTCAGTCTTGTGTGTTGTGCTCCAAGCTTCTTCTTCTTCTTCCTTGTGCTGTTCGTGTGCTTCCGAAGACATCTAACTCCAACACGATGTGGGACTCTGCATGTCTCATTTTTTCTACCAACAGATAGGTCTATTGGAATTCATCCCAACATAATTGGGATGCTCCAATGGATGCATATATATAGCATGGTTAAAATACTTGTGATGCTTATGCATAACATGATTTTGTTGATCATATATATGATCATGTAGATAACACTTTGGATGCTATGGATCATGATGTGGATGCTCATGTAAAACATTGTGATGAAACTCGATTAGATCTTAGTCATCAAATAGGCCTTGTTGTTGATGTTATGCAATTAGCTCATATGGAGCATGATGATACACTTGGAGTTGTTAGCTGTTCGATAGTTGACACAAACATGGAGAGAGTGGGAGCTTTGCAAGAACTTCATTAGTTCTTGCATTAGTCATATGCGAGCTTGATTCTTGTTGATACAAGTCTATAGAAATATGAGGTGCATGGATACACCTTGTTTGAGGCAATTGGTGTAGGTTGGTTGGTGTGGGTTGAGATTCAAACTCTTTCTTTACATTATTATACAGTCCTACATCATTATTTGTATGTATTGCTACTTATGATCACATTTACCCTTAAGTGGGAGATTGTTGGGGATGTAAGGGTCATGTAACCTTAACCATATGTTCATATACATATATCTTTTATAGAGCATTGCATCAAGAAGATCATTATGTGGGTTTCAAGGCTCACACACAAGTATGTGCATCTATCCTTTCCTCTCTCTGCGTCCATTTTCTGCTGGCTCCTTTTGTTCAACCCACCAAAGCCCTCTCTGTTCATATACATTTATCTTTTATAGAGAATTGCCTTAGGAAGATCATTATGTGGGTTTCGGGGCTCCCATACATGTATGTGCATCTCTCCTCTCCTCTCTTGCCCATCTTCTTGAAGCTCCTCTTGTTCAGCCCACCAAATCCCTTCATTATATGTGTTGTAGATCAATTTTTCTTAGTTAGCCAGAAGGGCCAAGGTAAATCAAGCTTGTATACTAATAAGCAAAAATATTCTAATGTTTTGAAATCAAACAAGGGAAGTTAAATATGACAATAAAATAGAAAAGTAGAAATACTTTGGACTCAAATGTTGGTCTTTTGATAGTGGTGAAACCAAATATATTACCTCACAATGAAATTTCTTTGTTTTCACTTGAGTCTGCTCTTACTAGGAATACTCTCATATGTGCTAACAACTCCTCTTATCCTATTATGGATTTGGGAAGATTATGTTGCTATTGAAAATGGTTGTACATTCACTTTTTCAAATGATTTATATGTACCAAGGATAAAAAGGAATCTGTTGTTAGTGTCAGCATTAGCCAAAATTGGCTTAACAGTGAAATTTGATGACAAATGTATGATTCATGAGCTCTTTGATGGTGATAAAATCATTTCATCTAGAATTCTATGTCATGGTCTAAACAAACTTACAAATTATGGAAAATATGTGAATAATTTTGCATGTGTGGTTGATGAATCTCAGGACATTTCAGATGGAAAAATTTGCCATGCATGTTTTGGTCATCTGAATTGTGCTAGTTTGCTTCGTCTGCAAAAATTTTGAATGGTGTCCTCTTTATCCAAACTTGAGGAACCTTCTAAGATTTTTTGTGAAGGCTATATTTCATGTAAAATGCAACATTGTTCCTTTCCAAAAGATGGTTTAGTTAGAGATGCACATAAATTGCAGCTTGTTCATAGTGATGTCATGGTCCCATGCAAACATCTTCCCTTTGGAATTACCTTTACTTCATGAATTTGATATATGATTTCTCTAGGCATGCATGGGCATATGCATTGAAAGCAAAGTCCAAAGTGTTTGTGTGCTTCAAATACTTCCTAATTGTGTCTAAAAATTTATTAGCATGTAAAATGGGCACCATCAGTTCTGATCGAGGGGGGAGTGTATGTATTTGTGGGATAAAACATCAGTGTAACATTCCATAGACACATAAATAGAATGGATTTGCTAAGAGGAAAAACATGTCTCTCATGGAAATGGCAAAGTGTATGGTCAAAAGTCATGTTTTATGACATAGCTTTTGGTTTGAAGTTGTTATGTATGCATCATAAGTACCTACCAAGTGTAGTGGTGCAATCTATCACTCCTTATGAGGCTTGGCATGATCGCAAGCCATCCCTTGCTCATCCATGTGTCTTTGGTTGTTTGATATGTGCATTCTTGCATGTGCAACAATGTAGAAAATTGGATGGCAAGGCTATGAAATGTATTTTTGTTTGATACATTTCTAAAAGTAAGGGTTATCATTTGTATCCTCCACTAACTAAAAGGATTTTGGTTAGTTTAGATGTAGTATTTGTGGAGGATGTAGTTTAACCCCTACTTAAGAAGACATCGATTCACTCAAAAGGTATGTATGAAATTGTTACTTTTGTTCATTGGTGGGCAGTCAAGTGTATCTTCTAGTGAGGCGATTTCTCGTCCTATGCAAGCTTCCAATGAGCATACAAAGCATTCGATTTCTAATGCCGATAAAAATGACACACTTGTTGATGAGAGAGCTGACATTGAAGAGGCTATCAATATGCAAAAATGGTTGGTGTAGACTTTGAGAGATAGAAAGCTAGATGCATCTTTGTCATCTCATACTCGTTAAGATCTCATAGTGCTTCTTTTGAATCTAATTATTATGTAATGGCTGTTTCTAGTCTTTGTGATGAGAATGAGCCCATTTTTTTATGAAGCACATAATTTCAAAAAAGTGGGTTGCTGCTATGCAATCAAAATATGATGTTATTATGAAGAATGTTACTTGATATTTATGTGATTTGCCTCCTTGCAAAAGGCCATTGGCACTAAATGGGCCTATAAGTTGAAACATAGCTTGATGCTAGTATTGATCGCTATACGTCTAGGATTGTGGGCAAAGTTTATGATCAAGAGAAGGACATGAAGGCCTTTGTTGGGTTGAACAAGAGGAGCAATGAGGAGATGGAGGGAGAGAGAGAGGAGAGTAGAGATGTGCACAAATGCGTGGGAGCCTCAAAACCCACATAATGATCTTATGAGGCAATTATCTATAAAAGATATATGTATATGAACATAAGGGTAAGGTTATATGACCCTTATATCCCTAATAATCTCCCACGGAAGGGTCAACGTGACCATAAGTGGCAACACATACAAAGAATGATGTATGACTATACACTAATGTACATGAAGAATCTAGATCTCAACCTATACCAATCAACCTACACCAACTGCCTCAAACAAGGTATATCCATTCACCTTAAACTACTTTAGGCTCATATCAAGTCACAAATCCAAGTTCTGTGTTTGTGTCCATCATCAAACAAGTGACAAATCCAAGTGCAGACGCTCCAATAGCAACTGCAATGTCCGGTCTCAAGCATAACAACTCATAAATCAAACTCCAAATGCTAACAAAACTTGTGTTATCCTACCTAACCTAGCCATGTCAACCATACATGTATCCAAGGCATCCAAAGCACCATCATCAAAACCAATATGTCTTGATATATCCATTTACATTTCGCATGAGCAAATCTAAGAATGACTGCATAATTGCTCACTCCTCAACATTCATATTAGTCATCCTATCAACCAAGGATGTGTGTAGTTGTGCATCATGAGAGCTATCCTACTCTAGCACACATTGTGTATCATAAGAGCTATATTGAACTACCACACCAAGTGTATCATCATGCTCCACATGAGCTAACTACACAACACCAACACCAAGGTCAAACCGATTTGATTAAACTCTAATTGAGTATTATCACAATGCTCTACATGAGCATCCAAATGATAATCTAAAGTGTGTTCCATATGAACATCTACATGATCAACCAAATCATGCTCTACATAAGCATCACAAGCATACAAAGAATGCTCTACATAAGCATCAATCTATGTTCCCAATCCTAGCACCTCTTATAAACCTTAAGCTATCCCAACTGCAATTGAAAATGATGCTCACCAAGGAATGCATAAAATCTGTTCTCTTGGAAATGGCTAATTGAAATCAAACTCATAGGGAATGAAGCCACATTATGTACATGCCTCAATGTAAATGATGCTCCATTAGGTAGTATAAGGCATACATCTCTTGCAAACTCAATGTCATATGTTGTACCATTAGGCATGTGCACACATTCATGACTCTCATATGAGAATCCACAAAACCACTCGCGAACTGGAGTAACATGAAAAGTCGCTAATGCATCAAGCAACCAATCCATATGTGTGCTATCAAATGAATAGAGGAATCATGATATTAATAATAAGAGAAAGTAGCATCACCATTGCAAGATTACGACCACCACGTGCTAGAGAGATGACTCTCCTCCCAACCAAATGTCTCTATATATAGCTCTCTCCAGGGGATTGCCTTCTTGGGCAGGTGGATACTAGCCAGCCAAGTGTCGGTCATGTAACTGCATGTGCGCCAAGTGTCCTAGTTAACTTGAGTTAACTCAAGTGGATGCTTCTAGAAGGCTCTAGATCTCTGTGGACAAAATACTCTACCCATGTCTCCCATGATCATTGAACCCAAGACCTCCTCCTTCACATCCTTGAGACTTAACCACTAAGCTAAGTGGATCACTTGTTCATAAGAGCACAAGACCTTCTAGTAATTCTAAACTTGAGATCTTTGGTCATACACATGGATGACCAAACAATGTCCGATTTCAGATTTGTCTGAACGGGCCAGACCCTTGGATCATAGACTTACTTTATTACAACCATCATTAGCATAATCAACTGCCATAGGCTCTCCTTAAACCACTACTTGATCTCCATCACGTGCATGTCTTTGATGTCATCATTGCATCCACATGAAGCAACATCGTCGAGTATGAACCTCACAATCATAGTGCCAACATTGAAGCTTTTGACATGATCTATGTGTCACATGAATCGTCTCACTCCCAAACATCTTGTGTAGTCTCTCTCATAATGCACTACTCATTTCCTCATACATAAGTGACTCATATATCGAATCCACAAGCTGCAACTAGATAGTGGAGCTAGGGAATGCATCCATATCCATCCATACATGGTCAGGCATGTCACGAGGCCTCTATGAATCTTTATGTACATACATGTGTAACCTTACACAAATCAATGTATGCCACATTTGAGCTTTCCATCTCAAAAAGACAATGCCATCAAACCGAGGAAACATCATGTTGGCAATCCAAGAGACTAGCAATGTATTAAGAGGCTAGAAGTCGACCATAAATGAATACTCTCTCATCAAAAGGATCATACTTGCATATCCAGATGCTTAACTCACATAAAAAATGTCTCGTTGGAGAAGAAACTATGTGAATTACCTATCACATAACCATGCATCTAACATTCACATAAAACCACGAGCATAAACGTGCTTGCCAAGTCTCCAAAATGCCCAAGTAGATATGAAAGAATCCTTGGAATTTTTTGACAAAGTATCCCCTAAGTAATCAAGACAAGATAATGAGTAGAAAAAAATAATGAATAACCTATGATCACCTATCCCTTATCTAATCATATAAAATGGTGAACATAAACTAATGTAAACTAAGTGTTCAAGACAAGATAATGAGAATCAAAAGAATAATGAATAACCTATCACCACTTATCACTTATCCAATCATATGAAATGGTGAACATAATACCAATAAGCTAATGGAAATGCACATCAATACAATGACCATGCACCTCCCACCTCTGAAAGAATCTTGCCAAGAATGGGTTCCACTTATCACAAGTCACTTGTGATCTTGTTCAAGTACCTAGAGATGAAATAAGATCCAAAGCTATCACACAAGCTTCAAGGATCCATAAGAGTATATGTCTAGCATAACAATGAAAAGTTTTTTACAACATCTTCTTTGTAGAATGGACTTTAGGACCAAGCAACTACAAGTGGGAATATACCATCCACTAACGCCAACTTCTTCCACCACCATATTAACTTACAATCAAAGTGAATTGGAACTTGTGAGGAACCCAATGTTCCATGCTCACACTAAGCACATTGAGGTGCACTATTATTATGTCAGAGCCAGACCCTATGATGAAGAGATCGGTTTGGCATATGTGCCCACATAGGATAATGTTGCAACCCTTTTTACAAAGGATCCACCTCATGATAAGTTCAAAGCTTTTTGCAAAGCTTTGGACCTACTCTGTTTTGTGGATTGACCTTAGTCACATTGGTTGGCACTTCCTTATACACGAGTGTCAACCCCTTGTTCACCACATCACTCAGAATAGGGATTTGTTAGTGATGTGTGTGAATACACTTAGGGCCACTAGAGAACTTTTTTCCCTATTTAGGTCTTTTCCTTTGGTTTGTATATATTCCTATAATCCTAATGGGTTATTTATCTTTTCTAGATTCACTTAATAATGCACTCAATGTTGTACTCCAAGATTCCTCTTCTTCCTTGTGCTATTTGCATGATTCCCTAGTCTTTGACGTCCAACTATTTCATAATGATTTCTCTACATGGTTACTAAAAAACTCATCCCATTTAGCTTTATCGAGCTATTTTTTATTTGGATTGTTGCTTTGATTAGGTGATGTATTCCATCTTATATATCAACATTGATTTCTACTGGAAAAGAAGACAAAATCAATTCTTTCGAAATCTTAGTTAGCCAATGTTTTTGTTCTTTAAAAGCACTAGGATTTTGAATTTTCATGTCATCCATTAGATCCTATTGTTGTTCCTAAAAAAAGATAACAAGATTTTTGAATCTATGTCATCCATGAGATCCTATTCTTCTCCACCTAATCACATTTATCTATTGAATCTATGAGGCCTTTCCGTCTATGAATGGGAAAGGCCTCATAGATTCAACAGATAAATGTGATAAGGTGGAGAACAATACGATCTGATGGATGTCATGAAAATTCAAAATCTTGTTATCTTTTTTAGGAACAACAATAGGATCTAATGGATGACATGAAAATTTGAATGGGCTAACACATGTATGAGGATACATGTCTTTCATGGCATCAAAACACATGTATGAGGATACATGTCTTTCATGAAGAAAGTAACTCTAATTATAGATCTAACAATATGCTCTTCCATTTTAGAAATTGTATTCCACATGTAAATACTCAATTGATTTGAGGGTACTCTCAGACATGGTGTCACTTGTATGATTGCTCACTTTGCTATCTCTCATTACATAAAGAAGCTTTGGATACTATTGGTTTAAAGGGGCTCTTGAGAGAGTTCAAGGTGCATGGTAAAAGGCTTCGATTTTCGTGTTGTGTATATAAAAGATCCAAATTCCACATTCACATGTTTCATCACATTGATGACTTCGGTGTATTGTTTGACTTGGAAGTTGGGATCATCTCATATACTAGGCAATTCTGTCTATTTCTAAGATCTTATGCCTTTGACTTCTATGTTTTGTTTTGTTCCTGAATCCCTATATTGTCCAACGAAAATTTAATCATTTGAAGGAAAACATTGGAACATGTTGGACTGTGAGTTGATCTCTTCTAACTTGTAAGCGAAACCTTTTACTAAGTGAGGAAGAATTCACCTTAGGGCTTCTTTGCGACGGGCCGATCAGCGCAAGTAGTGTAGCAGCAGCGCCGGAACAGGCACGACATGGTACGATTGATCTTGCTCGCCCGCACAGGCGCCTTCTTATCTGTTTGATCTCATTTGTATTCTGATTCGTTTTTCGGCGGTACCTTTTATACGCTGCGTTTTAACCTTCTCCCTTTCCATTTCTTTGATCAGGCTCCGAAGAAAGGAACCAAGTTTCCAGCTCCTGCTCCT